>JASWHV010000010.1:82099868-82699868 GCA_030760725.1 Neostapfia colusana | reverse complement strand
CATAAAGTTATTACAACCCAAATACGAAAGTGTAGTAACATTACAACTTAAGAGAGTGACATAGTTACTCATTACTCCCCCTCAATCTCTCCCTATTTGACATCAAGATACCAAAAGGGAAAAGACGAGAGTCTAAGTCTAGTCGTCATCGCTCTCACTCTCCTCCCCGCGATCTTTGTCGCTTTGAGTTGCTTCTTCATCGTCATCCTCATCGTCTTGGTCGTCCTCTTCCTCGACGGTGAGAGCAGCACTAGAGGAACCACCACCAAGGAATACAGCCTCAGCTGCCGTAAGATCCGGGAAGGGTGTGATCTCCTCGTTGTCGGAAGCCTCCGGAGACATAGCAATGTCCGCCTTCTCACGGAGCTTCTTCAAGTACTTTTCTTGCCTTTTGTCCATTTTGTGTGTTTTGACTTCCACTTTTTGGCAAGATGTGAAGATAGACATCAAGAACTTTAAGATGGCACTGGAGGAGTCTCCGAAAGAAGAAGAGGCAGAAGCGGCTGGAGAAGGAGGTGCATCGAGGGCACTCCTCCAAGAAGCGCCACCAATCCTTGGCACAATAGGAGGAATTTGAGGGTAAAGGGGTCTATGCTTGACATCCTTTACAAACTCCAGTCCTGACACCATCTCAATGAGGCACATGATAAAAGGAGCATACCACATGAGCGATTGGGGGTGTGGGATATGTTGAAGATGTCGTTGTAGATGTAGTCAAACACACTGAATTTTTCATCTTTACAAATCAGCTTCAATAGATGGCGGAGGTGGCCCTGGATCATCCCCACATCCTAGTCTTTAGGTGTTAAGGTTTTTCTCAAGATCTGATTAAGCACACTAAAGAATGGTCGGAGAATTTTGGTTGTAGGGGGATTATAAAATCCAACCTCATACATGAACTCCATCTACCCCAAGTCTATCGCCGTGAGATTGTGAATGGTTAGATCATAGCTCAATAACTCCTCGAGGCCAAGAATCTGTGCAAGATCACTATAGAGGACAGAGTATTGGACTCCGTCTGTCATCCATGAAATCTTCCTATCTCCAAAGGTGGAGAAATAGCACGTGGTGTAAAACTAAGCCACCACCTTTGTTGTCCAGTCATATTGGAAAGCCAGAAGGTCCTTCAAACCGTGATGCTCAGCCGCTTGTAACTGCGTTGAAGGCTTGATGATTTTTCTTTTCCATATAGGGCCAATCAACCCACTGAGCATCAGCCACTGGTGTCTTCATCTTCAAGTAGACTAGGCGATAGTAGTCGCAGTGGAAGTCACACCAAAAGCGATGATCTGGTGTGACCTTCTCATACTTGTAGGGATCCTTTTCCCTAAATCTCCTCGCCTTTTCAGAGCCTTTTCCATGAAAGATGTTGTTTGAAATCTCTGGTTGTCAGTTGGGATCATTCATGGGAGGTATCATGACCAAGGGCCCAATGGGACCCTGTGGGGGAGCACTTGACCCCACGGGACGGTCTCGAATGACAATTCCCCCACTAGCAGGTTCCCTTCTCCTTGGTGTTGTCTTCTTGACGGGCACCTACTAAATCGGGGCTTTGCCTTTTCTCTTTGCCCCTTCTCCTTAATTAATGGATCTCTTTCCTTTGTCCGTCGCTTGGGCCCTTTCCTTTTCACCTAAGGAAACTATCCTTTTCCTTCAATTAGAGCGCTCTTCTTCAGCTTGAGCTTGAGTTGCCTCTCTTTCGTGCCGCTTCTTGGTTCCAGCATCATGACTAGTGAGCTCTTGCGCAAGTGCAGCATCCTCCTCCTCACGATGACGATAAAGCTATTGTCGAGTTGCTTCGCGCTCCGGGTCGGAGAGGGGCGGAGAGTTGTCATTTTGAGATATGCTGGAAGAATTAATGAGCAAGGATATGAGTTGAGAGCAAAATATTATCGCGACATAGGTGCAGCAAAAACATTAAGTTAGGGGTTAACTCAAGGTTTGGACGGACTTTTCCGGTCCCTGATCGGACTAGTCCGGTCAGGAATGGACTTGTCTGCCTTTTGTCCGGACTAGTCCGGAGTGCCTGGGGTTCAACCCTAACTAAGCGTATTTTCTGCAAATTCGATCAATAGTTTGCAATAATCCTAGGGATGAGACGCATGAAGATTATGAAGCACTAGACATCCTAGTTTATGGAAGAAATATCGTAGAATTGAGAGATTTTAGAATTTTAGGTTTTGCCCCAAGAACACACCTTGATTGCTCAAATCTGATGAAATCACTGGATCAAAGTGTGGAGAAGTCCGAAGATTGACTTCCCGAGGTCCCAAGGGGTAGAGGATTCGGATCCTTTGAAGTTTTTTGGTGGAAATCCTAAAAAAATCGCCAATGGGGGCGAGTTTTGAGCATGGGCGCATGTTTGACTGTGTGATGAGTGAAGTGGGTCTCGACCCCCGGCAATTGTGTTAAGTCCCAACTGTCCGGACTAGTCCGGTCGTAGATACTGGAAAAGTCCGGTCGCCGGACTAGGTCTGGACTTATCTGATCGTGCGGACTAGTCCGGTTAGGAGCGGACTAGTCCGATGTAGACTTGTCTAAACCCAGTCGGACTTGTCTAGCACTCCGGACATGTCCAGCCCATCGGGCGGATTAGTCCGGCCCTTGACATCACACTCTTAAATATATGAAGAGATTTGTAGGAACTGATCCACAATGACTAATTTTTCACAAGTATTCTCAATGAACAAGACTAGTAGAGCACACAAACAATCATACAATGGTCATGATTCAAGGAGATGATAATCGAGAATATTTTGTTAGAAAAATTGAGAGAGATAGTCTTCAAAAAATATGCTCAGTTTTGAAGAAATTAGACAATAATAACCAGATGTGCAACATCTCAAGCCACATTTCGGGAGTCAAGGATATTTAGCTCATTCCTAAGTTCGCAAAAGCGTTTTTCATCTAGTGGTTTGGTGAAGATATCGGCTAGCCGTTTTTTGGTTCTAACATGTGAAATGACTATGTCTCCCTTTATTGAGTGATCTTTTAGGAAATGATGTCGGATACCAATGTGTTTGGTCCTAGAGTGTTCAACAAGGTTGTGGAAAATCTTAATAGCACTCTCATTATCGCATAGGAGTGGAATATGGTTCATATTGAGACCGTAGTCTCTTAGAGTTTGTCTCATCCAAAGAAGTTGTGCACAACAACTCCCGGCCGTGACGTACTCCGCTTCAGCTATAGATAGGGCAATGGAATTTTGCTTCTTGGATAACCATGACACTAAGAACCTGCCCAAGAATTGATAGGTGCCCGAGGTACTTTTCTAATCCACTTTGCATCTGGCATAATCAACATCGGAGTATCCGATGAGATTGAATTTGGACCCTTTAGGATACCACAGCCCTAGGTTAGCTGTATGAACTAGATAGCGCAAGATTCTCTTTACGGCTGTTATATGACACTCTTTGGGTGCGGCTTGAAACCTTGCACACATGCCTACACTTAACATAATATCGGGCCTAGATGCACAAAGATAAAGAAGGGATCCAATCATGGAACGATATACCTTTTGATCCACGCTAGGACTGTCTTGATTCAGGTCGAGGTGTCCGTTTATCGCCATTGGCGTTTTGATGGGCTTAGCCTTTTCCATGCCAAACTTCTTTAGTATGTCTTGAGTGTACTTTGTTTGATATATGAAAGTGCCTTCCTTGAGTTGTTTCACTTGGAAACCTAGAAAGAACTTTAGTTCTCCCATCATCGACATCTCAAACCTCTCCGTCATGATTTTGCTAAATTCTTCACAAAAAGATTTATTAGTAGAACCAAATATTATGTCATCGACATAAATTTGACACACAAATAAGTCATTGTCTAAGTTTTTCGTGAAAAGTGTGTAGTCGGCCTTTCCTATCCTAAAACCATTGTTAATGAGGAAATCTCTAAGACACTCATACCAAGCTCTAGGAGGTTGTTTGAGGCCGTAGAGTGCTTTGTGAAGCTTAAAAACATGGTTAGGATACTTATCGTCATCAAAGTCGGGTGGTTCCTCCACATACACTTCCTCCTTGATTGGTCCGTTGAGGAAGGCGCTTTTCACATCCATTTGGTATAATTTGAAATCAATGTGAGTAGCATAGGCTAATAATATACGAATTGATTCAAGTCTAGCTACAAGAGCAAAAGTTTTGTCGAAGTCCAAACCTTCGACTTCTGAGTATCCCTTCGCCACAAGTGTAGCTTTGTTCCTTGTTACTACTCCATGCTCATCTTGCTTGTTGTGAAAGACCCACTTGGTGCCTACTATATTTGCATTTGGTCTTTCCACAAGCTCCCACACTTTGTTTCTTTTAAAGTTGTTAAGCTCCTCTTGCATCGCCATCACCCAATCCGGGTCTCGTAGGGCATCTTCAACCTTGAAAGGCTTCAAAGAAGATACAAAAGAGTATTGAGTACAAAAGTTAGCCATACGAGACCGAGTCATTACCCCCTTGTAGATAACTCCAAGTACGTTGTCAACGGGATGATCCCGTTGTACACATTGATGGACTCTTGGGTGTGGCACACTTGATCTTGAGTCAACTTCTTCTTCCTCTTTATCTCCCCCTTGATTGTTGCCACCATCGTTGCCTTCGATGTCTTGAACATGGTGATCTTGATCTTGTTCTTCATTTAGGGGATCTAGTGCTTGATCTTGTGTTTGGGTCACTTCTTGTGACGAGGATGGATCACTTGGGTCTTGTATCTCTTGTGGTCGTATGTCACCGAGTGCCATCCTTCTTAATGCCATACATGGTGCCTCTTCTTCATCTAGTTCACATTGATCAACTTGCTCCCTTTGAGAGCCATTAGTTTCATCAAAGACTACGTCACGTGCGATTTCAACACAACCGGAGGTTTTGTTGAATACACGATAGGCGTAAGTGTTTGAATCATAACAAAGCAAGAAACCTTCATCGGATTTTGAGGCAAACTTCAAAACTTGAGGTTTCTTGTTAAGAATATAGCACTTGCTACCAAAAATTGTAAAGTAGGAGATATTTGGCTTGTTACCCATTAGGAGCTCATAGGAAGTCTTCTTCAAGAGATGATGGAGGTAGAGACATTTTGTGGCATGGCAAGCGGTATTCACCGCTTCCGCCCAAAACTGGTCGGATGTCTGGTACTCATCAAGCATTGTACTTGACATATTTATTAGAGTTCGGTTCTTCCTTTCGGCCACTCTATTTTGTTCGGGTGTGTATGGTGCCGAAAACTCATGCTTGATGCCATCCTCGTCCAAGTACTCTTCTACTTGGGTGTTCCTGAATTCGGTGCCGATGTCGCTTCTTATCTTCTTGATTCTCAAGGAGAACTCATTTTGAGCTCTCCTCAAGAAACTCTTGAGGACACCTTGAGTTTCACCCTTATCATGCAAGAAAAATAGCCAAGTGAAGCGAGAAAAATAATCGATAATAACTAGACCATATTTATTACCGCCAATGCTTATGTAAGCAATAGGACCAAAGAGGTCCATGTGGAGCATCTCTAACGGTCTTGTTGTTGTCATCACATTATTGGCGGGATGAGCTACTCCAACTTGTTTCCCGGCTTGACAGGCGCTACAAGGTCTATCTTTCTCAAAAACGACATTCTTAAGACCTCGGACGTGATTACCTTTTAGAAGTTTTTGGAGATTTCTCATGCCAACATGGGCTAGCCTACAATGCCACAGCCAATCTGTCACACCCGGTTTTTCCGAAGAACAACCAAGTGAATATCACATGTATGCCAGGATCATTTTCTCATACATGTGATGACAAATAGTGAAGCATCATTTATTACAAGCCAGGTGTCGAATATAAATAAGTCTTACATCGCAAATGTCTCGATAGACAATAATAAGTTCATCACAAGTAAATAAACTAGCAGCGGAATATTATTCTTGAGGCTCCATCACAGGCGTTGCCCAGGGGTCTCCACGAACCTAGAAACCTTCTTCGGGTCCAAAGTCTTGGTCATTAAACACCACCTCATCCCCTTGACCTGAGCAGCAATTTAAACCAACAAATATGCAAGGTTGAGTACCGTTGGTACTCAGCAAGTGTGGGAAAGTTATGTCATGCATGGCTAGAACAAGGAGAGGTTGAACTCATGGTTGAAGCACTACACAATTATTGCCTACCACCTTAGCTTATTAAGCACCTACATTACTACATAGGTGAAATGGTCCCAATCTCCCATCCCATCATCATAATCAAATAACCATAACATCATTTCCAATGTTAAGCTCCCCGCTTAACATCACAACTTCCAACACCATCAATCCTCTAATCATGAATAAGTCCAAGCCGCTCTTGACCGTGAGCACGGCTGTCATGACAGTTTTGACTCTGCAGAGTTTGTACCACTGTACCCACATGTAGTGATTTCATCCCCCGTTGCCGGGTGGACTAAAAGAACCTCCATTATGCCAGTGGCTATGATCCACATTCACACTTCCCAGGTGTGCAGCCAGGAGATCACTACGAAGCCTTTACAAAGGGATTCCCGACGAGCGTGGGCCCACTGAGGTTTCACCCCTAACAGCATACAAGAGGCTCCAACCCCGCTGCAGTGGCCCCCTCTTGAGCCTTGCGGTTCTTATGGTAGTCCAGCTGATACCTACTCCCCGCACCATCCAACACACCCATACTACGCCGGGGATACACCTAATTAATTGGCCAAGCTGCCCCATCTCAGCATGTGGTTGGCACTGTAAAGCCAGGTTACATGCTCCATGAACCGGTCCTTAGGATCCAGGCAAGTACTAAACACAAACCCGAGTCTCGTGCTCCCAGCACACAACCAAAACATCCAACTTGCCTTGATCCCTACCTCTACATAACTCACAATATCTCATTCAAGAGTATGGTAAAATAAACTGATGATCTCATATCCCAATTACCCCATTCTAAGCATGGCTAAGCATATGCATAATAATAAATGAAATGATAAAATAAATCCCAATCCAAGCTACAAGGAAACAAGGTAATGCAATTCTAGGGAAACTTCCTAGCATGGGTTTCATATTTCAATTGACAATGCAAATAATTCTAGCTACACATCCTAGCATAGGATCAAAGTGGTCAAGGACACTTGCCTCCTTCCTGCTGCTCTTGGAATGGGTAGTCCTGATCTTGGAAAGGAAGAACTTGCTCTGGAGCAGGTTCTACATCATACCATCACACATAGCAAAAGAAAAACAACAATTCATAAGACATAGTTCACACTTCCACTTCATACAAACCACACATTCACATTTATGAAAGCCATTCACAATTCTATGTGTTGTGGTTACACTATGTGTGTGGATTTTTGGCTTACATGCACTTTTAAACATGGGTATATGATTTCTACTTTTGTATTCATATTCATGCTTGCATACTATACATATGAGTTTCCAATTTAAATAAATTCCTTGTATTCAATTACTACCCTTTTAGCTACCAAGTATGTATGAAAGGTATTTTTCTTCTCCCTATGTGCCTTCAGAATTTCTACCAACCATAAACTGAATTCTTTAGATTTTAGAAACTCCATTTATCATTTACTAGTTGCTATATTTTCAGATTTATTTTCCTATGCATAAATGTGTACTTTATTATGAAAATAGTAATACACATCATCTAAACAGAATAGGTTCTGGTCCTAAATAATTTAATAACATATTTTGACCTTTGCCTCAGATGTAAACTATTTCACAATTATTTTCCCTATTTTCTAAAACTATTCATTACTTAAAAATGTGTCCCTAAATGTGAATAATAAATTAAACAGATTCAATTCAGCCCAAAATATGTTTTTATCTCACTCCAAAGTTTTCTAAATACTGAGAAAGTTTTTAATCTAATTATGACAATATGTTTGTCCCACTTTTTAATTTTTAAACACTAGCCACATATTCAATTTCCTAATTTAAATACTAAACAGGGCTAAAAAGGTAAACTCACCCCATTACAGGGTCTATAATATTATTTTCAGAATTTCCAGGGGTCTAGCTACACTTATCAGAGGTGTTTTTCCTAATTTTTATTAAGTCCAGGGGCTAAAACTGATTTTTAAATGAATTTACATGATTTTCTGAAGTTCCAGGGGCTAGATCAGAAGTTTCCGGGGCTAGCTCTTATTTCCCGAGAACCCCAGGGGGTAGCACGTAAGATTTCCAGTCTTTATAACGCGGGGCTGACGTGGACCGTCCGATTTTAAACCGACGGCCGAGATTATAACATTGAACCGGTACGCGGGGGTTTAAACCCTACCGTGCGATTTAAAATAAACGGCGCACAAGCGGCCACGTCGCTCTGATCGAACGCGGGCGGCGCTGCCGGCGGCGCACGGCGGCGTGAAGCGGCGATCTCGCCGGAGACTTTTGGATCTTCGAGAATTCTTCCTAGAACTGTGATCTTATGGTATAGATTGGTAGAGGAGAGGTCGGGGATCTCACCTCGAGGGATTTCTTGATCTCGGAGGTCCTGGAAGGTGATCGGCGACGAGGTCCGAGGTGAATTCACGGCGAGGCTCGTCGGCGCTGTGTTTACACCGCAAGTCACCGAGTTTTCTGCACCTGCAAGGTTCCCCGGAGGCGGTGGATCAAGACCAGCGAGTTAGATCAGAATTTCCGAGCTTAGATTGGCCAGAATTCGCCGGAGAAGTCTCGGTTCTCACCGGAGTAAAAACAACCGATCGCGTGGGAAAAACAGAACGAGGCCGGGGTTTTTATAGACGGGGGAGGGCGGCGGGGTGGTTTAGATCATGTCCGCGTCGCCTACGAACAGAATTCAGCGGGGATACGACGAAATCCCGATCGGTTTTGATTCGGGTGCGAGGGAGTCCGGCGCTGGCGCGAGGTAGACGACGATCAGGTGGGCCCCGCATGTAAGTGTGAGGAAGCAGCGCGCGCGGCTGCGGGCTGGTGCGGGCGCTGGCTGGGACGGCTGGTGGGTTTCGGCCCACTGGCTGGTTTTTTTCTGTTTTCTCTTTTTCTATTTCTTTTCTGATTTGAGTTTAATTTGAATTCCAGTTTGAATTTGAATTTTTGCAAAACATGCAACATGTCCAAAAAATTTTAAATTCCCCTCTTAACATGATTTAGGGTTTTAAATCAAAATTTTGGGGTGTTACAGCTCTACCCCCCTTAAAAGAAATCTCGTCCTCGAGATTGGTGTTTCTAAGAAAACAATTCCGGAAATTGTGCCTTGAGCTCATCTTCCCGTTCCCAGGTGGCTTCCTCTTCTGAGTGATGCTTCCACTGCACCTTGCACTTCCGGATTCTCTTGTTTCTGGTGAGGCGTTCCATCGTCTCCAAAATCTTGTATGGTTGCTCGGCATAAGACAAATCTTCAGCTACATCCACTTCATTCATGGGTAACACCTCCTCAGGCGTCCTCAGGCATTTCTTGAGTTGTGACACATGAAATACATCGTGTACATCCGATAGATGAACCGGTAACTCTAGTTGGTACGCCACTTCGCCTTTCCTTTCCAAAACCTGAAAGGGTCTGATGTATCGAGGTGACAACTTCCCTTTCACCTTGAACCGACGAAGTCCTCTGATAGGGGACACCTTGAGATAAACATAGTCTCCCACGTTGAAAACGAGTTCTCTTCTTCGTACATCAGCATAACTCTTCTGGCGTGTTTGTGCTATCCTCAAGTTGTTGCGAATCTCCCTCACCTTCGCCTCGGCTTCTTGTAGCACTTCTGGACCAAACACTTTACTTTCTCCTGTTTGGTTCCAAAATAGGGGAGTTCTGCACTTTCTTCCATACAAAGCTTCAAACGGTGACATCTTCATACTAGCTTGATAGCTGTTGTTATAGGAAAACTCCGTATACGGTAAGTTCTTGTCCCAACTCCTATTGTTTTTGAGTGCACATGCCCTTAACATATCTTCAAGGATCTGATTGGTTCTCTCCGTCTGCCCGTCAGTTTGGGGATGATAGGCAGAGCTGAAGTTCAAATGGGTTCCCATGGTTTCATGCAACTTTTGCCAAAACCTCAAGGTGAACTGTGTCCCTCGATCCGACACTATCTTCTTTGGCACTCCATGGTAACACACGATCCTTGACATATACAACTCTGCCAATTTGGATCCGATGTAGCTTTCCTTCACGGGGATGAAGTGAGCTACTTTGGTTAGCCTATCAATGATGACCCATATTGAATCATACTCTGATTGGGTCCTAGGCAATCCCACGACGAAATCCATGTTGATTTCTTCCCATTTCCATTCAGGCACTTTGAGTGGTTGCAATAATCCCGCGGGTCGTTGATGTTCTGCTTTCACCAACTGACATGTGTCACATAGAGCAACATGTTCCGCGACATCTCGCTTCATGCCATACCACCAATACCTGCTCTTGAGGTCCTGGTACATCTTCGTACTCCCAGGATGAATGGAATAGTCAGAATCATGAGCCTCCTTCAAAATCAATTCACGGATCTCCTTCACTTCTGGCACACAGATTCTTTTCCCGTGCCACACTGTTCCTTGTTCATCCTCCCTAAAACCAGGAGCTTTATTTTCCTTGATGAGTTGTCTGATCTCTTGTATCTTCTCATCATTCTGCTGACCCGCGCGTATGTGTCGCTCTAGTGTGGAGTCCACTTCCATGGTGATGGCCTCACCACTATTTACTAGACATAGATTGAGCCTTATAACCTCGTCCTTCAATTCTGCGGGCATGTCCCTCAAGCTCAACTTATTGACCTGCACTTTCCGACTTAAAGCATCGGCCACGACGTTTGCTTTCCCAGGATGATAGTTGATGCCTACATCAAAGTCATTGATTAGCTCTAACCATCTCCTTTGTCTGAGGTTGAGATCTGGCTGTGTGAAAATGTACTTCAAACTCTTATGATCCGTATATATCTCTGTCCTCTTCCCCATCAAATAGTGCCGCCAAATTTTTAACGCGTGTACTACTGCGGCTAGTTCTAGGTCATGTGTAGGATAGTTCTTCTCGTGCTTCCGAAGCTGCCGGGATGCATAAGCCACGACATGCCCTTCTTGCATGAGAACACATCCCAACCCGTTTTCAGAGGCATCGCAGTACACTGTGAAATTCTTCTGCATATCTGGCATAACCAACACTGGGGTTGTGGTCAATCTTCTCTTTAGCTCCTGAAAACTCATCTCGCACTGTGGCGTCCATGTGAATGTGATTCCCTCTCCAACAGTTTGGTGAGAGGTCTCGAGATTTTGGAGAATCCCTCAATAAACCGTCGATAATATATCCAGCCAATCCCAAAAAGCTTTGAACTTCCCCGACATTTTCAGGGGTCTTCCACTTCTGTATATCCTCGATTTTGGCGGGATCTACGGAGATTCCTCCCTCCGAGATTATATGTCCTAAGAAGGGAACTCTCTTCAGCCAAAACTCACACTTGCTCAATTTGGCATATAGTTGGTGTTCTCTTAGCCTCTGCAACACCAACCTTAGATGTTTCTCATGTTCTTCTTCCTCTTTGGAGAAGACGAGAATGTCATCTATGAAAACCACCACAAATTTGTCCAGATATTCCATAAATACCTTGTTCATGAGATACATGAAGTATGTCGGGGCATTAGTTAGCCCGAAAGGCATGACGGTGTATTCATACAGTCCGTACCAAGATACGAAAGCTGTCTTGGGAATATCAGATTGCCTTATCTTGAGTTGGTGGTATCCCGACCTGAGATCAATTTTCGAGAACACACAAGCTTCCCTCAACTGATCAAACAAGTCTTCAATGCGGGGTAATGGGTACTTGTTCTTGATGGTTACCTCATTCAAAGCACGGTAATCCACGCATAACCTTTGGGTTCCGTCCTTCTTGGGCACAAATATCACCGGAGCTCCCCATGGTGAGGAACTAGGGCGAATATACCCCTTTTCCGTCAGTTCTCTCAAATGATCCTTGAGTTCTTCCAGCTGCTTGGAGTCCATCCGATAAGGTCTCTTGTATATCGGGGCTGTTCCAGGCACTAGCTCAATTGCAAATTCCACTTCACGATCGGGAGGCATACCTGGCAATTCTTCCGGAAAAACATCTGGATATTCCCGGATAATCCTGATCTCCTCCACTTTCACCTCAACTTGATTTAATTTAATGTCCCTCCTAGGCTCTTGTATTGTTATAAACTTTACTCTTGTGCCGCTAGGGTGAGTTAGTTCCACCGTTCTGGTCGAACAATGGATGATTCCCTTATGTTTTGTCAACCAATCCATACCCAAGATAATATCTATCCCTTGTGAATCTATCACTATGAGCTTAGCAGTAAATACCACCCCAGTAATGTCTAGATTCACCTTGGTACACACGTGTCTTATCCTTATTTCTCCACCTGGAGAGTTTACTGCTAGCATATAATTCATTTGTGTTGTTGCTAGATCATGCTTCTTAACAAACCCTTTAGCAATGAACAAGTGGGTAGCACCAGAATCAAACAGCAGGGTTGCAATGTGTAAATTGGCAGGAAACTTACCAACTACCACGTCGGGTGCCTCTTGTGCTTCCTCCATAGTGACGTGGTTCACCCGTCCTCTCATCACATTCTGCTGTTGTGGCTGCGTGGGCTTCTTCTTTGGGCACTTATGGGCATAGTACCCCACTTCACCACAGCTAAGACATTGCACCCCAACCTTAGGTGACTGGCCTTTGTTGTCTTGGGGTTGGTTTGGGGGTCCTTGCACTGCTGGTCGAGGTGGATATGTAGGGCGAGGCTGCTGTACAAACTGACGTTGTGGCTGTGCTGGTGCTGCCGGAGGCCTGTAGTTCGGGTTGTATCCTCTTGGTGCTGAGTAGGGTACCGCAGCACGGTTCGTCTGCCCTGCAGGTTGCTGCATCAGACGTGGGCGGGTGTTTCTCCCTGAGGCTTGATGTGACCACCCGGCCTTCCTCTTATTCTCAGTTTCCAAGGCCTTTAGCTTCCTTTCTACCACAAATGATCTATCCACCATCTTTTGGAAGCTTTCATACTCATTTGAGGACATTGCACACTGCATCTCTACGGTAAGTCCCTCTACGAAACAATCTTATTTCTGCTGTTTATACTTTGAAGTGTTGAGGCTTTGTTATACTTCTACGAGGGTTCATATCTCACACCACACAAATGTACTATTATCTCATGTGGGTTCACACACCAAAGCAAAACAATCTAAAGACGAGGTTGTGGACAATTGCTCATGGCTTCCACAACTCACGTCACACACCAAGCATTAACACACCATTAACTAATCGTAACGACTCGACTATTCGACATCTTGCTAACTAAGGGAAGGACTCTACACTACTCGTTTTCTTGAGCTGGCTCCTCGGGATCTTCCTCATCATTTCGGCTGCCTTCTGACTCTGCTTTGGGTGGGGAGGCTGCTGGTGGAGAAGTGCGACGACGCCTGATCGCTCGGCAATCCGGGGAGTCAGGAGTCCATGTATCATTCACGGTGACACACAGTTCATTCCCATCTCCTCTTTCTCTCGCCCTTAAGCAGGCTCGCAGCAACGCCTCCGTTTCCTTCAGGGTGTTCCGGACATCCTGAAGCTCCTGTTGACACTCCTGCAGTCGAGTGCTGAGCATAGAAGCATCCTCCAAGCACAAGTCCATGTGCTCATGGGAAGTCCCTTTCTGCACCGGCGGGTACTTGTACTCCGTGGTACCACTCTCACGTTGGAGGACATACATGTACTCAGTCTTGTCCAGGTGGCGACGATAGATGTGACTCTGGCAGGTGATGGCCTCCCAGGTGACATCCTTCTCCGCATCGACCTGTGTCGCTCTACAAGGTGGAGAGTGGTGGATCTTAAGCAGCTGATTTTCGTGTATAATCCTCATCTCCGAACTCCATTCTTCCCTCTTCTCACGGATGGTCCTGGTGGAGTTATAGTGGATGATTAGCTTGCCCGTATTGCTGGCGGCTTCGAGCATACGCCGAAGACGGCGCAACAAGCCTCCTACTGCCAATCCATAGGAAAGATACGTCACCGGACGGCTCTCCTCTCTTTCGGCAAGGGCAACTATGGGAACTCTCCCTCCTGTGGACTTGCGAGCAGTGCGAATCATGCGAACCATCTAAAACAAAAAGAATTTAAAATTAGGTTAGATAGACTCTCAAAAATCCTATTTTGAATGAAAATTGGGGTAAGATGAAGAAAGTGACTCATTAAATAACACTTTTCAACACACACCTTGTAAAAATAGTTTTTAAGAAAATAAGGTCCTTAAATACGTCCATTTCTACCTAGGTCCACGTTCCTACCGGCAACCTTGGCTCTAATACCACTTCTGTCACACCCGGTTTTTCCGAAGAGCAACCAAGTGAATATCACATGTATGCCAGGATCATTTTCTCATACATAGGATGACAAATAGTGAAGCATCATTTATTACAAGCCAGGTGTCGAATATAAATAAGTCTTACATCGCAAATGTCTCGATAGACAATAATAAGTTCATCACAAGTAAATAAACTAGCAGCGGAATATTATTCTTGAGGCTCCATCACAGGCGTTGCCCGGGGGTCTCCATGAACCTAGAAACCTTCTTCGGGTCCAAAGTCTTGGTCATTAAACACCACCTCATCCCCTTGACCTGAGCAGCAATTTAAACCAACAAATATGCAAGGTTGAGTACCGTTGGTACTCAGCAAGTGTGGGAAAGTTATGACATGCATGGCTAGAACAAGGAGAGGTTGAACTCATGGTTGAAGCACTACGCAATTATTGCCTACCACCTTAGCTTATTAAGCACCTACATTACTACATAGGTGAAATGGTCCCAATCTCTCATCCCATCATCATAATCAAATAACCATAACATAATTTCCAATGTTAAGCTCCCCGCTTAACATCACAACTTCCAACACCATCAATCCTCTAATCATGAATAAGTCCAAGCCGCTCTTGACCGTGAGCACGGCTGTCATGACAGTTTTGACTCTGCAGAGTTTGTACCACTGTACCCACATGTAGTGATTTCATCCCCCGTTGCCGGGTGGACTAAAAGAACCTCCATTATGCCAGTGGCTACGATCCACATTCACACTTCCCAGGTGTGCAGCCAGGAGATCACTACGAAGCCTTTACAAAGAGATTCCCGACGAGTGTGGGCCCACTGAGGTTTCACCCCTAACAGCATACAAGAGGCTCCAACCCCGCTGCAGTGGCCCCCTCTTGAGCCTTGCGGTTCATATGGTAGTCCAGCTGACACCTACTCCCCGCACCATCCAACACACCCATACTACGCCGGGGATACACCTAATTAATTGGCCAAGCTGCCCCATCTCAGCATGTGGTTGGCACTGTAAAGCCAGGTTACATGCTCCATGAACCGGTCCTTAGGATCCAGGCAAGTACTAAATACAAACCCGAGTCTCGTGCACCCAGCACACAACCAAAACATCCAACTTGCCTTGATCCCTACCTCTACATAACTCACAATATCTCATTCAAGAGTATAGTAAAATAAATTGATGATCTCATATCCCAATTATCCCATTCTAAGCATGGCTAAGCATATGCATAATAATAAATGACATGATAAAATAAATCCCAACCCAATCTACAAGGAAACAAGGTAATGCAATTCTAGGGAAACTTCCTAGCATGGGTTTCATATTTCAATTGACAATGCAAATAATTCTAGCTACACATCCTAGCATAGGATCAAAGTGGTCAAGGACACTTGCCTCCTTCCTGCTGCTCTTGGAATGGGTAGTCCTGATCTTGGAAAGGAAGAACTTGCTCTGGAGCAGGTTCTACATCATACCATCACACATAGCAAAAGAAAAACAACAATTCATAAGACATAGTTCACACTTCCACTTCATACAAACCACACATTCACATTTATGAAAGCCATTCACAATTCTATGTGTTGTGGTTATACTATGTGTGTGGATTTTTGGCTTACATGCACTTTTAAACATGGGTATATGATTTCTACTTTTGTATTCATATTCATGCTTGCATACTATACATATGAGTTTCCAATTTAAATAAATTCCTTATATTCAATTACTACCCTTTTAGCTACCAAGTATGTATGAAAGGTATTTTTCTTCTCCCTATGTGCCTTTAGAATTTCTACCAACCCTAAACTGAATTCTTTAGATTTTAGAAACTCCATTTATCATTTACTAGTTGCTATATCTTCAGATTTATTTTCCTATGCATAAATGTGTACTTTATTATGAAAATAGTAATACACATCATCTAAACGGAATAGGTTCTGGTCCTAAATAATTTAATAACATATTTTGACCTTTGCCTCAGATGTAAACTATTTCACAATTATTTTCCCTATTTTCTAAAACTATTCATTAATTAAAAATGTGTCCCTAAATGTGAATAATAAATTAAACAGATTCAATTCAGCCCAAAATATGTTTTTATCTCACTCCAAAGTTTTCTAAATACTGAGAAAGTTTTTAATCTAATTATGACCATATGTTTGTCCCACTTTTTAATTTTTAAACACTAGCCACATATTCAATTTCCTAATTTAAATGCTAAACAGGGCTAAAAAGGTAAACTCACCCCATTACAGGGTCTATAATATTATTTTCAGAATTTCCAGGTGTCTAGCTACACTTATCAGAGATGTTTTTCCTAATTTTTATTAAGTCCAGGGGCTAAAACTGATTTTTAAATGAATTTACATGATTTTCTGAAGTTCCAGGGGCTAGATCAGAAGTTTCCGGGGCTAGCTCTTATTTCCCGAGAACCCCAGGGGGTAGCACGTAAGATTTCCAGTCTTTATAACGCGGGGCTGACGTGGACCGTCCGATTTTAAACCGACGGCCGAGATTATAACATCGAACTGGTACGCGGGGGTTTAAACCCTACCGTGCGATTTAAAATAAACGGCGCACAAGCGGCCACGTCGCTCTAATCGAACGCGGGCGGCGCTGCCAGCGGCGCACGGTGGCGGGAAGCGGCGATCTCGCCGGAGACTTTCGGATCTTCGAGAATTCTTCCTAGAACTGTGATCTTATGGTATAGATTGGTAGAGGAGAGGTCGGGGATCTCACCTCGGGGGTTTTCTTGAGCTCGGAGGTCCTGGAAGGTGATCGGCGACGAGGTCCGAGGTGAATTCACGGCGAGGCTCGTCGGCGCTGTGTTTACACCGCAAGTCACTGAGTTTTCTGCACCTGCAAGGTTCCTCGGAGGCGATGGATCAAGACCAGCGAGTTAGATCGGAATTTCCGAGCTTAGATCGGCCAGAATTCGACGGAGAAGTCTCGGTTCTCACCGGAGTAAAAACAGCCGATCGCGTGGGGAAAACAGAACGAGGCCGGGGTTTTTATAGACGGGGGAGGGCGGCGGGGTGGTTTAGATCATGTCCGCGTCGCCTACGAACAGAATTCAGCGGGGATACGACGAAATCCCGATCGGTTTTGATTCGGGTGCGAGGGAGTCCGGCGCTAGCGCGAGGTAGACGACGATCGGGTGGGCCCCGCCTGTCAGTGTGAGGAAGCAGCGCGCGCGGCTGCGGGCTGGCGCGGGCGCTGGCTGGGCCGGCTGGTGGGTTTCGGCCCACTGGCCGGTTTTTTTCTGTTTTCTCTTTTTCTTTTTCTATTTCTTTTCTGATTTGAGTTTAATTTGAATTCCAGTTTGAATTTGAATTTTTTCAAAACATGCAACACGTCCAAAAAATTTTAAATTCCCCTCTTAACATGATTTAGGGTTTTAAATCAAAATTTTGGGGTGTTACACAATCCATGTTAGTTTTTGCCATCAAGCATGTGTCAAGTTTAGTTTTATCCGCAGAAAAGTCTACAAGATAAAGCTTTCCTTTGGGCACACCTTTGAAGGCAGTTGAGTTATCTACTCTTCTAGGACAATCACGCCTTCGTTAGTGAATAAGCAATTAAAACCCATGACACATAATTGAGATATGGATAAAAGATTATAATCTAGTAACTCAACATGCATGACATTTGAAATGGTGTGTTGTGGAGAAATGGAGATTTTACCCATACCTAGTACCCCTCCTTAGCTATTGTCACCAAAATAAATACCTTGACTTGGATCATTGGTTTCTTCATACTCTATAAACATTTTTCTCGCTCCGGTCATGTGGTTAGTGCAGCCACTATCTAACATCCACTTTGTGCCGCCGGAGGAGTATGCCTACAAAACAAGTTTAAGCTTTGGTTTTAGGTACCCAATCTTTGTTGGGTCCTTTAAAGTTAGTGACAAGAGTTTTGGGCACCCATATACAAGGCTTTGGGCTCTTGCGGAGTGGTCCAACATATTTTGCATAGACATACCCAAATTTGCTTTTCATTAATACATAGGATGCATTAAAATCATGTAATAGTGTTAGGTTGTTATTCTTAGTATTACTAGCATCTTTAATATATTTATAAAATTTTGTCATTTCAGTAGAAGCAGAGATATGACATTCATTTATAGTTTTGTATGATCCTTCTTTCACAAAGGCTATATGCATCTTGTCACTCTTAGATGTGTTTGTATTTTGCTTTGCTTTTCTTGAATAGCCAAGACCAACTTTGATCAAAGTAGACCTCGCAATTGAGTATGAACTACGTGCATGCTTAATCTTCTCCTTATCAAAAATTCCACACTTAGGTGTACTCTTTGCTATGTTAAGTTCCTTCTTTAAATTAGGTGCACATTCACAAGTTTTAGTGTTTAACTCTAATTTAGACAAGTTCGAGCTTGTTGAGGGGAGAGAAATAATATTTGACTTGTGAGTTGCGAATTGTGCTTCAAGATTCTTGTGAGCTTTGTTCAAACTCACAAGCTCATCTTGGAGCACAACATTCGAACTCTTGAGACTTGAAGAGGTCTCCTTGCATTCCACAAGTCCAAGTTCAAGTGCCATATTTTTTTCCCTCTCAAGCCCGAGGATCTTCTGAAGGTCAAGATTCTTTTGCTTCTCCTCGATAAGCAAATCCTCTTGTCTCTCAAAAAGTTCCTCCTTATCTAAGATTTCATCAAATAGTTTTTTTCATTTTAGTTAGTGCATTTTTACTCAATCCTTCAAACATATTTTCATTTTCACTACCACTATCAAAATCTTCATCCTTAATAGAATGCAAGGAGAGTTTAGTTTTTACCTTTCGCTTTCCCTCCTTTGCCATGAGACATGTGTGGTTTGAGCTTTTCCATTCTCCCTTGTTGGGTAGGAGAGTTTTCTTCATTGTTGGCTTCTTGATGGCGACGGTTGCCACCTCCTCTTCATCATCGGGGGAGGACTCATCATTGGAGTCCCATTCTTTGCCAACATGAGCGTGCCCATGTGTCTTCTTCTTCTTGAATATCCTCTTCTCTTGTGACTTTTCATCCTTATTCCTCTTCTTCTTGTATTCTTCCCTTTCATATGAGCAATTAACAGTGTAATGCCCATACTCGCCGTAGTTGTAGCATGCTTTCTTGTTTCTTGACTTTCCTTTATCCTTGCCTCTACTCTCATAGCTTGGTCCTCTTCTTCTCTTCATCATCCTTCTGAATTTCTTGATGAAGAAGGTCAACTCCTCATCATCCATATCGGTGCTTTCTTCTTCACTTTCCTCATCATCACTTGAGACTTGTACTTCTTTGTTCTTGGCCTTGGGTGATGCTTTGAGATCAATCCCCTTTTTCTTGGTGGATGTAACCTTGGCAAGATCGTTGACGTGACGTGCTTCCATTTACATCATCCCATGATTGATGATTTTGCCAAGCACCTCATCCGGAGTCATTTTGTCGAAGTTTGGACTCTATCGGATGAGTGTGTAAAGCGTCACGTTGCGAGGCATGAAGTCTCTTATCATCCTTTTGACTACCTCATGGTCTATCCACTTCTTACAACCGTACACTCGACTCTTGCTTATGAGAGTCTTGAGTCAGTTGTACATCTCTTGAGGAGTCTCATCATCTTCCGTGGCAAATCACCCAAGCTCCCCCTCAATTATCTCAATCTTTGCTTCTCGGACAGAGCGGCTGCCTTCATGCGCAATTTTGAGTGTATCCCATATTTCTTTGGCTTGTTCCAGCCATCCACCTTGTTGAATTCTTCTTGGCTCAAGGAAGAGTCGAGTACGGCTGCTGCTTGAGCATTGTGGTGGATGAGTTGCTCTTGCTCCGGTGTAAGTTCTTCATCATCAACGGGGATATCTACACCTGTTCAAACAATGTGCCAAAGTGTGGGGTTGAGAGAAATACGGTGTAGTTTCATATTGTGTTTCCACATTGTATAGTTTGTGCCATCAAAATGTCGAGGTTTGCCTAAGGGAATAGATAAGTAATTTGTGTGCGAATTTAAAATCTCATAGTTAAAAGGATATCGAGTGTAGTCCTCTTCGGGATTCTTGAGTTTCTTTTCTTTCTCAAGTCTCCTCCTTCTTCTAGCTTCATCTCTTGCCTTTTGAAGACAATCGGCAAGACGCCTCACTTATTCATATTTGTCGTCGGTCTCCAAGTCGAAGGGAGGGAGTCTTGACATGTCCTTGATTGGGTTGACGCCCTTGTGAGGTGAGAACTTGAGCCCTTCACCGCTGTGGGTGTTGTTCTCACCGGCAACGGTGGTGTCGACGGGGCGGTAAGTCCTTCTTGTCATTTTCCTCCATCTCCTCTCTAAGCGGTTAATCTTTTAAGAGAGTTAGACTCTGATACTAATTGAAAGTTGCCTAGAGGGGTGAATAGGCGGAAAATCTGAAATACGGCTTATAAAAATAATTAGTTCACAGAGTATGGACTAGTCTGGTACTGAGGGCGGACTAGTCCGGTCACAGAGAATTTTAGCTCAACAAGGCAAGAACACAAGATTTATCCCGTGGTTCAGCTCCACAAAGAAGCCTACGTCCACATTGAGGAGTCCATCAAGAACCAGGTTGCTCTCAAACTTTTCCTCACCAAGCCACCACCAAGGTTGGCTTGTTCTTCCACTATATCACAAATGCTTCATAATAAATCGTGGGGCAACTCACAACTTGAGGATCCCATGAGAATTCAGCTCAAAGAACTTACAAACCAATGCCCTCAACAACACACTTCTCACTCAGTGCTAGAGAATCAACCAAGAGCTCTATGGTGCACACTCCCCTTCTCCTCTTGCCAAAACTCACAAACCCTAAAGAATCACACTTAGGGCTCCAATAATTTGAAGAGGGGGGACTAGAAAAGATCTAAGAAGGCTATTTCGGCATGAGGGTGCTTGTTACTTTCTTTGAGGCCCGGGCAACCCCTTTTTATAGAGGTTCCGGGAACTAGCCATTGCCAACAGCAAAAGTCCGGACTAGTCCGCCCTTTGACCACGGACTAGTCTAGCCTACGGGGACAAATGGCATCACTCTTCACCTACTAAACGATCAGATTCTACCAACTAAACGGTCACATTCTACGGATTAGTCCGGTCCACAACGGACTAGTCTGATCTCACACAGAAACCATTGTTCCGGTTCAGAACGGACAAGTCTGGTCCAGTGGACTAGTCTGACCTCCATGGCGGACAAGTCCGGCCATCCAAGACTTAGTTCCTTAAGCTATTTCCAAGTCCCAAACGGACTAGTCCGACACATAGAGGACTAGTCCGATCTCACAAAACCTCCTATTTTGGTTTGAAACGGACTGGTCTGAGCCTGCGGACTAGTCCGGCCTCAAAGAGCGGACTACTCCGGTCCTTCAGGACTTAGCTTCTGAAGAGCTCAGACTCTTTTCTCACAGATTAGTCCGTGTCCAGACGGACAAGTCCGAACTCACACATAAACTCTTGCTCCATTCTATATCGAATTAGTCGGATTCTTCGGACTAGTGCGGCCTTGCACCCCGGACAAGTCCGAACTCACACAGAACCTCTTGTTCCGTTCTACATTGGATCAGTCTGATGTACCGGACTAGTCCGGCCTTCCAGCCCGTACAAGTCTGGCCCTATTCCCAGGGCTATCCCAATTCTTCACTCCACTCAACCTGAACTCGTACTATGAGCTCTTAGATGATTCTCAGCACTTTACTCTATGATCACACTCATACTCAAAGGTTAAACTCAACACAAAAGAATTTAAAACCCTAAATTCTACTCTTCTTGTGCGTTTGCCTTTGTTCCTCTTTTCCTTTTTGAGTGCCTCCATCTTCGTAGATTTCTTAATCACCTGTACTCACACTTGCAATGCTCATTAGTCCCTTAAGTGTTGTCATTAATCATCAAAACCCACAGGAAATTAGCCGAGATGCACTTTCACCTGGGCTCCGGCCCGAGCCTTCTCGCTGAGGTGAGGTCCGGGGCTGCGCGTGTCCCCTGGCTCCGAGCCGCCTCCCCGCTGAGGACAGCTCCAGTGCATACACGTGCCCTGTGCTCCGGCCCGAGCCTCCCTGCTGAGGTGAGGTCCGGAGTTGCCACGTGTCCCCTCAGACCAAGCCCGTCGATAAGAGCTCCAGAGCCGCCACGTGCCCCACGATCCGTAGTGGGTCATGGGTCGACGAAGTCAAGAAGAAAGTGCGCTGTCAGTCTTCACATTCAAGGCTCGCGCCTTCTCCAGAAGCATGGCGCACTTCACTCGCCTTCGTCCCTTGCTCGTTCGCCATTACGGTGACAAGACAGGACGACAAGGCGTGACAGTAGTACAATGCCGCCCAACGGCACGAAGCCGCCCAAGCAGCGCGAGAAGACGCAGCGACAAGACGACGTCTTTGTCATCACCTTACACGCGGTCAGGGGGCGCTCAGCGCGCCGGACGGCGGGACTTAACTCCCCCGCTGGCTACTCTACTCAGAGAATGAGGCCCTAGATTGTGTATAGGGTTCACTTAGCTTTGGGGCCACCTGTCGGGCCCCAGGCCCCATTGTAACCACCCCGGCCTTGAACTATAAAAGGACCGTGGTGACCACCCTGTAGGGGGTCCCCGATTTCGCATCCCTGATCACACAACAGAAGCACACACGCTCAAGCAATAGAACAAGCACTCTCGCGGACATAGGGTATTACGCTCTGTTGGCCTGAACCACGTAAGTATCGGTGTCCATCAACTCTCTCGAGCCCAGGTCAAGTAGGGCGTCAAGCCCCCTCTAGAAAAAAGAACCTCACGGGTTACTTCTGAGCAGGCCGGGAGGAGTGTCGCAGCTCACACTTTATAGGGATGATATTGGGAAAACCATTCAGAGATGCTTGACTGAATGGGGGAATTAATAAAGTCATGACAATTACAGTAGATAATGCTAGCTTCAATGATTGTGTAGATTATGTGTGGATACAAATGAATAATCAAAAGCTAGCATTGATTTAGTCAAGTATCTTCACATGAGGTGTGTTGCTCACATAATAAATTTGATTGTTTTTAATGGCTTAAAAGAGATGGACAACTCAGTTAAGCATGTTCGGACTGCTGTTAGATTTAATAAAAATGGAACTTCAAGGTTGGTAAAATGTAAAAAACTTGCAGAGGAGGAGAATTTAGACATCAATGCATTCTTGAAAGTAGATATATGCACTAGAGGAAATTCAACATACCTTATGTTGAATGTCACAATCGTTTATGAGAAACTATTTGCAAGGTATGAGGAAGAAGATCCAGCCTATACAATTGAGTTATTGGAGATAAAGGTATTGGAATTCTGGATGAGCTTGATTGGGCTAATGACGTAAATATGGCTGAGTTTATTGGCCATTTTTATGGTATCACTCTTCGTGTTTCCTCTACGCTAAATGTGACAGCTAATTAATTCTTTCATGAGATTGGTGAAATCAAGGTGCTGCTGCGAGATTGGGTAGATAGTGAAGATCCTTTGCACCAAGCAATGGCCAAGAGACTGAAGGATAAGCATGACAAGTATTGGGGCAATTGGCATGAGATTGAGAATGCAAATGACGGGAGGGGGATGGGCAAAGAAGTTTGAGATGCGGTGAATGTATGTTTCCATGACTTGTTTGAAGAGTATAGAAACATATTTGTTCCAAGTGACTCGTTGATAGAAGTCAATGATGAAGAACAAACTTAGAAAAGAGGAGGAAGGTTAATGAGGTCATTAATTGCTAAAAAATATGAGGATTGGCACTAGTTCAATGAGCACTACCAAATCTGAAATTGAGAAATATCTGAGTGGGGACAACGAAGATGACAACAATAAATTTGATATTCTTGCATGGTGGAAAGCGAATGAATCGAGATTTCCTATATTAGCATGATTGGCTCATGATGTGTTAGCAATCATTATTTAGTACGGGTGGGCGGATTTTAGATGATTTTAGGACTTATTTAACGCCATTCATGGTGCAAGCTCTTATTTATACACAAGATTGGTTGTGCCAATCAACTCCTATCAATATTGAAGAAGATGTGGAAGAGCTAACAAAATTAGAAGAAGGTAAGCAAAGATCAATGAATAATTTATGTTTACTTGTGTACATAATCTCTTGCTACAACTTTACTTGTTTTTTTGTTCTGTTTCAGAACTAATTGCATATTACAAAGCTGGAAAGTCAATGGAGAAGGCTGCTAATTCTATTTCTAATGAAGTTATGTGATTATGTTATTTCTAGAAAGTTAATGAAGATTGGAGAAAGCTACTAATCTGTGTTGTAATTCTGTTTTGGACTGTTATATTATTCTGGATTGTGATGTAATATGTTAAGAAACATGCAAATATGTTGTTGTAATTCTGTTTTGGACTATATTTCTAGACCGTATTGATGTTTTTTGTCAATGTAATGATAATGGACTGTTAATTATGTTCTGTAATGATCTGTTTAGTATGTTTAGTAATTATGTGTTAAATTGTTCCAGTATCATGTGTAAGTTACAATTATTAATATGTCAATTTCCGATATATTGATGAAGTTCAGTTTTTTCGTTTAACCGAAACTGAACCGAACTTTTCCGGTTAACCGAAGGGTCGGTTTTGTGTTTGCACTGTACTATTTCGATTTCAGATTTCGATAACCAAATTTTTTATAAAAATAAAAAATCGAACCGATCGGTTTCCATTAACCGAACGCCCGGCCTGACACACCACAACACTTTACATGATCAGTTCACACAAACATATTGCTCACATTCAAACTACCAAAACCACAATAACACAAAGAACTCAGTCCATAAGCACCAAGCATTCTTCACTACACATCACAGACAAGTTCCCATATGAAACCACATGTCAAACACAAACAAAAAATTTGCATGATCCTCATTCAAATAACTTTTGCCAATTTATTCAGCACACCTAGATCTTACCCTGCGAAGACTTGATGCAAGTAATCAGGAATTGGTATTGAACATAGAAATATCCATTTATTAGAATAGGAGAAAATAATCATATAAAGTTAAAATTGCATGCTATTTTCTATCACCTTAGATTGTTCAATCAGTCTACTAGTAAGACAGGCGTTGCCATTTATATAATATCCTGGTAGCTTGTGTACTCGCGTACTCACAACTAAGTATCACCCTAATGGCGAACTGATCGACACAAATGTTTCTGGGTCACGTCCGTGACATCAAGGATAGCTTTTACAGGTTCCAGTAAAAAAAATTCTCCCGTGCGGCAGTGGTTCTGGCGATAAGGTGCGAATTTGGAGATTAATAGATTCTCGTGAACTACCTCTGAAGATTACAAGAAACCATGGTTGAAGTTGGAGCGTTGGGTCACTTAAAAACCGATATAGGATAAGAAGTTTGTTAATCATATTTTCATTAATACGATCATGAACACATTCTGAATATGCATGGCTAGAACTTTAAGTTACGACTGTACTTCATTACACAAGCAGAATCATACTAGTAATTTTTGGTAAGTTACTATTACATCACAAAGGAAAATTTTGACATCACGCATCACCGACCAAGGTTTTTTGACTGGCCATCAAGTTCAGATGCTCTTCATTGGTTTCTGTGAGTGGTTACTGCGGCGTGTCTTAACCAGAGAGGTCTCCAATTCCTGGTGTTATGAACATTATGACAAAGAAATGTGACCGAAGAGAAATCCTAATAAATAAAACTAAGACAAACAACATATCTGTTAAATTTATAATAGTTATTTATATAGACAATTTAGTTAAGGAGCTAAATTAATCGGATCACATCCACTTCGGATATGGGCACATGTTGTGTAGATAACTGTCTTCCAAAAGGATGTACCAATTTTTCAAATCTCTCAAACGAGGGGGTGTTCCAAATCACAAGGGATAACTATTAGCTGCTAAGGAACAATATCAAAAGTAGATGAAGGGCTGGTTGGTCGCACGAAGAGAGAAGGCGACATGGGGGGTGACCCAGCTGCCACCCTCGTGGCCACAGATCTGGTCACCTCCCCACCTGTCCCGCCTCACCATCAGAGCCATGCTCCCCCCCACCTTCGCTCCCTGTCCTCACACCGCTCCCGCCGTCCCCCCACCCCTCCAACCTCACTGCCCTCGAACCTCCTACTCCCTTGTCGTCGCCCCATGACCCTCATTTGGTGCCTCCCCCGATTATTGAGCTTGCCCTTGTTAGCTTCCCCCCTCCCGAATGGTCACCCCTTCACTCTTTGTTATCACCAGTCTAAGCGTGTCGAGTGGTCATCCACTTAGACAAGGATCCAGATATCAAGCCATCCTCGAGGTCTTCAAGCAGAAGGATCTACGGTCTAAACTGGAGCAAAAACCATGAAAAGAAGCTTGAGCAGTCTTCTTTGTTTACTTTCCTTCTACAACAGAACTTGATGTCGGGTTTGCCTCTTATGCAACTTTGTGTGCATCTTCGTGTTGTCCCCGTCCTTCATCTTCCTCTTCATATTCTAATTGCACAATATTATTCCTCAAATTCTTCTTCAAATAGGCTACCATCTTCTTCCTAACCACATCAGGTGCTTTTGGGGCACTTCTCCACATCACCAAATCCCCCAACAAGGTGTTGTTTGAAACTTCTGATTACTGCATGGACATCCTTGTGACAAAAAATGTATTGAACCATCTTATTAGTAGGGTACAACCAAAATCATAACTTTCATCCTGGATCTGAAGATCAAGTCTTCCTCTTATAATCCTTAGCCATCTCTATCATTTCTTTTGATAATGCGTCTATTGTCTTCTCTACAATGGAAGAACAATTTTCAGTAGAAGTTGATGCAACCAATTCACCCGTGGCATTATCTGCGCCACCGGATAGGCCCCTTCTATTAAAGAAAAATTACTTCTACCAAATAATGCCACCGCTGACCCATCTGCACATTCACATCCAACGGCACTTAGCAACATAATAGCATAATCGTACATCAGATTCATAGAGCTATGTACAATAGTATATACTAGCCTTACATTTAGGGACGATAACGGGCCCAAGAGAGAAAAAAACTAAAAATGAGAAAGACCGGATCAGATTAGTATTGGGTCAAATTCAAATTCATTTTTAAACTAACAATTAATAAGGACTCAAATAAATTATGAAAGGGCCTATTAGAGGGGAAAAATGTGATATATTAATCTGGGGTCAAAGGGTACATTATATAGAGGGATTAGGTGGGGAAAAAGACTAAACTGTTAGATATAATCCCGTTTTTCTAATAATTGGTGTTAGAGATAGAGTCCTAGTCCAATAAGAGTAGGAGTTAGTATTAGATAAGCACTCTGTAATTTGGGGCTATATATACAGCCCCCCGTTGAGAATAAGAGAAGAGAAGAGATTAGATGAAATTAATCCCCGGATTTCCAACAATTGGTATCAGAGCCTAGATTTAGATCTAGTACCTGGCCGATGAAAGGCATCCCTAGCTCTTCGGCTGCCGCTGATCTCCGGTGAGTGTCGCACCTGGTCGCAAGAGGCGTGAGACCGGGTGGTGGCGTGTGTCGCTGCTTGGCCGTGCGGCCGACAGCAAGAGCCGGGCGAGGAGGAGGCTAGGGTTTCCACCTGGGAGACGACGCCTGCGAGGTCGGAGCGGGCGAGAAGGAGGCGGTCAAGCGCCGCCCCGGCCGCGGCGGCGGGCTCCGCGGGAGGAAGGGGCCTGGTGCGGACGGGTTCCGGCGGGTGCGCGGCGTCGGGCGGAGGGGGCTTGCTCTTGCTGCGAGTGGGTTCCCGCTGGTGCGTGGCCGCGGGCTGAGGGTGCTTGCCGAGGACGGACTCCGGCGGACGCTGCGACTTGTTGCAGGAGAGGACGCGGAGCGGGCGCCGCAGCGCCGTCGACTTGGGTCCAAGGCTCTTCTGCATCGTCCCTGCGCCAGAAAGAGAGGGGCGCTGCAGGTTTGGGAGGAGCTCTGTGCGTGTGGGCGCTGCAAGCGGCGTCTGCTACGAGCTGCGCACAGAGCGCGGTGTGTGTGGCTGTGCAAGGCAGGTCGTAGCATTCGAGGTTGTTCAGGTCACGCGGGGCGTGCTGCTGAGCTGAGCGCTAATCTTGGTGGCGTGCTGCTGCTTGCACTGGAGACCACGTGGGTGAGCAGAGCCAGCTGCTACTTACGTGTGGGCAGGGGTCTAAAGGAAGTCAGACTCAGAAGCGTGCTTGCTTGCGTACAGCAGTTAGAAAAGATTCCTTCCTATCCACGAGGGAGCAGGAGAGAGAAAAATTTGAAGATTTGCTAGGTGCACTTAAGGTGTACCTGGATTTTTTGTTTTCTGCTGAACGTACACCTAGGTGTACCCAATATGGATAGTAAAATGGCGCTGCAATATCCCCTACTTACGAAGACTAATTACACAGCATGGGCTGTTAAGATGAAGGTGTTTTTAAAGGCACAAGGGATATGGAAGGTTGTGGATGTGGGAAAAGAGGATATTGTTGATCCAAAGATGGATCAATTGGCTCTTGCGGCCATCTATCATGCTATTGATGAAGACACTCTCATGCGAATTTCCGAGAAAGAGACGGCAAAAGACGCTTGGGAGATGATTAAGACTAAGTTCTTAGGTGAAGAACATGTGATGGAAGCGAGAATTCAGACTCTACAGAATGAGCTCGATGTGATGCGCATGAACGGAGGAGACTCCATTGATGACTTTGCCACAAGAGTAATGATCATTGTCACAAAGATCCGTGGTCTTGGAGGAAGAGTTGAAGAAAGCTACATCGTGAAGAAATTGTTGCGAGCTCTACCTTCGAAATTCCTTCACATTGCATCCACCATTGAGCAATTTGTGGACTTAAAGGCAATGACTGTAGAAGAACTCGTCGATAGGCTCAAAGCACATGAGGAGCGTGTACTTGGCTTCAACAACCAAGATCATGAAGAAAGACTCCTTTTAACAAGAGAGGAGTGGAGAGCAAGAGAAGCAAAGGGTGGAGAGAAGCTTCTTTTGACAAGAAAAGAGTGGAAGGCTCAGGAGGGTGGTCAAAAGAAGAACAAGAAATTTGACAAATCGAAGATTCGATGCTTCAATTGTCAAAAACTTGGTCACTTTGCCAAAGAATGCTCTAAGAACGAAAAGGAAGATGAGATGGCGCTTCTTGCGTCAGAAGATACTTTGTTTTGATCTCACAAGCAAGGTGTGCTCGAGATGAAGATGTGACCATCTCGAGTGTGTGGGTGTGTGATCGGATTGAAGATGCGACCATTCCGAAATCAAGTGCAGGATGAAGATGAGTCCATCCTGGGGTTGAAGATGTGACCAACCCGAATTTGTGTGCAGAATGAAGATGCGGCCATCCTGGGGATGAAGACGTGCCCATCCCAAAATTGAGTTGGCAGGGTGTAGATGTGACCATCCTGGGGGTGCAGTTGTGTCCATCCCGAAAGTGTGTTTAGGGTGGAAGTGTGTCTCCATCCTAATTAGTGTGAGTGTGATCTAGAAAAACGAGATTAGGGGGTGATTGTTAGATATAATCCCGTTTTTCTAATAATTGGTGTTAGAGATAGAGTCCTAGTCCAATAAGAGTAGGAGTTAGTATTAGATAAGGACTCTGTAATTTGGGGCTATATATACAGCCCCCCGTTGAGAATAAGAGAAGAGAAGAGATTAGAGGAAATTAATCCCCGGATTTCCAACAATCCCCTAACCCTAGTCTAACACCCCCCCCCCCCGCAGTCACAACATCTAGCTACTGCAGATATTGAGACTGGACCGAAACTCGAAGAACAGCGACAACGGGAGGCCCTTCGTGAAGATGTATGTGAACTGCGTCGTCGTCGGGACATGGTGTACCTGAACCTCGCCGCGTGCAACCCGCTCACGAACAAAATGGAGGTCGATCTTCACATGCTCCGTGCGCTGATGCTGGACCGGGTTGGTGGAGAGGTACACGGCGCTGATATTGTCGCAGTAGATCAGGGTGCTCCTGGCGACGGGAGTGTGGAGCTCCTGAAGCAGCTGCTGAAGCTAGGAAGTCTTAGCCACGCCGTTAGCCACGGCGCGATATTCCGCCTCAGCACTCGAACGCGACACCACGGGTTGTCGCTTCGAGCACCAGGAGACGAGGTTACCGCCCAGCAAGACGGCGTACCCAGAGGTAGACCGGCGAGTGTCCGGGCAGCCTGCCCAGTTAACGTCGGTGTACACGACCAGCTCAGAGGCCACGTCACGTCGAAGGAGGAGGACGTAGTCGAGGGTGCCACGTAGGTACCTGAGAATCCGCTTCACAGCGGTGAGGTGCGGCTCCCTCGGGTTATGCATGTGGAGGCACACCTGCTGAACCACATAGGAGATGACCGGCCTAGTGAAGGTGAGGTACTGAAGAGCACCTGCAAGACTCCTGTAAGCAGTGGGGTCAGTGACGGGTGTCCCGTCAGTAGCGGAGAGCTTCGCCTGAGTATCCACAGGAGTGGAGCATGGCTTGCACTCAACCATGCCCGCTCGCTGTAGGATATCCAGGCAGTACTGTCGCTGAAGGAACAAGTCGTCTGGTCGGTCCTCGACCACAATACCCAGGAAGTGGTGGAGGTGGCCCAGGTCCTTCGTAGCGAATTCCTGCTGTAAAGCAGAAATAGTGCGTCAAAGAAGAGTTGGACTGGACGCTGTCAGGACAATGTCATTGACGTACAGTAGAAGATAAGCAGTGTCACTGCCACGTCGATAGACAAACAGCGAATTGTCTGACTTAGCTTCGACGGAACCCCTGTGAGACCAAGAACGAGGCGAACCGGGTATACCAGGCTCTCGGTGTCTGCTTCAGACATTACAGAGATTTGTTCAGCTTACAGACTATGTTTGGATGAGCTGAGTCAACAAATCATGTCGGCTGACTGCAGTACACCGTCTCGGTCAGTGTACCGTGGAGGAAGGCATTATTAACATCCAACTGGTGGACAGGCCAAGAACGCGAGAGAGCCAGCGATAGAACGGTACGAACCGTCGCCGGCTTCACCACCGGGCTGAAAGTCTCGTCGTAGTCGACTCCAGGGCGCTGAGTGAAGCCCCGAAGTACCCACCGAGCCTTGTACCTCTCCAAGGTACCATCCGCCTTCTTCTTATGTGTGAATACGCACTTGCCCGTGACAACATTGCCACGACCGGGACGGGGAACCAGGTACTAGGTCCGGTTGGCAAGCAGAGCCTCATACTCTTCCTCCATAGCGCGGCGCCAGTGAGGGTCGGCGAGGGCGCTATGCACGGAAGTCGATATGGGTGAGATCGAAGAAGAGTTGGTCGGTGGAGATTCGTCGACGAGAAGGCAGCTCCGGCGAAGCGCTCAACCGGCCAGAGACTCCCAGACGCACGTCGAGTCACCATCGGGTGGACGTGACCAGGATCCCTGTGGAGAAGAGGAGGGTTGTACACCGGGCGCTCGGGTACAACAACCTTCTCTCGTCGTGGGTAGACGAGAGTGGGTCTCGAGGCCGCGCGAGGCGCGACGACTGGTGTAGAGGGCTCCGGTGCCGCGCGTGGCGCAGCTAGGGCTGGGGCCCCATCCCGTGCTCGTCTCTGGTAGACCAGCGCGGGGTCGGCGAAGCGAGAAGTCGTCATCGGAGCTGCGCCAGGTGCGACTGGTGGCGTCGGGCTCTCTGTAGGTGACGTCGGGGAAGCCGAAGCCACGCGTGGCGCTGCTGGTGACGTCGGGGAAGCCGAGGCCGCGCATGGCGCAGTCGGTGACGTCGATGCCGCGTGTGGTGCAGCTGATGACGTAGGTGTCACCCGAGGCGCAGCATGCGACACCGGAGATGTCGTTATCGCGCGTGGCGCAGCAGGCGACGCCGGAGACGACGATGTCGCACGTGGTGCAGCAGGTGACGCCGCGGGCACCTGAGGCGTAACGTGTGTCGAACCTGTAGAAGAAAGAGGCCAAGGCAGCTGGGAAGCAGCCTTGGGGTCAGTGGGAAAAAGGGAATCCAACTCTGCGGTGGAACCGGAAGAGGTGGTGGAGAAAAGAAAGGAGGACTCGTCGAAGACGACGTGCCGAGAGATCAAAAGGCGGTGAGTAGTGAGATCTAAGCACCGGTACCCCTTATGATCAAGGGAATACCCGAGAAAAACACATCGTGTCGAGTGGGGCGCAAGCTTATGTGGGGCAGTGGCGGAAAGGTTAGGGTAGCAAGCGCACCCAAAAACTCGAAGGTGATCGTAAAGAGGATCGGTGCCATATAGAGCAAAGTAGGGGGAGGCACGAATCGACTTGGTAGTAAGGCGATTAATCAGAAGTGTGGCAGTATGTAGAGACTCCACCCAGTATCGGGCTAGAACAGATGCCTAGAACATCAGGGAACGCATGACATCATTGGTGGTGCGAATCATGCGCTCTGCCTTGCCGTTTTGAGGAGAGGTATACGGACAAGACATGCGTAGCTGTACCCCATGTGCGGAGAGAGTTACAAAACGCAGAGTTATCAAACTCGCGTCCGTTATTACACTGGATAGCTGAATGGTGCGCCAAACTGAGTGGAAATCCAAACGAAGAAGTGAGAAAGAGAGTAACGAAAGTCTCAGACTTCAATCGTAATGGAAAAGTCCAGAAAAAGTGAGAAAAATCATCAATGATCACCAAGTAATAATTAAAGCCCGATACACTGGTAATGGGTGATGTCCACAAATCACAATGTATAAGGTCAAAAACGTGCTCAACATGAGTCACAGAAGTGGGAAAAGGGAGCCAAACATGGCGACCAAGCTGACAAGCATGACAAAGGAGTCGTGTGTGCCCCTAGAACACGAGATAACAGAACTACTAGACAACTTCGACATAGCATCGGAAGCAGGAAGTCGAAGTGTGTATAGGGGCCCCGAGCTATCACATCGAAAAAGAGGTCGCCGGATAGAAAGATCAAACTCAATGGAAACATTGTTGTCAGTGGTAAAACGACGGACAGAAAGCAAGTTTTGAATAATATCCGGAGCGCCAAGAATGTTTTTAAGCTGGAAAGAACCCGGGAGACCGGAATCACCTACTGAGGTGACCGGAAGAACAGACCCATTCCCAACAACGATAGATGAAGGAAAAGAGGGATTGGGGGTGGGTGGAAGGGAGTATACCAACATTTGAGTGGTATGGTATGACGCTCCGGAGTCGACTACCCAGTCGGCACCTAGTGGAGTAAGGTGCACGGTGCTGAAGGAAGAGGCCAGCGACTGTCGATCACACGTCGAGGGTGGCTCCTGGAGAGGTGCCGACGGCTCCGAGTGCCCAACAGGATAGTCGGTGCCTCCGTAGGTCGAGGCTGACTGTCCGCCAAAAGGGTAGTCAGGCCCACCGTATGCCTGAGTCGACGGCCCACCAACACTGTAGGCTGGTCCACTGTAGCCCGAAGTGGCTACGAACGCCGGCTGGGGGCGTGGTGGTCGTGGTGGCTGAGAACCCGGAGACGCCCAGGCCACATGTAGATCTGGCCAGTCCACGGGTTGTAGGGTGTGGGCCACGGTGCACCTCCCCAGCCGGTACCACCACTACCACCAGTAGTCGGAGTAGTGGGTGAAGGAGTGTCGCCTGCACTGCTACCTCCACCACGGCCGCGTGTTTTCCTCGGCGGTGACGATTTCCACCTCTAGTACAGGCAGGAGTGCCTGGGGTGGAAGGTGGTCATGACGGTGGTCCACCAGCAGCTGGTGAGGGTGGACAACGGGACTGCCCAGAGCCATAAAAGGTTGTGGCAGACCAAGAGCCAGGAGAGTCTCCTGCGATGATCTTCTCAAGCTCAAGGTTAGACCATACCTTCTCGAAGGTAGGGAGTGGCTCCAGACGAAGTAGCCACATCCGTATGTGACAGTAGCGCTCATTCAGGCCCTGAAGGACCCGAAGAACAAGAGCGTTATCGGTGACTGGCTCGCCAAGGTCACGTAGAGCATCCGTCAATGCCCTTCATCTCTCGGCAGTAGGTGGAGACAGAGCGGTCACCATGGACGGTGTTCTGGAACCGAGAGCTGATGTGGAGGGCTCGAGTCACGCGGTTCCCTAGAAACTGCTGCTCAAGGACCAGCCAGACCCGTCAAGCAGTGTCGCCACCGCGCTGCCTGACGATGTCCTGTAGCTCCTCTGACAGGGAGCCAAGGATCCAGGATAGGACCAGGTTGTCCATGCTGATCTAGGAGACCTCCACTGAAGAATCGTCTTGGAGCACGTGGTCGTCGAGGCAGTAACACCTCAGCGTGAGGAGCACCAGGTTACGCCACCGGGCATATGAAGTGGACTCGGAGCTGAGAACAACCGGTACGAGCGTCCGGATGTTCTGAATCCCGGCGGCCTGCGCATGAAGAGCATCCACAAGTGAAGTCGAGTACGTACCAGCGTTCGAGGGAGGCTCGTGGGCAGCACTCATCGGTCGGTGAGCACTCTCCTCGAGCTGGTGAGATAGAGCGGCCACGGAGGCATGCTCCTGCTCCAGGGCGAGAGCGAGTGCCCGCTCGCACTCGCGAGAGGCAGCCAGAGCAACGGCGATGTCGGAGGTGTCTGTCGTGTCGGTGCCGTAGAAGGAGGCAGCAACCGCACTGTCAGCAGTAGCGCTTGTGACTCGAGGCGGGATCACCGGTAGGACGGTGGTCGTGATCCTTCCGTCGATGTCGACGTCGGTGGCGGTGTAATCGTGATGCCCGGACGTAGTCCCTGCCATGAAAACAACGGCGGCGACAGGTTTGCCGGTAGTACCTACAAGAGGTCCGTCGACAGCCGGTCCAGTCCTCGGAGACACGGCGGCTGTGCCCCCCCCTGTGTGTTGGTCGACCAAGATCCAACGGTGCCCCAAATCTAGGCGGCTGCAGCGGCCTCGCATCAGGTGCGATGGCTGCGGCAGGGAGGGGCGCCATGGTCTAGGGAGGCAGCGCAGTGGCAGCAGCCATGGACGACAGTGCAGCAGGGGAGAAGGCGTTGTTTCCTGCGGCGGCTGGATGGGCGGCGGGGACTGGAGTGCCGGCTATGGCCGCAGAAGCGCCAGCGACGGCCAAAGGCTGCTGCAGGGTGGTGCCGCTGGCAGCCCAGGGCGGCGGCGGGTTGGGGCTGGCGGCAGAATTGAGTGGCGGTTGCGGCTGCAGAGGTGGCGGCGGGTTGGGGCTGGCGGCGATTTGGGTGGCAGAGGCGCCGGCGGCGGCACAGGGCGGCGGCGTCCTAGGGCGGCAGCGCGTTGGCGCTGGCGGCGACCCGATGCGGCGGCTGGGTCATTAGGGTTAGGGTTAATCCCTAATCCTTAATCTAACCTAGCTAATGATACCATATTAGAGGGGAAAATGTGATATATTAATCTGGGGTCAAAGGGTACATTATATAGAGGGATTAGGTGGGAAAAAAGACTAAACTACCCCTAACTCTAATCCCTCACTAATGACTAAACAACCCCTGTGTTATCCACACAATTACAGAGTCTAACAGGGCCTGTGGGTCGAGCCCGTTTACTAGGCCAGTAGGTCTAAGTACATACTAACTATGATATGTAGCAGCATTCAACAACAATATTAATAAGTGTAATTTGTAACGAAGGACTAATTGTAATTGTAACAGCACTCAAGAAACTAGTAGTTTGTACTGTGTAATCTGTAACTGCATTATAGTTTGTTTGGCACACAACACTAAGAACTAAGGACACAAACAACTCAAATACAGCCGCATAGGACTAAGGAAAGGAGAAGCCAGGAGAAGTCGTACCATTATCTGAGGACGAACACATCCCGATCCAGACTTCAGAGACAACATTGAAGAAGAAGGTCAGCCGGCGCGCTGGATGGGAAGAGGAGCAGGGGAGGGGCGGCGCAGGTGCAGCACCAGGAGAGGAGACTCGTGCCTTCGTGACTCATGAGCTTGGGGTGGCACCAAGGACTCTAAAGCCTGGACTACTAGAGTGGAGGAAAAAAGAAAATGCTCAAGTAAACCCTAATGGGCTGGCAAGCAAAAGACCCAAAAAAACTTTTCATCTACTCCTTCTGATCGCGCCAGACACCTAGGCGTCCGACAGTTCATCTTATCCAGTCACCCGGATCGAGCCTGCCAGATCGGACGACGTCGTGGAGAAGGTGGGTCTGAAGAGAAAGGCGGCGGCGCTCACAAGGTGAAGGCGGCGGCTGTTTAGTTGCTAGGGTTTCAGTGAAGAGGGCTGGTTGGGCTGGGCCTGGTTGGTGAGGTGGCCAGAAGAACTGTTCTTTGCTAAAGCCACCCGAAGTGTACCAGAGATTGATATTGATTCACTAAACGTACACAAGAGGTGTACATAATATGGGGGGTAAATCAATGACACTTCATTATCCCTTATTAACGAAGACCAACTATACAGCATGGGCTATAAAGATGAAGGTTTTCTTGAACGCGCAAGGGGTATGGGAAGCTATTGAGGAGAAGAAAAGCAACGTTGATCCAAAGCAAGATCAGTTGGCTCTTGCGGCCATCTATCATGCTATTGATGAAGACACTCTCATGCGAATTTCTGAGAAGGAGACAGCTAGAGAAGCATGGGAGTTGATCAAGATCAAGTTCTTGGGTGAAGAACACGTGATGGAAGCAAGAATCCAGACTCTTCAAAATGAGTTTGACCTAATGCGCATGAACGAAGGAGACTCCATTGACGACTTTGCCACAAGAGTAATGATCATTGTCACAAAGATCCGTGGTCTTGGAGGAAGAGTTGAAGAAAGCTACATCGTGAAGAAATTATTGCGAGCTCTACCTTCGAAATTCCTTCACATTGCATCCACCATTGAGCAATTTGTGGACTTAAAGGCAATGACTGTGGAAGAACTCGTCGATAGGCTCAAAGCACATGAGGAGCGTGTACTTGGCTTCAACAACCAAGATCATGAAGAAAGACTCCTTTTAACAAGAGAGGAGTGGAGAGCAAGAGAAGCAAAGGGTGGAGAGAAGCTTCTTTTGACAAGAAAAGAGTGGAAGGCTCAGGAGGGTGGTCAAAAGAAGAACAAGAAATTTGACAAATCGAAGATTCGATGCTTCAATTGTCAAAAACTTGGTCACTTTGCCAAAGAATGCTCCAAGAACGAAAAGGAAGATGAGATGGCGCTTCTTGCGTCAGAAGATACTTTATTTTGATCTCACAAGCAAGGTGTGCTCGAGATGAAGATGTGACCATCTCGAGTGTGTGGGTGTGTGATCGGATTGAAGATGCGACCATTCCGAAATCAAGTGCAGGATGAAGATGAGTCCATCCTGGGGTTGAAGATGTGACCAACCTGAATTTGTGTGTAGGATGAAGATGCGGCCATCCTGGGGATGAAGACGTGCCCATCCCAAAATTAAGTTGTGCAGTGTGTAGATGTGACCATCCTGGGGGTGCAGTTGTGTCCATCCCGAAAGTGTGTTTAGGGTGCAAGTGTGTCTCCATCCTAATTAGTGTGAGTGTAATCTAGAAAAACGAGATTAGGGGGTGATTGTTAGATATAATCCCGTTTTTCTAATAATTGGTGTTAGAGATAGAGTCCTAGTCCAATAAGAGTAGGAGTTAGTATTAGATAAGGACTCTGTAATTTAGGGCTATATATACAGCCCCCCATTGAGAATAGAGAGAGAACAGATTAGAGGAAATTAATCCCCGGATTTCCAACAAGGTGGACCGGCGGGTGTCCAGGCAACACGCCCAGTCAGCGTCGGTGTAGACGACCATCTCGGAGGCAGAGTCGCGCCGCAGAAAAAGGTCGTAGTCGTGGGTGCCACGCAGGTACCGAAGGATCTGCTTCACCGCCGTGAGATGCGGCTCCCGCGGATCATGCATGTGAAGACACACCTGCTAAACCGCGTAGGAGATGTCCGGCCTAGTGAAGGTGAGGTACTGCAGGGCACCTGCAAGACTCCTGTAAGTGGTGGGATCGGCGACCGGGGCACCGTCGGCCGAAGACACCTTCGCCTGGGTGTCCACGAGAGTGGAGCACGGCTTGCAATCAACCATGCCCGCTCGCTCGATGATATCCAGACAGTACTGGCGCTGGTGGAGGAATAGAGCACCCGGGCGGTGCTCGACCGCAACGCCCAAGAAGTGGTGGAGCTGGCCGAGATCCTTCATCGCGAACTCGCGCTGCAAGGCGGAGATCGTGCGCTGAAGGAGAGCCGGGCTGGACACCGTGAGGACAATATCGTCCACGTATAGGAGGAGGTAGACAGTGTCATCCTCACGCCTGTAGACGAAGAGCGAAGTGTGCGACTTGGCCTCGACGAAGCCGAGCGAGACCAGGAAGGAGGCAAAACGGCTATACCAAGCCCGAGGCGCCTGCTTCAGCCCGTACAGGGACCCTAAACAAGAAGACCAAATCTATAGTTAGACTCTAAAATAGGGTCAGTGATGCAATTGCCTCCTAAAAGAAGTCCTATGGAGCAATGAACCTAACTTTCCAGTAATTATAGGATATGACACCAGATTTCTAGCGAACAATCTGTTAACTCACCCATGAGGACAAAACCAATCAGTCTAAATTTGACACATCCTAATCCAATTTATTTAATTAAATCCTTTATCAACTGTCATCGTGATTGGGTCAAAGCTCCAGTTCATTTGCTCTACTATTAAAAATAGATGGAGACATATTTTAGTTCATTTGAGAGAGTTTTAGCCCGACCCGTCGACCCACGAAATTGAAAGCTTGCATCCCAATGTTGCTAATACGAGGAATGGTGACTTAAGGCAACAATGAATTAAATCTACTCAAAAATCTTAGAATACAAAGCGCAATAAGCACCCAAGAAACATGCTGGTGAATCAGATGCAACCAAGAAGAGAAGGGGGCGATTCGAGGATAACATGCCTTATAGAGGAGCGCCTGCGCAATGTTGCGGACCTGCCAGTCGAAGCGGCCGGTCGCGACCACCATGTAGTCAGCGCAGGCGCCGCCGTGAATCCCGCTCTCACCGACGGGGAAGACGCGCACGTCGTCCGCCCGGACGTCGCGCAGCACCTTCTCCACCTCCGGGAGCTCCAGCAGGGCCGCCGCCAGCAGGGGTGCCGAAGAGGCGACGGTGGAAAATGAAGAGAGGAGGCGCGGGAGAACGTTAGCCGGCTTCGGCGTCAGGGTTTCCGTCTGTTACTTATTCCCCCCCCCCTTCCGATTTCTTCTTTGCGAGGAGGCCGGCGATAGATGAAGGGATAACTCACGTCCGTTGGATCAGTAATCGACGACCGTGGGCTGTCAAATTTCGAAATTGCTCGTGACTGATGTCTCCCACGGTGGCGGGGAACCCGGCGGGCGCGAGCCTGTCTACGGTGGTGACTTGGTCAGGCGACACGCGCCACCAATGTACATGAATAACAATTTGTATTAATAATGTTACCGCTTACCTGCCTCCAGAATCGTCAATCCTTAAAATTAACAATAGTATATGGCCCCAGTACTAGTGTATAAAGACAAGCCTTTATCTAATGGCTAGCCGATCTTCAGATTCGTCATGACTCAGATTGGTAATGACAAGGCTTGATGATTGGGGACTTCAACATGTATAGGGCGGTAGACAATAGAAATTGACCGACAGCAAACCATGATGACATGCACAGATTCAACTCTCTAATCAGCTAGATAGGACTGGTCGAGATCCCACTAGAAGGTAGACAATACGAAATCTCACTAAAAGGTAGACAATACACTTAAAGTTTTCATTATAAAACGGTTGGAAGACAGAGTGACCCGCGTATCTCTGTTGCTTTTTGTTCTAGGTGTGGAGCTTCTACTATGTCATCAACAAAGCAACAACTGCTTGGATCATCAGTCATCCTCTATAAGCAATGATCAGAAAGACTTCCCAATAGTCTAATATGCGGATGACACTAGTATGTTTATGAAAGCTTCACAGGGAGTTGTTCTTCCATCCTGCACACCATCACACAGTCCTCACACCTAAAAGTCATCTTCCACGGGTCTTGAATATTGTCAATTAACATCTTTGTCAACAAAGCTCGATTACTGGCAGGTGTATTCGGTTATCAAATTGGTTCAGAATGTTTACTTATCTAGGAGTATTATGCTCCCTTGATAGAGAAAATTGAAAGAGGAATTTCTGCAGCAGCATCATTTCACTCAATAGCAGGTACATGCATGTGTGCAAACTGTGTGGTGGTCTTGGTACCTATCTATGCCATATGCACAGTTAAATTAGCATCGCGTGTCATAAAAAAAGTTTAATGCTTTGTTTGGATAGGTTGAATCCTCTCCGTCGAGACGGGATTGAGGGTGTCGCTACCCTGCAAACTGGGTACCCCGCGTAGTGGGTAAAAAGCACTTGGGCTCCGCCTTCGCAGCTTAGGCGGACCCCAGCGTAGGCCATGCGTCCTATACCCCATGGGCTGTCCTAGGGTTGCAACATGTCTTCAGACTCTGAGCCTGACTACCGGCCGAGGGTAGCTCGGAGGCCGGCACGCGTCCAGTAGAGCCGGACCCCATCCTCCACTAAGGAGGGCTCCGGCGCTACCACGTGCCTGATCCTCCAAGTCGCACCCCTCGGCCGGAGAGGGCTCTAGAGGAGCCACGTGTCCTGCAGCTCCGGATCCGACCTCCATCATGGAGGCCTCCGGTACTGTCACGTGGGCAGCAACTCCGGGCGTACCTTCCCCTGAGGGAAGGCTCCGGAGGTGCCACCTGTCCCGCAGCCACGGATCCGACCTCCAGCATGAGAGGGCTCCGGTGCTGCTGCGTGCACAACAACTCCAGACCACCCACTACTCCATGAGACGGCTCCGGTAGAGACACATGTATCGGGGGCCATCCGCCCAAACTTCACCTCAGTAGGCAACGGGCAGATAGACCGGGAGTAATGAGGAAGGTGCATTGTCAGGCCAAGCATTCAAGGATCGTGCCTTCCCCATAAGCATGGCGCACGACGCACTCCTCCGTTCCCCAACTGCGCACCATTACGGTGAAAGACAGAGAGGCGAGGCGTGACGGCGCAACAGTGTCGCCCAACGGTACAGAGCTGCCTAAAAGGGCGAGGAGACGCGGCGACAAGATGGGGACTTCATCATCACCTGCCACCCGGGCAGGGGCGCCCGGCTGGAGAGGCGGCGCACAGTAACTCCAGCGACAGTGACAATACATGTATCTGTAAATACCCATAGTTTATGTATAGGAGACACATAGCTGGGGAGCCACATGTCGGGCCCTAGGCTGCATTGCAACTGCCCCGGCCTTGATCTATAAAAGGATCGGGGCAGCCTCCGAGCAAAGGGTTTGCGACCCAACCTACTCATTCTCATACGCGAGCAAGCAATACTCCAAGCACTCCCATGGACGTAGGGTTTTACGCTTCGACAGCCTGAACCACGTAAATCCTCGTGTCCCTCTCGCCATTGTGCCAAATCCTTCGAGTTCCTCTAGCCCCCACCGAAAAAAGAACCTCCGCAGGCTGATTCCGAGCAGACCGGGGGAAGTGTCGTAGCAAACACTTCGACATTTGGCGCGCGAGGTAGGGGGGCTTTGGATCTTCAAGCTGTTCGTGAAGCCCACAATGGCGAACATCCAATCTGATGGAGGGCCTTCCCGCCCTTCACGCCGTCAGCTGTGGGGAGAGCACGGAAATGCCGCCTGGTCCTGGAGCAGGACCGTCTGCGCCGACGCCAGCCCAAGAGACTACAACATCAGTTCTCCCCTGGCAGCCATGGGTTGCGACGGTGTCGCAGGCGCCAGCTGAAGCTAACCCGGAGAGTGCGTTGCTAGCGGCCCGTGCACTCCTCCACAACCCCCCCCCCCCCGCATGCGGGAGCTTCCCCATTCGCTGCCGAGCAGTGGCGCAACGATGTCGACCACCTGGTTGTCGCCGCGCTCAATTTATTAGCAGCAGCGGGGGGGGGGGGGGGGGGGGGGGGGGGGGGCGGGGGCCGCACACCACCAAGTGTTCACAGCAATAGCTCTACAGCGATGGTAGCGGTCGGTATTGCCCGATGCATGACTCCAAGCGGCATGGCGTCGAGGAGTGTCAGGAGATACAGAAGTTAGCGGGGCACTTCCTAGAGCTTCGACAGCGGCGCCAGGATGGCGCACCCTTCCGCCAGTGAGAGGGCAAGCAAAGGGCTAACCCAGAGGTCAGCAACGGTCAGAAGACGGAGTACCAAGGCGCCTAGCAAGCGCCGAAGGTAGTCTATGACCAGGGAAAAGACACTGGCCTTGGACACACCCAGGGCGAGCGTCAAAAGACGCTCCACGTCATGTATGGGGGGTCATGGGACATCACGTCCAGACGAGACGTCAAGACCCTCCGGCGAGAGATCATGGCGGTATTGCCTGTCCCCAGGCCGGCTCCCTGCTGCAAGTGGATGGAGACGGATATTAGCTTCACCACATTCGACTGCCCAAAGAACATGGCAGGGGCCGGGCAGCTACCGCTCATTGTCTCCCCAACCATATCTAACGTCAAGCTCTACCATGTGCTGGTCGACGGAGGAGCGGGCCTCAACCTCATCAGCGTTGCAGCCTTCCAGAGGCTGCAGATCACCATGGGAAAGCTGGCCCCGTTGCGCCCATTCTCTCAAGTAGGCACGGGGTCTATTCTCTTTTGTGGGAGCATCATCCTCCCGGTGACATTCGGGACGCCCGGGAACTACCGCACTGAGAGCGTTGTCATCGATGTGGCGGAGGTCAACCTCCCCTTCAACGCTATCCTCAGTAGGCCAGCGTTGTACCAGTTCATGGCCAAATCCCATTATGGCTACCTAGCTCTGAAGATGCTGACTTCGAATGGTGTCCTCAGAGTCCGAGCAGATCGGACCGCTGGGGTTACAGCGCTGGAGAAGCTCCAGGCTCTGGCATCTTCAAAGTAGGAAGCTCTCGGGGGTCTTGGAGCAAGCAAGGAGCCGCCCAGCACGCGACAGCGTGGCTCGTACTCTGCACCCCGCATACAGCCCTCAGGTGCGGTGGAGATCCCGGTCCAGGTTGTTCAGATAGGCGAGGGCGCTGCCCATATTACCCGCATTGCGGGGAACTTGGGTGGCAAATAGGAACTCGTGCTCATCACCTTCTTACAGGACAATGTCGATGTGTTTGCTTGGCAACCATCGCAAATGCCTGGGATCCCCAGGGAGGTGATCGAGCACCATCTGAAGATCCACCCCGACGCTAAACCGGTGATGCAGAAGCCCCGGAAGCAGTCCATCGAGCGGCAGAACTTCATCCGTGAAGAGATCAAAAAGCTGCTCGATGCCGGCTTCATCCAAGAGGTCCACCATCCAAGATGGTTGGCCAACCCCGTCGTGGTACCCAAGGCCGGCGTGAAGCTATGAATGTGCATCGACTACACCAGTCTAAACAAGGCATATCCTAAAGACCCTTTTCCTCTCCCACGAATAGATCAGATTGTATATTCTACTTCTGGTTGTGATCTGCTGTGCTTCATGGATGCTTATTTCGATTTTCATCAAATATCTATGTCTAAGGAAGATGAAGAGCACTCTGCTTTCATAACAGTAGATGGCTTTTATTTTTATGTCTCTATGCCATACGGCCTTAAAAACGCCCTGCCAACCTTTGTGCGTGCCATGCATAAGACATTTAGGGATCTAATAAGGGGACCAGTGGAGGTGTACGTAGATGACATTGTTGTGAAGGTTAAGTCGCATACATCTTTGTTGGACAATTTAGCCTTAGTCTTCGATAAGCTAGGCGTCACTCGGACGAAACTAAACCCGATAAGTGCGTATTTGGAGTCCCTGCCGGGAAGCTCCTCAGTTTCTTGGTCTCACACCGAGGAATCGAGGCTAACCCCAACAAGATTAAGGCTATAGAGATGATGCAGCCCCCCACCCTGGTTAAGGACGTCCAGAAGCTTACCGGTTGCCTAGCCGCACTCAGTCGTTTCATCTTCCGACTGGCAGAGTGTACCATTTGTCTGGACTGAAGAAGCTGACAAGGCGTTCCAAGAGTTAAAGCAGTACCTCACCTCACTACCAATTATGGTCGCTCGAGAGCCAGGTGAGCATCTGCTGCTCTATACTTCCGCAAAGGAAGAAGTTGTCAGCATGGTCCTGGCCGCTGAACAGCCAGAACTTGAGCGACCCCAAGAGCTAAGCAGAAAACCTATGGCTAGTTGCAAATCTTAGGGCCTAGGCCCAACAAGAGAACCTGGCGTAACTCCAGCCTAGGATGCACCAGGGTCCCAGCTCCCGGGGGCCGAATGCCCAAGTCAAGAAGTCGTAGACCTCCTACCAATGGAAGAAAGTGTTCCGGACCCCGCCGGGAGAGTGCGGACCACTCAACGACCGGTCTACTACGCCAGCGAGGTTCTCCATGACGCGAAGATGCGGTATTCGGATGTCCATAAGTTGCTCTATGCAGTGCTGATAGCGTCGAGGAAGCTCTGCCACTATTTCCAAGCTCACAAAGTGTTGGTAGTGACGACCTACCACTGAAGTCAGTACTCCACAACCCCAATGCAATAGGGAACATAGAGAAATGGGTAGCTGAGCTGGCAGAGTTTGATCTTGACTTCTTACCGCACCATGTTGTCAAGAGCTAGGTGCTGGCGGAATAGACCCCGAACCCATGCCGTCTAGGGGGTCAGAACATCGGTGATCTGGAGCCCAGTCCTCCAGAGCTCACCGGACCTCACTGGACACTCTACTTCAACGGTTCCTCGTGAAAGCAGGGAGCCGGAGCGGGGGTCCTTCTCATCTCACCTATGGGGGAGCAATTCAAGTACATGGTGCATCTCAACTTCAAGGCTACAAACAATATGGCATAATATGAAGCCCTCATATTTGGGATGAGTGTCGCCCTCTCTCTGGGTGTGCAACAGATGTAATCAAAGGAGACTCTCAGCTTGTTATCAAACAGGTCAAGCGTGAGTGCTCCTATAATGACCCTAAACTAGCCGCCTACCTCATTCATGTGCAGAAGATGGAGAAGGAATTTCATGCCCTGGAGTTGCGCCATATCCCCCGCGCCGACAACACAGTGGCAGACGACCTTTCCACGAAAGCCTCTACATGGGCCACATTCCCCGAAGGCGTGTTTGAAAGGAAGCTACATCGTCCAACAGCCTGGCCCGCCGAACCAGGCGAAGGGGGCGAGTCCAGCACCTCGAAGTTGGCAGTCCCGGCGGCCCTGCAACCATGACGCCCTTCAAGGATCGTATGCATTACTAGGGACTCCGTGCAACCCGGCGCCCAAGATCCAAATGCTTAGGTATGACCCGATGCATGGATAACGGAGATCTGCGCCTACTTGAAAGAAAATATCCTTCCTGATGAACATGTATCCGCTGAACGGATCGTTCGTATGGGTAAAAGATACACATTGGTGGATGGGGATCTCTACCGGTGTGGTGCCAACAACGTTCTATTGCGTTGCATAACCCGGGAAGAGGGCTGCGAGCTACTTGCAGAGATCCATGGAGGCGAGTGCGGCAACCATGCTTCGTCCCGCACACTGCTCGGTAAAGCCTTTTGGCATGGCTTCTACTGGCCGAACACTCTCCTGGATGTCATCGAGTTGGTCAAGAGATGCAAGGCGTGTCAGTTCCATGCTAAGCAGATCTACAGACCAGCGCAGACGTTGCAGTTGATCCCGCCCTCATGGCCATTCGCAGTATGGGGGATGGATATCCTCAGGCTATTCCCCAGGGCCGTCAGAGGGTACCGGTACCTCTACATTGCCATAGACAAGTTCACCAAGTGGCCGGAAGAAACCTCTGTAGTCACCATCAACAAGTAGTCCACAGTAAAATTCATCAGGTCGATAATCTGCAGGTTTGGGGTCCCGAAAAGGATCATTACTGACAATGGGACCTAGTTCACCAATGCAACATTTCAAGGATACTGCGAGGACCTTGGTATCCAGGTCTGCTATGCGTTCGTTGCCCACCTAGAGAGCAACGGTCAAGTCGAAAGAGCCAATGCTGAGATACTCAGGGGCCTCAAGACGCGTACCTACGCCAACCTGGAAAAGCATGGTGCCAACTGGATTGAGGAGCTTCTGTGCGCACTATGGGCTAGCCCGACATCACCCAGCCGAGCCACACGGGAGACTCCCTTCTTCCTGGTCTACGGAGCTGAGGTTGTCCTCCCTCCGGACGTCACCTTGGATTCCCCTTGTGTTAAGGCATATGACGAAGTCACGCAGGACCAAGCCCGGCGTGAAGATCTCGAGCTCATCAACGAGCACAGATGGCAGGCTACATTCCGTAACGCGCGTTACCGCCAGGCACTCCAACTTTATCATCGGCGCACCGTAAGGAGCAGAGAACTGTAGATCGGTGACCTTGTGCTCTGACGAATACTTACCCGAGAGGGGTCTAACAAGCTTTCCCCCCATCGGGAAGGACCCTTTTGGGTGACACAAGTATGCTGACCAGGATGTGTACGCCTGGCGACGGAGGACGACGATCCGGTCCTAAATCCCTGGAACATCGAGCACCTCCGCAAGTTTTACCCGTAGCTAAGGTAAGGCGTGTAAAAGGGCTACAAAAACTAGGACCGGTGCCCCAAAAACAAAACTCGGGGGGGGGGGGGGGGGGGCTCGGTAGCCCTTACTACTCCGGATAAGTCATTTGGGCCTTTGTACGGCCTAACTCCACCTCTGTACTGTCGTTAACAAGGAAACAATAACCCCCTTTTTTGAGCTTGCATGTATCTTTTCCACACATCTCAACGTGTACATATTTGTATTTCCTTGCCTCGTCCTTGGCTAAGGTCGTGCAGCAAGGAGGAAATGTCAGAAGCACTTAAAATTGTCTCCGGCCCCCTGGGTTTCCTCCCTGGTCGGGTCCGGTGGTGCCAGTGCAACGTCCCCCCCCCCCCAGGTGCTCGCCCTGTGCCCTCAGCGCGCATGCCCCTGCCCTGTCAAAGTAACACTCAGGTGCTGGGGGCCCCGGATAGGGCTCCGATCCGAGAGGTTAGAACCACAGACTTTCGAGGGGGCCATTCACGGACCTTCGAGGCTGGAGTCCCTCGTGGGGTCCAGAGCTAGGATCCTATACCTTTTTGGCAGGTGCTCCCAACAACTTGGGCACACCTGCCAGGGGGCCACCACAACTGGTCAAGACAAGCAAGACGAAAGGCCAACAAAAAAGTCTTTCCTTCATCACAGGAATACAAAGCAAAACGCAAAAGATAAAGGAAAATATACAAGAGTTAGGGGCCACCTAAGACTCGCCCGTGTTACGCCTAAACTGCCCGGCGATGAGAGCTCCTACGTCCTCCACCGAAGACCGAGTTGCCACCTCCCTTGTAGCAATGGGACCTTGGATGACTGGCTCCAAGGAGACATTGGGGTCCCAGCTTCGAAAGCAGGTCAGCACATGTGTCGCCACTTCCTTAGCTAGGGTTTTCCCCTCCGCCTCCAGCAGGTCGACGATGACGTGTTCCAGCGCTGCCATCTTCAAGTTCGTAGAGTTGAGCGCAGGAAGCACTTGGACCATCTCTTGCGAAGGCTTGCCAACGCGCACCGGGCTGAAGCCGAAGGGCACCAGAGCAGACTCAGCACGTCCCAAGAAATCCCAGACCTGTTGGACTTCTGCTGTGCTAGAAGCCCGGAGCTCCTGAAGCTCACGCCGAGCTGTTGCCAGGGTTTCTGCGTCGCACTCAGAGAGTCTCCTCTCCTTGGAAGCCAACGTTGTCGTCCGAGCATCAAGCTCACGGACACGACGCTGTAACCCCTCCTCACGGAGTGAGATGTCGAGCTCTGCAGCCCGGAGGTCTTGGTGCTCCTTCGCCTGCCTTCCCGCTCTTTGTTCAGAGAGACCTGCAGGCGGTCCAAGTCATCGGTCCAAGACTTCAGCTCGGCTTGTTTCCGCTGAAAGCGCGATGAAGCCTCCGCCTCCTTCACCGTTAGCTCGTGCTCGCGCTCGCTTATGGTGGCCTCGCGACGAGCCAGTGCTAGCCTCAGCTCCTCTAGGGAGGCGAGACGACCGTCGACTCTCTGCTGGGCCTCCTTGGCTTCTTCCCAGAGCTTCTTGGACTGCTCGTCCAGTCGATCGACCAGGTCCCGCTGTCGGATGGTCAGCTCTTGCTCCACTCGTAGACGATCCTCTTTCACCTTCAGCTTTCTCTGTGTCTCCCTGGTCCGGAGCTTGAGCAGTTTTTCCCAGCCAATGAGGCGCTCCTCCTCCTCCTGGATGGCTCCTTGCTCCTGTTCCAGTGACAGTAGAACCCGACGGAGTCTTGCTTGAGCTAGAGCCACGACCTCACAAAAAGGGACCCGCTCGACGCGTGCCGGGGCCTTCTGGGCATCGTCCTCCGGAGTAGGCGCGGGGATGCAGGGCACCAAGGAAGTTTCGGTCGTCCTCCGGAAGAGGGCAGACAGGCTCCTGGCTAGGGAACACTATCTTCTGGTATGGGGGCTGCGGCATCTGATGCGCCTTCGTCGGCCGCGAGAGAAGGCTCGACGTCGTGAGCTGGCGGAGCCTCATCAGCTAAGGCTGGCTCCCTATCAGGCACTGGACCCTGAGCTGACGGGAAGTCCTGGCTGGAGTCCCCTGCATCAGGGACCGTCGGAGAAACATCAACGGAAGAGGTAGGGGGTGTGGACGTCATGGGTACAGACGGATCGGCCTCCCGACCTGGAGCAGTCCCGGAAGCTGTCGGTGGACCACCAGATACTGGGGGCGCTGGAGCGCTCCTAGGAGCTCCAGTGGATGGAGCCCTGTGCAGAGGACAAAGTCAGCAGACAACCTCAAAGCATAGAAAAACAGACAAGCAGTAGAGGGCGGCCTTGGGTAACCTACCTAGGGCCAGCGAAATCCCATGAAGCGGCTCGGAGACGCTTATTTGGGCCTCAAGAGCCACCAGAACCTCCGGCAACAACCGACCTTCGCCGACAAAGGAGACATTGGAGCTGCAGGAGCACCTCTTGTGGACGCGGACGCAAGACCGGCCACATTGCTTCCGGACGTACCCCTCAAAACAGCCGTGGGTGCACTTGGGGCCGATGCGGACATCACAGGGCCAGGTGCGGAGACAGAGCCCCCGTCCATGTGAGTCAGCCTCGGCTTCTTCCCGGGAGAGCTAGGCTGGGGGGGCCGTGGGACCTTTCCCTTTCCCCTTGTCTATGATTGGGGTAGAGGAAGTCAAAGCAGTCGGGACTGGGATAGAAGAGGTAGCACTTCCACCACTCTCTACAGTCAGCCTGGGGATCGTTATCCCATGGGAAGCATCACCGATCTGCCGAGGAGCGACGTCAATGTCATCCAGTGCCGGCATCGTCCTTAGGAGCTGAGATCTCAACCCCTGGTCCATGAAGATGGGAAAACACGGCGCTGGAGGGATGATGAGGTCATCGGAGATTGGGCCAGCCCCAATGTCGGCGCATATCATTCCCAAAAGATTGTCCAGAAGCTCCGCCTTCAGGTTGGTCCCAGGACCACGCTCCAGGCGGGTGGAGTCGTTATCGCCGGTATACATCCAGGCCGCTCTGCAACGGCTCTGGAGGGGAGCGATGCGTCGGCCCAAAAAAGTCGGCCAATACCATCAGCGAGGAAAGCCCCTGGTCTGCCAGGAACCTAATCCTCGCCAACATCGTGGAATATATGCTCTCAAGGTGCAGTGCCTCCTCCCAGTTAGATCATGTAGTCGAAGGAGGAGAAACCGGAAGATCCAGCCGGTCATAGACGTCGACCTTCACAATGATCCAGTCTTCCCTCCAGTGCTCCCACTTGCTAAAGGAAAGGGGGGGGAATGTATGGTGTCGCGGGTCTGGTGCAGTGCTGGAAGTAGTAGGCACCTAGGAAGCTCGAGCTCCTTCCCGACGACCGAAGAACAAAGAATGTCCGGAACAGCCACACAGGCGTCCGCACCCCCATGAACATCTCGCAAAGATGGACGAAAATCGATACCAGCACGAAGAAGGAAGAAGCAAGAAAGGCAAGCCCTACTAGTATGTACCCGAGGAAGACGACGACCTCGTCGGGCTCAAGGTCTACGAGCAGGAGGGATCCGCAGCGAACCCTCCCATCATGCTGAGGTGCTTGCCAGCCGATCAGGCGCCTCACGCGCCTCACGGAGGTTCGACGCCGTTGGGGCAAGAGGAGAAAGCTAGAAGATGAAGCACGAGAAAACAGATGGAGGGGAGAACTCCTTCTAGCGACGGAGAGTCTCTTTATTTGCCCCAGATTCCTCGAAAATCGCCAATCGAGACGTACCCAAAATAATCACGCCCCTATCGACCAAACCGTCGAGAGTAAAGGTATAAGGCCCACTCGACAGGCAGTGTGTGCAGAGGGCAGCGCGGATAAGGTGGAGAAAGGAGGTTTCCTGATAAAGCCTGACAAAAGGAAGAAAAGGGGTCGTGCAAGGAACCGACACAAGCGATGCAACAGTTGTACGAAACGTGCACCCCCACGACTCTCCAGCAATTAAGAAACGCCCGTTCGTGATGACAGAGAAGTCTCTTTGACCGAGGACAACCAACCTCTTCGTCTCCAAAGAACGTATGTTTGCCCACTACACGAGAATCACGCCGTCGTTTTGATTCCCAAAAAGAGCGCAAGTTCGAAACCACCACGCGGAAGAGATAGGGGCCCCACTTGCGGGCTCAAGACATCCCCCGAGATGGGCCCGGGGGCCACTGTTGGTACCCTGCAAACCGGGTACCCCCGCGTAGTGGGTAAAAAGCACTTGGGCTCCGCCTTCCCAGCTTAGGCGGACCTCAGCGTAGGCCATGCGCCCTATACCCCATGGGCTATCCTAGGATTGCAACATGTCTTCAGGCTCTGAGCCTGACTAACGGACTAGGGTGGCTCGGAGGCCGGCACGCGTCCAGTAGAGTCGGACCCCATCCTCCACTAAGGAGGGCTCCGATGCTACCACGTGTCCGATCCTTCAAGTCGCACCCCTCAGTCAGAGAGGACTCCGGAGGAGCCACGTGTCCTGCAACTCCGGATTCGACCTCCATCATGGAGGCCTCCAGTGCTGCCATGTGGGCAGCGACTCCGGGCGTACCTTCCCCTTGAGGGAAAGCTCCGGAGGTGCCACATGTTCCGCAGCCCCTGATCCGACCTCCAGCATGAGAGGGCTCCGGTGCTGCCGTGTGCACAACAACTCTAGACCGCCCACTACTCCACGAGACGGCTCCGGTAGAGACGCATGTCTCGGGGGCCATCCACCCAAACGTCACCTCAGCAGGCAATGAGCAGATAGACCGGGAGTAATGAGGAAGGTGCATTGTCAGGCCAAGCATTCAAGGATCACGCCTTCCCCAGAAGCATGGCGCACGACGCACGCCTCCGTTCCCCGATTGCGCACCATTACGGTGAAAGATAGGGAGGCGAGGCGTGACGGCGCAACAGTGCCGCCCAACGGTACAGAGCCGCCTAACAGGCGAGGAGACGCAGTGACAAGATGGGGACTTCATCATCACCTGTCACCTGGGCAGGGGCGCCCGGTGGGACAGGCGGCGCACCGTAACTCCGACGACAGTGCCAATACTTGTATCTGTAAAGACCCATAGTTTATGTATAGGAGACAGATAGCTGCGGGGCCACATGTCGGGTCCCGGGCTGCATTGTAACTACCACGGCCTTGAGCTATAAAAGGACCGGGGCAGCCTCCGGGCAAACGGTTCGTGATCCAGCTTAATCATTCTCATACTCGATCAAGCAATACACCAAGCACTCCGGTGGACGTAGGGTTTTACGCTCCGGGGACCTTAACCACGTAAATCCTCGTGTCTATCTCGTCATTATGCCAAATCCTTCGAGTTCCTCTAGCCCCCACCGAAAAAAGAACCTCCGCGGGCTGCTTCCGAGCACACGGGGGAAGTGTCGTAGCAAACACTTCGATAGAGTGTGATTGAAGTAAAAATTAGTTTATTTTTCACTCTATCCACTCCTATAGACAATGATTTAATATACCCAAACAAGCCCTGAGGGAGCCAGAAGAAATTGTTTTTGGAGAGGATCGGATGTCAACTACAAAGGATCCACCCTAGTAGCATAAAGCAAAGCAATAATTCCTAAAGAAAAAGGCGGCCTAGACGTCAAAAACCTAAATATAATGAATAAAACTCTGCTGCTCGAGCATCAGCGCAAGTTCTCCAAAAGGGTCATTTTGATGGAGGAATGTTCTTGAATTGTACGAGTAATACAATAAATTTGCTAAAGCTGAAATTGAGATCAGAAATACAGTAAGATTATGGGATGACCCATGGAAGGGGCACCTTCCCAGGATGGATCTATCAAGCTTATTCACCAAAGTCAAAAAAAAAATCTAAGTATATTGGTCATCAAATTCATCAACAATTGAAACATCTAAAATTTCGACACGCTACTCACAGAACAACAAATGCTGGATCTACAATGCCTCAACCAGCTTCTCCAACAAACACTACCACTACAGGATTATGAACAATTAACGACGACTGGAAACCGTCGTTAATAAAGGGCAAACCATCGTGAATAGGTTATTCACGACGGGGAAGCCTTATTCACGACGGTTTTCGGCCGTCACCGATAATTAGTCGTAAATAAGGTTGTTAACGACGGCTCCCATCGTAAATAAGCTTATTCGTGACGGCTAAACAATCCCGTCGCGAATAAGTTCCCCCGACTGCCACGACGGGCAGGGTGGGGTGGAGAGGGGGCGCCGGCAGGGCGGGCGGTGGCGGCGGGCGAGCGAGCGAGTGTCGGGCGGGGTGGGCTGGCGGCCGCATGACGGTTAAGTAATCATATGTTTACGACGGTGCGGGCAACTATCGTGAATAATGTGCTTATTCACGACGGTGATTGTCCCTGTCGTGAATAAGCAACGTATTCACGACGGTCATAGCTTACCGTCGTGAATAATGTGATTATTCATGACGGTCTAGGTCAACCGTCGTGAATAAGAACATTATTCACGATGGCACGTATCCACCGTCGTGAATATTTTTTGTAACGACCGTACCGTTGTTAATAATTATGATCGTCGTAAATTTGTCTTTTTCCTATAGTGTACACAAACAACACGATCAGAACAAATGGACTTATGTCTGGGCTTCAGATGTTTGTACCTTAAAAAAGGATATATTATGTAATTCAACCACATCAACCCACCAAGACAATTCAGCTGGATATGGAAATCAAAGATATCCAAAAAAATTTAAAATCTTCACATGACCAATATTTCGTGACCAAATCAATTCTAAAAACAGCTAAGATGGAAGGGGTTCAATATTGAAGGGAATGATTACAGTTGTGTAATATGTGATCAGCACACAGAGAAGCTAACTTATCATCAGTTCTTCACATGCAACTTTAGCACAAGATGTTGGGATTTCGTAGGCATACGTTGGGATTATAGCCTACCATTTTTTTCACACCATTCAGCAGGCACGCCGGTCCTACAATCTTCTCATATTCATGGAAATGTTCTCTATGACAGCTTGGGAGATCTGGATTCAAAGAAACATGAAAATCTTCAGGAGATATTTCCTTCCTTCGAAGCTTGGAATAATTGCATTGACGTCACGTTGAAACTCCAAGTTCTCTTTCAAAGAGGAAATTAAAGACACCTTACTGTCCTGGTTGGACAGTCTGTCCATGTTGGCCTTTGGCCACCCCTGCACAGATTGTTGGTACTTTACCAATATTTTACCTTTTCTATTCTTATATATAATATAATATCACAGTCGAAACTTCCTTACTGTTTTCTTAAAAGAAAATATTAATTTTTGATAGATTAGGGACATTTTGGTTACATCAACTCTAAAAGATTTCTATCTTTACAGTTTCGTTAACTACACTCGTTCGCCTTTAAATCAAACCTCTATATCACTTAATACTTTTGTCCTCTCTTCTTTTCTTTTTTCTTCTCTCTTCTTTCTTTTTCCCTTCCATCTCTCTATCTATCCAGACGCTACAGTACTACTTTATACATAGAGACCAACTCTACCAGCCGGTATATTGCAGGCCAGCTTACAGGCACCGCTGCAGCTGGCCGGTCCAACCGCCGCCTGTAAATTCAGCATCCAGGTGGCCGTACTAGGGGCGGTGCAGGCAGCCTCAGCCGGCCACACAACTCACTATGTTGTAACTGCAGCGTGCTAGGGTGAAAAAAAGCCGGAAAATCTTGTATGTTCGCTCTCGTATACTATTTCTTTTTCATTCATTTTTGAATTATTCGGGAGTTATTTGAAAATGGGACAAACACGGGTAAAGGTATATTGGAAATGGGATCAGAAGTGATTTAGGTGTTTTTCCGATATTTTACGGTTCTTATTTTTAATTCAAAATGATCCTGTTTTTATCTTTTTTTTGTATGCGGGATTCCATCCATTAAATCGTCTATTATATATTCAAGGCCCAACTAAAAATCTACCACATAAAGTTGAACTTTAAAATCCCGAAGCCCATGAAAAACCCTGACCCTCAGCTGAACGCCCGAACTGCCTAGCCCCAGAGCTGCCGCTCGTACTGCCGAGTGCCCAGCCTGAGTGCTGTCGAACTGCTCACGAGCAGGAAGCCGCCGCCGCGCTCCCGTTCCGGCACTGCCCACGCGCACGGTTTCTCGCTCCCGCACTGCCCACGTGTCGCTCAGCACCCGCATCGTTCGCGGCGCTCCCGCACTGCCCACGTGTCGCTCAGCACCCGCATCGTTCGCGGCCCGCGCCGCGTCGCTAGCCACACCGCGTCGCTCTGCTCAGCTGCGGTGAGCGCTAGAAGGATGCTACTGAGGATGGTTCGAAGGGTGAGTCTGTAACGCATCAATGTCTATCTAAGAGATGGGGTTGGGGAGTAGTTGTTGACTTTTTGACAGGCGAGGCTGAGTTTGGTGGTGTTTCACTACAGGAAAAGGGAAACAGGCGGTTGGTTTTCTTTTAAGCGTGAAGGCTAAACATAAGCAGCTTAAAGCTACTGGTCCAGTGTCCCGACGACAGCTATAACACTATAGCCGTCGTTTTTTCAGACAACACGACGGCTATAAATTATAGCCGTCGGCCGTGACAGGTAGGCCGACGGCTATAATTTAAGCCGGTCTACCTACCAGAGCCGACGGCTATGACTTATAGCCGTCGGTCTTGTACCAAACCGACAATCTTAGGAGTCCTAACCCAGCCGCGCGCGCCGCCTCCCCGCCAGATCCACTCGCGTAGTCGTTTTCGCAGGGTTCCGAGATCCACAACCGTAAGGGTTCATGTCGATGTTGGCTGGAGGGCAACCTTATACAGGTGTCTTCCCTCCGATGCCCTTCGGTCCGGGGCATACTCAACCATCAGCACCTCCGATGAGTAATATGACAGTTGTAGACATAGTCTAGTAGTAGCAATGTAAAGTTTAACGTGTATTTGTTTCTCGCAGGGTTCTCGTCACGGAACGCCTGAACATTGGGATGATTTTCTCAATTTGAACGACGGAGGTGCGAGTGGTGAAGATTCAAACATATGATAAACTTTTGCAATGTTGTTTCGGACATATTATTTGAAGTTATCATTTTAACTCGAACATGTACATATGAAGTGTTGTTTGTGTGAATTTGTTGCTTATGTGCCGAACATTGCGATGAAGTGTATGCAATGTTGTTTGTGTGCAATGTATGCAGGTTTGTGCGAATTTTAACTCTAAGATGGAGGCTTCCTAGTCAGGGAGGGAGAGAAAATAAGCTATTTAAAAAACAAAATCTACTATAGCCGTTGGTTTTGTCCCTAGCCGACGGCTATAAGTAATTAAAGCTGTCGGGCGCGGCAACACAGGCCGACGGTTATACGGTTTAAATGCGTCGGCCTCCGTCTACGCTGATGGCTATAAATGCTAAATAAGTCAGCCCCCAAGGCCGACCACTATAAGTAAGTGTGGGGTTGCTGAAACCGACGGCTACAGACAGTAAAAGCGTCGGGACCGACGGCTATAGTAGTTAAAAGCGTCGAACCAAGGGCGACGGCTAAAGCCGTCGGTTCACCGACGGCTATAATTTATGAACGTCGGTCTTAGAAGGAAACCGATGGCTTTAAGGCCGACGTCCTTTTACACGTTCCCTGTAGTGTTTGCTCATATTTTGTTCCTTGCACAATACATTTACATGTAGTAGTCTTTCTCTGGAATGATTTTCATTTGTTCTTGCAGGTTGAGGAAGTAATACGGGGTTGTTACCAAGTCACTGCAGGGTGCATTTGTGATCTGACATCGCGTTTTAGGAGCCGCAAGTAGTCTAGCCATCTTTGTGATGTCTGATGTCAGGATGATTACATGGGCATACCGGACTTGTTAATTGTTTCGAAACCAAATTTGCTAGTTAACTTGAGCCCAAGTTATCCTTTGGACATCAATGTCGCATGCACTAATGTAACAACAGCACATTTGGGGCAAGTGTATTTTGTCTATGCAAAATTTGGGCAACTATACCGACTGTGTTGCACTATAAAGTAGTATATACCAGGTAACATCATGGTTGAATTATTGCATACTAGTTTGGATGAATATATTATAAACAAATGTCACTACTACAAAAATCATTGTCACAGGTGCCTCGTTTTTCATACCTAGACGGTCTGCAAAAAATGCGTCTGTGATGTCGAATGAACTAATAGCCACCTGTAATGAATAAACATCACAGACGGCTCGCAACGGCAAACCGCCTGTGTAAACATATCAATTTTCACAGGCGGACCGTGGAGTAGGAGCCGCCTGCAATATGAGTCATTAATACAGGCGGCTGAAGTGACCGGGAGTAGGAGCCGCCTACAATATTAGCCATTAATACCGAGGGTAACGCGTCTTTGAATTCAATTCGAAGCCGCATTAATACATGCGGCTAAAACGATCGCGAGTAGGGACTGCCTGCAATGTTGGCCATTAATACCAAGGGTATCGGAATGCATCTTTGACACCAATTCAAAGCCACCAAATTAATGTCGCGACCCGGTATACATCAACCATATTTAATGTCAAACAAAAAGACAACAAACAATTCGATAATCAATAACAAACATTCATCATCAAACACACATTAATTAAAAATTTAATTTTTACAAACAACAAAAGAAAATAACAGACGATCGCCTAGTCCTCCGGTGGTGGAGAAACCCCACACATGTTGGCGATCGCCTCCATCAACTTCCTGCTGCCTTTCACCCCAAGCACCTCACCGACTGTCTCCCGCATCGCGTCAAGACGACCGACCACTATGCTTAACCCGAAGAGGTAGTGGGCTATGGTGCCTATTCTAGTACATTCTGGAAGGCAACCAAGACCTAGAAGAACCATGGCATCAGATGTTATGTTAAATACATCCTCCGCCATTTACCAGCGCAACGGTGATCGGTCGTCCGCCTCTGCCCTGAGGACAACCAAACTCTGCTCTAGCAAAGCAACTTTTCTAAGCAGGTGCACTCTCTCTTCTGCCCAGGAAGGCGGCGGAGGTGCGGTTGGAGCCGGGGACGGAGGCGCGGTTGGAGCCGGGGACGGAGGTGCGGTTGGAGCCAGGGACGGAGGCGCGACGAGTGGAGAGCATGGTCGGGAGCACTTCGTCGGTGGTGCCATTGAGACTAGGGCTACGGTGCGGCGAGGAAGATGAATACTAGAGGGAAGAGCAAGACTGTGATGATGGTGCAGACTGCAGAGAAGGGGAAGGTGCAAGTTATAATGGTGTGGAGAAGGAGAAGCCGGATCGCTTCAAATTCTGCACGCTAATGGCAACGACCGCACGGTACAGGCGGACCGTGGAGTGGGAGTCGCTTGCGAAATTGGCCATTAATACATGCGGCTGAAGCGACCGGGCGTGCGCGCCTTATCTTTTTGGTTACCGCGCGCGCGAGGGGAACACACCAACACTACAGGAAAAACGATCATTGACGACGGCCAAATTTATTGTCGACGGGGCCGTCGTCTTTAATGTTATTGACGACGGCTTTATCTAAGTTATTGACGACGGCTAGACGAGAACCATCGTCAATAAATTATTGACGACGGTGGCCGTCGTCTTTAACTAAATTCGGGCCCACCCGAGGAGTTATTGACGACGGTGACCTAGTACCATCGTCAACAAGTCCTTATTGATGACAGTTTCCTAGCACCGTCGTCAATAACGGGATATATAACCCGTGCGCGAGCCGGGAGGTGGCCAGTGCCTCCTCCCGACTCGCACCGGTCGTCGCCGCCCGTCCCCACCACCGCCGCCGCCCATCGCCGCCGTCCCGGTCGCCGCCGCCCGTCCCCGCCACCGCCGCCGCCCGTCTCTGGCCGAGGTAAGTCCCCTCCCCCTCCCCTCCGGCCTCTCCCCGGCTTTTGTCGGGGCCGCGCCGCCGGCCACCGGCCAGCCTGGCCCCGGCCACTGGTTCGTATGTATCCACGAACTTTATTCAGTAGTTTATTTGTTCAAGTTTATTCAAGTGAAATACGCATGAGAAGAAACATCGATGAATATAACTTTGAGTTAATATTCTAGATATAAGAGTACGACAGGCAAACTGAGTTACCAAGTCTTAATTTAATCAATGATTAAGATTGAAGCATGCAAGCTACATCATATGAAACGAATAGCTCTGTTCCCTTGTGCCTATGTGTAGCTGTGGGCAAAATCAGCTACAAGACATTTCAATGACTCGTTTTACCAACAGGCCAGTATATGTGCATAATGATCACCATGAATTTACGGTGTGTTACGTTATAGTAGTGAATTTGATCTACGTGTCAAATGGCTAAATAAAGTCAATAAAGTTTAGTGCACCTTAATCAAACTTGACCTTATGTACTTGTCTACTACAACCCGTTCCTGATTCCTTTCCATGGCCAGCCTAAGACCCCTTTCGATCTCTACTACTTTTTGTTTCATGGAATGGAACAACACCGGCCTACTGTTAGCTGTAGATTCTAATACTGACTGGACAGTGACGCAACGAATAGACAAACAGGATAGGAATCACATGTATGTGTGTACATACAAGACAGTTGTTCGCTTTTGCTGTGTCACCAGCAACGGCGGCCAAGGGTTGATGCGCCGGATCGATCGCGACATCCCGCCGCGCGCCTACGTACATATTTGCTGGTATATATATTTACGTTTGAACGAAAAGAGTAATAGTGTGTTTATGTCACTAAGTCCCTGTTTGGCATAATTTTTAAACTAGTTTTTTTTTACAAAAATAAGTTATGGGTGTGTTAAACAGCCAGCTTCTCTGAAATCTTATTAGTTCATCTGCTTTTCAGAATGAACTAAAAGCTGGATATAAGTTTAATCTGTTGTTCAACAATTTTTCAAATAAACTGTTTTTTAACAAATTTAAACTGTGTCAAATAATGCGTAAGAGAATTGGCTTGTAGAGGCATTTTTTATATAGTAAAGATATTATTATGTTGTCTCTACATAATAACGGCATTTTCTAGAATGGACCATAAATGCCTTGTCATACATCGATTCTAGAAATATAGTGGCACTTTACAAATCATCTCTACTTCATAGAGGTGTAATACAAATCATCGCTAGCCAGGGACACCAGCTGTGCCACCGACACTTACGACACTCCCCTCCTCGCCATCGCCGCCCGTGCCAATCGGAGACTGAGGTGTCAAAGTAAAGGAAGAAGATGGATGAGGTTTGCGCATCGCCCCGCCCCGCGCCCCGCCCCGCCCTGCCGCAGCCGCTGCCGTCCCGCCCCAAGCCCCGCCCGGCCGCCCCTGCTCGCGCCGAGCCCCGGCTGCGCCTCGGCCGCCGCCGCTCGCCACGCCCCGCCCCGAGCCCCGCCCTGCTGTGCCGCCCGGCCCCGCCCCAAGCCCCGCCCTGCCGCGCTGTCCGACCTTAGTTGATTAATTGTTTAATTAGTATTGTAATTGATTATTATTTAATTAATACTTTGATTGATTGTGTGATTAGTTACTATATGTAAATAAATGGGTTTCGTTCCGGTCCGGCCGACACGACCCATTTAGGGTCTGTCACGGCTCATTTAGTGGTAATGTATTAGTCGAGACAGGCACAGAGGACGGCAAGCTCCCGCGCGTGGACGGCGGGCCCCGACGGTGCGGTTTCATCTTTGAACCACTTACGACGGGGCATAACGTACGACAGCTAACCCTAAAGGCGTCGTAAGATAATGGCAGGCCCCAACGGGGCATAACTTAGGATGGTTGACCCACTTCTTTGTCTCTCGTTCTTTCCTTCTCTCTCGTTCTTTCCTCTCTCTTTTAAATGACTCAAAAACGAAAGATTGACGTAAACCTATACAACATGCGTCACCCGTTTCGAACGGGCCCGTCTCGCATGTGTTACGCATGTGAGGCGTGTACGTTCGGAATTGTCCCTTTTTGGACAGCCTGGGAGTGACTGAGGGGGCGTGGCATGTGATGAAACGCGGGTTTAGATCTAAACGAGATTTCGACGGCATAACCCTGTTGTTCTCTGCTGCACCATTTTTGGGCGTGCAGTGGAGAACAGCGGGGTTATGCTGCCGAAATTTCGTTCGAATCCATACCACGCGTCTCGTCATGAGCACGCTCCGCTCGATCACTCTTGGGTGGGTTTAGGACCTATCCTTTCCAATAGATGTAGGGCCGTGACATAAATAAATTATAAAGTAACTATAATTTCCTTGACATTAAACTGCAGATTCAAACATGGGTGAGGATCATAGTTGGATGTATACCGGTTGGAAGAACAGTTCTGGTGGTCACTCGGATGAGTGGTTCGCAAAGACAGATGCTTTTGTAGATCGAGCTTTTTCATTGTCAAATATCGATAAGCTGCGGTGCCCATGTACGAAATGTCAAGGTGCAAAGTGTTGGGACAAAGTGAATTTGGCGTTTCACTTATGTCGATACGGTTTCATGCAAGATTATGAGGTGTGGACCTTTCACGGTGAGACATCTTCTCAACCCTTACAAGTTTCAGATGAGGATGACAACACGGGGGTCGATAGGATGGACGAGATGCTTGATGCCATAAATCCTGAATTGATGGAGGATCCTCCTACAACGGAGGTTGAAGCGTTTTTCACGCGTCTCAAAGCTTCAGAAGAGCCGTTGCATGAACACACCGAAGTGACGCTCCTTACTTTCATGACTAGATTTATGGCCATTAAGTCTAAGTATTTCTTCTCCAATAACTGCTACAACGATCTCATCAAATTGATCAGCGATATCCTTCCACAACCACATAAAGTGCCTAAAGATATGTATCAGTCTAAGAATTAATTTCTGGTCTAGGTATGAAATATGAGAAGATTGATATGTGTCTAGACAATTGCATGCTTTTTTGGAGAGAGAGCATGCCAACGAGAACAAGTGCTTAAAATGTGGTAAAGCGAGATTTGTCGAAGTTGTTAATGACGAAGGTTCAAAAGTAATGACTCAAGTCGCACAGAAGCAGCTTCACTACTTGCCTGTCACACCTAGGTTCAAACGTTTGTTTCTATCTAAAAAAACAGCTAGACACATGAGGTGGCATAAAAAAGGTGTACGTGAGAATAACAGCATAATGGTGCACCCGTCGGACGGTGAGGCATGGAAGGCGCTTGACCGCTTCGATCCAGATTTCTCCAATGACGCGAGAAATATCTACTTTGGGTTGGCGACAGATGGCTTCTTACCGTTTAGTATAAACGCCACACCATACTCTTGTTGGCCCGTGTTCGTTGTTCCGTACAACTTACCACCATCGCTTTGTATGAAGTATGAGTTTATGTTCCTATGCCTTATTGTACCTGGACCGGATCATCCTAGTTCACGACTGAACGTGATGATGCAGCCATTGATTGAAGAGTTCAAAATGTTATGGACAGGAGTCGAAGCGTACGACTGTTATAGAAAACAGAAATTCAACCTTCGAGCTGTGTACTTGTGGTCTGTTCATGATTTTCCAGCTTACGACATGTTTTCTGGCTGGAGCACTCATGGTCGATTGACATGTCCAATATGTGCTTCGGACACGGATTGTTTTCGTCTAAGTCATGGTGGCAAGATATGCTACTTTGATTGTCATAGACTTTGTTACCGCCAAATCACGTGTTTAGCCAATAGAGAAATACCTTCAGGAAGGGTACCATTGTAAAAAAGGGACCACCACAACGTCTGAACGGGTTGGAAATTGTTAAACAGCTCAACAATCTAGTGCCAGATGAAGATCATCCGTGATATTTTGTTGGTTACGGAGAGGATCACAATTGGACTCATATATGTGCACTATGGGAGTTACCGTATATGAAGTCTTTATTCTAATGCATAACATTGATGTCATGCACCAGGAACGTAACGGATTTGGCAGAGGTTTGTAACCGACCAAGTATTGAGCTCTCCGAAGCTGGTGGCAAACCACGAGCTTCTTTCTGCCTTTGACCAAAAGAAAAGAAAGAAGTCTTCAAGTGGTTGAAACAGTTGAAGTTCCCAGACGGTTATGCTGCTAGCCTGAGAAGAGCCGTTAATGTTAAGACTGGAAATCTTACTGGTTTGAAGAGCCATGATTATCACATAATCATGGAAAAACTTCTGCCGGTTATGTTTCGAGGCTATCTTGACGATGAGGTGTGGAAGGTGTTAGCCGAGCTTAGCTATTTTTATAGACAGCTTTGTGCTAAAGAAATCAAAAAGGAGATGATGGAGAAGTTGGAAAAAGAGATACCCGTGATTTTATGTAAGATGGAAAAAGTATTTCCTCCAGGGTTCTTCAATCCAATGCAACACCTTCTAATCCATCTTCCATATGAAGCTAAAGTAGGCGGCCCTGTTCAATATAGGTGGATGTACCACATTGAAAGAGCATTCAGATGTCTAAAACCGATGGTTCGTAATAGGGCAAGGGTTGAAGGATGCATCGCCGAAGCATTTACACTTCAGGAGATAGGATATTTTTCAAGTGTCTACTTTGCAGAAGAACACAATGTTAATGCATCGGTGTTGCGGTACAATATGGCTGAAGCAACCTCTTGTAGCGAACTCTCACTTTTTCAAACGAGAGGCACCACTGTTGGTAGTGGCACGAGCTATGATGCTTCAACAGATGAAAAGACAGCTGCTTTGTTATACATGTACGCTAACATAGATGGGATGGGCAATTTTTTTCAGTAAGTGGTTGTTCAATATCTATACTAATTTGCGTGGTGTGTTATACATCTACGCTAATAATTCTATTTTGTCCTTATTTAGTGAGTTTGATCGACAAAATTGGAAGTCTAAGCAGCAACCTACTAGCAAGCAAATACAAACAATGCGACATTATGGAGTAAATGGAGGACCTAACTTACAAACCTGGTTTCAAAATCATGTAACGTTTTCCTTGTCTTGTTCCTCTTAGTAATTATGTTCATAGCATAAAATAGTCTTCTTACTTCATATGTTGGACAGTGCAAGACACAAACCGGTGTTCATGAAGATTTGTAACAACTGTCCAACGGATCCATTAAAGTTAAACTCTTTGGTCGATATGATGTCAATGGGTTCCGATTTCGTTCAACTCAATTTGAAGTTCAACGTCCTCTAAGGGCAACATCAAACACCAGAGTTGTGACGAGGGCCGCCGATGCCGAATAACGTGAAACTAATTTCTATGGGATCATAAACAAAATCCTAGAATTTAGTTTTGCCGGGAGTAAAGACCTTAAAATAGTTTTCTTTGACTGCGATTGTTTTGATAATAACAATGGAACTCGACAAAACCAATTTGGCATGGTAGAAGTCAAACACAAGGACCGACTACGAGGCTACGACACCTTTGTCCTTGCACACCAAGTCGAACAAGTGTACTATCTACAATATCCATGCGAAAAACTTAGTGCATGGTGGGTTGTACAAAAGGTGAATCCTCGTGAGCGGTTATATACACCGGACAATACTGGTTACATTGATGAGGCTGATGTTGTTTACCAAGAAGAAGAGTTGCCGGATTCTTTTGTCGTTGAGCCTGGTCTACGACTCGATGAATTAGTTGGAGATGCACAAGATGTACAAACTCATAATGTGAAAAAACGAAAACGGCGAACAACCACGACAAAAGATCGATGGTCCGGTTTACGAAGTAGAGTACATGATCGTGATACTGGTGTATTTTGAAATTGAGTATAAGTAACGTTTCCTTCATCTCTTCTTTCGTCTTCTATATTTTCCTTTAAATTCATTATCAAATTTCCTTTCATCAGGATGTCGTCGAGCAGTAGACGACGGGGGACGCGGGGCTTTCTGCCCCCGAGAGCAGATTCCGTTTGCTAGGGCTGTCAGTCTAGCAATGGTAGACTGTCTCAGCTGTTGGGCCTCGACAGAGGCCAGGTGTCACGAGAGCGGTCACGACAGGTAAAGAATATTAAATTACATAAATTATATAAATAACTTTCTTAAATCTGTATTACCAATCTTCAAATTTTTAGGACGACTCTACGTCTGAGGAGACAGATGCCAGGGGTCCTCTTCAGACACCACAGGTTTCGAAGCGTGTAACAGATCCTGCTTCGGATCCTCTTCAGGTTTCGGCACCGCAGGCTTCAGACCCTGCTTCGGAGCCTTCCACAGAGTTTGATGTGGAGCCGACTCCACAGCGGCGTAACAGGAGGAGCCACTACGTGGCTCCTCCTCCGGTTCCTGCACGGCTAGAAGATCGGGTCGTTATTCGTCCGGTTGGCGATAGGTAAGTAAATCTATAACAAGTCAATTTAGATATTTTAACACTTATATATGTACTAATTGAGAATCGTGTATTAGGTCTTGGGTCGATGACTCGTTCACGGGTCAAGTACGCCACCGCCAGGTCAACGCTGTCCTGGGCCAGCTCATCCGTTGTCACTACCCCGGTCTAGTGAACGGACGGGCTGCTACGTCTTGGGACGATTACGCTACGGCCCAGGGCATTATCTACGACAGCCACCAGGAGCATGTGTGGCATGAATTCATGGTAAGTAAATCGTCTATTCGTTAAATGCGAACCTATTATATGTTAAATACATTAACTTGTATATTTCTTCTTGTAGAAATATTACCGTTTGGAGGACGAGACCCAGCTGGATCACGCTCGCCTGGTCTTCAATAACAACGCTAGGAAGCTCCTGACGCAGTCGATTTCAACGGCTCGCATTCAGGCTACGAAGGTGTACTATAAGTTGCATCCGGACGAGGGTGAGCCGGGGCAGTTTAGGGATGTGGCGGACAAGTACTTGACGGAGGCACAGTACGCAGAGGTAAATTCTTTATTTTACTTTGCTTCATTATCCAATTTTCATCAATGTTTTCATCCAACAACAAATGTGTGCAGGTCAGCGTACCGTGGCTTGAGTCCTGTCCGGACGCCTACAGTTCCCTGTGTGCTCGTTGGGCGAGCCAGGGCTTCCAAGGCGTGTCGATGACCTGCCGACAGAGTCGAGGGACGGACGGGAAACACCGTCTTGGCAGGGACGGCTACGTACGCCTTGCTAAACGGATGGTAAGTGATACTCGAATTATATTCTAATTAATTTCTATCGCTATCATTGTGATAACACGTATCAATAGGAGCGTGAGATCGGTCAGGAGCCGACCGCTATCCAGGTGTGGAGGAGGGGTCACATGGGAAGTGACCCCTCGCAGCCTGATCAGCTGTCTTCTCATACAGCGACGGAGACGTTGGTGAGTTCTTTAGTTGACTTAATTGTACTCTCTTTAAAACTTCTGATGACTTTAATTTTCTGTATTTTTAGGAAAAGTATGGGGAGGAGGTGCGGAGGCTTCGAGGCCACGATTACGATTGGCAGAACTCGCCGATCGTACCTGAAGCCGCCTATGCAAGCGGTGGCGGTAAACCTCACGGCCGGTGAGTTCTGTTGTTTTTCATTTACTTTCATTAACTTCGAGACACGAAACTTTAATACTCTTACTTCGTTGTGTAGGTTGGCCATCTTCGATGGAGTAGTAGACTCGAGGGAGGCGCGGTCTTACTCGAGGGCCTCTTCATCGCAGGGTGGATCCAACAGGCGTGGCAGCCGCGATCTAGAGCTCCAGAGTGTCCAGGAGGAGCTCCAGAGGACGCAGGATGCGCTGAGTCTCGCGAACGAGAGGCAGGCAGCCGAGCTCCGGGCTAGGGACGAGTATCAACACTCGTACATGCTACAGCTGCAAGCTGCCATGCAGGTAAGTTCAGATCATTATACTAAACGTTTCTAATATATAAATGACATGTATAATAATTTACTTCATATTTGCAGGCTATGGCCACAGAACAGCCTGCTGTCTTTCCTCAGTGGGCGCCGCCACCGATAAGCTACCACAGGGGCCGACGTCAGGAGCACAGGTACACAATTTCTCATAATAGCTGCAACTAGTTAAACTTGCTCAAATTTAGTTAATTTGATCAAACTTACTTAAACTTAGAGAAAACTAGTTAAACATCCTCAAACTGAGTAAAATATGGTACAACTTACTCAACTATAGTGAAATATGACCAAACTTACTCAAACATAGCCAAAACTATTTCAACTAGCTCAAACACAAATACTACTAGTCCATACTTCTCAAACTTAGTAAAATATGAGCAAACTTACTCAAACATAGCCAAATCTAACTAACTTGCTCAATTCTAACTTGTAATGGGTTTATTTAATCATATACACATTTGTGAACTTCTAATTTGTCTAACTATACATGTACATCATAGGGATCGGCGACGCGGGCTCAGAAAACTCCATCCCCTCAGCAACCAGCGTTTGGACGAGCGCACGACGACTTCCTGGACTCTGGTGGCAGCGGTCGGGGTAGCGTAGGGTAGTGTGGCGTGCGTATAGTGTTTTTATGCCTACCTGTGATGTATATTTTGATTGCCTGTGATCTGTCCATTGAGCCAGGGCTGGCCTCAAAGCCAGGGCAAGATTTTCTATTTTTTTTAAAAAAAATTGGAAAGCTTATTGATGACGGTTTCTGGTACTTGGCCGTCGTCAATAAGCCATTAGCATTGACGATGGCCAGGTATCAGAAACCGTCGTCAATAAGCCATTGTTATTGATAACGGCCAAGTAGAAACCGTCGTCAATAAGCCATGGTTACTGACGACGGTTCAAATCCTGGCCGTCATCAATACTCTGCTCTAGCTTATTGACGACAGCCTGATTTAGCTGTCGTCAATAAGCCATTGTTATTGACGACGGCCAAGTACCAGAAACCGTCTTCAATAAGCCATCGTTACTGACGACGGTTCATATCCTAGCTGTCGTCAATAAGATTATTGACGATAGCTAGATTTAGCTGTCGTCAATAAGATTATTGACGACGGTTACCGTCGTCAATAAAGTTATTGACGACTAATAATTGACGATAGCCGAAAACCGTCGTCTATAAAGTTTTACCGCCGTCAATAAGTTATCGACGACGGTAGTGTTCTTATTGACGATGGTTTCTGGCTGTCGTCTATTATCCGGATTCCTGTAGTGCAAGCGCGCATTACATGCGTCCTTAGAGTTACATGGGCAGATAATCTTACTTTACAAACCGCCTGTGATAAACATTCTTTACAGACAGACAACCATAGATAAAGAACCGCCTGCGATAAAGATTCTCCACAGGCGGATACTCTTTACATTACAAACCGTCTGTAATAAACATTCTTCACAGACGGATAGTCGTAGATAAAGAACCTCCAGCGCTAAAGATTCTTCATAGGCGGATACTTCTTACATTACAATCCGCCTGTGATAAAGATTCTTCATAGGTGGCTAGTCGTAGGTATTGAACCGCCTACAAAAATTGTAGCATGCACCCATCCACAAAAGTTCTAGCAACAAAGTATGTCTCATAATGTCAAGTTGCACAAATGCAACATCTCCTGCACAATCTCTCCAAAAGCTCTAGTATCCATCAGTCGGTTTCATGGATTGGCTCCGAGCCACTGCTCCTACTAGCATCTGTTTCTGACTAGTTGATGTACGTGGAGCTTGATGGAGGAAGTGACACACCCTTAGCTTGAGCCTCTGGAGCCCCTCCAACCGGCAACTCGGTGATGACAGGTCTCGGAAGTAGTGATCTCATGTCAGGGATTGTCACGCCGGCCAGGGGCCGCCCCTTGTGCACGTTGTTCAAAATGTTTTCACAGGCAGTTTTTACTTGAAGGAAAAAAGAGGAAAATTATATACGCACACGAACAGAGGAAAACAGAGCTCACACGTACACATAGAGATGAAGCAGCACTCAACCGGCCATGGCTTCAAGCGCAGTGTATTTCACTGTTGAAGTTTACGGCCAACTCAAAGCCAATATTTCACTGTATGAATTTTGTTAATTTTTTAAAGCATTCCAACATGCCAAAATTTAAATATTAAAAGAGAAAATTTATCAAATTGAAATATTAAATCTTCATTACAATATTACAAATATATTAAATATATGTCATATATTTTTTCCAGCATAGACATCTTCTCTCATATAGGGTTTCAAATCCTTTTCAATACTTCTTTCTACGCGCTTGATGTTGTCTGAATTGGTTAAAAGGTACATATCTTCATATTGATTATATTCCTCTTCATTATCTCCCACATTCTCAACCTCAAGAATACTTTGCTTTCTAGAAACAACTACGTGCATCTTCTCAGTTCCTGGATCCTGTACATAAAAACTTGTGCAACACAATCGGCAAAAACCCACGGATCATCTTTATAACCCTCTTTGTTCAAGTCTACCAGTGTCAGCCTGTAGTTGTCCACTTTCACACCATCAGGATGTTTGACCCATTGGCACTTAAACACGGGCATTTGTATTCTTTCGCCATAATCGAGTTCCCATATTTCTTCTATGAACTCAAAGTATGTGGTCTTCTGCCCTTGTGGATCATAAGCCTCTATACGAACACCACTATTTTTGTGCAACATCCTTACCGTATTTTTTCTTAGTATAACATATGTAACAATTGATGTCATATGCTTGCCATGATGTCACCAAAGCAGATGGGCCAGAAGCTATCTTATTCATTGTTGTCTGTTCATCAGAGTATCCGTATAGTATATTTTTGTCCATTAACCATTCAGTGAAACGTCTTATGTGCTCTTTCGTGATCCAGTCCTTTGTGCGGTCTTGGTTTTTTCACACCCGCTTTCTCCGAAGAACAACCGAGTGAATATCACATGTATGCCAGTATCATTTTCTCATACATGTGACGACAAATAGTGAAGATCATCATATTACAAGTCAGGTGTCGAATATAAATAAGTCTTACATAGCATACGTCTCGATGGACGATAATAAGTTCATAATAGGTAAATAAAACAATAGCGGAATATAAATCTTGTGGGCTCCGTCACAGACGTTGCCCGGGGGACTCCGTGAACCTAGAATCCTTCCTCGGGACCAAAGTCTTGGTCATTAAACACCACATCATTCTCTTGACCTGAGCAACAATATAAACCAACAGAAAAGCAAGTTTGAGTACCGTGGGTACTCAGCAAGTGTGGGAAAGTTATGTCATGCATGGCTAGAGCAAGGAGAGGTTAAACTCATGGTTAAAGCACTACGCAATTAATACCTATCACCTTAGCTTATTAAGCACCTACATTACTACACAGGTGAAATGGTCCCAATTCCTCAACCCATCATCAATATCAAGTACACATAGTCTCAACTCAAATGTTAAGCTTCCCGCTTAACATCGTCAACTTCCCAATCCATCATCCTCTAATCATGAATAAGTTCAAGCCGCTCTTGACCGTGAGCACGGCTGTCATGACAGTTTTGACTCTGCAGAGTTTGCACCACTGTACCCACATGTAGTGATTTCATCCCCCGTTGCCGGGTGGACTAAAAGAACCTCCATTATGCCAGTGGCCGCGAACCACATTCACACTTCCCAGGTGTGTAGCCAGGAGATCACTACGAAGCCTTTACAAAGGGATTCCCGATGAGCGTGGGCCCACTGAGGTTTCACCCCTAACAGCATACAAGAGGCTCCAACCCCGCTGCAGTGGCCCCCTCTTGAGCCTTGCGGTTCATATGGTAGTCCAGCTGACACCTATTCCCGCACCATCCAAAACACCCATACTATGCCGGGGATACACCTAATTAATTGGCCAAGCTGCCCCATCTCAGCATGTGGTTGGCACGGTAAAGCCAGGTTACATGCTCCATGAACCGGTCCTTAGGATCTAGGCAAGTACTAAACACAAACCCGAGTCTCGTGCACCCAGCACCAACCAAATCATCCAACTTGCCTCGATCCCTACCTCTACATAACTCATAATATCTCATTCAAGAGTAAGGTAAATAAATTGATGATCTCATATCCCAATTATCCCATTCTAAGCATGGCTAAGCATAAGCATATGAATAAATGACATGATAAAATAAATCCCAACCCAAGCTACAAGGAAACAAGGTAATGCAATTCTAGGGAAACTTCCTAGCATGGGTTTCATATTTCAATTGACAATGCAAATAATTCTATCTACACATCCTAGCATAGGATCAAAGTGGTCAAGGACACTTGCCTTCTTCCTGCTGCTCTGAGAATGGAAAGTCTTGGTCTTGGAAGGGGAGAACTTGCTCTGGGGCAGGTTCTACTCATGCCAATACACATAGCAAAAGAAAACAACAATCCATAAGACATAGTTCACACTTTCACTTCATACAAACCACACATATATACCTATGAAAGTCATTCACATTTCTAAGTGTTGTGGTTACTCTACATGTGTTGATTTTTTGGCCTACATGCACTTTTAAACATATGTATATGATTTCTAACTTTTGTATTCAGATTTCTGTTTGCACACTATATATGAATTTCCAATTTGAAAAAATTCTTAATACACTTCTTAGCTACCAAGTTTGCATAAAAGGTAATTTCTTACTCCAAATAGGTTTTCAGATCTTCTACCAAATCCTAAACTGAAGTTTTTTGGATTTGGAGACTTCATTTATCATTTTCTAATTATGCATACCTATTTTCCTATATTTTTCAGTTTTATTTTCTATGTCTAAAGTGAGTTTTAATATTAAATAGTAGGACATATCATCTAAACAGAATAGGTTCTGATCTAAAATATTAAATAATATATTTTTGAACTTCTCCTCTGATGTGAACTAATTTAAATTTATTTTACCAACTTTCAGAATTATTTCCTAACCTAAAAATGTGTTCCTAGAACTAATAAATGTGAACAATCAATTAGACAGATTCATTTCAGCCTAAAAATCTATTTTTTTAACTCATTCTAAAGTTTTCCAAGTCCTAGGAGAGTTTAAATTTTGAATTTGTACATGTGTTTGCCTTACCTTTTAAATTTAAATCCTAGTCACATATTCAAATTTCTGAATTTAATATCATATATGGTCAAAAAGGTAAATCCACACTACTGCAGGGTCTAATTTATTATTTCATAAATTTCCAGGGGTCTAACTACACATAACAGAGGAGTTTTTCTAATTTTTATTAAGTCCAGCGGCTAAAACTGATTTTTAAATGAATTTATACGAATTTCTGAAGTTCCAGGGGCTAGATCAGAAGTTTTCGGGGCTAGCTCATGTTTTCCGAGATCCCCAGGGGGTAGCGCGTAAGAATCCTAGCCGGCTTTATAACGCGGGGCTGATGTGGACCGTCCGATTTAAAATAGACGGCTCAGATTAGATCGCCGAACCGGTACGCGCGGGTTTTGATTCTTCTGTGCGATTTAAAATAGACGGCCCTCAAGGGGCGCCCGCGCTGCCCGTCGGCGCGCGGCGGCGGGAGGCGGCGATCTCGCCGGAGATAATCGGGTTTTTGTCTATACTTCCTAAAACTTGGATTTCATGGCATAGAACGGTGGAGGGGAGGTCGGGGATCTCACCTCGGGGTTTTTCTTGAGCTCGAAGGCCCTGGAAGGTGGTCGGCGGCGAGGTCCGAGATGAAATCGCGGCGGTGCTCGCCGGAGCTGCGTCTATGGTGCAAAACACCGGGTTTTCTTCACCTGCGTGACTCCCCGGAGGCGGTGGAACATGATCGGCGCGTTAGATCAGAAAATCCGAGCAAGGATCGAAAGAAAACTGTGATCGAAGCTTCGGTTCTCACCGGAGAGAAAAGTGGAGCGCGCTAGGGAATTCAGCGAGTTTCTTTGCGGGAATTTCACAAGGGGAGGCGGCGGAGGATCGGTTTGGTTAAATAGCAGCGTCCGGGGCCGAAGATCAGGCTGGTGGCGCGGGTTTTCGGAGGTGGTTTGGATTCGGGTGCGAGAGAGGAGTCCGGGTCGGTTGGGCGCGCGGGAGGTGAGGGATGACACGCGGGCCCCGCGTGTCAGTGAGAGGAAGAGAGGGGCGTGGGTTTGGGGCTGGCGCGGGGAGGTAGTGGGCCGGCTGGTCGGTTTTGGCCCACTGGTCGGTTGGGTTTTTTTTTTCTTTTTTTCCTTTTCTTTTCCGTTTTGATTTGAATTTGAATTCCAGTTTGAATTTGAATTTCTGCACCACATGCAATTCGTCCAAAAATTTTTAAATCCCCCCTTTAGCAGGTTTTGGGGTGTTACAGTTTTTTGTGCGAAGCTCAATTTCGTGTTTCTCGATGTACGACTCAGCTATTGCGAGGTGTTGTAGTACACCAAAATGTGCAGTGTACTAATTTGTAATCCTGAACGATAAAAATTTTCTTACGCACTTTCCCTCTCCCACATAGTCTACCATCATGTATTGGTATAGACACACCTATCGGCTTTCCATCTTTGATGTAATCAGCGCAACCCTCAATCACTTCTTCAGTAGTGTATCCTTCTATAATTGAACCCTCGTGGTGAGCACGGTTCCGCACATAACCCTTCAATACTCCTAAATATCTCTCTAACGGAAACATATGATGTAAATATAGTGGCCACAATACTTTTATCTGATCAACAAGATGTATGATTAGATGTACTTGCATATCGAAAAAGGATGATGGGAAACACATCTCAAGGTTGCACATAGTCTTGATATGTACGTTTTCAAATAGTCTAAATCTTCCCAGGCTATCACCTTTTGCGATATTGCATTGAAGAAGTAATACAAACGTGTGATGATAACTTTTACATGCTCAGGTTTGATGACCCTTATTGCAATGGCAAGGAACACTGCCATCATCATATGACAGTCGTGAGAATTATAGCCGAATAAAGACAAGTCTTTTATCGAGACTAGCTTGTGGATATTGGGTGAGAAACTCGTGGGCACTCTGATCCCACTCAAGCATTCACAAATTGCTTTTTTCTCCTGTAGTGTCAAGCTGTAGCTGGCTGAGGGAAGGTAGTGCTTCCCGTTGGCCTTTTCTACCAGGTGAAGCTCTGGTCTCATATCAAGATTTACTAGGTCCATACATGATTTTAATCCATCCTTTGTTTTCCTCGACATGTCCAGCAAGGTTCCAATGATGCTGTCAAATACATTCTTTCTAATGTGCATCAAATCAATACTATGGCAAATTTCTAGATTCTTACGGTAAAGATACTTGAAAAAAATCGATTGTTTCTTGAAAGTTGTGTTAGTTGTATCACCCGAAGATGTAGTTTTCTTTCTCTTTGTTCCTTTATATTTTTTGCCCTTACCAAAAGCAATCTGAATGTTCTTGACCATTTCGAACACGAGTTTTCCACTGTAAGGTTTTGGTGTAGTATCTTTTTCGATTGTGTTATCAAATTGTTGTTTCATCTTCCTGTACTTGTGTGTATCTGTCAAGAACCACCGGTGTTTCATGTACACCGTATTTTTGGATAAAGTGAGGTACAAAAATCCAGTTTTATCCACACACCTTACGCAACCTTTCTTCCCTTTCATTGTCCTGATAATGTAAACAGTCCCGAATAATCATGCACGGTAACGAATATCATTGTTGTTAGCGTGAAATACTCCCGCTTGTACTCATCCCATGTATGTACCCCTCCATTCCACAGTTTCGCCGTATCTTCTATTAGAGGTTCCAAGAACACATCAATTTCGATGCCGGGTTGTTTCGGGCCTTGTATAAGAATAGATAACAAAATATATTTCCTTTTGTGACACAACCACGTCAGTAGGTTGTACATCGTTAATACAAGGGCCCATGTACTGTGTATGCTCCTTTTTTCACCAAACGTATTCATTCCGTCTGTACCCAAGACAAACCTTACATTTCTAATTTCCTTTGCAAACTATGGATACTGAATATAAAAATATTTCCACTGGGTTGCATCACCAGGGTGTCAAATATGTTTTTCATTCGTCCTGCGCTGCTCGGAATGCCAATGCATAAGTTTAACATCTCTAGGGTTTGAGAACAAACGCTTCAAGCGATCAACTACTAGAAGGTACCACATCACCAAGGCAGAAATTTTTCTCTTATTCTTCCCGCCTGCATCGTCAGAAGTATCATCATCATCACTTTCAGGGCCAACAATATTCTTCTTATTCTTCAGGGTCTTATTCATGTTGGTAACATACTAGTGATTGTAGTACTGTTTGTATCTACTGACACCACAGATGGGGCATCAAGTTGCGAGCTCATGCTCTTTGTGATACATAATACAATGGTTCACACAAGCGTGTATTTTTGTCACACCTAGTGACATCGAGCAAAGAAGTTTCTTCGCTTTGTAAGTGCTTCTGGGCAGTTTATTGGGATTTGGAATAATTTCTGCTAAAGGATTCAAAAGATCAGAGAAATTACAATCGGACCATCCGTGTGTGGCTTTCAACTTTAGTAGTTCTAGGACTGCACACAATGTAGTAAACTCTTTATCACAACCCTTTGAGTCATCATATAAGAGCTCCGTCGCCGCATTCTGCAATGTCTCTATTTTACTTAAACCTCTAGTTGCACTCATAGAAATCAATAGATGTGGTTCGATGTGACGCAACATCTCCTCACAATCAAACTCATCATCATCATCATCATCATCATCATCCTGATTGTCACTACCATAAACAATATGAGCATTATCGTCATCAGAACCTCTCTCATCAATTTTATCCACCTCAATTGTATCTAACTCACCATGCCATGTCCATATTGTGTAGTTTCTTGAAACCCCTTTTCACCAAATGAGATTAGATTACTATAGTATCTATCCAAGCAATCTTATTTTCACAGTCAATACATGGACATAATATGTCATTTATCTTTTGCATCTTCGCATGTCTCTTGGACGCTTAAATAAAGTTTGCAACATTTTGAATGTACATAGGATCAGGTCTTGGCATGTTGTACATCCACGCTCGGTGGTTCATCTTCTATGTCAAACTGTAAAAATAAAAATATGATAGTAACCATTTCTTGAATGTAAGTGAAGGCTAAAAGTTGAACACAAGGTTCATAAAGCTAGCGTACAGTGATGGCACTTGGAGGCGAGGACGACGACGTGCACGCATTTGGAGGCGAGGGCGAGGACGACGACGTGGGATCGACCGCGAGGGAGAGGACGGCGGCGGCGGTGACAGCCAGGATGGCGGTGGCGGCGGCGAGGGGCAAATGTATTTTTTGGAAGCCTGACTGCGTCTATGTGATATCTATCGAGTTAGGTTTTTGCGGTGCCCGAGCGGTGCTTTATATAGTCGTCCATTATCACAGTCGTGTATTAAGAAGGTTCTATATTAAAAACCACCTACGATAATTGCCTCTTCATAGGTCCGCTCTTCAATTTCTTCTTCCGTTGCTTCATTTTTTATTTAGATTCCAATGTAAATACTCAAACATGTATAGATTCTCTAAATTAAGTCCAAACTCGATGATTCTTTTTTCTATATTCTTCAAAAATTAATATATACCAGATGAAATAAAAAGTTTAAAACTTATATAGGTAACATTGTTATGTTTTGGTACATATATCAATAATTTATATGCACATATTATTCAGATTATCATATCTCCTAAAAAATGGATCTTTCACTGAAAGTTAGTTTGTATGAACACATTGTCTTATTTATACATGTATGAATTTTGTTAATTTTTTAAAGCAATCAAACATGGCAAAATTCAAATTATCCCTCATTCAAATGAAATGCTCATATATCATCTGAGGTATTCTTCAAATTTTAAACACATATTAATTCAAACAGTTTTGTAAAAATCTGAAAAAAATCATAGAGGTTGGTATGATGACTAAAAATTCCCATAGAAAAATGCACTTACAAAATCAATGTATTATGTAAGATACAAAAATGACAAATATCCTATTTATTTGTTTTTCATGTTCTGACCAATTTTATAGGTTTTTCTAAGTGAAATTTAATGGGCACCTGTAATACTTAATCATATTACAAGAACATTGAATTTGGGCTTTTACAAGCCCCCTTATTTTGATCAAGAATATTAATTAATATAAAACTTAGTAAACTTGTTTCACAGAAGGTTCTATATTAAAAACCGTCTGCGATAATTGCCTCTCCATAGGTCTGCTCTTGAGTTTCTTCTTCCTTTGCTTTATTTTTTATTTAGATTCCAATGTAAGTACTCAAACATGTACAGATTCAGCAAATTAAGTCTAAACTCGATGATTCTTTTTTCTATATTCTTAAAAAAGTAATATATACCAGATGGAATAAAAAATTTAAAACTTATATATGTAACATTGTTATATTTTGGTAAATATATCATTAATTTAGATGCACATATTATTCAGATTGTCATATCTCCTAAAAAATGGATCTTTCACTGAAAGTTAGTTTGTGTGAGACCTATGTGTGCTGAATACATTAGCTTTGACGATAAAAGTTTTGAATACTACCAAAACACCTTTTTAACAAGGTCCGACTCTAGGTCCGAGCTCCTGCAAGGTCCGACTTGTTTTTGCTAGCTCCGGTGCTAGGTCCGACTAACTTTGGTAAGTTCCGTGCCAGGTCCGACTAAGCTTTAGTAAGCTCCGGCGCTAGGTCCGACTAGCTTTGGTAAGCTCCGGTTCAAGGTCCGGTTAGCTTTGATAAGGTTCAAAGCTTGATTGTAATGGTTCTGCTTTTAACTTACAATATTTTGAACTTGCTTTACTCTTATGGAAAGTTTGCTTAGTATCATTTTACTAAGTTTTTGGTGTGTTTTGGTGGTTATGGCTGATATCGTTTTGCTATGGTTTACAACATGCTTATGTGAGGTGCTCACGTAAGATGTTGTAGTTTCTGAACTAACGAGAGTCAAGTCGAGGACTTGTGCTCGAAAGTATTGGTTGTTTATTCATGTGCAGGTGTTGCTTGAGTTCAAGACATGGCTGGTGACGGGATCCATTGAGCTAGTCTTAGGGAGAAGATGAGGTTCAACAACCAGGTTCGGGAGAACTTGTGGTTGAGTTGATCGGGAGGTTGCGCAGTATGTTTGAATCAAGAACAATGCATATGAAGGTATCTTGGACGTCGTTGGAAGATGTTTGCACGTGTACAAGTAGTGCATGGACGTGGCTGCATAGTTCCAAGGTGTGATGAAGAGATGTGGACATAAAGAATTGGTCGGAAAGGTTTAACCGACTAGGTTATGGACTCAGGCTGCGGCTGAGTCGTGTTTGACTCAAATATGGGAAGTTTTGAGTTGGTTATGATAGGATTTTGTGTGGGTCACGAATTTGAGTTGTTTTAGTAATGTTTGGGACGTTACTAAGGTGTTTGGAAGTCTTAAGATTGCTCCTATCTGCGTGTAGAAGAGTCTTGAGCAGTATTGGAAAGTTACAGTTTGAATCCAAGTAGGAGTAGGAGTCCTAGTTTAAATTGGGTTGGACTTAGGGCTGGTTATATAAGCAAGGGAGGCCAAGGCTCGTGGTGCACGACTTTGGGGCTGTTCCTCTTGTGTTTTGATAAATAAAATTCGTATTCTAAAGGAACTTTTGTGCCTTGTTCATCCGACTTGTTTCAGACAAGTTTTTCTCGTTGAGTTTCTGTTCAACACTACCTTGCTTCGGTGGTTTTATCATAACTCGACTTTTACAGATCCAATTGATTTGATTCTTTTTGGGTTGTCTTCACAACTTGATTATATATCATCTGTGAAAATTTTATGGACATTTAATTTGTGGTTTCTAATCTACACGAGTTTCTTTGCAGTATTCCAGAACTGTTTTTCTTGCGTAGGACAGATTGACCTTTGTTCGATCTTTTGATCGTAACTTGAGTTTCTCTCAACGGATTTTCATGATTCTTGTTGTGACGTCTTCGTAACTTGATTTTCTACAATCTATACTAGTTTTGTCACAGTTAAACACGTTAAGATTAGTCGCACATACAGTTTTTTTAACAGATCGGTTTTCTGCTGAGGGGTGTTTTGTTGCTTCCGCTTAAAAGTTTTTATCTACCATTCACCCCCCTCTGGTAGCTTTACACGTGTACTTCGATCCTACAATTGGTATCGGAGCCAGGTTGCTCTAATCTTTGTGATTTGCACGTGTTTTGTCTAATCATCATGGAGAAATACTCCGCCAAACCTTGTGTGTTTAGTGGTATTAATTTTTAGGTTTGGAAGGCACGCATGGAAGCTTTCATCCAGGCGCAAGGCTTTAATATGGGAAAAGGTGTACAAGACTTACGATGTGCCTTCAAACGATCAAGTCATGGCTACAAACATAAGAGATGTCGACAACAACAACAAGGCTCGGAACTTGATCATACAAGGACTAACTCAGAGTGACTTCGACCGTGTTGCACACCTCCGATCGACGTACGATATGTGGAGAGCACTTTGTGACTACCACGAAGGATCCAACACGATCAAGGAGGTAAGACAGGATATGTTTAAGAAAGAATACATACGCTTTGAGATGCAACCCGGTGAGTCCATTGATGACCTCTTTGCTCGCTTTAATAAAATTCTCAACAACTTGCGTAGCGTCAATGTTAATTTTTCAGATGCTGAAAATGATAGGCAATAACTAAGTGCATTAGACATGTCAATTTAGGAGATGAAAGTAACATCCATACGTGAATCCACTTTCATGAGTACTCTTACATTAGATGTGCTTTATTCTAAGCTAAAAACTCATGTAATTGGCATTATGTCACGTAAGAACGCAAATAAGACTATTGCATTTGTCTCACAACGTGATATGCCTAGCTCCGGCCAATCATCTAGCAATACGCTTGCTTTGCTGTCTTCACTAACCCTGGAACAGATTGATGAGTTTCCAGAGGAGGAGCTAGTTCTTCTTTCTACTAGGTTCTCAAAAGCATTGCAAAATGTGAGAATTACAAGGAGAGGAAGCTCCAGACCTCAACGATGCTTTGAATGTGGTTAGATATGACACTTTCGTACAGATTGCCCTAACATTTCAGGTCCTTCTAACCGTGATGAAAAGCAGAATAAAGTAAAGTCCTCTTTTGGCAACACCAACAAGAAAAAGAAGGGTTTTACAGGACGCAAACTGATAAACAGTTTCATCACCGCACTTCAAGAACTTGGCTCGAGTGATGTAGACATTGGAAGTGATGAAGATGAAGATAATCTGGCAAACTTGTGCTTCATGGCGGGCAAATCAAAATCAAGTATGGAGGATGCAGAACACAACAGTGACAACGAAGAGGTATGTCCTACTTGCGAAGAAATGTGTGATGTTATTTCTCGTGCCACTGTTATTGTTAAGAAAAAGGACAAAAAGCTTAGGGACAATGATGTTAAAATTGAGTCACTAGAATCTGAAATTAATCGTTTAAAATCCTTGATTCCTAGTGATGATTCTTGTTCCTCATGTGATTTAATATATGAACAATTGTCCTCTCTAAGAAGTGCACACACCTCCACACTTGATAAACTTGAACTTAAAATCGAAAAGAACAAAAAGCTTGCTGCACTTAATGATAAAAACTTGAAAGATGCTTGTTGTTCTACAATTGATTTGCATTGTTTTATTTGCGATGATCTTGATAAGAAACTACAAGATGCTATGAAAGAAATTTCTATATTGAACAATGATTTACGTTCTCACGAAGTTAAATATTGTTCCAATTGCAAATTAAAAGGAAAAACTTCATGTGAAAATTGCCTTGATCTATCAAATAAACTTGATAACATGCATAGGACATTAGATCGGTTTTGTAATGGGAATAAGAACCTAAACCTGCTGCTGAATTCTTCCAAGTCTTGCAATGATAAAACAGGTTTAGGTTTTGATTCACATGCTCATGCTAAGGAACATCCACCTAAAATTGTAAAACCATTAGGAAGTGGTTTGATTCAAACAGTTCCTAAACAAAAGAAGTGGTTTTTAAATCTGCAGGAGTGTTGTCACATTCGGGTTCAAATAAGCATACTGCATGCTCATCTAGACATGAACACAAAGTTAAATTTTATTGTACCTATTGTGGTAGAGATGGTCATGTCATAGATTTTTGTTATAGACTAGCTAAACAACATAAAAAGGAAAGAATGCAAGCTAGATCTTATAACTCTCATGCAAAATTTGCTGCACATACTACACCGAATGTCAGGAACATGCGACCTGCTGTTATGAGTTAGAAATATTCAAAGTTTACCTCCGGAGCTTCAGTTTTTGCCTCCGTACCTACTGATTTTCGTGCTACACAAGCAACACCTCATAGGTCAGTAGTTAAGAATAAAAAATCTCAATCTTTGACTCATAAACCTGCTGTTTTATCTCAGCTTTCGCATGTTATTCCTGCTGGACGTCGTGTGACTCAGTACTGGATTCCTAAATACCTTTTAACTAACCCCAGTATTGAGTCATTGACATATTGTGCTTCTATGTAGGTTACACGCTTGAGGAAGGAGAACATTTGGATTGTGGATTCAGGTTGCTCACACCACATGACCGGTAACAAAGAATGGTTCTCCTCTCTCTCTTTTGTGTCACGTGTAGAGAATGGTACTTTTGCCAATAATTCTTCAACTCCTATAATTGCTAAGGGTTCGGTTAGACTAAATGATCACTACACTTTGAAGGATGTGGCACTTGTCAAAAATTTGAAATACAACTTGCTTTCTGTTTCACAATTGCTAGATAAAAATCTGGAAATTATTTTCAATAAAAACTGCTGCAAAGTTGTAGGTTCAAATAGTGATCTTATCTTTAACATGTCTCGGCTTGGAAGAGTTTTCAAAGCTGATTTTGATATGTCTTCCTCTAAGCATAGATGTCTAGTTGCAAATGATTCTAAAGATTTATATTTTTGGCATCGTAGACTTGGTCTGGCTTTGATCATCTCACGCGTGTTAGTGCTCTTGATCACATACGTGGGCTGCCTAAGCTTAAAGGGGACAAAGAAATTATGTGCTCTTCTTGTAGACATGCTAAGATGGTTGCAGGTTCACTTGCTCCTCTCACAATGACCATGACAACTGAACCGGCTCAACTTTTACACCTTGACACCGTAGGACCTTCACGTGTTCAATCCTTCGGAGGTAAATGGTATGTTCTTGTGATTGTTGATGACTATTCTAGATACTCTTGGGTTTACTTTATGGCATATAAGAATGAAGCTTTTAGTCACTTTAGAACTTTATTTCTTAGATTATCAATTGATCACCCAGGATCTTTAAGAGCAATTAGAAGTGATAATGGAACTGAATTTAAAAATCAATCTTTTGATCACTTTTGTGCTGAAAATGCAATAGATCATCAATTTTCTTCACCATATGTACCTGTAACACCCCAAAATCCTGTTAAGAGGGGAATTTAAAATTTTTTGGACGTATTGCATGTGTTGCAAAAATTTAAATTCAAACTGGAATTCAAATTAAACTCAAAGCAGAAATGAAAAAGAAAAAGAAAAAGAAAAAACAAACCTTCCCGGCTAGTGGGCCGAAACCCACCAGCCGGCCCACCCAAACCCCGCGCCAGCCCGCAGCCGCGCGCCGTTTCCCTCTCACAGACAGGCGGGACCCACCTGTCATCCCCAACCTCCCGATCGCACCGACCCCGGACTGTTTCGCCGCGCGCGCGCGATCTTAACCGACCGGATTTCCGCCTGAATTCTGGTTCCGGAGGACTCCAACTCGATCTAAACTAACACGCCGCCCTCCCCCGTCTATAAAAACCCCAACATCGTCCCGTTTTTCCCCCACGATCCGCCGTTTTTCTCTCCGGTGAGAACCCGGGTTTCTCCGGCAAATTCAGTTCGATCTTCGCTCGGGAACTCTGATCTAACTCGCTGGTCTTGATCCACCGCCTCTGGGGAACCGCACAGGTGCAGAAAACTCGGTGGTTTGCGGCTCAAACACAGCGCCGACGAGCCTCGCCGTGAATTCACCTCGGACCTCGTCGCCGACCGCCTTCCAGGACCTCCGAGCTCAAGAAAAACCCCGAGGTGAGATCCCCGACCTCCCCTCTACCGATCTATGCCATAAAATCACAGTTCTAGGAAGAATTGACGAAGATCCGAAACTCTCCGGCGATATCGCCACCTCCCGCCGCCGTGCGCTGCCGGGCAGCGCCGCCCACACTCGATCAGAGCGACGTGGCCGCTTGTGCACCATCTATTTTAAATCACACGGTAGAGTTTAAATCCCCACGTACCGGTTCGACGTTATAATCTCAGCCGTCTGTTTTAAATCGGACGGTCCACGTCAGCCCCGCGTTATAAAGACAGGGATTCTTACGTGCTACCCCCTAGGGTTCTCGGAAAATAAGAGCTAGCCCCGGAAACTTCTGATCTAGCCCCTGGAACTTCAGAAAATCATATGAATTCATTTAAAAATCAGTTTTAGCCCCTGGACTTAATAAAAAATTAGGAAAACCCCTCTGTTATGTGTAGTTAGACCCCTGGAAATTCTTAAAATAATATAATTGACCCTGTAGTGGGTGAGTTTACCTTTTTAACCCTATTTGATATTAAATATAGGAATTTGAATATGTGGTTAGTATTTAAAATTTAAAAGATGGGACAAACATATTGTCAATTCAAATTAAAAACTTTCCTAGTACATGGAAAACTTTGGAGTGAGATAAAAATAGATTTTTGGCTGAAATGAATCTGTCTAATTAATTATTCACATTTATTAGTTATAGGGACACATTTTTAATTAGAGAATAATTCTGAAAATTAGTAAAATAAATGTAAAATTGTTTACATCAGAGGAGAAGTTCAAAAATATATTATTTAATATTTTAGACCCAAAACCTATTCTGTTTAGATGAGATATCTTACTATTTTCATAATAAAGTTCACCTTTAGGCATAGGAAATAAATCTGAAAATATAACAAAATAGGTATGCATAACTATAAATGGATAAATGAAGTTTCCAAAATCCAAAGAATTTAGTTAGGGTTGGTAGAAGGTCTGAAGACATATTTGGAGTAGGAAAATGCCTTCCATGCACACTTGGTAGCTAAAAGGTGTATCAATTGAATATAAGGAATTTATTTAAATTTGGAAACTCATATATAGTAGGCAAACATAAATATGAATACAAAAGTAGAAATCATATGCACATGTTTAAAAGTGCATGTAAGCCAAAATCAACACACATAGAGTAACCATAACACCAAGAAATGTGAATAGCTTTCATAAGTGTGAATGTGTGGTTTGTATGAAGTGGAAGTGTGAACTATATCTTATGGATTGTTGTTTTCTTTTGCTATGTGTGATGGTATGAGTAGAACCTGCTCCAGAGCAAGTTCTTCCTTTCCAAGATCAGGACTACCCATTCCAAGAGCAGCAGGAAGAAGGCAAGTGTCCTTGACCACTTGGCTCCTATACTAGGATGTGTAGATAGAATTATTTGCATTGTCAATTGAAATATGAAACCCATGCTAGGATGTTTCCCTAGAATTGCATTACCTTGTTTCCTTGTAGCTTGGGTTGGGATTTATTTTATCATGTCATTTATTATTATGCATATGCTTAGCCATGCTTAGAATGGGATATTTGGGATATGAGATCATCAGTTTATTTTACCATACTCTTGAATGAGATATTGTGAGTTATGTAGAGGTAGGGATAAAGGCAAGTTGGATGTTTTGGTTGGTGCTGGGTGCACGAGACTCGGGTTTGTGTTTAGTACTTGCCTGGATCCTAAGGACCGGTTCATGGAGAATGTAACCTTTCTTTACCGTGCCAACCACATGCTGAGATGGGGCAGCTTGGCCAATTAATTAGGTGTATCCCCGGTGTAGTATGGGTGTGTTGGATGGTGCGGGGAATAGGTGTCAGCTGGACTACCATATGAACCGCAAGGCTCAAGAGGGGGCCACTGCAGCGGGGTTGGAGCCTCTTGTATGCTGTTAGGGGTGAAACCTCAGTGGGCCCACGCTCGTCGGGAATCCCTTTGTAAAGGCTTCGTAGTGATCTCCTGGCTACACACCTGGGAAGTGTGAATGTGATTCGTGGCCACTGGCATGATGGAGGTTCTTTTAGTCCACCCGGCAACGGGGGATGAAATCACTACATGTGGGTACAGTGGTACAAATTCTGCAGAGTCAAAACTGTCATGACAGCCGTGCTCATGGTCAAGAGCGGCTTGGACTTATTAATGATTAGAGGATGATGGCTTTGGAAGTTGAGGATGTTAAGCGGGAGCTTAACATAGAAAATGATGTTATGGTTATTTGATTATGATGATGGGATGGGAGATTGGGACCATTTCACCTGTGTAGTAATGTAGGTGCTTAATAAGCTAAGGTGGTAGGCAATAATTGTGTAGTGCTTCAACCATGAGTTTAACCTCTCCTTGTTCTAGCCATGCATGACATAACTTTTCTACACTTGCTGAGTACCAATGGTACTCAAACTTGCATATTTGTTGGTTTATATTGCTGCTCAGGTCAAGATAATGATGTGGTGTTTAATGGTCAAGACTTTGGACCCGAAGAAGGTTCCTAGGTTCATGGAGTCCCCCGGGCAATGTCTGTGACGGAGCCCACAAGAATAATTATTCCGCTGCTATTTTATTTACTTGTTATGAACTTATTATCGTCCATCGAGACATATGCTATGTAAGACTTATTTATATTCGACACCTGGCTTGTAATAAATGATGCTTCACTATTTGTCCTCACATGTATGAGAAAATGATCCTGGCATACATGTGATATTCACTCGGTTGTACTTCGGAGAAACCGGGTGTGACAGAAGTGCTATCAGAGCCAAGGTTGCCCGTAGGAACGTGGACCTAGGTAGAAATGGACGTATTTAAGGGCCCTATTTTCTTAAAAACTATTTGACAAGGTGTGTGTTGAAAAGTGTTATTTAATGGAGTCACTTTCTTCATCTTACCCCAACTTACATTCAAAATAGGATTTTTGTTTAAAAGTTTATCTAACCTAAGTTTAAATGCTTTCTGTTTTAGATGGTTCACATGATTCGCACCGCTCGCAAGTCCACAGGAGGGGGAGTTCCCGTAGTTGCCCTTGCCCAAAGAGAGGAGAGCCGTCCGGTGACGTACCTTTCCTACGGATTGGCAGTAGGAGGCTTGTTGCGCCGTCTTCGACGTATGCTCCAAGCCGCCGGCAATACGGGCAAGCTAATCATACACTATAGCTCCACCAGGACCATCCAGGAGAAGCGGGAAGAATGGAGTACAGAGATGAGGATTATCCATGAAAATCAGCTGCTTAAGATCCACCGCTCTCTAGCTTGTCGAGCGACATAGGTCCATGCGGAGAAGGATGTCACCTGGGAGGCCATCACCTGCCAGAGTCACATCTATCGTCGACACCTGGACAGGACTGAGTACATGTATGTCCTCCAGCGCGAGAGTGGTACAACGGAGTATAAGTACCCGCCAGTGCAGCAAGGGACTTCCCATGAGCACATGGACCTGTGCTTGGAGGATGCTGCTATGCTCAACACTTGACTGCGGGAGTGTCAGCAGGAGCTTCAGGATGTTCGAGACACCCTGAAGGAAACCGAGGCATTGCTTTGAGCCTGCTAGAGGGCGAGAGAAAGAGGAGATAGGAATGAACTGTGTGTCACCGTGAATGATACATGGACTCCTGACTCCCCAGATCACCGAGCGATCAGGCGTCGTCGAGTAGTCGAGTCTTTATCTTAGTTAATGGTGTGTTAATGCTTGGTGTGTGACGTGAGTTGTGGAAGCCATGAGCAATTGTCCACAGCCTCGTCTTCAAATTGTTTTCCTTTGGTGTGTGAACCCACATGAAATAATAGTGCATTTATTTTTGTGTGAGACATGAACCCTCAGAAAAGTGTAACAAAGCCTCAACACTTCAAAGTACAAACAAGTGAAAGTATGATAATACGTAATGCTTTAAATTAACATTTGGTTGATCATGCTAGATGGCCGGAAGAGGAAAAGGTCGTGCTGCCAACCCCGCCAACAACAACGATGAGGCCTGCAACCCTCATCTTTCTGGAGGCCAAGACAGGGGTGGTCGCCATGAAGGAGTTGATCCCCTCCACCAAATGCTTGAGAATCAAAATCAGCTCATCCAGAACTTGACTCAAGTGGTGGCCAACTTGCATCAAGTTCCACCTCCACAAGCTGCACCACGCCAACCAAGGTTGAGTGAGTTTCTAGGAACTCAACCTCCGAAGTTTGCAAGTGCTGCTGAACCTCTGGAGGCAGATGACTGGCTAAAGACTATTGAGAGCAATATGAGGATCATACAGTGCCAAGGGTATGAGAGGGTGCTGTTTGCCTCTCATCAATTGCATGGACCTGCTGCTGATTGGTGGACCGCTTACGTGGCCGCCCATCATGACCCTGAGAACATCACTTGGGAAGAGTTCAAGCGTAGCTTCCACAACCATTACATACCAAGGGGTGAACTCAAAAACAAGAGGAAGGAGTTCTTGGGGTTGCAGCAAGGAAACATGACTGTGAGGGAATACCTCACTAAATTTACTCAACTCTCCCGTTATGCCCCACGGGACATAGAGACTGATGAGCAGAAACAGGATTGTTTCATGGAAGGACTTACCGCAGAAATGCAGTGTGCAATGTCATCCAACGAGTATGAAAGCTTCCAAAAGATGGTGGACAAAGCATTTGTGGTAGAAAGGAAGCTGAAGGCCTTGGAAAATGAAAACAAGAGGAAGGCCGGGTGGTCACACCAAGCCTCAAGGAGCAACACCCGCCCACGTCTGATGCAGTAACCCGCAGGGCAGATGAACCGTGCTGCGGTACCCTACTCAGCACCAAGAGGGTACAACCCGAACTACAGGCCTCCGGCAGCACCAGCACAGCCACAACGTCAGTTTGTATAGCAGCCTCGCCCCACATATCCACCTCGACCAGCAGTACAAGGACCTCCAAACCAACCCCAAGACAACAAAGGCCAGGCACCTAAGGTTGGGGTGCAATGTTTTAACTGTGGTGAAGTGGAGCACTACGCCCATAAGTGCCCAAAGAAGAAGCCCGCGCAGCCACAACAGCAGAATGTAATGAGAGAACGGGTGAACCACGTCACCATGGAGGAAGCGCAAGAGACACCTGACGTGGTAGTTGGTAAGTTTCCTGCCAATTTACACATTGCAACCCTGTTGTTTGATTCTGGTGCTACCCACTCGTTCATTGCCCAAGAGTTTGTTAAGAAGCATGATCTAGCAACAACACAAATGAACCATATGCTAGCAGTAAACTCTCCAGGTGGAGAAATAAGGACAAGACAAGTGTGTCCCAAGGTGAACCTAGACATTAATGGGGTAGTATTTACTGCTAACCTCATAGTGATAGATTCCCAAGGGATAGATATTATTTTGGGTATGGATTGGTTGACCAAACATAAGGGAATCATCCATTGTTCGACCAGAACGGTGGAACTAACTCACCATAGTGGCACAAGATTAAAGTTCATAACAATACAAGAGCCTAGGAGGGACATTAAATTAAATCAAGTGGAGGTGAAAGTGGAGGAGATCAGGACCATAAGGGAATATCTAGATGTTTTTCCGGAGGAGTAGCCAGGTATGCCTCCTGATCGTGAAGTGGAATTCGCAATTGAGCTAGTGCCTGGAACAACCCCGATATACAAGAGACCTTATCGGATGGACTCCAAACAGCTGGGAGAACTCAAGGATCATTTGAGAGAACTGACGGAGAAGGGGTATATTCGTCCTAGTTCCTCACCATGGGGAGCTCCAGTGATATTTGTGCCCAAGAAGGACGGAACCCAAAGGTTATGCGTAGACTACCGTGCCCTGAATGAGGTAACCATCAAGAACAAGTACCCATTACCCCGCATTGAAGACTTGTTTGATCAGTTGACGGGAGCTTGTGTGTTCTCGAAAATTGATCTCAGGTCGGGATACCACCAACTTAAGATAAGGCAATCTGATATTTCCAAGACAGCTTTCGTATCTCGGTACGGACTGTATGAATACACTGTCATGCCTTTCGGGCTAACTAATGCCCCGGCATACTTCATGTATCTCATGAACAAGGTATTCATGGAATATCTAGACAAATTTGTGGTGGTTTTCATAGATGACATTCTCGTCTTCTCCAGAGATGAAGAAGAACATGAGAAACATCTAAGGTTGGTGTTGCAGAGGCTGAGAGAACACCAACTATATGCCAAGTTGAGCAAGTGTGAGTTTTGGCTGAAGAGGGTTCCCTTCTTAGGACATATAATCTCGGAGGGAGGAATCTCCGTGGATCCCGCCAAAATCGAGGATATACAGAAGTGGAAGACCCCTGAAAATGCCGGGGAAGTTCGAAGCTTCTTGGGATTGGCTGGATACTATCGAAGGTTTATTAAGGGATTCTCTAAAATCTCGAGACCCCTCACCAAACTGTTGGAGAAGGGAATCACATTCACATTGACGCCGCAGTGCGAGACGAGTTTTCAGGAGTTAAAGGAAAGATTGACAACAGCCCTAGTGCTCGTTATGGTAGATATGCAGAAGAACTTTATGGTATACTGCGATGCCTCTGGAAACGGGTTGGGATGTGTTCTCATGCAAGAAGGGCATGTCGTGGCTTATGCATCCCGGCAGCTCCGAAAGCATGAGAAGAACTATCCTACACATGACCTAGAACTAGCCGCAGTGGTACACGCGTTGAAAATTTGGCGGCACTACTTGATGGGGAAGAGGACAGAGATATATACGGATCATAAGAGTTTGAAGTACATTTTCACACAGCCAGGTCTCAACCTCAGACAAAGGAGATGGTTAGAGCTAATCAATGACTTTGATGTGGGCATCAACTATCATCCTAGGAAAGCAAACGTCGTGACAGATGCTTTAAGTCGGAAAGTGCAGGTCAATAAGTTGAGCTTTAAGGACATGCCTGCAGAGTTGAAGGACGAGGTTATAAGGCTCAATCTATGCCTTGTGAATAGTGGTGAAGCCATCGCCATGGAAGTGGACTCCACACTAGAGCGAGACACACGCGAGGGTCAAAAGAATGACGAGAAGATACAAGAGATCAGACAACTCATCAAGGAAAATAAAGGTCCTGGTTTCAGAGAGGATGAATAAGGTACGGTGTGGCACGGGAAAAGAATCTGTGTGCCTGAAGTAAAGGAGATCCGTGAATTGATTTTGAAGGAGGCTCACGATTCCGACTATTCCATTCATCCTGGGAGTACGAAGATGTACCAGGATCTCAAGAGCAGGTATTGGTGGTACGGCATGAAGCGAGATGTCGCGGAACATGTTGCCCTATGTGACACATGTCAGTTGGTGAAAGCGGAACATCAACGACCCGCGGGATTATTGCAACCACTCAAAGTGCCTGAATGGAAATGGGAAGAAATCGGCATGGATTTCATAGTGGGATTGCCTAGGACCCAATCAGGATATGATTCAATATGGGTCATCATCGACAGGCTAACCAAGGTAGCTCATTTCATCCCCGTGAAAGAAAGCTACAACAGATCCAAATTGGCAGAATTGTACATGTCAAGGATCGTGTGTTACCATGGAGTGCCGAAGAAGATAGTGTCGGATCGAGGGACACAGTTCACTTTGAGGTTCTGGCAGAAGTTGCACGAAACCATGGGAACCCATCTGAACTTTAGTTCTGCCTATCATCCCCAAACTGATGGGCAGACGGAGAGAACCAATCAGATTCTTGAGGATATGCTGAGGGCATGTGCACTAAAAAACAATCGGAGTTGGGGCAAGAACTTACCGTATGCGGAATTCTCCTATAACAACAGCTATCAGGCTAGTATGAAGATGTCACCGTTCGAAGCTTTGTATGGGAGGAAGTGCAGAACTCCCCTATTTTGGAACCAAACAGGGGAAAGTAAAGTGTTTGGTCCCGAAGTACTACAAGAAGCCGAGGCGAAAGTGAGGGAAATTTGCAACAACTTGAGGATAGCCCAGACACGACAAAAGAGCTATGCCGATGTTCGGAGAAGAGAGCTCATTTTCAACGTGGGAGACTATGTCTATCTCAAGGTGTCCCCTATCCGAGGACTTCGTCGGTTCAAGGTGAAAGGGAAGTTGTCACCTCGATACATCGGACCCTTTCAAGTTCTGTAGAGGAAAGGCGAAGTGGTGTATCAACTAGAATTACCGGCTCGCCTATCGGATGTGCATGATGTATTCCATGTGTCACAGCTCAAGAAATGTCTGAGAACGCCTGAAGAGGTGTTACCCATGAATGAGGTTGACGTAGCTGAGGATCTGTCTTATGCCGAGCAACCATTCAAGATTTTGGAGACAATGGAATGCCTCACAAGAAATAAAAGAATCCGGATGTGCAAGGTGCAGTGGAAGCATCACTCAGAAGAGGAAGCCACCTGGGAGCGAGAAGATGAGCTTAAGGCATAATTTCCGGAATTGTTTTCTTAGAACCACCAATCTCGAGGATGAGATTTCTTTTAAGGGGGGTAGAGCTGTAACACCCCAAAATCCTGTTAAGAGAGGAATTTAAAAATTTTTGGACGTATTGCATGTGTTGCAAAAAATTCAAATTCAAACTAGAATTCAAATTAAACTCTAAACAGAAATGAAAAAGAAAAAGAAAAAGAAAAAACAAACCTTCCCGGCCAGTGGGCCGAAACCCATTAGCCGGCCCACCCAAACCCCCCGCCAGCCCGCAGCCGCGCATCGTTTCCCTCTCACAGACAGGCGGGACCCACCTGTCATCCCCAACCTCCCGATCGCACCGACCCCGGACTGTTTCTCCATGCGCGCGCGATCTTAACCGACCGGATTTCCGCCCGAATTCTGGTTCCGGAGGACTCCAACTCGATCTAAACTAACACACCGCCCTCCCCCGTCTATAAAAACCCCAGCATCGTCCCGTTTTTCCCCCAAGATCCGCCGTTTTTCTCTCCGATTAGAACCCGGGTTTCTCCGGCAAATTCTGTTCGATCTTCGCTCAGGAATTCTGATCTAACTCGCTGGTCTTGATCCACTGCCTCCGGGGAATCGCGCAGGTGCAGAAAACTCGGTGGTTTGCGGCTCAAACACAGCGCCGACGAGCCTCGCCGTGAATTCACCTCGGACCTCGTCGCCGACCGCCTTCCAGGACCTCCGAGCTCAAGAAAACCCCCGAGGTGAGATCCCCGACCTCCCCTCTACCGATCTATGCCAAAAAATCACAGTTCTAGGAAGAATTGACGAAGATCCGAAACTCTCCTGTGAGATCGCCGCCTCGCGCCGCCGTGCGCCGCCCACGCTCGATCAGAGCGACGTGGCCGCTTGTGCGCCGTCTATTTTAAATCACACGGTAGAGTTTAAATCCCCGCGTACCGGTTCGACGTTATAATATCAGCCGTCTGTTTTAAATCGGGCGGTCCACGTCAGGCCCGCGTTATAAAGACCGGGATTCTTACGTGCTACCCCCTGGGGTTCTCGGAAAATAAGAGCTAGCCCCGGAAACTTCTGATCTAGCCCCTAGAACTTCAGAAAATCATGTAAATTCATTTAAAAATCAGTTTTAGCCCCTGGACTTAATAAAAAATTAGGAAAACCCCTCTGTTATGTGTAGTTAGACCCCTAGAAATTCTTAAAATAATATAATAGACCCTGTAGTGGGGTGAGTTTACCTTTTTAACCCTATTTGATATTAAATATAGGAATTTGAATATGTTGTTAGTATTTAAAATTTAAAAGATGGGACAAACATATTGTCAATTCAAATTAAAAACTTTCCTAGTACATGGAAAACTTTGGAGTGAGTAAAAATAGATTTTTGGCTGAAATGAATCTGTCTAATTAATTATTCACATTTATTAGTTATAGGGACACATTTTTAAGTAGAGAATAATTCTGAAAATTAGTAAAATAAATGTAAAATAGTTTACATCAGAGGAGAAGTTCAAAAATATATTATTTAATATTTTAGACCCAAAACCTATTCTGTTTAGATGAGGTGTCTTACTATTTTCATAATAAAGTTCACCTTTAGGCATAGGAAATAAATTTGAAAATATAACAAAATAGGTATGCATAACTATAAATGGATAAATGAAGTTTCCAAAATCCAAAGAATTTAGTTAGGGTTGGTAGAAGGTCTGAAGACATATTTGGAGTAGGAAAATGCCTTCCATGCACACTTGGTAGCTAAAAGGTGTATCAATTGAATATAAGGAATTTATTTAAATTTGGAAACTCATATATAGTAGGCAAACATAAATATGAATACAAAAGTAGAAATCATATGCACATGTTTAAAAGTGCATGTAAGCCAAAATCAACACACATAGAGTAACCATAACACAAAGAAATGTGAATAACTTTCATAAGTGTGAATGTGTGGTTTGTATGAAGTGGAAGTGTGAACTATGTCTTATGGATTGTTGTTTTCTTTTTCTATGTGTGATGGTATGAGTAGAACCTGCTCCAGAGCAAGTTCTTCCTTTCCAAGATCAGGACTACCCATTCCAAGAGCAGCAGGAAGAAGGCAAGTGTCCTTGACCACTTTGCTCCTATACTAGGATGTGTAGATAGAATTATTTGCATTGTCAATTGAAATATGAAACCCATGCTAGGATGTTTCCCTAGAATTGCATTACCTTGTTTCCTTGTAGCTTGGGTTGGGATTCATTTTATCATGTCATTTATTATTATGCATATGCTTAGCCATGCTTAGAATGGGATATTTGGGACATGAGATCATCAGTTTATTTTACCATACTCTTGAATGAGATATTGTTTGTTATGTAGAGGTAGGGATCAAGGCAAGTTGGATGTTTTGGTTGGTGCTGGGTGCACGAGACTCGGGTTTGTGTTTAGTACTTGCCTGGATCCTAAGGACCGATTCATGGAGCATGTAACCTGGCTTTACCATGCCAACCACATGCTGAGATGGGGCAGCTTGGCCAATTAATTAGGTGTATCCCCAGCGTAGTATGGATGTGTTGGATGGTGCGGGGAATAGGTGTCAGCTGGACTACCATATGAACCGCAAGGCTCAAGAGGGGGCCACTACAGCGGGGTTGGAGCCTCTTGTATGCTGTTAGGGGTGAAACCTCAGTGGGCCCACGCTCGTCGGGAATCCCTTTGTAAAGGCTTCGTAGTGATCTCCTGGCTACACACATGGGAAGTGTGAATGTGGTTCGTGGCCACTGGCATGATGGAGGTTCTTTTAGTCCACCCGGCAACGGGGGATGAAATCACTACATGTGGGTATAGTGGTACAAACTCTGCAGAGTCAAAACTGTCATGACAGCCGTGCTCACGATCAAGAGCGGCTTGGACTTATTCATGATTAGAGGATGATGGCTTTGGAAGTTGAGGATGTTAAGCGGGGAGCTTAACATAGAAAATGATGTTATGGTTATTTGATTATGATGATGGGATGGGAGATTGGGACCATTTCACCTGTGTAGTAATGTAGGTGCTTAATAAGCTAAGGTGGTAGGCAATAATTGCGTAGTGCTTCAACCATGAGTTTAACCTCTCCTTGTTCTAGCCATGCATGACATAACTCTCCTACACTTGCTGAGTACCAATGGTACTCAAACTTGCATATTTGTTGGTTTATATTGCTGCTCAGGTCAAGAGAATGATGTGGTGTTTAATGGTCAAGACTTTGGACCCAAAGAAGGTTTCTAGGTTCATGGAGTCCCCCGGGCAACGCCTGTGACGGAGCCCACAAGAATAATTATTCCGCTGCTATTTTATTTACTTGTTATGAACTTATTATCGTCCATCGAGACATATGCTATGTAAGACTTATTTATATTCGAAACATGGCTTGTAATAAATGATGCTTCACTATTTGTCCTCACATGTATGAGAAAATGATCCTGGCATACATGTGATATTCACTCGGTTGTTCTTCGGAGAAACCGGGTGTGACAGAAGCATTGTGTGATATCCTGACTCCCGGCTTAATAAGATTGATAGAGGACTCATATTACCAAGGTATACCTTCTTTTCCGGAAGCCCACCTGCAATGGACTCCGGGGTTAAGCGTTCTTGGCCCGGAGGAATTTGGGGATGGGTGACCGACCGGGAAGTTTTCCCAGGTGCGCACGAGTGAGGACAAAGTGCGCAGAAAAGACGAGTGGTGGTATGTGGAGCCAGTCTATGATCCTAGAGCCATCACAAATGGTATCAGAGCCGATCCTCGCAGTTTCACGGGTGCGTACGGGTCAGTGAGAAGGATACGGTAGCGTACGGGTCAGGGACGTGGGTACGTACGCATGACGCGTGGGTCCTCTGTGTGGGACACGGTATGGTACGTATGCTGCTAACCGGTCGTACGGTATGCGTATGCCAGTACTGAACGTACGGACGTGGCTAAGAGGGGACGTTCCTGTCTTGGCATTGACCGACGAGGACGTCAGTCTTCTAAGGGGGGTGGATTGTGTGATATCCTGACTCCCGACTTAATAGGATTGATAGAGGACTCATATCACCAAGGTATACCTTCTTTTCCGGAAGCCCACCTGCAATGGACTCCGAGGTTAAGCATGCTTGGCCCGGAGGAATTTGGGGATGGGTGACCGACCGGGAAGTTTTCCCAGGTGCGCACGAGTGAGGACAAAGTGCGCAGAAAAGACGAGTGGTGGTATGTGGGGCCAGTCTATGATCCTAGAGAGCCATCACAGTACCTCAACAAAACAGTGTTGTAGAGAGAAAGAACAGAACCTTAGTTGAGATGGCTAGGACTATGCTTGATGAATATCAAACTCCTAGGAAATTTTGAGCTGATGCAATTGTAACCGCTTGTTATGTCTCAAATCGTGTTTTCTTGCGTGCTAAGCTAGGTAAAACACCATATGAGCTCAGGTTTGGACATAGGCCTAGTGTCACACACTTTAGGGTCTTTGGTTGCAAATGCTTTTAAGAAACATGGTAATCTTGATAAATTTGAAGCTAGATCTGTTGATGACATGTTTCTTGGTTATCCATCTCATACTAGAGGCTACCGTGTGCTTTTACTTGATACTAACAAAATTGTGGAGACTTGTGAGGTTTCTTTTGATGAATCTAGCCCAGGTACTAGTTCAAATATTGCAGGTCCGGATCCATATCCGCAGGGGGAGAGTATTTTCATTGAAGAAGAGGAAGAAGTGGTGCTGCTGCCCAAAAATTCAGCAGCTAATGACATTGTTCCAGCTCCTGATCTTGATTCACAGCCAGCACCGACGACCACCATTGCTGGTCCAGATCCTCCTCACGTCACAAGCTCATCTATTGTGATGAACATGAAGAATAAGAAGCTTGTGAAGTGTCCACTCCCCTCCGGATTCTCAAAAGTCATCCTCCACAACAAATTATTGGAAGCTTGCATGAACGAGTTACAAGATCCAGGTTTTTTGACCCCAATTCTCATGGTCATTCTGCTTTTGTTGCTTCTTTTGAACCCAAATATATATCACACGCACTCACTAATGAATCTTGAATTATTGCCATGCAAGAAGAGTTAGAAAATTTTGAAAGAAATAATGTTTGAAAACTTGTACCTCCACCTCAAGGTCACACTTTAATTGGAACTAAATGGGTGTTTAAAAATAAACAAATTGAGGATGGGGTTGTGGTTAGGAATAAGGCTAGGTTGGTTTCTCAAGGTTTCACACAAGTTGAAGGTCTAGATTTTGATGAAACTTTTGCTCCTGTTGCTAGATTAGAAGCCATAAGAATTTTGTTAGCTTTTGCTGCATCTAAAGGTTTTAAGCTATATCAAATGGATGTTAAAAGTGCTTTTCTTAATGGCTACATAGATGAGGAGGTTTATGTCAAACAACCACCTGGTTTTGAAAATCCAAATTTTGCTTATCATGTTTACAAACTGTCCAAAGCCTTGTACGGTCTCAAACAAGCCCCTAGAGCATGGTATGATAGGTTAAAAACATTCTTACTTGAAAAGGGGTTTACCATGGGAAAGGTTGATAAAACTCTTTTTGTGCTTAAGCATGGCAACGACTCATTATTCGTTCAAGTGTATGTGGATGACATTATGTTTGGTTGTGCTTCTCATGATCTTGTGTCCAAGTTTTCAGCTATGATGACTTTAGAATTTGAGATGAGTATGATGGGAGAACTCACGTACTTTTTGGGGCTGCAAATCAAGCAAACCAAGGAGGGTACCTTTATACATCAAACAAAGTATACAAAAGATCTCCTAATGTGCTTCAACATCGATAAAAGTAAGCCTCTTCGGACACCAATGGGAACAGCAACAACACTTGAACTTGATGAAGATCGTGATCCCGTTGATCAAAAAGAATATAGAAGCATGATCAGATCACTTTTGTATCTCATGGCATCAAGACCGGACATACAATTCAGCGTATGTCTTTGTGCATGGTTTCAAGCCTCCCCACGTGCTTCACATCGTCAAGCCGTCAAAAGGATTCTCAGGTACTTACATGGAACTCAAGAATTTGACATTTTTCTTCCTTCTTCCTCAACCGTTACTTTGAAAGCTTTTTCCGATGCTGATTTTTGGGGTTGTAGGATTGATAGGAAAAATACTTCTGGTGCTTGTCATTTTCTTGGTAATTCACTTGTTGCCTGGTCCTCTAGAAAACAAAGTTCAGTTGCACAATCCACAGCTGAATCTGAATATGTAGCTGCTGCTAGTGCTTGCTCACAAATTCTTTGGATTGTTCAAACACTTAAGGACTATGGGGTTGATCTAGATAGTGTTCCACTGTTTTGTGATAACACTAGTGCCATTTGCATTGCTAAAACCCTGTGCAACATTGGAGAACTAAGCACATTGACATTAGGTATCACTTTCTCCGTGATAATGTCGAAAAAGGGAACATTGTGCTTCACCATGTAGATACCGAACAACAATTGGCTGACATTTTTACAAAACCTTTGGATTTCACTCGCTTTTGTTACATTCGTAGTGAAATAGGGTTATGCATCCTCATGGCTAAATTGAGGGAGAACTTTGAAACTTGGGAAGTCTATGTGTAAATCTGAAATTAAAATAATATGAGTATAGTATTTCATGCATATATGACTTTGTGATTCTTTTTTTCATGCTGAAAGTTCTTACTACATTACTCGTGTTATACATTTTGTAGTTTTTACCATGTCTAGTAATTGGAATAATTACTTACACTAAATCTGGTCATGGTCCAACTTTTTTGCTGTTTTGAACTTGTTGCATGCTCACAAGTGCTTTTAATCATAAATAATTAATCAAGTAATCAACTCACATGTTGAGTTTTTATGTTCAAATAAAAAATGAGAAAAGATCAAGAGAATATGCATGCATCGCACTTCTTCTTTTGAGATGGCTTATCATTGCACTTAGATATGAACTTGAAAAGAGTTGTGTATGACTAAAACCATGTCCTTAAGCTTCTGACTGTCAAATGACATAGGCTTGGCTTGGTTGGTTAGAATAAGGCTGATGCTGCATATAATCTCTTGCAAATGTCATAAGATCAAAATTTATGCTTTAAATGATAAATAAAATGCAGCAACAAGTGTCATGCTTTCATGTCTTGAAATAGTTAAGTTTGTGAGATCATGACTTGCTTAAATTAAAAATTACACTTGATCTCTAGCATGGCTTACACTACTTTATGTATCTCATTGATGTGATAGTGTAAGTTACTTGATAGTATGATTTGGATTAGCTTTGTTTTATATGTATATGTTATAATGTGCTCATAACAAATTAAAATTTCTCTTTTGTACCTTGCTGAATACATTGTCAAAGGGGGAGAAATTGATCACAAATTGCACACATTCACAAGTGTTTTGGCACAATTCTTCTCAGGGGGAGAATTTTTGGTATTTTTGTTTTTTCTTCTCATTTTATTTCTGATTTACAAAGGGGGAGAAATTGTTTTCAAAACTTTTCATCTGAATAAGCCAATGTTCGGATTTTAAGTGGTGTTGCCAATGCATTCATCAAGGGGGAGATTGTGAGACCTATGTGTGCTGAATACATTGGCTTTGACGATAAAAGTTTTGAATACTACCAAACACCTTTTCAACAAGGTCCGACTCTAGGTCCGAGCTCCTACAAGGTCTGACTTGTTTTTGCTAGCTCTGGTGCTAGGTCCAACTAGCTTTGGTAAGTTCCGTGCTAGGTCCGACTAAGCTTTAGTAAGCTCCGGCGCTAGGTCCGACTAGCTTTGGTAAGCTCCGATTCAAGGTCTAGTTACCTTTGGTAAGGTTCGAAGCTTGATTGCAATGGTTCTGCTTTTAACTTGTGATGTTTCAAACTTGCTTTACTCTTATGGAAAGTTTGCTTAGTATTATTTTACTAAGTTTTTGGTGTGTTTTGGTGGTATTGCTGATATCATTTTGCTATGGTTTACAACATGCTTATGTGAGGTGCTCACGTAAGATGTTGTAGTTTCGGAACTAACGAGAGTCAAGTAGAGGACTTGTGCTCGGAAGTATTGGTTGTTTATTCATGTGAAGGTGTTGCTTGAGTTCAAGACATGGCTGGTGACGGGATCCATTGAACTAGTCTTATGGAGAAGATGAGGTTCAACAACCAAGTTCGGGAGAAATTGTGGTTGAGTTGATCGGGAGGTTGCGTAGTATGTTTGAATCAAGAACAATGCATATGAAGGTATCTTGGACGTAGTTGGAAGATGTTTGCACATGTGAAAGGAGTGCATGGACATGGCTGCATGGTTCCAAGGCGTGATGAAGAGATGTGAACGTAAAGAATTGGTCGGAAAGGTTCAACCAGCTAGGTTATGGACTCAGGCTGCGGCTGAGTCGTGTTTGACTCAAATATGGAAAGTTTTGAGTTGGTTATGATAGAATTTCGTGTGGGTCATGAATTTGAGTTGTTTTAGGAATGTTTGGAACGTTACTAAGGTGTTTGGAAGTCTTAAGATTGCTTCTATCTGCGTGTAGAAGAGTCTTGAGCAGTATTGGAAAGTTACAGTTTGAATCCAAGTAGGAGTAGGAGTCCTAGTTTGAATTGGGTTGGCCTTAGGGCTGGTTATATAAGCAAGGGAGGCCAAGGCTCGTAGTGCACGACTTTGGGGCTGTTCCTCTTGTGTTTTGATAAATAAAATTCGTATTCTAAAGGAACTTTTGTGCCTTGTTCGTCCGACTTGTTTCAGACAAGTTTTTCTCGTCGAGTTTCTGTTCAGCACTACCTTGCTTCGGTGGTTTTATCATAACTCGAGTTTTATAGATCCAATTGATGTGATTCTTTTTGGATTGTCTTAACAACTTGATTATCTATCATATGTGAAAATTTCACGGTTATTGAATTTATGGTTTCTGATATACATGAGTTTCTTTGCAGTATTCCAGAACTGTTTTTCTTGCGTAGGACAGATTGACCTTTGTTCGATCTTTCGATCGTAACTTGAGTTTCTCTCAACGGATTTTCATGATTCTTGTTGTGACGTCTTCATTACTTGATTCTATACAATATATACTAGTTTTGTTACAGTTTAACACGTTTAGATTAGTCGCACACACGGTTTCTTTAACAGATCGGTTTTTCTGCTGAGGGGTGTTTTGTTGCTTTCGCTGAAAAGTTTTTATCTACCATTCACCCTCCTATGGTAGCTTTACACGTGTACTTCGATCCTACAGTTTGTATGAACATATTGTTTTATTTATACATGTATGAATTTTGTTAATTTTTTTAAAGCAATCCAACATGGCAAAATTCAAATCATCCATCATTCTAATGAAATGCTCATATAACATATGAGGAATTCTTCAAATTTTGAACACACATTGACTCAAACAATTTTTAAATATCTGAAAAAATCATAGAGGTTGGTATGATGACTAAAAAGTCCCATAAAAAATGCAATCACAAAATCGATGTATTATGCAAGATACAAAAATGACAAGTATCCCATTTATTTATTTTTAATGTTCTGACCAATTTCAGAGGTTTCTCCAAGTGAAATTTAATGCGCACCTGTAATACTAAATCATATTACAAGAACATGGAATTTGGGCTTTTACAAGCCCCCTTATTTTGATCAAGAATATTAATGACGCGGCCCCAACGGCCTTGTCGAGCCAGGATCACGCTGAGGGGTGCTGCGTTGCACATCACTGATAACGCACATCAAAGATACAAAGCGGAAGCAAAGTTTTATTACATAAACAGGTTTATGAACATTTGTACAACAAAATATGTTCCGTCTACACTCACGGGCGTAGACTACGCATTGAGTTCACTTTCAGCCGGTGAACATGTCCCCGCTAGCACGCACACACACTAACACGGCGGCGTGCACGACTCCCACTCGACGGGGTTCCCCTCCTGGGGTTCCGTATCCTCCTCGGGAGTCCCTTCCTCATAGACCCCTGCAAAAAGCTTCAAACACAAGCAGTGAGCACGATGGTCAGCAAGACTGACCCGTCTCTCCTATCCGTGAAACTTCTACATGAATGGTTATAGGGTACATGAGGTAGCGCCGCCGAGGTCACCGGAGCACCGCCGAACTCGATCGTCCGGTCAGCTACCGAGCTCTAACTCGCCGATAGCCCCTAATTTGGTGCGCTGAACACATTGGGAGGGTTTCCTCTCATCGACGTTGGCTCTATCCGAGCTCGCGACGGTGCGGCGGCTCGGGAAGAGTCCGGTGACGTTGCTCCGACGTGCTAGCCTACCAAAAACCTGGTGGAGTGGCTCTACATGACCAGTGATGGCTCGGGAAGCTCTACATGGTGATGGACAGGCTCGGGTATAGCTCCAAGGTGGGTCTCACCGTGCGCCCGGTGCTGCCCAAATAAACCGCCGTTGGCAAACATGGAAATACGCCATGTACAGGGGTTCTCATGCTAAGTGTTGTGAAGCCAACTTGTGCGCCACTAAGTCCAGTTCCTATGTGTGAAGTTTGGTGGGATTTAAATGAGAACCAAAACGGGAATTTCAACGTTTCTTACCCGAAGGTGACTGTGCACCGGCTGGAAGCAAACTGCAAAATTCGCCATCGACGCTTAACCTCTTGGCTCAAGCTTTGGAGGTGAGCTGCAGGAGGTCCTTGCGCGTCCGGAAACAGCTTGGCTTGGCCGTGACAAGCTCGGGATGAGGCTGCCCACGGGAGCACCTCGTCTCGGCTTTGTAGCGACCGCTGCGGATCGGTGTGGTTCTCGGGGTATGGAGCACGAGCTCACTAGGAGACGGTTTGAGAGGGTTGTGGAGAACACTTGGTGCCATTTTGCTGCTTAGCCGAGGTTCACACGCGATCTAGGCAGGTGACCGATGATCGAAGGAGCAGCGGCTGTTCTGATCAAGTTCTTGCGCGAGGGAGAAACGAAGTGATCGGTTCTGCCTTCGATCGGGTCGGCTGTGGAGATAAGGAGGGTGAGGCGGCTTAGTGGACGGGGTGGCAACCAGCAGCTGTCCCGATCGATTTTTCACCGTGGCGGCTGCTGGATCAAGCGCAAGAAACCGAGCTCAGGCTTCAGTCGGTTGAATTTGCTGCTGAGGCTGACATGTGGGTCCCACCCGGGGTTTAACCTCTGAAATTAAATTTTCGCCACTGCTCTAAACAGTAGAGACCCAAATACCCTCTCATTTTTGAATTATCAACAACAAGCCCATTTGAAGTTGATAGAATTCAAATTGTGAAGTGTTTGAATTAATTTTGAGCACATATGCAGTTTGAAATTCAAATTGAGTTTGAATTTGCTAAACTTAACTCATGTCACGATCAACTCCAAATGGAGTGAAAATTGGTGTGTGAGCTCACAAAAATGTGCTGAGTAAGAATATGCCTCCCACTTTTGAATTCATGGGATGGAAGTAGTTTGAATTTGAGTTCAAACTACCCTCTTTCTAGTTATTCCCTAAAAGACCTCAAAAGGTTTTGGATTTGGGTGAAATTTTTCATGGACATTCTTAGCAAGGTGTAGGAGTTTTTCATATGCCCAGCCCTTATATGATGCATCTGGGAAATGCCACTTTTGCATTTTGTGAGTTTATTCTCTAATGAGCATGTTAATGGTGTTTACTTTCTCTTCAAAGGTATTCATAAAGTTCCTTCAAATGAGCTGTGTGTGTCGTGATGAACACTTTGAATATGTGCCAAAAAATTAGGCCCTTACATTCCTCCCCCCTTAAAAGAATCTCGTCCCGAGATTATAAGGTGAAAATGAGAGAGAGGACGGTGGAAAATTACCATATATGTGACGTAAAAAGTCAGGGTAGTTGGCACGAAGAAAAACTTTGCTTTCCCATGTCGCTTCGTCCGCAGAGTGATTACTACACATAACTTTGTAGAACCACAACGTACGGTTGCGTGTGGTTCGGGCCTTTTCATCAATTATTTGAACCGGTTCCTCCCGATACGTGAGATCCGGTTTCAGTTCTTCAAGATCCTCTAGCTGAATGGTAGTTGATAGCTTGAGACACTTCTTCATCTGGGAGATGTGAAAGACGTCGTGCACACCGAAGAGTGCTTCTGGTAGATTCAGCCGGTATGCTACCGATCCACATCTTTCTGTAATCTGAAATGGACCGATGAATCGGGGTGCTAACTTTCCTCTCACCCTGAATCTGTTCACGCCCTTCATTGGAGACACACGTAGATATACGTGATCCCCGACTTCGAACTGTAACGGGCGTCTTCTAAGGTCCGCATACTGTTTCTGTCGGGATTGGGCAGCTTTTAGGTTCGCTTGAATCAGCCAAACTTTTTCCTCCGCGTTGTTGACAAGATCAATCCCGAAGGTGACCCTTTCGCCAGACTCACACCAATTCAGTGGTGTGCGGCATTTTCTCCCGTATAGCGCCTCGTAAGGCGCCATCTTGATGCTGTCTTGGTACCCATTGTTGAACGAGAACTCGGCGAACGGCAAGTGATCATCCCAATTGTTGCCGTGGTTGATAGCACAAGCTCGTAGCATATCTTCTAAAATCTGATTTACCCTCTCGGTTTGCCCATCCGTCTGCGGGTGGTACGCTGAACTACGGATCAGCTTCGTCCCCAATGCAGCATGTAGCTGCTCCCAAAAACGGGACACAAATAAAGTGCCCCGATCCGATATGGTGGTGCGAGGTACGCCGTATAAGCATAGGATCCGTGAGATGTATAATTCAGCAGACTTCTTGGCGTTGTAGTTTGTGTTGACCGGGATGAAATGGGCAACTTTGGTCAGCCGGTCGATGATCACCCACACAGAATCATGTTTCTGAAAAGTGGTGGGTAAACCGACGATGAAGTCCATGCTCACGTCTTCCCACTTCCAGGCAGGAACGCCCAGTGGTTGTAGCAGTCTCGGTTTCCTCATGTGGTCTGCCTTCATCCTTCGACATGTATCACACTCGGACACGTACTTTGTGATCTCCCGCTTCATACATGTCCACCAAAACTTGTTTCTGAGTTCTTTATACATTTTGTTGCTGCTGGGGTGAATAGAAAACTTTGACAAGTGAGCCTTATCAAATATTTTCTTCCGTAACTCCGGGTTACGGGGTACGACGATCCGGTCCTTGAACCATAGGACACCATCTCTGTCTTTCCGGAAACATTTCAGCTCCCCACTGTCTATACATCTCCGCTAATGCGACATGCCCTTGTCATGTTTCTGAGCTGCCGCTATCTCTTCACGGATGGTGGGGATCAAAGCTAAGTTGTAGAGAGCTCCATGTGGAATCACATGCACTGGTGGCTCGCTCTCTTCCAAGATTGTTGACGTGTGACTTGCGACTCAGCGCATCCGCCACTACATTTGCCTTGCTGGGGTGATAATGGATCTCTATTTCGTAATCCTTTATCAACTCTAACCATCTTCGCTGCCTCATGTTCAGCTCTTTCTGAGTGAATATGTACTTGAGGCTTTTTTGGTCGGTATATAGATGCACGAGGTTACCGAGTAGGTAGTGCCTCCCCATTTTAAATGCTAGCACCACGGCAGCAAGCTCCAAGTCATGAGTTGGATAATTCTGCTCATGGTTTCTGAGCTGCCGTGATCCATACGCGACCACTCTTTTGTCTTGCATCATCACACATCCGAGCCCAATGCCGGATGCATCGCAGTACACATCGAATGGTTTTGTTGTGTCTGGCTGCGCCAAAACCGGCGCTGATGTTAGGTGCTTCACTAATGCCTTGAACGCTGCTTGATATGCTGGACTCCAAACATATTTGGTAGCCTTATTTAGCAGCTCTGTCATAGGCTTGGCAATCTTTGAGAAGTTCAGAATGAACCTCTGATAATATCCCGCGAGTCCGAGGAAACTCCGTACCTCATGAACAGTTCTCGGGGACTTCCAATACAGCACTTGTGTAATCTTACTCGGGTCTACAGCGATGCCCTCCGCTGAGATGATATGCCCGAGAAAAGGCACTTGCGATATCCAGAATTCGCACTTGCTGAATTTCGCGTATAGCTTGTGATCCCGCAGACGTTGCAAGACTATATGCAAATGCTTCGCGTGTTCTTCCTCCAACTTGGAATATACCAATATGTCGTTGATGAAGACCACGACAAACTTGTCCAGCTCCGGCATGAATACCGAGTTCATCAAATACATGAAGTGAGCTGGAGCATTGGTGAGGCCGAAGGACATGACCAGGTACTCGTAGAGTCCGTACCTTGTCGAGAAAGCCGTCTTCGGAATATCCTCAGCCCGTATCTTAATCTGATGGTACCCAGATCTTAAGTCCATCTTGGAAAAGATCTTTGCTTCAACCAACTGATCAAACAACATGTCGATCCGTGGCAACGGGTACTTGTTCTTGATGGTTACGGCATTTAGTGGACGATAGTCCATGCAAAGCCGCAACGTCTCATCTTTCTTCTTTACAAATAATGCCGAACAGCCCCATGGCGAGGAGCTCGGCCTAATAAAACCCTTCTCCAGCAGGTCCGTTAGCTGAGTCTTCAGTTCAGCCAATTCCTTGGGCGCCATCTTGTACGGCCTTCGGGATATTGGCATGGTTCCTGGGCAAGTTCAATCTTGAACTCCACCTCTCTGTCGGGTGGCATCCTCGGTAAATCATCCGGGAACACGTCAGGGAACTCACAGACTACTGGAATATCTTCCAATCTGATGGTTGTGGACTGATAAACACTTGGAAGTTTTATTTGTGGACTGTCCAGAAATAAAGAGTGTGACTCGTGCACTTCTGAGTTCAAATGCACGACTCAGAGGACGGTGTCTAAAACAGCGTCGTGGCGGTTTAATCACGACATCCCTAGGATGACATCGACCTTCTGTCCCTCTAAAACTATGAGAGACGTAGGGTATACTCTACCCTCTAAGCACAATGGCGCTTTTGGAACCATCATGCTTGCTGAAATTTTCCCACCTGGTGAACAAATTAAGTATGGACTATTGGTGGTTAGTATTTGCAAGCTGTATTTAGCAATAAAAGCTTGGCTAATGAAGCTATGCGTGGCGCCTGAATCAAATAACACTATAGCGGGATGCTGATGGAGTTGGAACATACCCGCAAGGATGGGCTCTCCCTATGGCATGTCCTCTATGGCAAGTTGGTGGACGGTGCCGGGCCTAGGATTTGCCCGCCGCGCATTAGTGGGGTTCGGGGGCTGATTCCTCCCCGGAAGCTGTGGTGCAACTCCGCCGCGCTGCCTCTCAGGATAATTGTTGGCGAAGTGTCCTGGGTGACCACATTTGTAGAATGTTGCTGCTGCTTGGCCGGTGCTTGGGGGATGAAAGCCCGGCATGCGCTGCTGAGGTGCATACGCACGCGGCATCGCCCGCTGCTGCTGTTGTTGCTGCGGAGGTGGAACTGGCAGTGCTGGCCTGAATGCCAGTGGAGAATATGGCCGACCGCGGAATGGCATCGACCTCTGTGGTGGCTGCCAGCGTGGACCCGATGGTGAACGATTCACCATCCGGTATTTTTGAGAAGGACCACCTCCTTCTCCGCTGCTTTGCGGCGCGCTTCGCTTCCTCTCCGCCGCCGCTAACTCCTTGCCGGAGTCCTCCTGAACAATCGCATCATCAATAGTATCATTGAGGCTGCTGCGATTGAACATCGCCAGCTTGTCCTTTAGGAGCGGGTTAAGCCCCTGGTAGAAATGATCCCGCCGCTTCTCGTCGGTATCGGCGTGATACGAAGCATAGAGCGCAAGATCATTGAATGCCCTGGAGTATTCCGGCGCGTTCCAGCTCCCTTGCTGCAGGCGTAAGAACTCTTGCATCTTCCTCTTCATGATACCCGGCGGTATATGATAGACCCTGAAGGCCGTCCGGAATTCTGTCCAGGTCATTACTCGCCCGGTGGGCTGCAAAGCACAATAGTTTGCCCACCAAGTGCTCGCGGATCCTTGAAGTTGTTGGACCATGAACTGAGTCTTGCACTGCTCACTCACTTGGAGCAGCCTGAACTTCATCTCCATCGTGTGGAGCCAGTTGTCCGCATCGAGGGGTTCATCCACCCTTGAGAATACCAGGGGATGAGTAGCCAGAAAACCGGAGTAGGAGCCTTGTTGGCGCCCCTCACGATCTTGATGCCTCTCCGGTCGAGACGTATTTGCAATGAGAGTTTGCAGCAACTCCGTGTACTGCTGATGAGATCCCGCCATCGCCGCCACAATGTTAGCCAAAGTAACCGTTGGCGGTGGTGGTTGTTGCTGTTGCTGTCCCGAGGAATCCTCGGGAGGCTGTTAGGAGGTCTCCCCCCCCTGACTAGAACCCCCAACGTCCGGGTTGGCACGAGTGCGAGTCATTCTGAAATTCAAAACTGCAGTGATCAGCACATGTCAGACTCAAAATTCCATATGAAACAGTTGGTATTTGAAGTGACGCATGAATGATTTGCACAACATTCACATATTTTGATAAAGTATAAACTTTATACAAGATACATTATTCTCGGGTCTCCGAGAAGTCATGCTCATGTCGTCACTATCTATACATACGCTACTGTCTACACGACATGTCACCGATTACAAAAGTTTTGGTTACATCACCCTTGCTGCCCTACTCGGCAACGGTAACCTCTTACTCGGAGTAGAACTCGACCTCTGTGGGTCGTCCTCCTCCGCTACCTCTGCTGGTGGCTCCGGGTCCATGACCTCCTCTTCCGGTTCGGGTTCCCCCATTGCCGGAAGACCCAATACCACGGGTACAACACCTACCACCGGTATGCCCATCACCGGAGGTACGAGGTCCTGCAACGCGTGCACCTCGTCCATGGCCTGGTTGTAGTCCTCTTCCCAGCCTTGCCCCTCCTCAATAGTGTTGTCCCACTCTTGAGTGAGGACCTCATTCTGCTGGGTCAGAGCCTGTATTTGTTGTTGTAAAGCCGTGATGTCGACACGGCTTTTCTTCGTCGCCTTCTTCAGACGACGCAACTGATTGTGTTGTTCGTTCAGTCGCTTGATCGTCAGAAGGAGAACATTGCGGAGTGCGCTGTGAGCACTCTCAAAATGATCTCCATGGCTTGTGCTTTCTTTGAGCTTTGCAGCAAGACAATCCGTATGAACAGCTTGGCCGTCCATCACGGCCTTTCCTGCTCTCAACTGGAGGCTAAGATTCGCCTCCGCGGGATTGTACCTTGGGCAACCCGAATCTGTTGCCTCTATGTACTTTCCCTCCCACACATGATTAGCTCATCCCTCCACCGGAACGAGCGCGTATGGAATGCCCTCCATAGCTCTCACGTGTAGTTGCCAGAAACGCGACATGGTGTCGCAGGCTGCCACTTGCCACATTTCCTCCAGCTGTCTACCTCTCACCGTGACGGTGAACGGTGCCCAACCGGGTGGCGTAGGTCCTGCAGGAACTTCGACATGGATCGTCCATGTCTTGTTCCCCTCCTCACCTTCTTCCTTGGCGAAGTACTGTGGCATATTGCTGTATCTGAAATATTGAAGCATTTGACTCAACGTTTCCGGATAGCCGCCGCGGTGAGAACAGTGGGATTCCACCCACCTGTTCTCCAACTGTCTATCCACTATCATATGTAAAAACATATTTGAGAAATGTCAAATATTTATTCGAACAGTAAACCATTGAGTTCTAACATAAAACATGTCATTGAACCCATAAAACTTGGAAGCATAGTTCAAACTTAAACAAGTTTGACTGCTGATCTGCTGTCCACTATGACAGCCCTGACCAGTTTCCATTTCAACTTGATTTAGACCATGCTAACCGTAAAACCAATTCTGGAGCTCCATATCAAAGTTAAAGTTAACTTCAAAAGCTTTCCAGAAAGTATTTTCTTAACCTAATATCTGTCCTGATTCAAAAGTTATGAGATTTCAAATTTGACATAATTTCTGGAGAAAATCGGACAGCACCTCCCTTCTTGAGGTACTGATTTGATCCAAAAATTCCAGTTAACTCTACACCAAATTTGACAAAACTTTCTGTTACAAAGTTGTAATACATCTCATGAATTTTTCAGAACTACCTAATTTTCTATTTTTGGATTTTTATGCAGTAAGTTATGCTCAATTTACAGAGAGTTACAGAGAGTATTTGCTCTGCCCTGTTTTCTGGACAGTTTCAACTCTACTGCATTTTTTGATTGGTTAAGGGATGAAACATCTCTGGACATCAACATAAAAGTTGTAAAGCTCTTCCAAAGCTTTTCAGAAATGTATCATATGACCGCAACCTCGAAAGAACTCAACCTCTAACCTCTGATTAACTTCAGCCTTATTTCCGCTGAAAACAGGGGACTCTGTCCTTAGTATCCTATAAGTTGAAAATTTGTTAACTTTGAATGTCCTGGTTAAGGGAAGGAGTTACATCACAATTTTAGTGCTCTAGATTGAAACTTTTCAGTTTTACAATGAAGTTGCTCATTTAGTGGAGTGTGACGTCGATGCATCACCAGTTCATGTCGGTACTACGTCCCTACAAAGAAAACCTATACCGGACTTAGCCGGCTTCGTTAGTTCAGTGGCACTAAACGTCTCTCGCATACGGATGCTACACGTATACCGATTCTTGGTCAGACTACCTGCAATTAACTCACACAATCGTCAGACTCGGCTGCACACCGAGCCCGGTATCCAGACAGTTCATACACCCGGCCGTCATCACTCAACCGGATGTTCTCAATCCAAACATGCCTTGAGCTACGTGTTCACGTTACAGACCACGTGACGGAGTCTCCCAAATTGCTCAGAGAACACCAGGGACAGACTTTGCTCGAATACCCCAAACGACATGAAGATTCGTAGAGGATATTTAAGCGGGTCAGGTTACCTGCCACCCGTGGGGCTCCACCCTTCAGCTTATGCGCACTGGTGGACATCGCTTACGTGCACCCCTCAAGACATAAAGCATCCCAAGATGCACGATTTTTCGACATAAGCAAATAGGTTAGTATGCCACTTTCTATACACTAATAACATCCTTATATGGGCTACTAACTCGTTCCTCACCGAATTTTTGAAAAAGATGACCTTTGTAGTGCGTTAAACCTCAAGCGAGCTTTGATACCACGCTGACGCGGCCCCAACGGCCTTGTCGAGCCAGGATCACGCTGAGGGGTGCTGCGTTGCACATCACCGGATAACGCACATCAAAGATACAATGCGGAAGCAAAGTTTTATTACATAAATAGCTTTATGAACATTTGTACAGCAAAATATGTTCCGCCTACACTCACGGGCGTAGACTACGCATTGAGTTCACGTTCAGCCCGTGAACATGTCCCCGCTAGCACGCACACATACTAACACGGCGGCGTGCACGATTCCCACTCGACGGGGTTCCCCTCCTGGGGTTCCGTCTCCTCCTCAGGAGTCCCTTCCTCATAGACCCCTGCAAAAAGCTTCAAACACAAGCAGTGAGCATGATGGCTCATCAAGACTGACCCGTCTCTCCTATCCGTGAAACTTCTACATGAATGGTTATAGGGTACATGAGGTAAAAATAGTTGCAAAGGACTCGCCTAATTAATGGAACCTTACTTTCAAGTTTTTAGCAACAGGTTATGGAGAACCTTACGCTAAGGCACATGAGAGAGCCGCAATTAAACAAGAAACACATTTCTCTCATGTACTTTGCCCAAAGTTGAAAAGAACTTTAATTAGCTCTAAACTACAACAAGACATTAACAAGCAAAGTATAGCTTTCAAATCAGCAAACTTTTAACATGTATCTAGCCCATTCTTTCTACATCATGGTACAATGAACAAGTGATACTCACTGACCACGAGGGACGGCGATTATAATCGATTTACACCTGCAGGGTTATCCGAATAACCCGTCACGTACGCCCGTACTTGATGTTGCCTACAACAACCATCACGAACGTCGTACGCAACCACCTTTCACCCGTCAGCCAAATGTTGAACCGGTCCAATCGTCCCAAGCAATAGGTCTCTGCGCGCATCCACAGTGCCGCCAGCCGATTTACACCTCGAGCTCTCAACCTACCCTCTGAACGACCAGCTATGTCTCAACACCCAGCTACCCGAGTTACATCGGTTTCCTGGTTCCCATATAGACAGTAGGTCTTCGGTACTATTCTAGCTTGTTCAACAGGCCCGCACATGGCTCAGTCCTCAATCGACACAAGCGGAGATATAGCACCCAGGTCCCAAAGTCCTGCTGCCCTTACTCTCTGCTCGGTCTCATTTTTCTTGCCATGTGTTTCATTTGCTATCTTTACCCGAGCGATGTGCCTCTAGCCTATTCTCACGAGTAGTTTCAACTACTCGACTTGTACCGAATCCTACACTGTCTTAGCATTGCAGTAGCTAACGAGGTTTTCAAACCTAATCCCAACCCAGGGTTTTCTTGGCTATGCATTTGAGTTTCAAACAAGACTCTAATGCAAGAATTTATTGAGTGCTCAAAGTAAGTTCTCAAAACAGTAAAACTTTGTAAAAAGGTTACTGCAAACTGGAGCTTGCCTTGCTGCTCTTGGTCATAGGCTAGCTGCCCTTCCGGAGTGACCAAGTCTAAGACTTCGGGTTCCTCCTCAACCTTAGCGACTACATGAGAGAATATATACATGTATCAATTTGAATGCATTTAAATTGAAGTTTAAACTTGTGAGGACTATAAGTCTTACTAGACAGACCTAATGACTCTGAAATTTTTACTGTGGTTTGGATACAACCTAAACAGAGACTTGGCCAAGTTTTATCTGCATCAAAGCTCATTTGCGCTCTCCACAAATAATTATGTACTTGACCTTAATTGGGGCTCCTAGGGTGTTCTAGGGATGTTCATGGAGCAAGCCATGACTTTCTGAAAACTAGATTTTTAGAGGGTTCTAATGGAGTTGGTCTCACTTAATTTGAAGGTCCCTAGCTAAAGATATGAGCTAAACAATTTCAGAGAAATTCTGAAAATGTTTTTGGACATTTTCTATTTTCTCTGGAACAGTTTTATTAATCACACCATTAGGTGGATCAAATTAGCTCAACTGGATCTGAAATTGTTATGGTAGCTCAGGGATATTTTGGTGAACATCCCAGCAAAATTTCAGAATTTTCCTCCGAAGGGTTCTCCAGTTAAAATTCTAAACAGTTTAAATTTTGAAGAATTAATTCTGGAGAAATAAGGATTTTCATAAAGTGAAACTTATTTGTTGGAAAGTACTCAGAGATCTGAATCCAACAAAATTTGGTTCACTCGATTTGGAGTTTTCTAACCAAAGTTATGTGGGTTTGAAGTTTGAACTAAAACTGAAAATCAGGGAAATGTTTAAGTCTGCTGGTGGGTCCACGGATACACGTGTCGGGTGCTGAAGCGATGGCACACGGGGTTACAGGTTTAATTCCTGTGCTGCCACAGTCGATCCGTGCCCACAGACGATCCATTTGCCCGGTTTTCTCCCACTGACAGCGGGTCCGTCTCGGTCGTCTTCTACCTCACACCTCCCGCGCGGTAGCGCCGCCGAGGTCGCCGGAGCACCGCCGAACTCGATCGCCCGATTATATACGGAGCTCTAACTCGCTGCTAGCCCCTAATTTGGTGCGCTGAACACGGTGGGAGGGTTTCCCCTCATCGACGTTGGCTCTAACCGAGCTCGCGACGGTGCGGCGGCTCGGGAAGAGTCCGGTGACGTTGCTCCGACGTGCTAGCCTGCCAAAAACCTGGTGGAGTGGCTATACAGCACCAGTGGTGGCTCGGGAAGCTCGACATGATGATGTACAGGGTCGGGAATAGCTCCAAGGTGGGTCTCACCGTGCGCTCGATGCTGCCCGAATAAACCGCCATTGGCAAACTTGGAAATACACCATGTACAGGGGTTCTCATGCTAACTGTTGTGAAGCCAACTTGTACGCCACTAAGTCCAGTTCCTATGTGCGAAGTTTGGTGGGATTTAAATGAGAACCAAAACGGGAATTTCAATGTTTCTTACCCGAAGGTGACTGTGCACCGGCTGGAAGCAAACTGCAAAATTCACCGTCGACGCTTAACCTCTTGGCTCAAGCTTTGGAGGTGAGCTGCAGGAGGTCCTTGCGCGTCCGGAAACAGCTTGGCTTGGCTGTGACAAGCTCGGGATGAGGCTGCCCACGGGAGCACCTCTTCTCGACTTTGTAGCGACCGCTGCGGATCGGTGTGGTTCTCGGGGTATGGAGCACGAGCTCACTAGGTGACGGTTTGAGAGGGTTGTTGTAAAAGCCCAAGAAAAGGGACTTGCAAAATTTTTTTTTCCATCATCTCACAACACCACAGCTTTTGTTGTAGATATCTTGTGAATACTTGTGAAGAGCAAGTAACTACCATCAAAAGGGTGATTAGAGGGGAAAGCCCTAACTTTCACAAGGTAGGATTTTTACACATGAATATGAGAGGTTGAGCTCACCCCTAGAACTTAATTAGTTTTGGAAAGGTTCAGGCCAAATTTCATGCAAATCCTATACTTTTGAGGCACTTTTGGAGGCATTTGAAAAAGAGGCCAATTTGAATGTAAATTTAAATTGCAGCAACTTTCATCACTTGAATTCAAAAGTTGGTATCATATTCAAACTCAGCACATTTTTCTGAGTTAGTCCACCAATTTTCATCCCCATTGGAATTCATCTTGTCGGGAGCTAAATTTGCAATAATTAAAGAAACTGAATTTGAATTTCAGTTTGAATGTGAAGCAAATTTAGTCGAACCAAATTCAAATGTGGGAAATCAAATTCAGACTGTGACTTGGTGCTTAAGTCTCTCATTCAATGGAGAGTAGCTGGGATATTTGTAGCAGAAGGGGGGAGAAAGAATTAGAGGGGAGAAGAGGGCCCACTGGTCAGAAGGCTTAGGACCGAAGGAAATTCGGGCGAGTCACTCGGCAGCCGACGATCGTCGCGTGACAGCTCCTGCTCCAGTGCCCGAGTGGAAGAGGACACCGCACGGTGAAAACCGCGAGTCACAGCACCAGCACGACGCCCACACGGTCATTTTTACGGTGCCCCGGCTGAACCGACACTCACCCACCCCGCAGTTGCTTCCGCTCGCGAGTGTTTCACCGCCGCTCTCTGATCACCGGTGACCGGCCGATCCCGGCTGCATCACGCGCCACCACCAGAGAAGAAAAGGTGCGCCCGCGTGTGAGGAAGCTGTGGGAGGAAACCTTTCCCCATTTCATGCAGGGTAGAGCGAGAATTCCGAGTTTTCCCCCACGGTGCACCTTAGGTTTAGCAATCGGTCATCGGCGAAATTCGTTGCACAGAAGCAACCGCCGGTCGAGCTGCAGCTCACACACGTTCTAGGCACCTGTGCGCGTCTCTCCGAGCAAGAACCCGCAGGAACAACCATTCCAAACCCTAGTTTCACCGGTAACAGTCCAGCGGAAGGGAGGGTCGCCGGTGAGGTCTGGGTTGCCGGCCGTTTAGGTCCCAACCATGGTCATGCCAAGTTGCCCGAGGCTTCCCTGGACGTGGTGACGCGATTAGCGCTCGAAGGGGGTGGTCAGGAGGACGGGAACACGTTGCCGATGTTGCACAGAGACATAGCACTCGTCGCCGGCGAGCTACGACGGTTAGCCGACGGCGGCATGATGTCCAACGTGTTCAGCGTCCAAAATTATGTGGGGGCGGCAAGTCTCACCGTCGCCGGCGAGCTAGGTCGCCGGGAACGCCGACCTCGCCGGAGCTCCGGCGGCTCGGGGCGGCGGCGTCGGAAGGTAGACGAAGGCGCAGGTCCCACGTGTCAGCCGCTGGGTTAAGCGCGCGCGAGCGTGCGGTTAGTTTAAATTAAACGGGCGGGCCCCGCTGTCAGCCTCCGGGTTAGCGTGGGAGATGATTTCTGTAGGAAAATAATTCAGAGATCAGCCCAAACATTAGAAATTCATAACTTTGGCTAGGAGTGTCCAAATTCAGTGAACCAAATTTTTCTGAACTCAGATTTTTGAGTACTTTCCAGCCATACTAATTTCAGCTCATGAAACTTAATAGTTTTACAGAATTAAATCCCTAAAATTTAAACTGTTAGGAATCTTATCTGGAGAACTACTTTATGAAAAATTCTGAAATTTGGCTGGGAGGTTCCTTGGAAAATCCTGGGATCACAGTAAAATTTTCAGACCTATCCAAGTTCATTTAGCCCCCCTAAGGGGGTGATTAAGTGAACTGACCTGAGAAAATAGAAAAATGTACAGAAACATTTTTCAGATTTTCTCAAATCTTGTTTAGGTCATAACTTCCTCTAGAATTCTTCACATGACATGAAACCCATTTCCATTAGAACCATCTTAAAGTCTAGTTTCCAGAAAGTAGGGGTTGGAGCCATGAAAACCCCTGGAATTCCTTAGAGGCTCTAATGTTGATAAAATAGGCTTTTATTTGTACAAGGCTCAAATGAACTTTGTTTCAAATGGAACTTGGTCAGTACTCTGGTTAGGACCCTACCAAGTTAAAAAAAAAAGTTCAGAACCAAAGGGGAGGTCTAGCTAGAGTTATAGTAATTGCTAATTCAATTCTACACATTGCATTTAAATTGACATATAGCTTATCATTAACGTGTAGTCGCTGAAGGCGAGGAGACTCTAGAAGTGCTTGACTTCCTTCTTCCGGACGAAGCCCTAACAACTGACCAGCAGCAACAAGGCAAGCCCCGGCTTGCATTAAACCCTCTTATAAAGTTTTTCTTTGTATACATGGTTAGTGTGAGGTATGTATGTGCATTAGGTGTAGGGTGGATGAAACCCCAAATGCATAACCAGATATTTCCCATAAGAGTGAGGGTAGTGTCTAAGTCCTCGAGTAGACAGGCTAGGCTTAATAATTCATAGGACTTCGGTACAAGTCGAGTAGTTGGAATCTACTCGCAAGTTAGGCTTCGGACAGACGGGTTTGGTTCGAGTGATGTGAGATCACTTTAGTAATGAAAATGAGACTAGGCAGGGGCTAGGGTGCAGCAAGAGGAAGTCTTGTGTGCGCAGCCCTGTCCGTGTCGATTGAGGACCGATCCATGTGCGGCCCTGCTGAACAAGTATTGAACGTACCGAAGGCATATCGGATTTATGGGCCCCGATAAACCGATGTAACCTAAACCTCCGGGCGTCGAGGCATAGCACACCGATTTATAGGTGTAGGTTGAGGGCAGCAAGGTGGAAACCTGCTAACGGGCGTAGAGAGATGCTCCGTGTAGAGAACCTCCTGCTCATTTCGGTGCGACCGGTTCGATGTTTGGGCTGTTGGGTGAAAGGTTGTCCCGTACGACATCGAGTGAGCATGTTGTGCAGCTCCACGGTTGGGCGTATGCGACGTGCTCTTTGGGTATCCCTGCAGGTGTATATCGAGTTGATTCACCGTCCCTCGCGGTGATGAGTACCGCTTGTTCACTGCATCGCAACGTAGATAAATCATGGAATGTTATGATTCAATTCTGCTGATATGTATAATTGTATTGCTACATGTGTGCCACCAAATATTGCTTACTAAATTTCTTATTCATGAACTGTTAACTTGTGGCTAAAAGATGAACTAAGGATGAACTTGTATGCGTGTCCATTTGCTGAAATTACTATCCCATGTTCGTGTAAACTGCATGTAGAGTTTCATGCCTAGGTGAGTCGGTTAAGTCTTGTTGAGCCATCGTGCTCATGGTTGCTGCTTAAGTATTTTTCAGGTGAGGAGCCACCCACGGACTCGGGTTACGAGTCTACCGGCGAGGGTTATCCTCCACCGGGGACCACGGCTGAGTGGGAGACGTACACGCCGCGCTGAGCTGAGGAGTGCAGCTAGTGTGGGTTGCCATAGGGCTGGGCAACCGACTTTTGCTAGATAGGCAGGCATGAGTTGTACAAATTTAACTTCCGCTGTGTAATATAAAACCTAGTTTGTAACTGAGTATTATACGACTTTGTACATTTCAGTTGGCTTTCTATGTAATACACTGTTTTCCTTATGATGTGTGCTGTCGGGTGTCGCATCGTGCGGCACCACCCTCTGCGATTCTGGATGAGCGGATTCCAGTCCGCCACAGTTGTGGAGAACACTATGGTGCCGTTTTGCTTCTTAGCCGAGGTTCACACGCAAGCTGGGCGGGTGACCGATGATAGAAGGAGCAGCGGCTCTTCTGATCAAGTTCTTGCGCGAGGGAGCAACGAAGTGATCGGTTCTGCCTTCGATCGGGTCGGCTGCGGAGATAAGAAGGAGGGTGAGGAGGCTCAGTGGACGGGGCGGCAACCAGCTGCTGTCCTGATCGATTTTTCGCCGTGGTGGCTGCTGGATCAAGCGCAAGAAACCGAGCTCGGGCTTCAGTCGGTTGAATTTGCTGCTGAGGCTGACATGTGGGTCCCACCTGGGGTTTAACATCTGAAATTAAATTTTCCCCACTGCTCTAAACAGTAGAGACCCAAATACCCTCTCATTTTTGAGTTATCAACCACAAGCCCATTTGAAGTTGATAGAATTCAAATTGTGAAGTGTTTGAATTAATTTTCAGCACATATGCAGTTTGAAATTCAAATTGAGTTTTAAGTTGCTAAACTTAGCTCATGTCAAGATCAACTCCAAATGGAGTGAAAATTGGTGTGTGAGATCACAAAATGTGCTGAGTAAGAATATGCCTCCCACTTCTAAATTCATGGATGGAAGTAGTTTGAATTTGAATTTGAGTTCAAACTACCCTCTTTCTAGTTATTCCCAAAAATACCTCAAAAGGTTTTGGATTTGGGTGAAATTTGGCATGGACATTCTTAGCAAGGTCTAGGAGTTTTTCATATGCCCAGCCCTTATATGATGCATGTGGGAAATGCCACTTTTGCATTTTGTGAGTTTATTCTCTAATGAGCATGTTGATGGTGTTTACTTGCTCTTCAAAGGTACTCATAAAGTTCCTTCAAATAAGTTGTGTGTGGTGATGAACACTTTGAATATGTGCCAAAAACTTAGGCCCTTACAATTAATTAATACTAAACTTAGTAAACTTTTTTCGCAGGAGGTTCTATATTAAAAACCGCCTGCAATAATTGCCTCTCCATAGGTCTGCTCTTGAGTTTCTTCTTCCTTTGCTTCATTTTTTATCTAGATTTCAATGTAAATACTCAAACATGTATAGATTCTGCAAATTAAGTCCAAACTCGATGATTCCTTTTTCTATATTCTTCAAAAACTAATATATACCAGATGGAACAAAAAGTTTAAAACATATATAGGTAACACTGTTATGTTTTGGTAAATATAGCATTAATTTATATGCACATATTATTTAAAATGGATCTTCTACTGAAAGTTGGTTTGTATGACCATATTGTCTTATTTATACATATATGGATCTTGTTATTTTTTTTAAATCAATCCAACATGGCAAAATTTAAATTGCCATCATTCTAATGAAATGCTTATATACGTATGAGGCATTCTTCAAATTTTGAACACACATTGATTCAAACAATTTTGTAAAAATCTGAAAAAAATCATAGAGGTTGGTATGATGACTAAAAAGTCCCATAGAAAAATGCACTCACAAAATTAATGTATTATGCAAGATACAAAAATGACAAATAACCTATTTATTTGTTTGTCATGTTGTGACCAATTTCAGAGTTTTTCCAAGTGAAATTTAATGGGCACCTGTAATATTAAATCATATTACAAGAAATTGAAATTTGGTATTTTACAGGCCCCCTTATTTTGATTAAGAATATTAGTTAATTTTTAACTTAGTAAACTTGTTTCACATGCGGTTCTATATTAAAAACCGCCTGCGATCATTACCTCACCATAGGTCTGCTCTCAGTTTCTTCTTCCTTTGCTTCATTTTTTATCTAGATTCCAATGTAAATACTCAAACATGTATAGATTCTGTAAATTAAGTCCAAACTCGATTATTCCTTTTTCTATATTCTTCAGAAATTAATATATACCAGATGGAACAAAAAGTTTAAAACTTATATAGGTAACATTGTTATATTTTTGTAAATATAGCATTACTTTATATGCACATATTATTAGATTGTCATATCTCCTAAAATAATGAATCTTCCACAGAAAGTTGGTTTGTATGCACATATAGTCTTATTTATACATGTATGAATTTTGTTATTTTTTTAAAGCAATCCAACATGTCAAAATTCAAATTAACCATCATTCAGTTATGGCGCCTCGTCATGTTGTGGAAGTTGGGCTCTCCAATTCCGAAAGACATAGTGATAAGAAGAAGAGCCGGCACCGTCGAATGGCGAGGAACCATGGCTGAATGTGATAACTCCTCGACGTGCTTTCATATTAGTTATTCTTTTCTGAACAATGTATGTGGACTGGATATTTGTGCAGTACCCTTAATAGCCTCTTTTGAGATACTTTCTCGGATGGATGTGCTCATGGTAATCCTATTTTATTTTCCTCTTACTTAACTATGATCCTGATGCAACATTTCCCTGTTGTTTTTTTGCTGGTATAATTATTGGTATGCTCTTTCCAAGATTAAAGAAAAAGTACAAACACTTGTACGTATGTTATCCTTTATGTGTCCCGTGTTACTCTGGTCACGATGTTACCGTTTGTTTGTTCCCTGTTACTCTTCTAACCAGATGTTACCGTGGGTTTATCCCGTGTTACTGCTCTCATTAATCCTAAACTTAGTAAATTTAGTAAACTTTTTCACAGGCGGTTCTATATTAAAAACCACCTGCGACAATACATCTTCGCAGGCGGTGTTTAATTCACCTTCGAGGAGGGAGGAAATTAAGTTCTCTGCAGCTATTCCTCCCCGGTCCGCTCGTCTCCCTGTGTCAACAATGGAAGACGCTCTTTTATCTTGCCCGTCCAACTGCAATTAAGTTCTCCGCACCTCCTCCTCCTCAGGCCACGGGTTTCCCTTCCGTCCAACTTCAGCCGCTGTCTTTTTTCACAGGAAGTTCTATATTAAAAACTGCCTGTGATAATACATCTTCGTAGACGGTGTTTAATTCGTCTTCAAGGAGGGAGGAGGGTCTCACACGCCGGTCGCACTTCCCTGCACCACCGTACCAGCCGAAATTAAGTTCTCCGCAGCTCTTCCTCCTTGGGCCGCTCGTCTCCCTTTATCAACAATGGAAGCCGTGCTTTTATCTCGCCCATCTCTTCACCACCGGCCGCAATTAAGTTCTCCACACCTCCTCCTCCTCCTCGAGCCACGCGTTTCCCTTTCGTCCAACTCCAGCTGCTCTCTCTTCGAACCCTTTAGCGATCGACCAACTCCAGTGTGATCGCTGCCTGCGATCCACTGTTCGCTATCGCCATTGTCGTTGTCGCCGTCACTACTCCCTCCTATTCTACATCGTTGTCATCATTTATGGCTGCGAACTTTGTTAATGACTTGGCGCGTGGCCGACTCAAGGAGGAGTGCTTGATGTGGTGCAAGAACCACCCCCATGTATGTACATATGGTACACCGGTCACTTTGTAGTTTTGTTTTTCCGTCTTGTTTGTTTTTGGTATTTTCAATTTCATGGCTCGCTATTTGCGTCACTTCTTGTCCAATTTTTCTGCGTAGGGTTTCTCTGCGAAGCCTGAGCCGGAAGACTTAATGAAGTGGCAGTGCATCATCCTCGGTAAAGAAGGGGTAAGTCATGAAGAATAAGCACAATCCAGTATAACCATCGTCCCCTTATTAATGAATTTCCTTTGTAGACTAACTGGGAAGGTGGTAACTACCCACTGATAATCTCCTTCTCGGATTACTATCCCTTTGTACCTCCGAGATGCGCCTTTCCACCTAGTTTCTTCCACCTGAATGTCCATCGCTCAGGATTTCTCTACCTTGGGGTTCTTGATCAAGAGATTGTAAGATAGACTTATTTTTCTCAAGTAATTAGTAATTGTTGCCAAACTTATTTGAAGTGGTTTCTTATGTTGCTTAAATTGATATTTCGTAGGGGTGGTGTCTTAGTATTAATGTCAGAATTTTACTACTTGAAGTTCAGCGTTTGCTTCATCAGCCAAATGCGTTCGATGTTGAAAATGATTGCTACAATCTACTTATCAAGGTTAGTAACTTTGTGTTAGTGAGCAACCTAGGTTATATGTCATTCCTCATTCAATATTTGTCAATTTTGAAGAATGTCAATGTTATTTCAGGATCCAGAAGAATATAAGAGACGTGTTTGGGAGCAAGCTCGACGGTACAGTTTAGATCGACCGATGGGAGCTTCATAGGAATACAAGTCTGAAATGTATAATTTAGACGACATGCAATGTGTATAAACTATGAAATGTTAATGTTTATCTCTAAATTGTAATGTGATTGCGGTTCTATATGTTCATTGTGGCAGCAATGCACATTTATTATCTCTGCACGCGAAGTGGCAACGGACAAATATACTAGAAAGGACATAATTTAAACATTCTTCACAGGCGCACTACTACAACAAGCTTCATCTCAGGCGGCTCTAAACGTATTATCACACGTGGTTTTCAAAACCGCCTGAAACGAAGAGCCTGTGATAATCAGCAATTTTCACAGGCGGAAACTTAAACTGCCTGTGAAAAAGTTTATCACAGGTGGTTCTATACCTATGACTAGCCGCGTGTGAAGACTCTTTATCAGAGGCGGTTTGCAACGTAAGAGTATATGCCTGTGATAACTCCATTATCACAAGCGGTTCAATACCTACTACTAGCCGTCCGTGAAGAATATTTATCACAGATGGTTTGTAACGTAAAGAGTATCCACCTATATAACTCTATACCACAGGTGGTTCTATACCTACAATTAGCCGCTCGTGAAGAATCTTTATCACAGACGATTTGTAACATAGAGAGTATCCGCCTGTGTAACTCTATTGTCACAGGCGGTTCTATACCTACGATTAGCCGCTTGTGAAGACTCTTTATCAAAGGCGGTTTCTAACGTAAGAGTATCCGCCTGTGATAACTCCATTATTGCAGGCGGTTCAATACCTACTACTAGCCGCCTGTGAAGAATATTTATCACAGGCGGTTTGTAACGTAAAGAGTATCGGCCTGTGTAACTCTATTATTGCAGGCGGTTCTTTACCTACGACTAGCCGCCTGTGAAGAATCTTTATCACAGACGGTTTGTAACGTAAGAGTATCCACCTGTGTAACTCTATTATCGCAGACGGTTCTTTACCTACGACTAGCCGCCTGTGAATAATCTTTATCACAGGCGGTTTGTAACGTAAGAGTATCCACCTGTGTAACTCTATTATCGTAGGCGGATCTTTACCTACGACTAGCCGCCCGTGAAATTATATTATCACTGACGGTTTGTTAGGTACTACATGCTATTATTCTAGGTCAATTTCATATGCACATTCACGTACAGTAGAAACAATATATTCTGACAAGCATCATCGACACAATATCACCAAAAAGTCATCTCATATACATATATGTAAGTACAACACATCTCAATTCATATACCAAATTGATCAGTGTACTAGCAAAGTTCTGACACATCAGCTATTACACCTGCGTCATCGAAGAACTGCCCATTTTGGAGGAAAATTTCATGATGCATGAGGGTACACAGTTCATTTGCAATCTTCTCGGCGCCTCCACCAGGCATATATCAAGAAACCGGCCATTCTTCGTCCACATTCATCGTGTGCTGCAATGAAACACATAATAAGGTTTAGAATGTGTTGGTGACAACGATAACCTAATAGTATTAAAATACGCTAGTTACAATGAAAATAAAACTCAAAAGTGACACGACCCCACGGTCTTGTCGAGCCAGGATCACGCTGAGGGTGCTGCATTGCATTGCACCGGATAATGCATATTAAAGATACAAAGCGGAAGCAAAGTTTTATTACATAAACAGGTTTATGGACATTTGTACAACAAAATGTGTTCAGTCTATACTCACGGGCGTAGACTACACATTGAGTTCATGTTCAGCCCGTGAACGTGTCCCCGCTAGCACGCACACACACTAACACGGCGACGTGCACGACCCCTGCAAAAGCTTCAAACATAAGCAGTGAGCACGATGGCTCAGCAAGACTGACCCGTCTCTCCTATACATGAAACTTCTACATGATGGATATAGGGTACATGAGGTAAATAATTTGCAAAGGACTCGCCTAATTATTTGAACCTACTTTCAATGTTTTAGCAGTAGGTTGTGGAGAACCCGCTAAGGCATATGAGAGAGCCGCAATAAAACAAGAAACACATTTCTCTCATGTACTTTGCCCAAAAGTGAAAAGAACTTTAATTAGCTCTAAGCTACAACATGACATTAACAAGCAAAGTATAACTTCCAAATCAGCAAACTTTTAACATGTATCTGGCATGTTCTTTCTACGTCACGGTACAGTGAACAAGTGGTACTTACTGACCACGAGGGACGGCGATTATAATCGATTTACACCTGCAGGGTTACCCGAATAACCCGTCACGTACGCCCGTACTCGATGTTGCCTACAGCAACCATCACGGACGTCGTACGCAACCACCTTTCACCCGTAAGCCAAATATTGAACCGGTCCTATCGTCCCGAGCAAGAGGTCTCTGCGCGCGCATCCGCAGTGCCGCCAGCCGATTTACACCTCAAGCTCTCAACCTACCCTCTGAACGACAGGCAATGCCTCAATACCCAGCTACACTTAGTTGTCTCATCGCAGCCTTCTAGTGGGTTAGGATTGCCCTTACCGACAGTTTCCTCTAATATTTATTCCATTTCTCAACTTTAAGGGCAATGATGGTATTTGTTCTTTTTGGCAAGCTCTGACCTAGATTCACTTAGGGCTTTAGCCTTAGGTGTGGTCTTTTGACGAACAAATTCTTGCCACTGAGCTTGTGTGATTTTTCCCATCTTCTTCGGGCCAGGGACCTTATTATCCTTAACATAAGCATTCGTTTCACTCTTCCAGCCATAAAACTTTTTGTCGCAAGAGACCAATGTTGCTTTCCTTACAACTTCTTCTGTGCCTTTTGGAAACTTGAATTATTTCTTTAACTTCTCCCACAACTCATTCTTGTCCGCCTCAGGGAATTTTCTCCAACTCTTGGTTGTGATTGGCACGAGCTCTCTAACAAGACAACCACATACATTTCGGTACTTTGTAACTGAATCCATTAGTTCTTGAGGAAGCCCACCTGGACCGACACTTGTTATGTATATGATGCGGTTCAATGGACCCTTATTGGGACCTCATTGCCCTTGTTTTTGCTTGACTGAATTTGAGGATTCAACCATTGGAGATCCTTCTGCAGTTTTAGGAGCCGAAGTCACCTCGTCATTGTCTTGACAATTAAGCTAGGTAGAAAAGAATTATAAGGCTTCATATACTTGACAACCAACATTAACTTAAACTGCTGGAGTTAAGATTCGTGATCCATACCTCGTCGGCAGGATCATGTTCCGGGTCGAGGTCCTCTGAAGTCTTTTTAATTTTTATATTTGGAAAAGAATCCGATGGACTGCGACACGAGCCTGAACTGCTGGAGTCACTAAACTCAACATCGTTGGCTTCATTGCTACTACCAGCACCAGTCTTCGTAGGGCTTTCCATGTTAGAACTTGAAAACCAACAGAAGGGGTTTCTTGTAATAGTACTCAGTGATTACAAAGACATCCTAACATGTAAAATCACATCCTAATATATAAAATAGAGTAAACATGGTGGATTTACAAAGACAACATGTATCCCTATTATAGTACTCGATTATTACAAAGACAACATGGATTATCTGGTAGCACAACAAGACTATCTCTTTTAACACAACTTTTCTAAACAACTAATTGGTGCAGGTAGAAGAAATAATTGAGCTAAATTTGCTTCGCTTTCTGATGTAAACAATTAATTTGCTCTCTAAACAATTTGCTCTCTGATCCATCTTCAAACAAAATCTAAACAATTAATCTAAGCAAATGTCAAGGTCTCTAAACAAGTAATCTAAACAATCTAAAGGAGGGGGAGAGCGCAGTGGGAGAGCGCCGGTGGTGGGGGATGGTGGGGAGGGGGCAGCGCACGGTGGGGGTAGATGCCGAGAAGGAGGAGGTGGCACAGGGAGGATTAAGGCACGGGGGTGCGGCGGCGATGGTGCCGGAGGGGGACATAAAAGGGGGGAGGGAGGCGGCGGCGAGGGCGAGGACGACACTCACCCGATGGCGAGGGCGAGGAGGGAGGTGACACGGGTAGGAGGAAGGGAAGGAGGCGGCGTGGGGTACAGAGAAGGGAGGAGGGAGAGCAGGGAGGAAAGAGGCGGACATACATAGATGGCAACGGCGATGACGATGAAGCTCGGCGGCGAGGACAAAGCTCGGAGGCGAGGACGGCGAGGATGAAGCTCGGCGGCAAGGACGGTGAGGACAAAGCTCAGCGGCGAGGGTTTTGGCGGCAAAGGAAAATTTTGACAGCTTGACGGCGTCTAAGTGAAATCTCCAAGGTTTGGTTTTTTCGAGGAGACCGAGAGGCCTTATACAGGTGCAGATTTTTACAAATGGCTCTTAGTTAAACACCACCTGTGAAGATGTATTAGTGCAGGCGGTTTGTAAATTGTAATTTAGAACCGCCTGAGCGGCCTAATATAGGCGCATATTTTCACAGGCGGCTCTTAGTTAAACGCCTTTAAAAAATGTTTAAATTATATTTGTTCGTTGCCAATTCGCGCGCAGTGATAAGAAATGTGCATTGTTGCCATAATGAACATATAGAACCGCAATCACATTGCAATTTAGAGATAAACGTTAACATTTCATAGTTTATACACATTTCGTGCCGTCTAAACTATACATTTTAGACTTGTATTCCAATAAAGCTCCCATCGATCGATCTAAACTGTACCATCAAACTTGCTCCCAAACACTGTCTATTATATTACTCTGGATCCTGAAAATAACATTGACATTCTTTAAAATTAACAAATGTCGAATAAGGAATGATATATAACCTAGGCTGCTCACTAACACAAAGTCACTAATCTTGATAAGTAGATTATAGCAATCATATTCAACATCGGGCGCATTTGGCTGATGAAGCAAACGCTGAACTTCAAATAGTAAAATTTTGATATTAATACTAGGACACCATCCATACTAAATATCAATTTAAGCAACATAAGAAACCACTTCAAATAAGTGCGGCAACAATTACTAAATACTTGAGCAAAATAAGTCTATCTTACAATCTCTTGATCAAGAACCCCAAGGCAGAGAAACCCTGAGCGATGCACATTTGGGTGGAAGAAACCAGGTGGAAAGGCGCATCTCGGAGGTACCAAGGGATAGTAATCCGAGAAGGAGATTGTCAATGGGTAGTAACCATCTTCCCAGTCAATCTACAAAGGGAATTCATCAATAAGGGGACGATGGTTATACTAGATTGTGCTTATTCTTCATGACTTACCCCTTCTTTACCGGGGACGATGCACTGCCATTTCATTAAGTCTCCCGACCCAGGCTTCACAGAGAAACCCTACGCAGAGAAATTGGACAACAAGTGACGCAAATTGCGAGCCATGAAATTGAAAATACGAAAAACAAACAAGACGGAAAAGCAAAACTATAGAGTGACCGGTGTGCCATATGTACATACATGGGGGTGGTTCTTGCACCACGCCAAGCGCTCCTCCTTGAGTCGGCCACGCGCCAAGTCGTTAACAAAGTTCCCAACCATGAACGATGACGACGATGTAGAATAGGAGGGAGTAGTGACGGCGACCACGACGACGGCGATGGCGAACAGTGGACGGCAGGTTGCGGTCATACTGGAGTTGGTCGATCGCTAATGGGTTCAAAGAGAGAGAGCGGTTGGAGTTGGATGGAAGGGAAACCCGTGGCCCGAGGAGGAGGTGCGGAGAACATAATTGCGGCCGGTGGTGAAGCGACGGGCGAGATAAAAGCGCATCTTCCATTGTTGACAAAGGGAGACGAGCGGCCCGAGGTGGAAGAGCTGCGGAGAACTTAATTTCGACCGCTACGGTGGTGCAGAGAAGTGCGACCGGGCGTGCGAGACCCTCCTCCCTCCTCGAACCTGAATTAAACACCGCCTGCAATGATGTATTATCACAGACGGTTTTTAATATAGAATCACCTGTGAAAAAAGAGAGAGCGGCTGGAGTTGGACGGAAGGGAAACGCGTGGCTCGAAGAGGAGGAGGTGCCGAGAACTTAATTGCGGCCGGTGGTGAAGAGACGGGAGAGATAAAAGCGCGTCTTTCCATTGTTGACACAGGGAAACGAGCAGCCTGAGGAGGAAGAGCTGCAGAGAACTTAATTTCCTCCCTCCTCGAAGGTGAATCAAACACCGCCTGTGAAGATGTATTACCGCAAACGGTTTTTCATATAGAACCGTCTGTGAAAAAGTTTACTAAGTTTAGGATTAATGAGAACAGTAACATCTGGTTAGAAGAGTAACAGGGAGCAAACATGCGGTAACATCATGATCAGAGTAACACGGGACACATCAAGGATAACATACGTACAAGTGTTTTTACTTTTTCTTTAATCCTGGATAGAGCATACCAATAATTATACCAGCAAAAAAAACAACAGGGAAATGTTGCATCAGGATCATAGTTAAGTAAGAGGAAAACAAAGTAGGATTACCATGGGCACATCCCTCCGAGAAAGTATTTCAAAAGAGGCTATTAAGGGTACTGCACAAACATCCAGTCCACATACATTGTTCAGAACAGAATAACTAATATGAAAGCACGTCGAGTTGTTATCACATCCAGCCATGGTTCCTCGCCATTCGACGGTGCCCACTCTTCTTCTTATCACTATGTCTTTCGGAATTGGAGATCCCAACTTCCGCAACATGACGTTGGATGGAGTTGATGTCTTCCGATTTCCATTTGCACTTCAAGTTGGGACAGACTGGGCATATCAGGTATCCGCTGGGGTGCTCGATGACGCGCAGATAGTCGCCGCGTGGGACTGGCAATTCGTAGCCATGATACCTGTCATCATCAGAGTCCGTGCTGATGTACCCTGGTGAGGGGCACTGCTCCCTAACCGGAGAAGATGGCGAGGAAGCCTGACGGGAGAGCAGCAACACGCAAATCTCGTAAGAGGTAAACACATCGATGCAGGCATACTCCATATGCTGTGGCAACAGGATCACCTTATCCCACTTATCACACTTGATGTCCTTCGCCTTGTCGATGTGCACATTGATCACCTCTAGCGCCAGGGTCTTGAGCGACGCCGACATGAGTTCTGACCGGTGCACCACCTTCACGGCGAGGTCCTGGAGCTCAACCACATTTGCTACCTTTTTTTTCAAAAGCGGACAAGCTGAGATCATTGCATTAAGGGGACTAGAGTTACATTACAATTTCCGCACAAGTGGTGCAAAAAGGACTAATTTTAGAAAAAGAGAAAGAAAGAAAACCACATTTGCTACCTCGAAGCCGTAGTCCTCGTGCATCCGCTTTACGTCGCTACTGATACTGACATCGGAAAATCTGTCGTGCGGATAGGCGAAGAAGTTTTTCAGGGCACTTTCCTGGACATAGTCCGCGTGAATGTTATGGAAGATGAGGCAGTGGCGGCCCACTGTGACGCCCTCAATTCTGTGGAAAACCACGGAACTGAGAACTAATGCATATGTATGCCCAGGGTGTTCATCACACATACACATATACTCCACAAACTGAATTCAGAATATATATAACCACGAATAACAGAGTTTATTACAATGTCTCATGAGTCTTGGACTCATGCTCACAGCGGAAGTCTTTATTTCTATGCAGCGGAAGTCTTTATTCTAATGCGGAGGCAATTTAACTAATACGGAAGCAAATCTAAGCAGCAAATGGCTCCATCTCTATTCCATTCCACAGGCAAGGTTGAGAACAGATCACACGCCTTAGTGCTCCACTTGGTCTTCATAGTAGTCTTCTCTTGCTGCTGCTGATGAAATAATAATGCAAGTTTGAGTACAATGATGTACTCAGCAAGTGCGGGAAAAACACGATATGTAGCTCATAACCAGGTAGGTATAAAAAGGCTCATTTGCAGAAAAGCAGATTTATAAAACCATGATAAAACAACAACTTAATTTTAGATGAATGTAATCCCAGCATGTATTAAATTACCAACATACCTCCATCACTTTCCATGTTCCACCCGAACATTAACCAACTTCATTCTTGCTCACGAGTACCTCCTCGTATTCGCTACCATCTCATCTCATAAACAACTTCGTCTCACACCGAGACCAATCTCGTTGCCATGACTCAACAGTCATGCAACCATCTTATCACCAGGACTCAACAGCCCCAAAACCAAACCATAACCATAATCAATAACCATAACCAAGAACCATCCCAATAACCATCCCAACTAATCATGGCAGTTGGCCAGGCGCTCGTGACCGTAAGCTCGGCTATCATGATAGTTTTAGACTCTGCAGAGTTTGCACCTCTTTACCCACAAGTTTGTGATTTCGTCACCCGTCGGCGACTGTAGAACCTCCATTATACCAGTACACAACCGTTGGTGTATGGTCAAGAGATCACAAAATAGCCTTTACAAAGGGGCTACTAGATGTATGGACTCACTAAGGATTCACCGGCAGGCTAGAATCTCCAATTCTCCCACCCACGGGCCCCCTCTTGTGCCATGCAGTTCCCAGGGCAGTCCTCACTCGACTCCCATTCCCCGCGCCTTCCACAGTCCATAACACTCTAGCAACTTACCTAATTACTCATCTAAGCCGCACCCATACTTGGCCTTGTGGTGGCACTGTTATCCTGGCATGTGCATGCATGAACCGGTCCTTAGATCTACGACAAGTAAACCACCATCTCATGCTACCTCATTCACAAACCTAGGCTTGCCTAGATCTCCCTCTGATCCATGTTCATTAACATCATCAGTTTCTCATATCATTACGAGTGCAGTTAGCTAGACACATCTATCTCACTTCCCAATCCCATGGACTCAGCGAAGCATAAAGCAAAAACCATACCCGACTCATAAACTTCCCTAGCGACAAGGGTGGTTTAACCAAAACTAGTAAACTCCTAAAGGGTTTCTCACCATTTTTGACTCAGCACACACACCTTTCGCAAAACAAAACAGTTTCACCCAAAACATAGGATCAACATGGTCAAGGAGCACTTGCCAAGTTCTTGCGGTTCCGGTTGTTCCTGGATCTCAAAACCTTGTTGCTGCAGCTCGTCGTAGCCAGCTCCCTGAGCTTGTCCTGCTATGTAGGATCACGTGCATACAAGATTTACAGCAATCAATATCATGCACAAACCTTAAACTAGATGCGATGATACATATGCATGCTATCCTATGATTAGTTTTATTATATTGGTTTGTACGTGTTCTTGCATGGCTTGCATGGATTTTATGATGAACAGAGGTGTTCGGATCAAAGGTGGACGTGGCGATGATCTTGTCTTTAGATCAACCTGATGATCAAGTAATCTATCCACGAGAAGGCTTCTGTTCGAAGGAACCAAAGAACAGATGCAAAGAAAACACAACGATGTGGTAAGGTGGTACTGGAGACCTACCTTACGTTCTTCTCGCTCTCGAGGTCCTCCTCAGATCGTTGGGCTTTCCTCCGGCGATCTTCCTTGCTGCACTCCGGCGATGGTCTACTCGGCGGGTTGGGACTAGGGCTCTAAGTCGTCGGCTCAGGAGTTGGAAAAGAAGTTCGTGGTTTTGGCCAGAGGTTCTGGGTTTCATTTATAATAGGGAAGAGAAGAGTCCTAATCTGATTGTATCCCGAATAAGAGTCCTATTCAGATCATCGTTGGATCCTAACATCTTATCTTTAGTTGATTTGGTGCGGTAACATTGTGGGATTCAGGTCGGTTTCCTTTACGTACTGGTATTCTTATGCATACAGATTCCAAAATCGCTTCAAAACTCGTCACCTTCGTGGTGATGAGCTCCGGAAGCTCCACGTGTCCAACGGGCCTGGTCTCTCCCTTTCCGCAGAGACGGGCTCCGGTTGTGCCGCGTGTCAAACGAGCGAGACCTCCCTTTTCCTTCAGAGGTGAGCTTACACGGAGGTGGCTCTGTGCACGCCACGTGTCAGTGCCGGACCTTTCCTCTCTTCTTTCCTCAGAGACGTGCTCCAAGGTTGACACGTGTCCAACAGTGTTGGGTTTCCCGAAGATAAGCTCCGATAGCGACATGTGTTCAATAGAACCGGACCTCTCGGAGGTGAGCTCCTAGATCGATACGTATCCCGCGCGACCAGTCCTCCGATTTCCATGATGACTAGCTCGGGGGGAAACACGTGTCCCACAGGGTCGGACCTCTCCTCCTTTGCGGAGATGAGCCCCGAGCCTGCCACGTAGCCAGTTTAGCGGCGGACCTCTCCCCACTTCGCAGGGATGAGCTCCGAACACGCCACGTGGCCAGCGAGCCGCGGAAGTTGTCTTCGGCGCTCTCTGTGAACTGGATTCGGCTCTTACTAGCTATCTATTTGATAATTTCTCTGTTCCTACTTCTTTTAAAATGTTTTTCCCTACATGAAATATGAATACATGCAGAAACCAGAGATGAGGGTGTCACACCCACGCAGAGCTGCAGAACGGCCGTCTTGTACGACTTGCGCCCGTCCGAGTTCTTGACCTCGTACGACTCTGTATCCAGGCCGACGATAAGGGGCTCTGGGTTGTTCCTGCGAACCTGCAAAAGGAAGCGCTCGACATCGGCACCGGAGGACGTGACGCTGGTCTCAATCACGGTGCCGTTCAGCATGACCTCGGTGGTATAGGTCGCCAACTGTGTTGGCGGAGCCGCCGGGACCAGAGATGACGACCATCAGAGCGGTTTACCGGCGGGACACCAGAATGTTGCAGCTTGGCTCCCTGGTTGTTTGCCGGTAGGCCACCAGAAGGTTGCCACTTGGCTCCAGCGCTTGACTCCGGGAGCGCCAGCGACCGCCTGTGAAACAAGTTTACTAAGTTTAGAATTGATTAATATCCTTGATCAAAATAAGGGGGCTTGTAAAAGCCCAAATTCTAATTTCTTGTAATATAATTTAGTATTACAGGTGCCCATTAAATTTCACATGGAAAAACCTCTGAAATTGGTCAGAACATAGAAAACAAATAAATAGGATATTTGTCATTTTTTATCTTGCATAATACATTGATTTTGTGAGTTCATTTTTCTATGGGACTTTTTAATCATCATACCAATCTCTATGAATTTTTTCCAGATTTTTACAAAATCGTTTGAATCAATGTGTGTTCAATATTTGAAGAATGTCTCATATGTATATGAACATTTTATTAAAATGAGGGATAATTTGAATTTTGCCATGTTGGATTGCTTTAAAAAGATAAAAAAAATTCATACATGTATAAATAAGATAATATGTTCATAAAAACTGACTTTCAGTTGAAGATACATTTTTTAAGAGATATGACAATCTGAATAATATGTGCATATAAATTAATTCTATATTTACCAGAACTTAACAATATTACCTATATAAGTTTAAACTTTTTGTTCCATCTGGTATATATTAATGTTTGAAAAATATACAAAAAAGAATCATTGAGTTTGGACTTAATGTGCAGAATCTATACATGTTTGAGTATTTACATTAGAATCTAAATAAAAATGAAGCAAAGGAAGAAGAAACTGAAGAGCAGAACTATGAAGAGGCAATTATCGCAGGCTGTTTTTAATATAGAACCGTCTGTGAAACAAGTTTACTAAGTTTAGGATTAATTAATATTCTTGATCAAATTAAGGGAGCCTGTAAAACTCAAATTATAAGTTCTTGTAATATGATTCAGTATTACAGGTGCCCATTAAATTTCACTTGGAAAAACCTCTGAAATTGGTCAGAACATGAAAAACAAATAAATAGTATATTTGTTATTTTTGTATCTTGCATAATACATTAATTTTGTGAGTGCATTTTTATGGGACTTTTTAGTCATCATGCCAACCTCTATAATTTTTTTCAGATTTTCACAAAACTGTTTGAATCAATGAGTGTTCAAAATTTGAAGAATGCCTCATATGTATATGAGCATTTCATTAGAATTAGGGATAATTTAAATTTTGCCATGTTGGATTGCTTTAAAAAAATAAAAAATTCATACTTGTATAAATAAGATAATATGTTCATAAAAACTGACTTTTAGTGGAAGATCCATTTTTTTGAGCATATATGATAATCTGAATAATATGCACATATAAATTAATGTTATATTTATCAAAACATAACAATGTTACCTATATAAGTTTTAAACTTTTTATTCCATCCAGTATATATTATTTTTTCAAGAATATAGAAAAAAGAATCATCGAGTTTGGACTTAATTTGCAAAATCTATACATGTTTGAGTATTTACATTGGAATCTAAATAAAAAATAAAGCAAAGCAAGAAGAAACTGAATGGGCTCATGAACGCACACCTTTGGCTAATTTAATTCACTGAGCAGACCTATGAAGAGGCAACTGTCGCAGAAGGTTTTTAATATAGAACCATCTGTGAAACAAGTTTACTAAGTTTAGGATTAATTAATATCCTTGATCAAAATAAGGGGGCTCGTAAAAACTCAAATTCCAAGTTCTTGTAATATGATTTAGTATTACAGGTGCCCATTAAATTTCACCTGGAAAAACATCTGAAATTGGTCATAAAATGGAAAACAAATAAATAGGATATTTGTTATTTTTGTATCTTGCATAATAAATTGATTTTGTGAGTACATTTTTGTATGAGATTTATTAGTCATTAGACCAACCTCTATGTTTTTTTCAGATTTTTATAACATTGTTTGAATCAATGTGTGTTCAGAATTTGAAAAATGCCTCATATGTATATGAGCATTTCATTAGAATGAGGGATAATTTAAATTTTGCCATGTTGGATTGCTTTAAAAAATAAAAAAATTCATACATGTATAAATAAGACAATATTTTCATAAAAATTGACTTTCAGTGGAAGATCCATTTTTAAGCAGATATGACAATCTGAACAATATATACATATAAATTAATGTTATATTTGCTAAAACATAAAAATGTTACCTATATAAGTTTTAAACTTTTTGTTCCATCTAGTATATATTAATTTTTGAAGAATATAGAAAAAAGAATCATCGAGTTTGGACTTAATTTGCAAAATCTATACATGTTTGAGTATTTACATTAAAATCTAAATAAAAAATGAAGCAAAGAAAGAAGAAACTGAAAAGCAGACCTATGAAGAGGCAATTATCGTAGGCGGGTTTTAATATATAACCTCCTTAATATCCGACTGTGATAATGGACGACTATATAAAGCACCGCTCGGGCACCTTAAAAACCTAACTCGGGAGATTTCACATCGACGCCATCAGGCTGCCAAAAGATACATTTGCCCCTCGTCGTCGCCGCTGCCATCCTGGCCGTCACCGCCGCCGCCGTCCTCTCCCTCGTTGCCGAGCCCACGTCGTCGTCCTCGCCCTCGCCTCCAAGCGCGTGCACGTCATCGTCCTCGCCTCCAAGTGCCATCACTGTACACTAGCTTTATGAACCATGTGTTCAACTTTCAGCCTTCACTTGCATTCAAGAAATGGTTACTATCATATTTTTATTTTTACAGTTTGACATAGGAGATGGACCGCCGAGCGTGGATGTACAAAACGCCAAGGCCTGATCCTTTGTATATTCAAAATGTTGCAAACTTTATTGAAGCGTCCAAGGGACGTTCGAAGATGTAAAAGATAGATGATGTCCATGTATCGACTGTAAAAATAAGATTGCTTGGATAGATACTATAGTAATCCAATCTCATTTGGTGAAAAGGGGTTTCAAAAAAACTACACAATATGGACAGAGCATGGTGAGTTAGATACGAATGATGTGGATAAAAATGATGAGAGAGGTTCTAATGAATATAATGCTCATATCGATTATGGTAGTGACAATCAGGATGACGATGAGTTTGATTGTAAGGAGATGTTGCGTCATATCGAACCACATCTATTGATTTCTATGGGAGCAAGTAAAGGTTTAAGTAAAATGGAGACATTGCATAATGCGGCCATGGAGCTCTTATATGATGAATCAAAGGGTTGTGATAAAGAATTTACTACATTGCGTGCAGTGCTAGAACTACTAAAGTTGAAAGCCACACACGGATGATCCAATTGTAGTTTCTCTGATCTTTTGAATATTTTGGCAGAAATTCTTCCGAATCCCAATAAACTGCCCAGAAGCACTTATATAGCGAAGAAACTTCTTTGCTCGATGTCACTAGGTGTGACAAAAATACACGCTTGTGTGAACCATTGTATTATGTATCGCAAAGAGCATGAGCTCGCAACTAGATTCCCCATCTGTGGTGTCAGTAGATACAAGAAGGACTACAATCACCAGTATGTTACCAACATGAATAAGACCCTAAAGAATAAGAAGAATATTATTGGCCCTGAAGGTGACGATGACGATACTTCTGGCGATGCAGGCAGGAACAATAAAAAAAAATCCTGCCTTGGTGATGTGGTACATTCTAGTAATTGATCGCTTGAAGCTTTTGTTCTCAAACTGTGACACCCTCATCTCGGGTGTCAGCATATGTTCATGTTTTATGAAGAAGAAAAGCATTTTAAGAAAAGAAGGAACAGAGACAAGTATCAAAGGGATGGCCAATAAAGCTCTCCGAGAACACTGAAACACTTCCACGACCAGCAGACCACGTGGTGTGTTCGGAACTCATTCCCGAGAGATAGGGAGAGGTCCGACACTAAACTGGATACGTGGTAGGCTCGGGGGTCACCTCCCCAACTGGAAAGAGGTCCGACCCTGTGGGACACGTGCTACCGCGAAGCTAGCCGCTGCAGAAGAAGCAAAGGCATTTTTATAGGACACGTGTCATCCTCGGAGCTAGTCCTCGCGGAAATCAGAGGACCATCCGCGCGGGATACGTGTCAATCTCGGAGCTCATCTCAAAGAAGTCCGGATCTATCGAACACGTGTCGCCACCGGAGCTTATCACTGGAAGGTCCGTCGCAGCTAAACACGTGTCGACCTCGGGGCATGTCCCTGAGGAAAGGAGAGCGGAAAGACCGGCACCCACACGTGGCGTGCGCGGAGCTAACCTCCGAAGAAGAGGGGGGTCTCGAATCGTGACACATGGCACAACCGGAGCTCGTCTCTGCGGATGAGGAGATACCAGGCCCGAAGGACATGTGGAGCTTCCGGAGCTCATCACCGCGGAGGTAACGAGTCTGAAGCGGTTCTTACGAGTAAAGATACCGGTGCGCAACGGAAACCGATCTAAAATCCACGATGTTACCGAAGATAAGACGTCAGGATCCAACAAAGATCTGAATAAGACTCTTATTCGGGATCCAATCAGATTAGGACTCTACTCTTCCCGATTATAAATAGAACCCAAAACCTCCGGCCGAAACCACAAACTCCTCGTTCAACTCCTGAGCCGACGACTTAGAACCCTAGCCCTATCTCGCCGAGCAAAACATCGCCGAAAGCACAACAAGGGAGATCATCGGAGGAGAACCAAGCGGTCTGAGGAGGACCCGAAGACAAGAAGAACATGAGGTAGGACTTCAATGCCACCTTACGACATCATGTTGTTCATCTCTTTGCATCTGTTCTTCGATTCCTTTCGAACAGAGGTGTTTTCGTGGGCAGAACACTCGATGATCAGTTTGATCTAAAGACAAGATCATCACCACGTTCATCTTTGATCTGAACACCTCTGACCATGCAAGCCATGCAAGAATACGTACAGATCAATCTAATGAAACTAATCATAGGATAGCATGCATGTGCATCATCGCATCTAGTTTAGGGTTTTGTGCATGATATTGATTGTTGTGAATATTGTATGCACGTGAATCCTACAAGCAGGACAAACTCAGGAAGCTGTCTACAACGAGCTGCAGCAACAAGGTTTTGAGAATCAAGGACAGCCGGAACCGCAAGAACAAGGCAAGTGCTCCTTGACCATGTTGATCCTATGTTTTGGGTAAAACTGTTTTGTTTTGCGAAAAGGTGTGTGTGCTGAGTCAAACATGATGGGAAACCTTTTTATAGGAGTTTACTAGTTTTGATTGAACCATCCTTGTCGCCAGGGAAGTTTATGAGTCGGGTATGGTTTTTGCTTTATGCTTCGCTGAGTTTATGGGATTGGGAAGCGAGATAGATGTGTCTAGCTAACTGCACTCGTACTGATAATAAGTAATTGATGAGGTTAATGAACATGGATCGGAGGGAAGATCTAGGCAAGCCTGGGTTTGTGAATGAGGTAGCATGAGATGGTGGTTTTACTTGCCATAGATCTAAGGACCGGTTCATGCATGCACATGCCAGGATAACAGTGCCACCACAAGGCCAAATATGGGTGCGGCTTAGTTGAGTAATTAGGTAAGTTGCTAGGATGTTATGGACTGTGGAAGGCGCGTGGAATGGGAGTCGAGTGAGGTCTGCCCTGGGAACTACATGGCACAAGAGGGGGCCCGTGGGTGGGAGAATTGGAGATTCTAGCCTGCCGGTGAAACCTTAGTGAGTCCATATATCTAGTAACCCCTTTGTAAAGGCTATTTTGTGATCTCTTGACCATACACCGACGGTTGTGTACTGGTATAATGGAGGTTCTGCAGTCACCGACGGGTGACGAAATCACAAACTTGTCGGTAAAGAGGTGCAAATTCTGCAGAGTTATTAAAACTATCATGATAGCCGAGCTTACGGTTACGAGCACCTGGCTAAACTGCCATGATTAGATGGGATGGTTACTGGAATGGTTATTGGAAAAGTTCTTGGTTATGATTATGGGTTTGGTTATGATTTGGTTTGGAATTGTTAAGTCTGGATGATGAAAGGGTTGCATGACTGGTGGGTCATGATATGAGATTGGTCTCGGTGCGAGACGAGGTTGTTTTATGAGGTGAGATGGTAGCGAATACGAGGAGGTATTCGTGAGTATGAATAAAAGATTGGTTAATGTTCGGATGGAACATGAGAAGTGATGGAGGTATGTTGGTAATTTAATACATGTTGGGATTACATTTAAACTTAAGTTGTTGTTTTATCATGGTTTTTTTTACAAAACTGCTTTTCTGCAAATAAACCTTTTATGCCTTCCTTGTTTATGAGCTGCATATCATGTGTTATTCCCGCACTTGCTGAGTACATCATTGTACTCAAACTTGCATTATTATTTCTTCATCAACAGCAAGAGAAGACTACTGTGAAGACCGAGTAGAGCATTATGGCTTGTGATCTGTTCTCAACCTTGCCTGTGGAGGGAGTAGAGATGAAGCCACTTCTGCTTAGTTTTGCTTTCGCATTAGTTTTTGCTTCCGCATTTAAATAAAGATTTCCGCTGCATAGAAATAAGACTTCCGCTGTGAGCATGAGTCCAAGACTCATGAGGTGTTGTAATAAACTCTGTTATTCGTGGTAATATATAATCTGAATTCAGTTTGTGGAATGTATGTGTATGTGTGATGAACATCCTGGGCACACATATGCATTAGTTCTCGGTTCCGTGGTTTTCCACAGAATTGAGGGCGTCACACAAACCCTAGGGAGGATGAACTTATGCACTGGCATTTCGAGCAGCGCAAAAAGAATGAAAAACACATTCAACACCCTGGTGATGCAACCCAGTGGAAAAATGTTGATATTCAGTATCCAGAGTTTGCAAAGGAAATCGGAAATGTAAGGTTTGCCTTGGGTACAGACGGAATGAATTCGTTTGGTGAAAAAAAAGAGCATACACAACACATGGGCCGTGGTATTAACGATGTATAACCTACCGACGTGGTTTGTCACAAAAGGAAATATATTTTGTTATCTATTCTTATACAAGGTCCGAAACAATTCGGCATCGAAATTGATGTGTTCTTGGAACCTCTGATAGAAGATATGGCAAAACCGTGGAATGAAGGGGTATGAACATGGGATGAGTACAAGCGGGAGTAGTTCACGCTAAGAGCAATTTTATTTGTTACCGTGCATGATTATCTGTAAAATTCCCAAGTTGACCCTTGCTGGTGTTTTGGTGGAATTCAAATCAGCAGGGGATGCTCCTCCTAAATTTGTTTTCAAACTCAAACTTTTGCCACGTGAAATAAGGGTTAGACTACGATAAAGGAAGTGTAGCAAAAAGAAGATGAATCATAGGATTTGAATTAGGGTCACGAGAGAGGATGAGCCACTATATTCAAATTCGTCCTTCAAAATTTGCTACCACTTTTCAAATTCAAACTTCGCTACATGAAATAAAGAGAAGTTACAAAAGGAATTTAGACGAAATGGAAATAAACCCGACAGTTCAAATGCGAGCACAACCGAGGGTTAACGCCACGGTATTCAAATTCAAACTTTTGGAATTTGCTGCAACTTTTAGATTTGAATTTGGGAGCTACTGTTATTCGGGAGGGGGAAGACTGCTGGTGGGACCCGCACGTCATTGGAATAGAGACCACATCAATTTTTCCTTCTCTATGTGAGTGACACCGAGGGGGAGAGAGCTCCACCAAGCTGCTTTAGACGTACTCCCGAAGGCAGCTAGCTGCACAGCATTGTTGATCGATAAACTTCGCTGCTGTCAAACCAAAGTCCAGTTTCTCTGCTCGTGAACCCTCTTCACACGTGAAACCAAAGAAAACGATCATTTCTTCGGGGGCTCACCCGAGAGCACCCAGCGCTACCTCTCTGTGAACCTCGCCGATCACCTCTCGGTGGGTTTGACGCCCGGTTGAGCCACCCCCAGGCTGCGCCGGCGACTCCCCGACGTTCTCAACATGTTCTTAGCTCATCCCCGGCCTTTCCCCACTGCGTCCGAGCAATTTTTCCTCCAAAAAACAGAGCAATGCCGCACGTCACGGCAACTTGGCGTCCGGCTCACTCTGACTCTCTCCGGCACGACCAACATGACTCAAAGGTGCTCCATGGTGTCTATATTATCATCTCGGACCCCCCTTGCTTCTCCCCATTGCCGGTGTGCCAGAATTTGAGTTTGACGCCAGTATGTATGAGAAACCAATGCTGTCAAATTCTTCAAATTCACCCAAACCAGTTGATCATCGTTTCTCCAGTTCAAACAACAGAAACTAGTAGCCCTAGTGCCCTCCCACGCCGAAGCACGAAGCAAACCACCCCTCCTCCACCCTGGGCGACGAGAAATCGCCGTCAGCGGCTAAAATCGCCGCGGTCCATGGTGACAACTAGTTTTCCGCCGTTTGTTGCGTGAGTTGAGCTCCGTTCCATGTTCCCCGACCACTAGGGATGCTTTAGGGCAGCGTATCTGGCCGGGAGAAGCTTGGGACACGCCGGAACGCGTCGATGCCTATCTCCCAAGCCGCCCCGCCGATGCCGACCCACCTCCGGCTGTTTTCATGCGGGGAAACCTTGCCCAGCAGCTGTGTCACGTTCCAAGGATTGTGTAGGGTGAAACCGGAGCTAATTTTGTGGATACTTGAGGGAGAACGAGCCGTGCCACTATCTGTGCCGGTGTGCACGCGCGTGCTCTGGCGAGAGGTTGAAGAAACACCTGACCCGTGGGCCCCACTTTTGAATTGTTCTGTGTAGAATTCAAACAGAAAGTTGTTCAAACTTGAAAAACCGATAACTCTGGGTAGAAAGCTCCAAAATTAGTGAGACAAATTTTGTTGGATTCCTCATAAGAAGTACTTTGCAGAGAAACAAAGTGCTTGCTATGAAAATGCCTAGGATTTTCTGTAGAATTGTTTTCATTAAATATTTAGGGATTTATTCCAGGAGCAATTCTTTATGAAATATTCCCAATTTTGGGCAGCAAATCCTTCTCATAGTTCCTTAACTCCAGTAAAAATTTCAGGATTTTTGGAGAGATTAAGGGGGCTTAATCAGTAGGTTTTCTCAGGTTTATGTAAATGGGCTGAAAAATCACAGGAACAAATTCCAGAAAATAGAATTAAACTTCACCAAGCCATTCTGACCAGCTAAAAGGATTAGAAAATTTTGGAACAAATTTTCCTAGGAACCTTAGGTCCAGACCTATTAGGATATCAAATTTCTCCATATGACCAAGTCTAATTAAATTCCTATAAATCATTGAAGGTTAAAGGTTCCAAGAATTTTTGTGGCCATATCCTTCCTCAATAACCTCGGAAAATTTACCATAAGCTTATCATGAGATTAGAAAGCCCCTGTGAAAATTTTAACCACAGAAGCTGCTGTCTTAATATAGTTTAGTTCTGTAGTCATATATCTCACTTAAATTCATAATATGACACATATCTTTATTTGATCATTTCGATAGAAATATTGTTCGAGAAGACTTCGGAGGCCGCTGACTTGAATCCTATTGACAGACACTTTAGTCGGGATCAACGCTAAGGCAAGCCCCGGTTTACATCAAAATTTACAAATTTTATTTGTATTCACTTTATAATGTCTAGCATTTTGGTTATTGCACTAAGTATAGGTGGTATGACACTCCACATGCATGAACCAGAAAAACCCTGGAGTTTCATTTAGAGTAGGTTTTTAACTAATGATATCTGTTGTGATCAATTTAACAAAAGTGGATTAAAAGAGGTATAACTCGAGTAGGCTGTTTCCTACTCGTGAACCGGGATTAAGAGGGATCAATCAGAAGAGTTGGAAATTGATCCTCTTAGCTGGGAATGGAGACCGGGCAGTATGGATGGAAGGCTCAAGGACGTGGTCCTGTAAACCTAGTCTCTGTCTGAGTCGATTAAGGCCCGTTCTCATGTGCGTCCCTGTGGGACAAGTTTGAGTTGTGTACCGGATGCATATTGGCTATATGGGACCCAGGAAACTGATGTAACATGTTAACCTGGGTGTTGGGGCAATCCCCACCGTCTTATGCAGATGCTGAAAGGATAGAGAAGTCGGCTCTACGAGGGTTTGCCGTAGTGTGACTTAATCCAAGTCGGTGGGACCGGTTTGATTTTTAGGTGTCATGTGAAAGGTTGCCACATACGACATTGAGGGGATCGGTTGATCACCGGTCTCGGACGGGCGTATGTGTCGTGTCAGCCGGGTGTTTCTTATTCGAATCACCGTCGCTCGCGGTAGTGAGCATACTTGTTCTCTCCGTCGTGACGTAGTAATAAACTGGGGGAAAGTTAATATGCTTCGTGAGTAATCCTCATATTGGAGATGAGGGATGATCAACCCTTCACTAAATTTACTTTCTACCTTGGGCTAGTAGCGTCGAGACAAAGCGTTTCTTGTTTGATTGTGCAGTCTCGGCGTTGATGGCGCAAGGTACGTATGGGTCTAGGGTAACTCACTAAAGTTACTTTCTCCTTGGGCAAGTGGCATCAAGATGAAGCGTTTCTTGTTTGATTGTAGAGTCTCAATGTAAATTGTGTGAGGATTATAAAAGTTGATTAAAACTAGAAGTAAGGACTCTCTGATAGCTCAAGTTCAGCTTTTATGCAAACTTCTTTATTCAGCCCTCTATTTTCAGCATTTAGAGTTTCATGTGTAGGACGTCGGTTAAGTCTTGCTGAGCATAAGCTCACGGTTTGTTGATCCATTGTTTTGCAGGTAACTTTGCATAAGGCAACGTTAGGGAGGAAGGGAGATCCGAGCAGGGCAGCACCCAATGAGAGGTGTGAGTCTCACTTTGGAACCCTGCACGCCGCCAGGTTTTGATGTGGTGCTAGTGTGAAGCATCCGCAGGTAGGATGGCTTCATTTTGCTTAGCGTAGGCTATAGTCTGTGAATGTATTCTTATCTTCCGCTGCAATGTACACTTTACATTATTTGTAAAATGAGACAAGATTATGTATTAAAGACATATATTGTTGTGTATGTGTGTTTTTCGGTGATGTGCTTTTAGGTGCCGCATCGCATGGCACCACCCAATACGATTCTTGGACTGTCTGGACGGGGTCCCCACATTATCCCGGACTCTTTACACTATCAGGACAAATGAAAGGGAAGAAAGGTTGTGTAAGGTGCGTGGATAGAACTGGATTTTTGTACCTCACTTCATCCAAAAAGATACACACAAGTACTGGAAGATGAAACAACAATTTGATAACACAATAAAAAAAGATACTGCATCAAAACCTTACAGTGGAAAACTCATGTTTGAAATGGTCAAGAATATTCAGGTTGCTTTCCGTAAGGGCAAAAAGTTTAAAGGAACAAAGAGAAATAAAACTACATCTTCGGATGATACAACTGACACGGCTTTCAAGAAACAATCGATTTTGTCAAGTATCTTCCATACTAGAAGAACCTGAAGTTCGCCATAGTATTGATTCAATGCACGTTACAAAGAATGTATTTGACAACATCATTGGAACCTTGCTGGACATGCCGAGGAAAACAAAGAACGGATTAAAATCACGTATGGAACAAGTAAATCTTGATATGAGACCAGAGCTTCACCTGGTAGAAAAGGCCAACAGAAAGCACTACCTTCCCCCAACCAGCTACAAGTTTACACTACAGGAGAAAAAGGCAATTTGTGAATGCTTGCGTGGAATCAGAGTGCCCACGAGTTTCTCATCCAATATTCGCAAACTAGTCTCGATGAAAGACTTGTCTTTATTCGGCTATAATTCTCACGACTGTCACATGATGATGACAGTGTTCCTTGCCATTGCAATAAGGGTCATCAAACCTGAGCATGTAAAAGTTGTCATCACACGTTTGTCTTACTTCTTCAATGCAGTATCGCAAAAGGTGATAGCCTCGGAAGACTTAGACTATTTGAAAACGTACATCGTCGAGACTATGTGCAAGCTTGAGATGTGTTTCCACCATCCTTTTTCGATATGCAAGTAGACCTAATCATACATCTTGTTGATCAGATAAAGCATTGGGACCACTATATTTACATCATATGTTTCTGTTGGAGAGATATTTAGGAGTATTAAAGGGTTATGTGCGGAACCGTGCTCACCTAGAAGGTTCAATAATGGAAGGACACACTACTGAAGAAGTGATTGAGTTGCGTTGATTACATCAAAGATGGAAGCCGAATAGGTGTGCCTATACTGGTACATGAGGGTAGACTATGCGGGAAAGTCAAAGTGGGTAAGGAACCTTTTATCGTTCAGGATTACAAATTAGTATATTGGGCATATTTTGGTGTACTACAACAACTCGCAATAGCTGAGTCGTACATTGAGGAACACGAAATTGAGCTTCGCAAAAAAAAAAAACAAGGCCGCACAGAGGACTGGATCACGAAAGAGCACAGAAGACGTTTCACTGAATGCTTAATGGACAAAAATATACCATACAGAGACTCTGATGAAGAGGCAACAATGAAGGAGTTAGCTTCTGGTCCATCTGCTTCGTGACATCATAGCAAGCATATGACATCAACGGTTACACATTTTAGACTAGGGAAAAATATGGTAAGAGTGTTGCACAAAATAGTGGTGTTCATATAGAGGCTTATGATCCACAAGTGCAGAAGACCACATACTTCGGGTTCATAGAGGAAATATGGGAACTCGATTATGGCGAAAGAATGCAAATATCCGTGTTTAAGTGCCAATGGGTAAAACATCCTGATGGTGTGAAAGTGGACAACTACGGGCTGACACTGGTAGACTTGAACAAAGTGGGTTATAAAGATGATCCATGAGTTCTCGCAGATCGTGTTGCAAAAGTTTTTTATGTACAGGATCCAGGAACTGAGAAGATGCATGTAGTTGTTTCTGGAAAGTAAAATATTGTTTGGGTTGAGAATGTGGGAGATAATGAAGAGGAATATAATCAATATGAAGATATGTACCTTTTCACCGATCCAGACAACATCAAGCGCGTAGAAAGAAACATTAAAAAGGATTTGAAACCCTATATACGAGAATATGTCAATGATGGAAAAAATGTATGACATATATTTTTATATATTTGTAATATTGTAATGAAGCTTTAACATTTTACTTTTACAAATTTTCTCTTTTAATATTTGAATTTTGACATGATGGAATTCTTTAAATAATTAACAAAATTCATACAGTGAAATACACTACGCTTGAAGCCATGGATTACTGAGTGTTGCTTCATCTCTATGTGTACGTGTGAGCTCCGTTTTTTCTCTGTTCGCTACAATTTTTGCAGGCGGTTCTATACCTACTACTAGCCGCATGTGAAGAATCTTTATCACAGCCGGTTTGTAATGTAAAGAGTATCCGCCTGTGAAGAATCTTTTTCGCAGACGGTTCTTTATCTACGACTGTCCGCCTGTGAAGAATGTTTATTACAGACAGTTTGTAACGTAAGATTATCCGGCCATGTAACTCTAAGGACACATGTACTCCGCGCGTGGCGCGTTCCCCTCGCGCGCGTGGTAATCGAAAAGGTAATGCGCGCACGCCCGGTATCAAACAAAGAGGGCCAATATGGGATACAAGAGACCACTAATTGAGAAACACCATCAAAAAGGCTATTACTGAGAATCATCTCCTTTGATGATCATATCATCCGTCATCATCAAAGGAGAAGAATCCAACAATGAGAAGACGTATTAACAAAAAGGACAGGATCATGAGCACTAACCACAGAAGCAAAGTGTTGAAACCAAGCACGAGGACATGTTTGAGGCCATATAAGAATACGTCAAAGACAGCAAACTATACCCACAGGAACATAATACTCCAATGACAGTTGCATATACACCTCTAGAGGATAACAAATATAGTTCAAAATTAAATTATTTTTTCAGAACTAAAACAATTTAATAACGGAGGGCAACAATTCAACATGACTATAAAATCAGTATATCATAACCCAGACAACTGATATATATATATATATATATATATATATATATATATATATATATATATATATATATATATATACACACACACACACACACAACAACAACAACAACCAAGCCTTTATCCTAAGTATGTTGGGGTCGCTTGAGTGCTGCTTCATACAGTGAAATACACTGCGCTTGAAGCCATGGCTGGCTGAGTGCTACTTCATCTCTATGTGTACGTCTGATCTCTGTTTTTCCTCTATTCGCTACAATTTTCGCAGGCGGTTCTATACCTATGACTAGCCGCCCGTGAAAAATCTTTATCACACGCGGTTTATAATGTAAAAAGTATCCAGCTGTGAAGAATCTTTATGCATGCGTTTCTTTATCTAAAACTGTCTGCCAGTGAAGAATGTTTATCACAAGCGGTTTATAACGTAAGATTATACGCCCGTGTAACTCTAAGGACGCATGTACTGCCCGCGTGACGCGTTCCCTTCACGCGCGCGGTAACCGAAAAGGTAAGGCGCGCACGATAGAGGTCGCTTAAGCCGCCTCTATTAATGACCAATATTGCAAGCGGCTCCTACTCCACGGTACGCCTCTATCGTGCGGTCATTGCCATTCGCGTGCAGAATCGAAGCGATCCAACCTCTCCTTCTCCGCACCATTATAACTTATACCTTCCCCTTCTCTACAGTCTGCACCACCATCACAGTCTTCCTCTTCCCTCTAGTCTTCATCTTCCTCGCCGCATCATAGCCCTGGTCTCAATGGCACCACCGACGAAGCGCTCCTTACCATGCTCTCCACTCGTCGTGCCTCCGTCCCCGGCTCCAACCGCGTCTCCCTCCGCAGCTCCAACCGCGCCTCCGTCCCCGGCTCCAACCACGCCTCCGCCGCCTTCCTAGGCAGAAGAGAGAGTGCACCTGCTTAGGAAAGTCGTTTTCCTAGATAAGAGTTTGGTTGCCCTCAGGGCATAGGCAGACGATGACGACCTATCACCGTTGTGCCGGCAGATGACGAAGGATGTATTTAATAGTACACCTGATGCCATGGTTCTTTTGGGTCTTGGTCGTCTTCCAGAATGTACTAGAATGGGCACCATAGTCCACTACCTCTTCAGATTAAGCGCAGTGGCCGGTCGTCTTGACGCGATGCGGGAGACGGTCGGTGAGGTGCTTGGGGTGGAAGGCAGCAGGAAGTTGGTGAAGACGATCGCCGACAAGTGTGGGGTTTCTCCACCACCGGAAGACTAGGCGATCGTCTGTTGTTTTCTTTTGTTGTTTGTAAAAATCTAATTCTTAATGAATGTGTGTTTGATGATGAATGTTTGTTATCGATTATCGAATTGTTTGTTGTTTTTGTGTTTGATGCTAAATATGGTTGATGTATACCGGGCAACGATGTTTGGTGGCTTCGAATTGGTGTCAAAGGCGTGTTATGATCTCCTCTGTATTAATGGACAATATTGCAGGCGACTCCCTACCCCCGGTCGTTTCAGCCGCCTGTATTAATGCGGCTTCTAATTGAATTCAAAGACGCGTTCCCCTCGGAATTAATGGCCAATATTGCAGGCGGCTTCTACTCCCGGTCGCTTCAGCCGCCTGTATTAATGGCCCATATTGCAAGCGGCTGCTATCCACGGTTCACCTGTGAAAATTGATATGTTTACATAGGCGGTTTGCCGTTGCGAGCCGTTTGTGATGTTTATTCATCACAGGCGACTATTAAATCATTCGACATCACAGGCGCATTTTTTTACGGACTGCCTGAGTTTAAAAAACGAGGAACCTATGATAATGATTTTTGTAGTAGTGGTGGTGTTTAACTAAGAGCCGCTTGTGAAATCTGCGCCTATATAAGGCCGCCTAGAAATAAATTTTAAGTAATATCGTTGGATATAGATTGAACGGTAGATGAGCTGTATGCAGTAGTATCTCAAAGCCAAGGGATTCCATGGGATGCCACAGTGACCAAGCAGGAACAGCAGCAGCATAATGTCCAGCCGCTGCCAAACAAATGGCTTCCTTGGAATGATCAACACTATAATTAATAGCAGCAATAGCAAAATCAGGAGCAGCAGCCGCAAGAGCACAGAATTCTGGAGATTGAGGAGCCAAAGCAGCCGGAAGAAGACCCAGCCCCACAGATTGCAGCATCCCCTCGTAATGCTGGCGAGGTCACAATGCAGCCAAATATCACAACAAGCGATAAATGAATTGCAGATGCTACACCAGATTATAATGGAACTGCAACTTCAGCATCAACAGATAGATAATTGGATAACAGTTGGGGGATGGGACAAATACTTCCAAGAGATCCTAGTTGCTAAAATTCAGAGAAATTAATCTGCCCAGACCCTTTGATTGGATCTGGAAATGCTAGGTAACTAGAAAACTAAAAATCTTTATCTGGTTAATGTTCATGGACAGATTGAATTTGAAGAACTTACATAAAAAAATTTACAAGATAGAAGTGGACGCCTACACATGTGTACTATGTGATCTCAGCATTGAGTAATACACCTACCACCTTTTCTTCTAGTGCACATTCAGTACAACATGCTGGAACTTCTTGGGAATACAATTGGATCATGAGCTGCAGTTTTTCAACACCATCAAAATGGCAATGCAAAATTGGCAGGGTCCCTTCTTCATGGAGATCTTCTCTGTAGCTTCTTGGGAAATCTAGAAGCAGGGGGATGGGAAAATCGTCATAGAGGCTAATTCATCCTTCCAACCTTGGAAACAAAACTTCCTTTCACTGATCAACCTTCAGTTATATAGGTTCAAGCCTTCAGTCAAGGAGGATGTCTTGGTATTGTTGGATAGCCTGTCTTAATTCCTTGACTCCTCTCTCTCTTAATTCAAAGGCTACAGCAATCACTTTCCTCTACAAGCTTGTACAGATCGAGGGTCTTCCATTGATGCCCTTACATTTAATAGGAAGTCTAATATAATACCACAATAGGGATTTTCCCTACTATAATTTCTCAAAAAAACAATCATTAGGTTTTTTATTTTTAATAGAACAGTAGGAAAGTTGGATGATGTTTTGTTGTTGACTTGATGTTTCCTTGAAACTGCCCTGAAGGTATTTCAAAGCCTCCTATCATACATGTATACACAAGAAGGGATAAGAAACAACAAGTTAATGAAGCATCAAACAAGAGCCCATCAAACAAACAGCCCAAAGGAATGGATCCAGCGAGCAGCAATTATGCCAAAAGGACCGGAGCTTCAAATAGGGTGCAACATTTTGATTACAAAAGTTGTCCTCACACAAGAAGGAGCTGTATGGAGGAAACAGCTCCAGTAGGGGAAACTCCAAAGTCTGACGAGCTTGAAGTTTATAAGGAGGAAAAAGACAAGAATGGAACTCCAGCTGCTTCTAAAATCGACTCTAACAAGAAGCAAACACCAAAAGACTCTTCAAAAACTGAGATCGCACAATTTGCAGGTGGATGCACAAAAAGTGAGTATGAATTGAATATGCATTTAGTTTGTAGAAGTAATATTTTTATATGGAATCAATCGTTGTCTTGTATGATGTTAGGAATAAACCACGCCGGCCACGGTCTGGTCCAAGCGTGTGTCGTGTGCGTTGCTATTGTTGTGTACGTGTATATGTGAGCTAGTTGCCTTGGAGTACAGGTGCTGGCTAGGAATAGGTGGTGGCTAGGAAGGACGTGAGTTGCAGAGTGTAGTTGAGCTCCCGCATGGATTGGCGCATGACAAGTCTTGCACCTAAGCATAGGTTATGGTCGCGCATGCGTAGTGACCAGGCTAGTAGGAACGAGTTGCAACATTTTTCACCGGCATGCAGTAGGTGCTCATCCATGCATGGACGTTGTATCGGATCAAGCAAGACTTGCAATTAGTTGGCCTAGAGATCTAGTCTTGAGTAGTGGCTGGACGCCTGCATACCCATGACTTGAATGTCGGAGATGAAGTTGTAGTGCGGCCATTAGACTCGGTCGAAGTAGTTGCTCAGCATAGTAGGGTGTAGATATAAAGCAGCCATGTAATCTTTGTGTAATCTGAGTCTGAGTAGCGGGAGTTGCATCAAGCTCCGGCGTACTCGCTGGCTACGTTCGTGTGCGTAGGTAATTGTCCACCAAATACACAACAATATAGTACAATACGGTGCGTTGCCAGGATGTTTTCTGCTATTGTTGTGCTATTGAGTTTCTCTTATGTGTTTGTGTGTGTTTGAGTGATCCTGGTTCCAACATATGACCACGATTGTGTCTAACAGATTCATTATTTTAGTTTATAAATAAAATGACTAAGTGGCAATGGAGCAATGATATTTAGAGAAAAGAAAAATATAACTCTTAATATATGAGACACTTAACTGGAAATTGTAGTGGCAATTATTTAAATAGCAGATGGGAGAAACAGCTACAATTAACAACCCCACACCCGACGAAATATAAAAAAAATAGAATGTTGAATTGTAGAATTCAAACTGTAGTTTAAAAGGTAGTGCTAGAGTTTAAGAAATGTTATGTTGATGTATCTTGTGGAGAGCCCGTCTTTTGAGACAGCAGACTTAATTTAAAACTATATATATAAACTTCAATATCAAAATGTTTTGAGATGCACCTCCAAGTGCCTGCAGAAGCTGTATTTCGCTACACTAAATCCAAAAGCAACGTTTATATCTGTTATATGTTTTTAACCCTTGCAATTGCAACGATTCCTTTTGAAATATTTATATGTCGGGTTTCTTATAATCATATAGGGTACTGTGCTAATCCTTTTGATGCAAGAAAATGACAGTACTTCTTAAAAAACATGGCAAACTTTTGCATTCTTAACAGTTTTCAAGTTAGACAACATTTCCTTACTAAGTAATTTCATTAATGCTAGGTACTGAATCTGAAGGTTTTGGCATAGATGGAGCGGCATTAAGAGTTCAATTTCATGAAAAACAATATGTCTCTAAAGTGGTCATAAGGTATCGGATTCCTTTATTGAATAATTTCTTTTCTAGTATATCCGTCTGCACAATAGATGCTATGTTCATATTTCAATTTATCATGATATGAGGATATTGATTTTCTTACCTGGCGTGATATAGACTAGCTCAAAACACCAAGGAAGTCGCAACAGACAGTGATATGTATGGCAGTTCCAGTAGGATGGGTCTTCATGAAAATCTACTGAAGGGGATATATCAATACGGCAATTCATATTTTACATATTTCCTTGGGATGCCAATTATTTTGGAGTGGGCAACGTCTTTAGAATCTCTTGTCATTCTTATCCTCTATTACTATGATTTTTAAAAAAGTTACTATTAAATTTTTGTTTAAAGGCTTGGAGAAGCCTTCTGCGGTCCATCAAAGAGGAATAGTCCCATTATGCAAGTGGTCTTGATGTAATCCAGCAGTCTTTGTCTGGAACAATTGTGACAATTTGCTGCGGAGTTTTGCAGCGACTTGATTATGGACCTGCAGAATGGCATGCCTTGGTTCTTGTACCAACACGTGAATTTCCCAAGACACTGAAAAAGTTACTCAATCACTTGGTCAGTGCCTTAGTATTAAAGCTCATGCTTGTGCTGGAGGCTATAGTGTCCATGCTGAGAAACAGATTCTATCAAGTAGCATTCAGGTCCCCATTGGCACCCCTGGTCATGTTCTTGACGTGCTGAAAATGTGAGCACTCTGTCCAGACCACATTGGAATGTTCTTTTTGGATGAAGCAGATGAACTACCAACAGGACGTTCCAAGGACCAGGTCAGATTATTTTATTACCCACCTACTTGCGCAATGTAGTCGTTACCGTGAATGACTACACTGAACATATTACTTGCATAGCATCTATAGTCAATATCAATTATTATGCTATAATATAATGCCCCTATTTTATTAACTCGTGGCTACCCATATTTCTTGCAGATCTATAACATTATGCAGCATCTTCCTAATAAAATCCAGGTTGGAGTTTTCTCTGCCATCTTCTCCAATGAAGCCCTCGAGATTAGCCAGAAGTTAATGGATAAACCTGTGACAATTATTGTGCCAAGAGATGAAGAACTAAAGGATATCAACATGGAGCAGTTCCATGTTAAAGTCTATATGTAAGAACTAAAGCTTGGCAAATTGTGTGATCTTTTTAACACGATGATGGTCACAAAAAGCATCATCTTTGTACGACACGGGACAAGGTCAAGTCACTTAAAGAAAAGATTAGAGGTAAGGGCATAGCTGTCTCGGCAAGCCATGGAGGCATGAATCAACACGCCAGGGACACTGCAATATAGGAGTTCCAGTCTGGATCATCTCGTATTTTCATTGCTACTGATCTTCGTCACATGGATGTGGTGTGCAGGCCCCAGTTATCATCAACTATGATCTGCCATCACACCCCGTGCACTACATTCGTCATGTTCTGCAAAATAGACAGCTTGGGAGGAAGGGTGTGGTCATAAATTTTGTTACTTGTGCTGATGAACACAGCCTCTCTGACATCCAGAGATCTTGCAACAGCCAGATAGGTGAGCTACCCTCTAACATTGCTGATCTGCCGATAGGCTATAGAGTGCAGAACCAGAACTGAACCTTAGGGCTAAAGCCTACGGTGATCTAGTCAAGTTCTTGCAGGATACACTGTTTCTCTAATACCTTGTGATGTGGTCAGTTAGAGCTTTACTGTTTGCCTAGGGATCCTAAACTATGTGACAGCTTCATTGTTTTGTGATATTTTTTTGAACCGGCATTGTTTTGTGTTATTCGTGCAAGTTAAAAACCATGGAATTGCTTCTGTGAATCCTGAACCTTGTTCCTAGCGTTCTATTACAGGTTTCAATACATCATACCAAGTTTTTTTAATGGGTGTGTTTCATATCAAGCAGCCGTATGAAATGTTTTGTATTTCTGAGAGGCATTTAGTTTTCTAGCCATGGTACTAAATACTAATAAAATTGTTAAATGATGATACAGCATGTGGATAATGGTTAATATATGTGTCGTTGGTGAGTAAAATAATCTTCTAATTGCAATACAGGGTGCGCTTCAAAAAAGTACTTATGCGATGTTTTCTTTGCATCACACATCTCCCTATGTTAAATAGGACAACCAGTTTTTAGTACCCCGGGAAGAAATCTCCTAACGAACGGTACTCTTAATGAATATAAGTGCTACAGAAAGATGTTTGATGGGCTGAATTATTTGTATACAACATGTGATGTCGTGGTGCAATAACTTAATAGTAGATCCAGTTCAAAACTGATGAAAATCTCAATTTTCTTTTTTGAATCATACCATCATAACATAAGCTACAACATCATTAACTGACACTAATTCATATGTTCTATCCATAATTAAATTATTGTACTCTATATACGATAAAACATCCTGTTGTACCACCCTACATGCAAATTATTTTCAACAAGAAGTACTGCTTCAAGCATGTAAACTGGTTCAAAAGGAGTCACCTTGGTGGCTCCATGTTTTCCAATTCTAGAACCCCATAATTCATGTGATAGTATCTCGTGCCACCTTCTTGGGCAATCCGCTATCTTCTTCTTGATTAACTTAATAAAAATCTTGTTGCTAGATTCTGCCCGACCATTAGCTTGTGCATATTATGGTGACAAGTTTAGCAATTTTATCCCAAGAGATTCAGTAAACTCTTGAAATGATAAGAAATAAAAGAAGCTCCTTGATCAGTGGTTATTGTATGTGGGAATGGTGGTGCCTCTCTTCTGACTTGCTTCTCGGGGCAATCCTTTGCAAAATGCCCCTGGCGACCGTACGTATAGCACGCGTACGGTGGCTGGCCGCTGCCTTGTGGACGAAAGCCCGGCATGCGTTGCTGAGGTGCGAACGCACGTTGCATCACCCGTTGCTGTTGCTGCTGCATAGGTGCTGGTAATGCCAGTCGGAACGCCGTCTGTGGATACGGCCGATTGCGAAACTGCATTGGTCGAGACGGAGGCTGCCAGAGTTGACCCGATGGTGTGCGATACACCATCCTATATTTCTGGGGAGGACCATCTCCCTCTTCTTTTGGGCCGCAACTAATTCCTTGCCGGAGTGTTCCTGTACAATCGCAGCATCAATCATTTCATTGAGGCTGCCGCGATTGAACATCGCCAACTTGTCCTTCAGGAGCGGATTCAGCCTCTGGTAAAAGTGATCCCGCCTCTTCTCGTCCGTATCAGCATGATACGACGCGTATAAGGCGAGGTCATTAAATGCACGGGCATACTCCAGTGCGTTCCGATTGCCCTGCTGCAGGTGTAGAAATTCTTGTGCCTTCCGCTTCATCAGACCCGGCAGAATATGATAGGTCCCGAAGGCCGTCCTGAATTCCGTCCAGATATGTACACGCTCAGTGGGTTGGGAGGCATAAAAGTTGGCCCACCAAGTGCTTTCAGACCCCATGAGTTGTTGGGCCGCAAACTGTCTTCTGCTGCTCACTAACTCGGAGCAGTCCAAACTTCATTTCTATTGTGCGAAGCCAGTTGTCCGCATCAATGAGCTCATCCGCCCGCGAGAATACCGGGGGATGCATAGCTAGGAAATCCGAGTAAGAACCTTTTTGGCATTCTTCCCGGTCTTGATGTCTCTCTGGGCGCGGCGTATTCTCGATGAAAGTTTGCAGCAACTCGGTGTGCTGCTGGTGCGAGCCCGCCATGGCCGCAACAATATCTGCCAATGTGACAGTTGGTGGTGGTGGTTGCTGCTGTCCCGAGGATGTCTCGGGCGGCTTTTGGGAGGCATCTCCGCCCCTGACTGGAACCCCCAACCTCTGGGTTGGCGCGAGTGCGAGTCATTCTGAAATTCATAACGGTGATAGTCAGCACATGTCATACTTGAAAATCCATGAAAACAGTACGCATTGTAGTGATGGATGAGAAATTTGCACAACATTCACATATATTGATAAAGCAAAAAAGTTATAAAAGATACATTATTCTCGGGTCAAAATTACAACAACTTTTGATCACCCGAAAAGTCGTGCTCATGTCATCACTACATACTCACACGCTACTATTTTTCTAACGACATGTCGCTATTACAAAAGTTACCACCTACAACCATCCTCACTGCCCTACTTGGAAACGGAAACTCCCTAGTCGGAGTGGAAGTCAACCTCCCGTGGGTCTACCTCCTCCGCTGGTTCTTCTGGTGGCTCTGGATCCATGACCTCATCTTCAGGTTCAGGCTCCGGTATTTGAATGTGAAGACCGGAATTTGCCAACGAACCTCCTCGCCGGTGATGTGCTGGTATCTTGATTGCCAAAATCCACCATTCCTGTGAGCCTATAGATACCCAGATCAGTGGACTCCCGAGGGCAGCCCGACGCGCACTCCGTGGCCATGGGTCGACAACGGGGTAGCGCTCGTGGAGGCGCAAGCAATCCCAACCACCCTTGTTTATGAACAGATCAATCTGGCAGTCCGATTCTTGATTCTCTTAAAGGGATGCAACACGATTTTAAGAAATTTGGACCATTTCTCGATTTGTGCATCCTTATAGGTGATGAAGAGCAGGTTGTGCTCTTCCATGAGAGCTCCTCCCTACTAGAGGTGGTCCATGTCATGTGCTCCAAAAACTACGACATCTCCTCTACTCTGTAGGGTTCCCCCTCTCGAATCCTCCCCAAGCTTCAAGAGCATGAGCAATTATGCTGGATGAATTTGACCTCGGAGAAGTTCATGGTGTTTCAACCACGTGGCCAACTCCTCCATCGTGGCTGCCAAAGGGCCGAAAAGAGGGTGCATGTCTTCACCAAAGGCAGTGGTGATGCGTCTACGTTCTTCATTAGAAGCACCATTGGTTCTATTCAAACCACCATTTGTTGTCAAGGAAGAAAAGTATGTCAAGTCCTACCAGCTTCCATGGGAATCAAGAGGAATACCTGCATGACTCCTCAATATTGAAGGCTACAATGTGTTGCATGCATGAGATCATACGTTGTCTGCATAAAGTTTGACATTCATCCAAACAAGAAAATCGCACTCATAATTGGAGGAGGAAATCAAGAAGGTGGGAGGACAGTTCATGCATGCGTTCATGCAGGAGAGGGGATGCATGCAACAGGCTTCGACATCATTTTCCCTGACAATTAAATAGAAACAAATCTGGATATACTGCAATAAGATGTATGTCGTCCTCATATTTTTGAGAGACCAAAATAATTTGTATGGAACAGAGAAGATATACACTGATGAGTGGGATACCCTTCCTATCAACTTTACTTATGTTCAAGTCATGCCAACAGCTATGACAACAATCATAGCTCGGGGACGAGCTGTCTTGAGGAGGAGGTGTAGTATTTTTGGTGTGTGCACTGCGAGCCTGAGCTACCAGATTAAAGACAATTCATTAGTTAGTTGGTAATGTAATGGTGATATTGTTACTATAACGTGTGAAGAGTAACATGAATTAGTTGGTTTGTTGTGAAAGAGATAAGTTAGACATATTTGTTAGGTTAGTACTTATCAGATTAAAAAGTGTCAACTCTTTAAATAAAGAGTCAATACTCATTAATTGAAATCAAGCAAGAAATCAAAACAAAGCAGTCAGAGCCTCCAAGGGAGGGTGCTTGCCAGGTTACCTCTTACTATCCAGTTATACCTAATCTGAACCATAGCAGTTCCAAGTGCTCATGTAGGAAAATTTTGTGTAGAGATTGAATCTATAAAAATCCTATGTTTTTCCACCATCCCAAAGGAGCCTGATTGAACAATTATTCCAATAATTTATTTTGTTCATGTATTGCGGTCTTGCAGACACATCCAATGATAGGAACTAGAAACTCCTTTTTCCAATTCATATCGCCGTTTGTTTTTCTCAACTAAGAAATTATTTCAGTCTATTGTTCCATTGCAAGAAAATACCAAGGCTCAATCACATTCACACTTTGGTTGGGAAAGAATTTAATGACTGTAAAGACCTCAGTTTTTGACACATTCAAAGTGTTCATCACCACACACACACACACCTCATTTGAAGAAAGTTGATGAACACATTTGAAGAGCAAGTAACCATTATCAACATGATCCTTAGAGAACAAACTCACACAAAGCAAAAGCGGCATTTCCCACATGCATCATCTAGGGGCTGGACATATGAAAAACTCCTACACTTTGCTAGTAATATCCATGCCAAGTTTCACCCAAATTCAAAACCTTTTTTAGGTACTTTTGGGTATAGCTAGAAAGAGGGTAGTTTGAACTCAAATTCAAATTCAAACTGTTTTATCCCATGAATTAAAAAGTGGGAGGCATATTCTTACTCAGCACATTTTTGTGAGCTCAAACACCAATTTTCACTCCATTTGGAGTTGATCTTGACATGAGCTAAGTGTAGCAAATTCAAACTTTATTTGAATTTCAAACTGAACATGTGCTGAAATTTAGTCAAATCAAACCCAGTTTGAATTCTAACCAATTCAAATGGCTCAGGGGTGAATAATACAAATCACCATGGGCATTTTAGGGCTTACTGTTTACAACAGTAATATGGAGTTAAGTTCAGATGTTAAAATGGGAGTGGGACCCACCTGTCAGCCACTGAAGAGGTTCAACCGACTGAAGACTTTCTCACTCGGGTCTTCGGGCTTCAGCAGCGATCGCCACCGAGGGGAGGCCACCGCGCCACCAGCTGCTTGGCCACACGCGGGCGCAGGTCGGTTCCGAGCCCTTCTTAAGGCGCTCCACGCCTCGGCCAAAGCCCTCGCCATTTTTTCCCTCGCAAGAACACCGCACCAGAATTCTTTCCTCCGCCACTCGGGAGGACCGATCGGAGAGCCACGATCACAGCCTCCCCGATCCCTCCAGAGCTACGACAAGGTACTAGGAACCTTCCTTCTTCTTCCCCGTCGCTAGAAATCGGCTGAACTCGGGTGATCTCGGCTATACCGAGAGTTCCATTCAGTGACCTAAAACCGCTGCACTTCGGGCTCCCGTGGACAGCCCAGCCAGGAGGTTGTCACGCCCAAACTATGGCGTCCCTGGACGCGTTAGTGACCGGTGCTGCTCACCCCCGAGCCACAGCCCGAGCGCTTGATCGCCGGCGATGAATTTCCAGTTTCCCCTTTCTCGGTACAGACCGACCTTCGGGTGCGGTTCTGTCAAATTCACGCTCTAGGAAAGGTTAGAGGATCTCAATCCGTTCCTACATAGACTAGACTTGGTAGCGCATAAGTTGCCCTCACAACCTTTGGCCTGAGAACCCCTGTACCCGGCGTATTTCGAAGCTTGCCGACGGCGGATTCTGCGGGAAGCATCGGGCGCACGGTGGGAGCCTACTTCGGCCCTTCCCTGAGCTGCTTCGAGCCCATGCCGAGATTCCTGAGGAGCCACTGATGCTTTCCGGACGGTTGCTTGGTCGGTTAGAGTGCTAGGAAGGTCGGCCGACACGGCCTAAGTCTTTCCGAAGCCGCCGCTCGTCGCCGACCATGTGCCGGCCGTTTTCATGACGAACTGAGCCCAGAATCATGTTCCCCGAGGGAATTTAAGCAGGGGCGGCAAGAATCATGGAGTTTGGAGCACCACCGAGGCTGCCGGCGAGCTCTCCGGCGAGGCGTCACGGCGGCCGAATGCGGGAGTTGGGAGGTAGACGAAGGGGGTGGACCCCGGCTGTCGGCGGCAAATATTTTAAAACTTGGATCTGCTGTGGCACGGATCGGGTGCGGCTGCGCGCGAAAGACTCTGTAGCCGCGTGTGTCATCCGATGAGGAGCCGACACATAGCCTCGGGTCCCACGCGTAGAGATTTAAACTTTTCCCGATTTTCAAATTTCATTCAAACTTCAAATCCTTATAACTTTGGCTAGGAAAATCCAAATCGTGTGAACCAAATTTTGTTGGATTCAGCTCTCTGAGAAATTTCCAGCAAATCAAGTTTCACTTCATGAAAATCCTTATTTCTCTAGAATTAATTCTTCAAATTCAAATTGTTTAGAATTTTAACTGGAGAATCCTTTGGAGGAAAATTCTGAAATTTTGCTGGGACGTGCATCAAAATATCCCTGTGCTACATAAAAATTTAAGATCCATTTGAGCTCATTTGATCCACCTAATGGTGTGATTAGTGAAACTGTTCCAGAGAAAATAGAAAATGTTCAGAAACATTTTTCAGAATTTCTCTGAAATTGTTTAGCTCATATCTTTAGCTAGGAACCTTCAAATTAGGTGAGACCAACTCTAGTAGAACCCTCTGAAAATCTAGTTTTCAGAAAGGCATGGCTTGCTCCATGAAAATCTCTAGAACACCCTAAAGACTCCAATTAAGGTCAAGTACATAATTAGTTGTGGAGGGCTCAAATGAGCTTTGCTGCAACTAGAACTTGACCAAATCTCTGTTTAGGTTGTATCCAAACCACAGTATAAATTTTAGAGTCATTGAGTCTGTCTAGTGGGACTTACATCCTTCATAAGTTCAATTCCAATCAAATGCATTTAAATTAATACATGTACTTGTATCTCATGTAGTCGCTAAGGTCGAGGAGGAACCTGAAGTCTTAGACTTCATTACTCCAGAAGAGCAGCTAGCCTACGACCAAGAGCAGCAAGGCAAGCTCCGGTTTGCATTAACCTTTTTTACAAAATTTTATTTTTTTAGCACTTACTTGAGTATTATTATTTCTTGCACTGAAGTCTTGTTTGAAAACCCAATTGCATAGCCAAGAAAACCATGGGTTGGGATTAGGATTGAAAACCCCGATTAGTTACTGCAATGCTAGGATAGTGTAGGATTCGGTACAAGTCGAGTAGTTTGAACTACTCGCGAGCATAGGCTAGAGGCACTCGACTCGGGTAGAGATAGCACATGATACACATGGCAAGAAAAATGAGACCGAGCGGAGAGTAAGGGCAGCAGGACTTTGGGGCCTGGGTGCTATAGCTCCGCTTGGGTCGATTGAGGACCGAGCCGTGTGCGGGTCTGTTGAACAAGCTAGAACAGTACTGAAGATCTACCGGCTATATGGGAACCGGGAAACCGATGTAACTCGGGTAGCTGGGTATTGAGGCATTGCCCGTCGTTCAGAGGGTAGGTTGAGAGCTCGAGGTGTAAATCGGCTGGCGGCACTGAGATGCGCGTGCAGAGACCTCTTGCTCGGGACGATGGGACCGGTTCAATATTTGGCTAACGGGTGAAAGATGGTTGTGTACGACGTCCATGATGGTTGTTGTAGGCAACATTGAGTACGGGCGTACGTGACAGGTTGTTCGGGTAACCCTACAGGTGTAAATCGATTATAATCGCCGTCCCTCGTGGTCAGTGAGTACCACTTGTTCACTGTACCGTGACGTAGAAAGAATAGGCTAGTTACATGTTAAAATGTTGCTGATTGAAAGATGGACTTTGATTGTTAACGATTTGCCGTAGTCTAGAGCTAACTAAAGTTCTTTTCAAACTTTCGGCAAAGTACATGAGAGAAATGCGTTTCTTGTTTGGTTGCGGCTCTCTCATGTGCCTTAGCGTAAGGTTCTTCACAACCTGCTGCTAAAACTTGAAAGTAAGGTTCCACTAATTAGGCGAGTCCTTGCAAATGACTTTTACCTCATGTAACCTATCATCCCTCATGTAGAAGTTCCATGTTTAGGAGAGACGGGTCAGTCTTGCTGAGCCTTCATGCTCACTGCTTGTGTTTGAAGCTTTTGCAGGGTTCTATAAGGAAGGGACTCCCGAGGAGGAGACGGAACCCTAGGAGGGGAACCCCGTCGAGTGGGAGTCGTGCACGTCGCCGTGTTAGTGTGCGTGTTTGCTAGCGGGGACACGTTCACGGGCTGAACGTGTACTCGATGCGTAGTCTACGCCTGTGAGTGTAGACTGAACCTATTTTGTTGTAAAAATGTTCATAAACCTGTTTATGTAATAAAACTTTGCTTCCGCTTTGTACCTTTGATGTGTGTTATCCGGTGCTGTGCAACGTAGCACCCCTCAGCGTGATCCTGGCTCGACAAGACCGTGGGGTCGTGTCAGCGTTGGTATCAGAGCTCGCTTGAGGTTTAACACACTACAAAGGTCATCTTTTTCAAAAATCCAGTGAGGAACGAGTTAGTATCCAATATAAGGATGTTATTAGTGTATAGAAAGTGGCATACTAACCTAATTGCTTATGTCGGAAAATCGTGCATCTCGCGACGTTTTATGTCTTGGGGGGTGCACGCAAGCGCTGTCCACCAGTGCGCACAAGTTGAAGGGTGGAGCCCCACGGGTGGTAGGTAACCCGACCCGCTTTAATATCCTCTACGACTCTTCATGTCGTTTGGGGTATTCGAGCAACGTCTGTCCCTGGCGTGCTTCGGGCAATTTGGGAGACCCAGTCACATGGTTAGTAACGTGAACACGTAGCTCAAGGCGTGTTTGGCTTGAGAACATCCGGGCGAGTGATGACGGCTGGGTGTACGAACTGTATGGATACCGGGCTCGGTGTGCAGCCGAGTTTGACGATTGTGTGAATTATCTGCAGGTAGTCTAACCACGAAACGGTAGACGTGTAGCATCCGTGTGCGAGTGCCACTTAGTGCCACTGAGTTAACGAAGCCGGCTAAGTCCGGTATAGGTTTTTCTTTGTGAGGACGTAGTACCGACATGATCTGGTGACGCGTCGACGTCACACCCCACTAAATGATAAACTTCATGGTAAAAACTTGAAGGTTTTAATATAGAACATTAAAACTTTGCTGTAACCTCTTCCCTTAATCAGGATATTCAAAGTTAACAAGTTTTCAACTTATAGGTTGCTAAGGACAGAGCACCCTGTTTTCAGCTGAATTCAGGCTGAAGTTAATCAGGGGTTAGAGGTTGAGTTGTTTCGAGGTTGGGGTCATATGATACATGTCTGGAAAGCTTTATAACTTTTCTATTGAGGTCCAGAGGTGTTTCACCCCTTAACCAATCGAAAAATGCTGTAGAGTTGAAACTGTCCAGAAAACAGGGCAGAGCAAACACTCTCTGTAAACTCTCTGTAAATTGAGCATAACTTCCTGCATAAAAATAAAAAAAATAGAAAATGAGGTAGTTCTGGAAAGCTTATGAGATGGGTTACAACTTAGTAACAGAAAGTTTTGTCAGAATGGGAGTATAATTAACTGGAATTCTTGGATCAAACCAGTACCTAAAGCAGGGAGGTACTGTCCAATTTTCTCCAGAAATTCTGTTAACTTTGACATCTCATAACTTTTGAATCAGGGCAGATATTAGGCCAAGCAAATACTTTCTGGAAAGATATTGAAGTTATCTTTAACTTTGATGTTTATCTCTAGAATTGGTTTTGTATTTAGCATGGCCTAAATCAGGTTGAAATGGAAACTGGTCAGGGCTGTCATGTTGGACAGCAGATCAGCAGTCAACTTTGTTTAAATTTGAACTGTGATTCCAAGTCTCATGAGTTCAGTAACATGTTTTATGTTATAACTCAAGGGTTTACTGTTCAAAAAAATATTTGACATTTCTCAAATATGTTTTTACAGATGACAGCGGATAAACAGTTCGAGAACGGGTGAGTGGAATCTCACTGTTCTCACTACAGCGGCTATCCGGAAGCATTGAGGCAGATGCTTCAATATTTCGGGTACAACCTGATGCCGCAGTACTTCACCAAGGAAGAAGGCGAGGAGGGAAACAAGACGTGGACAATCCATGTCGAGGTTCCTGCAGGACCTATGCCACCCGGTTGGGCGCTGTTCACCGTCACGGTGAGAGGTAGACAACCCGAGGAAATGTGGCAAGTGGCAGCCCGTGACACCATGCCACGTTTCTGCCAGCTACACGTGAGAGCGATGGAGGGCACTCCATACGCGCTCGTTCTGGTGGAGGGACGTGCTCATCATGTGTGGGAAGGGAGGTACCGGGAGGCAACTGATCCGGGGTGCCCAAGGTACAGCCCCGCGGAGGCGAACCTCAGCCTCCAAATGAGGGCGGGAAAGGCCATGATGGACAGCCCAGATGTTGGTATGGAGCATCTCGCCGCAAAGCTCAAGGAGAGCACAAGCCGTGGAGACCATTTCGAGAGTGCTCACAGCGCACTCCGCAATGTGCTTCTTCCGACGATCAAGCGACTGAACGAACAGCATAATCAGTTACATCGTATGAAGAAGGCGAAGAAGAAGAGCCGTGTCGACATCGCGGCGTTGCAAGAACTGGTGCAGACTCTAACCCAGAAGAACAAGGACCTTACTCAAGAGCGAGATGATGCTATTGAGGAAGGGCAAGGCTGGGAAGAAGACTACAACCAGGCCATGGACGGGGTCCACGCGTTGCAGGATCTCGTACCTCCGGTGTTGGGCATACCGGTGGTCTTGGGTCTTCCAGCAATGGGAGAACCCGAGATGGGAGAGGAGGTTGTAGATCCAGAGCCACCAGCAGAGGTACCGGAGGAGGACGGCTCACAGGAGGTCGAGTTCTACTCCGAGTAGGAGGTTACCGTTGCCAAGTAGGGCAACCAGAGTGGTGTAAGCCAAACTTTTGTAACCAGTGACATGTCGTGTAGGCAGTAGCGTATGTATAGGTAGTGACGACATGAGCACGACTTCTCGGAGACCCGAGAATAATGTATTTGTATAAAGTCTATGATTTATCAATATATGTGAATGTTGTGCAAATTATTCATGCGTCACCTCAAATACCTACTGTTTCATATGGAATTTTTAAGTATGACATGTGCTGATCGCTGCTGTTTTGAATTTCAGAATGACTCGTACTCGTGCCAACCCGGACGTTGGGGGTTCTAGTCAAGGGGGAGAAACCTCCCAACAGACTCCCGAGGACTCCCCGGGACAGGAACAGCAACAGCAGCAACAGCAACAACAAACACCGCCACCGCCAACGGTTACATTGGCCGACATCGTTGCGGCAATGGCGGGTTCTCATCAGCAGCACACGGAGTTGCTGCAGAACCTTATTGCAAATACGTCTCGACCAGAGAGGCGTCATGATCGTGAGGAGCGTCAACAGAGCTCCAACTCTGATTTTCTGGCAACTCATCCCCCAGTATTCTCAAGGGCGGATGAACCCCTCGATGCGGACAACTGGCTCCGCACGATGGAAATGAAGTTCGGGCTGCTCCAAGTGAGTGAGCAGCGCAAGACTCAGTTCGCGGTCCAACAGCTCCAAGGGTCCGCGAGTGCATGGTGGGCGAACTACTGTGCTTCACAGCCCACCGACCGAGTTATGACCTGGGAGGAGTTCCGGATGGCCTTCAGGGCCTATCATATACCGCCGGGTCTCATGAAGAGGAAGACGTAGGAGTTTCTACACCTGCAGCAAGGGAGCCGGAACACGATGGAATACTCCAGGGCGTTCAACGATCTCACGCTTTACGCATCGTATCACGCTGATACTAACGAGAAGCGGCGGGACCACTTCTACCAGGGGCTTAACCCGCTTCTGAAGGACAAGCTGACGATGTTCAATCGCGGCAGCCTCAATGACATAATTGATGCTTCGATTGTTCAGGAAGACTCCGGCAAGGAGTTAGCGGCGGCGGAAAGAAAGCGAAGCGCGCCGCAAAGCAGCGGAGAAGGAGGCGGTCCTTCTCAGAAATTTCGGATGGTGAATCGCCCACCATCAGGTTCACGCTGGCAGCCACCACAGAGGTCGGTGCCGTTCCGCAGTCGGCCATATTCTTCACCGGCATTCAGGCCGGCACTGCCAGTACCACCTCCGCAACAACAACAGCAGCAGCGGGCGATGCCGCGTGCGTATGCACCTCAGCAGCGCATGCCGGGCTTTCGTCCCCCAGGCACAGGTCAAGCAGCGGCCACATGCTACAAATGTGGTCGTCCAGGACACTTCGCCAGCAGTTGTCCGGAGAGGCAAGGCGGCGGAGTTGCACCACAACTTCCGGGGAGGAATCAGCCCCGGAACCCCACTAATGCGCGGTGGGCAAACCCTAGGCCCGGCACTGTCCACCAACTTGCCATAGAGGACGTGCCGGAGGGTGAGCCAATTCTTGCGGGTATGTTCCAACTCCACCAGCATCCCGCCATAGTGTTGTTTGATTCAGGCGCCACGCACAATTTTATTAGCCAAGCTTTCATTGCTAAACACAGCTTGCAAATACTACCCACCGATAGTCCATATGTGATTTGTTCGCCGGGTGGGAAGATTTCAGCAAGCGTAATGGTTTCCAAAGCACCATTATGCTTAGCGGGTAGAGTGTACCCTACGTCTCTCATAATCTTAGAGGGACAGCAGGTCGATGTAATCTTAGGGATGTCGTTGTTAACCCGCCACGGCGCTGTTTTAGACACTGTCCTTCGAATCGTGCACTTGAACTCAGAAGTGCACGGATCTCACTCCTTATTTCTGGAAAGTCCAGAAATAAAATTGCCAAGTATCTGTCAATCCACTACCATCAGATTGGAAGACATTCCAGTGGTCCGAGAGTTCCCTGACGTGTTCCCGGACGATTTACCGGGGATGCTGCCCGACAGAGAGGTGGAGTTCAAGATTGAACTTGCACCGGAAACCAGGCCAATATCCCGAAGGCCGTACAAGATGGCGCCCAAGGAATTGGCTGAACTGAAGACTCAGTTAACGGACCTGCTGGAAAAGGGTTTTATTAAACCGAGCTCCTCGCCATGGGGCTGTTCGGCATTATTTGTGAAGAAGAAGGATGAGACGTTGCAGCTTTGCGTGGACTATCGTCCATTAAATGTCGTAACCATCAAGAACAAGTACCCGTTGCCACGGATCGACATTGATCAGTTGGTCGAAGCAAAGATCTTTTCCAAGATGGACTTAAGATCTGGGTACCATAAGATTAAGATACGGGCTGAGGATACTCCGAAGACGGCTTTCTCGACGAGGTACAGACTTTATGAGTACCTGGTCATGTACTTCGGCCTCACCAACGCTCCAGCTCACTTCATGTATTTGATGAACTCAGTATTCATGTCGGGGCTGGACAAGTTTGTCGTGGTCTTCATCGACGACATACTGGTGTATTCCAAGTCGGAGGAAGACCACAAGAAGCATCTGCGTATAGTCTTGCAACGGCTGCGGGATCACAAGCTATACGTGAAATTCAGCAAATACGAATTCTGGATATCGCAAGTGCTTTTTCTCGGGCATATCATCTCAGCGGAGGGTATCGCTGTAGACCCGAGCAAGATCGCACAAGTGCTGAATTGGAGGTCCCCGAGAACTGTTCACGAGGTACGGAGTTTCCTCGGACTCGCGGGATATTATCGGAGGTTCATTCCGAACTTCTCGAAGATTGCCAAGCCTATGACGGAGCTGCTGAAGAAGGCTACCAAATATCTTTGGAGTCTAGCATGTGAAGCAGCATTCAAGGCTTTAGTCAAGCACCTAACATCAGCACCGATTTTGGCGCAACCAGACACAACAAAACCGTTCGATGTGTACCGCGATGCATCCGGCATTGGGCTCGGATGTGTGCTGATGCAAGACTGAAGAGTCGTTGCGTATGGGTCACGGCAGCTTAGAAACCATGAGCAGAATTATCCAACTCACGACTTGGAGCTCGCTGCCGTGGTACTTGCACTGAAAATGTGGAGGCACTACCTACTCGGTAACTTCGTAAATTTATATACCGACCACAAAAGCCTCAAGTACATATTCACTCAGAAGGAGCTGAACATGACGTAGCGAAGATGGTTAGAATTGATAAAGGATTATGAAATAGAGATCCATTATCACCCCGGCAAGGCAAACGTAGTGGCGGATACGCTGAGCCGCAAGTCACACGTCAACAACCTGACCATCACACCGCTGGAAGAGAGCGAATCACCACTGCATGTGATTCCACACGGAGCTCTCTACAACCTAGCTTTGATCCCCACCATCCTTGAAGAGATAACGACAGCTCAGAAACATGACAAGGGCATGTCGCATTTGCGGAGACGTGTAGACAGTGGGGAGCTGAAATGTTTCTGGAAGGACGGAGACAGCGTCCTATGGTTCAAGGACCGGATCGTCGTACCCCGTAACCCGGAATTACGGAAGAAAATCTTTGATGTGGCTCACTTATCAAAGTTTTCTATTCACCCCGGCAGCAACAAAATGTATCAAGAACTCAGAAGCAAGTTTTGGTGGACACGGATGAAGCGGGAGATCGCCAAGTACGTGTCCGAGTGTGATACTTGTCGAAGGGTGAATGCAAATCATATGCGGAAACCAGGACTTCTACAACCACTGGGCGTTGCTGCCTGGAAATGGGAAGATGTGAGCATGGACTTTATCGTCAGTTTACCCACCACTTTTCAGAAGCATGATTCTGTGTGGGTGATTGTCAACCGACTCACCAAAGTTGCCCATTTCATCCCGGTCAATACCAACTACAACGCCAAGAAGTACGCTGAACTGTACATCTCACGGATCCTATGCTTGTACGGCGTACCCCGTACCATCATATCGGATCGGGGCACTTTATTTGTGTCCCGTTTTTGGGAGCAGCTACACGCTGCATTGGGGACGAAGCTAATCCGTAGTTCAGCATACCACCCGCAGACGGACGGGCAAACCGAGCGGGTAAACCAAATTCTAGAGGACATGCTACGAGCTTGCGCTATCAACAACGGCAAGAATTGGGATGATCACTTGCCGTTAGCCGAATTCTCGTACAACAATGGGTATCAAGCCAGCATCAAGATGGCGCCTTACGATGTGTTATACGGGAGAAAATGCCGCACACCATTGAATTGGTGTGAGTCTGGCGAAAGGGTTACCTTTGGGATTGACCTTGTCAACAACGTGGAGGAAAAGGTTCGACTGATTCAAGCGAACCTAAAAGCCGCACAATCCTGACAGAAACAATACGCCGACTGGAGAAGACGGCCATTACAACTTGAAGTCAGGGATCACGCATATTTGCGTGTGTCTCCAATGAAGGGTGTAAACAGATTCGGGGTGAGAGGAAAGTTAGCACCACGATTCATCGGTCCATTTCAGATTACAGAAAGATGTGGCTCGGTAGCATACCGGCTGAAATTACCAGAAGCACTTTTCGGTGTGCACGACGTCTTTCATATTTCCCAGCTGAGGAAGTGTCTTAAGCTATCAACTACCATTCAGCTGGAGGGCATAGAAGAACTGAAACCGGATCTCACGTATCGGTAGGAACCGGTTAAGGTTATTGATGAAAAGGCCCGAACCACACGCAACCGTACGTTGTGGTTCTACAAAGTTCTGTGGAGTAATCACTCCATTGACGAAGCGACATGGGAGAGCGAAGGATTTCTTCGCGCTAACTACCCCAACTTTTTCACGTCGCATATCCGGTAATTTTTCACCGTCCTCTCTCTCATTTTTACCTTATAATCTCAGGACGAGATTCTTTTAAGGTGGGAGGAATGTAAAGACCTCAGTTTTTGACACATTCAAAGTGTTCATTACCACACACACACACACCTCATTTGAAGAAAGTTGATGAACACATTTGAAGAGCAAGTAACCATTATCAACATGATCCTTAGAGAACAAACTCACACAATGCAAAAGTGGCATTTCCCAAATGCATCATCTAGGGGCTGGACATATGAAAAACTCCTACACTTTGCTAGTAATGTCCATGCCAAGTTTCACCCAAATTTAAAACCTTTTTGAGGTACTTTTGGGTATAGCTAGAAAGAGGGTAGTTTGAACTCAAATTCAAATTCAAACTGTTTTATCTCATGAATTCAAAAGTGGGAGGCATATTCTTACTCAGCACATTTTTGTGAGCTCACACACCAATTTTCACTCCATTTGGAGTTGATCTTGACATGAGCTAAGTGTAGCAAATTCAAACTTTATTTGAATTTCAAACTGAACATGTGCTGAAATTTAGTCAAACCAAACCCAGTTTGAATTCTAACCAATTCGAATGGTTCAGGGGTGAATAATTAGAATCACCATGGGCATTTTAGGGCGTACTATTTACAACAGTAATATGGAGTTAAGTTCAGAGGTTAAAATGGGAGTGGGACCCACCTGTCAGCCACTGAAGATGTTCAACTGACTGAAGACTTTCTCACTCGGGTCTTCGGGCTTCAGCAGCGATCGCCACCGAGGGGAGACCGCCGCGCCACCAGCTGCTTGGCCAAGCGCGGGCGCAGGTCAGTTCCGAGCCCTTCTTAAGGCGCTCCACGCCTCGGCCAAAGCCCTCGCCGTTTTTCCCCTCGCAAGAACACCGCACCAGAATTCTTTCCTCCGCCACTCGGGACCGATCGGAGAGCCACGATCACAGCCTCCCCGATCCCTCCAGAGCTACGACAAGGTACTAGGAACCTTCCTTCTTCTTCCCCGTCACTATAAATTGGCTGAACTCGGGTGATCTCGGCTATACCGAGAATTCCGTTCAGTGACCTAAAACCGCCGCACTTCGGGCTCCCGTGTACAGCCGAGCCGGGAGGTTGTCACGCCCAAACTAAGGCGTCCCAGGACGCGTTGGTGACCATTCTGCTCACCCCCGAGCCACAGCCCGAGCGCTTGATCGACGGCGATGAATTTCCAGTTTTCCCCTTTCTCGGTACAGACCGACCTTCGGGTGCGGTTCTGTCAAATTCACGCTCTAGGAAAGTTTAGAGGATCTCAATCCGCTCCTACATAGACTAGACTTGGTAGCGCACAAGTTGCCCTCACAACCTTTGGCCTGAGAACCCCTGTACCCGACGTATTTCGAAGCTTGCCGACAGAGGATCCTGCGGGAAGCATCGGGCGCACGGTGGGAGCCTACTTCGGCCCTTCCCCGAGCTGCATCGAGCCTATGCCGAGATTCCTGAGGAACCACTGATGCTTTCCGGACGGTTGCTCGGTCGGTTGGAGTGCTAGGAAGGTCGGCCGACACGGCCGAAGTCTTTCCGAAGCCGCCGCTCGTCGCCGACCATGTGCCAGCCGTTTTCATGACGAACTAAGCCCAGAATCATGTTCCCCGAAGGGATTTAAGCAGGGGCGACCAGAATCATGGAGTTTGGAGCACCACCGAGGCTGCCGGCGAGCTCTCCGGCGAGGCGTCGCGGCGGCCGAACGCGGGAGTCAGGAGGTAGACGAAGGGGGTGGATCCCGGCTGTCAGCGGCAGATATTTTAAAACTGGGATCTGCTGTGGCACGGATCGGGTGCGGCTGCACGCGAAAGACTCTGTAGCCGCGTGTGTCATCCGATGAGGAGCCGACACGTAGCCCCGGTCCCACGCGCAGAGATTTAAACTTTTCCCGATTTTCAGATTTCAGTTCAAATCCTCATAACTTTGACTAGGAAAATCCAAATCGAGTGAACAAATTTTGTTGGATTCAGCTATCTGAGAACTTTTCAGCAAATCAAGTTTCACTTTATTAAAATCCTTATTTCTCCAGAATTAATTCTTCAAACTTTAAACTATTTAGAATTTTAACTGGAGAATCCTTTGGAGGAAAATTCTGAAATTTTGCTGGGATGTGCACCACAATATCCCTGAGCTACCATAAAAATATCAGATCCATTTGAGCTCATTTGATCCACCTAATGGTGTGATTAATGAAACTGTTCCAGAGAAAATGGAAAATGTTCATAAACATTTTTCAGAATTTCTCTGAAATTGTTTAGCTCATATGCTAGGAACCTTCAAATTAGGTGAGGCCAACTCTATTAGAACTCTATAAAAATCTAGTTTTCAAAAAGTCATGGCTTGCTCCATGAAAATCTCTAGAACACCCTAAAGACTCCAATTAAGTCAAGTACATAATTAGTTGTGGAGGGCTCAAATGAGCTTTGCTGCAACTAGAACTTGACCAAATCTCTGTTTAGATTGTATCCAAACCACAGTAAAAATTTTAGAGTCATTGTGTCTGTCTAGTGGGACTTACAATCTTCACAAGTTCAAATCCAATCAAATGCATTTAAATTAATACATGTACTTGTATCTCATGTAGTCTCTCAGGTCGAGGAAGAACCTGAAGTCTTAGACTTCATTACTCCAGAAGAGCAGCTAGCCTACGACCAAGAGCAACAAGGCAAGCTCCGGTTTGCATTAACCTTTTTATAAATTTTTATTGTTTTGATTACTTACTTGAGTATTATTATTTCTTACACTGAAGTCTTGTTTGAAAACCCAATTGCATAGCCAAGAAAACCATGGGTTGGGATTACAATTGAAAACCCCGATTAGCTACTGCGATGCTTGGATAGTGTAAGATTCGGTACAAGTCGAGTAGTTGGAACTACTCGCGAGCATAGGCTAGAGGCACTCGACTCGGGTAGAGATAGCACATGATACACATGGCAAGAAAAATGAGATCGAGCGGAGAGTAACGACGGCAGGACTTTGGGGCCTGGGTGCTATAGCTCCGCTTGGGTCGATTGAGGACCGAGCCGTGTGCGGGCCTGTTGAACAAGCTAGAACAGTACCGAAGACCTACCGGCTATATGGAAACCGGGAAACTGATGTAACTCGGGTAGCTGGGTATTGAGGCATTGCCCTTCGTTCAGAGGGTAGGTTGAGAGCTCGAGGTGTAAATCAGCTGGCGGCACTGAGATGCGCGTGCAGAGACCTCTTGCTTGGGACGATGGGACCGGTTCAATATTTGGCTAACGGGTGAAAGGGTGTTGCGTACGACGTCTGTGATGGTTGCTGTAGGTAACATCGAGTACGGGCGTACGTGACGGGTTGCTCGGGTAACCCTGCAAGTGTAAATCGATTATAATCGCCATCCCTCGCGGTCAGTGAGTACCACTTGTTCACTGTACCGTGACGTAGAAAGAATAGGCTAGTTACATGTTAAAATGTTGCTGATTGAAAGATGGACTTTTATTGTTAACGATTTGTCGTAGTCTAGAGCTAACTAAAGTTCTTTTCAAACTTTGGGCAAAGTACATGAGAGAAACGCGTTTCTTGTTTGGTTGCGGCTCTCTCATGTCCCTTAGCGTAAGGTTCTTCACAACCTGCTGCTAAAACTTGAAAGTAAGGTTCCACTAATTAGGCGAGTCCTTGCAAATGACTTTTACCTCATGTAACCTATCATCCCTCATGTAGAAGTTCCATGTTTAGGAGAGACGGGTCAGTCTTGCTGAGCCTTCGTGCTCACTGCTTGTGTTTGAAGCTTTTGCAGGGTTCTATGAGGAAGGGACTCCCGTGGGGTCGTGTCAATGACTACATAGAGATGACACCCCATCAATGTTCAATTAATATAAGCTTGCCTTTTTGGCGCAGCGGTAAAGCTGTTGCCTTGTGACCATAAGGTCACGGGTTCGAGTCCTGTAAACAGTCTCTTGCAGAAATGCAGTGAAAGGCTGCGTTCAAAAGACCCAAATGGGTCGGACCCTTCCCCGGACCCTGCGTAAGCGGGAGCTACATGCACCGGGCTGCCCTTTCTTTTTTTACACTGGAAATGACCGAACTGCCCCTCAATGCCAAATATGTTTGTTTGATGAAATCATCGTCCAGACAACAGCCACTGACTCATTGCGGTGTCCTCGAAGGGACAGCGACCCACACTCGCCGTCGGCAACCCCCCTCAACGTCAGCGACTCCTCCCGGCAAAGTACGCCTCTTCCTCTCTTGACAGTCTTCATCAGCAACACGACTGTATTCGAGTTGAGTGGACAACTGTATGCATTTGCATCACACCATTTCTCAGGTAAGAAAGAGACGGATCTTCCCTGGATTGCTCTAGGAGTTTTGATTCTTTGTTTTTATCTGCATGATTTGTTGTGTATGTTTTTTGCCTCTCTAAGATTATCAGTCCTGTCTTTGATGCACACAAGATTAGTATCAGTTGATCCTAATCTATAATTTTTGGGAATTTGACAGAGCCAAGTTCAAACTTGGCAGCAAAACCGTGAGCTCGATATGTGGAACCGACTTATGTAGAATCGAACTAGATCTAGGGGGACCATCGAGGTCTGGTTCCTGTCCCTATTTGCTTGTTGTGTTGGAGATGGTGGGGTTTTATTTTATAGTAGTTACCTCGTATTCTCAATAGATCGATCATCCTCACAGCTCGTCCAGCCAACCGTTGAAATTGGCTAGCGCAGATTAACCATAACTTCTCGGATGGCTCAGAATTGGTCATCATGCGCGGGCGTGGTCTTCTCATTATGCTCTGTAGTTTAAATACTTTTGGACTGTGGATGCTGATGATGTTAGTTTTGATAGTGCAATCATTGATTCTTTTATTATAATCAATCCAAATTAAGAACATGTAATATTGTGTGAAAATAAAAGAATTAATATACTCACTTATAATATCGATGATGGCAGCGCCCGAAAATAGGAAGTTTGCAGTTGTTTTTAACTAGAGTAAATATAAATTACCCTTGTTTTATTTTTCAATGAATGTTGTATTGATTTTACTCTTTTTTTTTGTTTGGATATCTGCTGCTTATAGGCTAATATAACATGGGACAACAAGAGGATATGCACATGGTTTGCGAAAGGGCTGAAGTAGGACACATTTCATCACAGGCTGTGGAAAACTGGAGTCAAGAAAAGAAGATTGCAGTGGAACAAGAACGATCAATTACTTTAGCAGATAAAAAGAAATGTTTCGCTTGTAACAAAATATCACACAGCTTGGATCAATGCAGGATAAAACAAACTTAGTTCCTGTGACTCAACTATTTGGCCATGCTACAAGATTTCCATTCTACACAATTCGACCTTCAGATGAGGCAGTTGAAAAGGAGAAATTCTACCATCACTGCCTGGTGATTCAATCTACTACCAGTAACCTGGACCCAGCTAAAGTGAAGGATGAACTACAGAAGTCCTGGAAACTGTCTAGTGGCTGGCTGGGAATTAATAAGAGAATGCAGGAAGAATTTTATAGCATCCTTTAACTCGGAGGATGACGTAACAAGTTGTTTGAAGCATCCCATGATGGAAACATATGTGGATGACAAAGAGGTGAAATTTACTGTAACAAGGAGGACAGAAGGCGATGTGGAGAGTATTGACCTAAATAAGCAATGGTTTTCAGTGTGTGGGGTCCCAAGAATATACAGGAACTGGAAGGAGTTATATCAAGTTGCTTCTGCAATTGGAGTGTTGATTGGTGTGGATGAGGAAAGTTTGGAAGCTGGGAGTATGGAGCCTATTAGGCTCAAGATAGCATCATTAAATCTTGATGAAGTTCATGTTTGGACAGTCTTGTAGAATGGTCACCTTAACAATAGAAGGCAAGGCAAAAGATATAAATCAGCAAAAGAAGGTATTAAGAGAACAGAATAATACAACTTATATTGATGCCTTCAGTACAATCTGAAGGAAAAAGAAACGAAGTTATTGAGATGCCAACAGAAACATTGAATAAAGGAACATCTACAGAGAACAGCACAGTAGCACAAGTAACCAAGTTTTAGACTTTGAAGATTGCTCAGACAAGGAGTATAGAAAGGAACTAATTAATTCGCAAACAGACATATTGCTGGAAGGGCCGAAGTGTACTGAAGAGTCAAGATTTTATGGAGCGATCATCAAAGAAAGCAAAATAAGTGTTCCAGTCACCGATACAATGAACTCCAAGAAAACAGAAGTACACAGTCCAGAAACTGAAGGATTGCAGCCCGTAAGTCAAAGTTCAGCAAGTATGATTGAAGAGAAGAACTTCAGAGGTGAGTGAGAACTCCATAATTTCTAAAGCATGTTCTCTAATATTCATCATATAAATGTTTCATAAAGAAATATTTGTCCGAAGCCCGAAGGAGAATGTATCCAAGGAACTATACTCCATGATAGGCAACTTTCACGATGCCTTTTCAGCTAGTATTTCTTATGGTTTCTCATAGGGAACAAGTTATGGAGGGCCCAAGTGGCACTCATTTTACTAGCCGCACGTGGTATGTGTAACACCCGGTTCCAAAAATAAACCAAGTGAATGCATATGTGTGCCCAGGATGTTCATCACATATACACATGTATTCCACAAACTGAAATTCAGAATATAACCACGTACAAATAGTGTTTAAATACTTTATTACAATGACTCAATGCCTCACTCATAAATATCCAACTTATTTAGCAGCGGAAGACTCTAAACGACAGAGGAAAAATGGCTAAGACAGCAGGCTCCAACTTTAACTCCACAAGCATGTTGATGGTAGTGCGCACGCCTAGTACTCCACATGTTCCTCGAAATACTCTTCTCCTATCTTTGATGTATATGTTGTAAATGCAAGGGTGAGTACATGTCGTGCTCAGCAAGTGCGGGAAAAGTATGACATGTAGCTTACAACAAGGTAGGAAATAAAAAAACTCATTGCAGCAAGCAAATTTAATTTCACAAACATGGTAAAAACAACAACTATTTCTAGGTCAGTTAAATCCCCATCATAACCAAGTATTTCATCAATATTCCTTCATCATAATTCACCATTTATCAAGTTTCAAGCAGCCATTAGTCTTTCTCAAGTTCATCTCATACTCATAAATATTCATAACCATCTCATATTCATATAACCGAAACCAAACTCATTTTCCTGACTCAAAACAGTCCCAAAACCAATCCAATGACCATACCGTAACCATACCCAAGTTTTGCCTCTAACCATGGAAGTTGGCCAGGTGCTTGTAACCGAAAGCACAACTATCATGATAGTTTTACACTCTGCAGAGGTGGCATCACTTTACCCACAAGTTTGTGATTTGGTCATCCGTCGGCGACTAGAAAGAACCTCCATTATACCAGTACACAACCGTCAATGTATGGCCAAGAGATCATAAAATAGACTTTACAAAGTGGCTTCTAAGATGTACGCACCCACTGAGGTTTTATCAGCAGGCTCAAATCTCCATTCTCCCACCCACGGGCCCCCTCTTGTGCCATGCAGTTCCTAGGGCAGTCCCTCTCGACTCCCATTCTCTGCACCATCCTACGGTCCATAGCAAGCTAGCAACACACCTAATTAGTAAGCTAAGCCACACCCATATTTGGCCTTGTGGTGGCACTGTTTTCCTGGCATGTGGTCGCATGAACTGGTCCTTAGATCTACGACAAGTAAACCACCATCTAATTCAGCAACATGCATGAACCAAGCTTTCCTAGATCTCCCCGATTCCATGCTCATTAACATCATCAAGTTATCATCATCATTATTCATATGAGTACAGTAGCTAACCATGTTTTATTTCAGCTTCCTGTATCTCGTAAGTTAAGCGAAGCAAAAAGGAAAAAACAACCATACCCGACTTATCAACTTTCCCGGCAACAAGGATGGTTAACAAAACTAGTAAACTCCTATAAAAGGGTGTCCCATCAAGTTAACTCAAACATACGAGTTTTCACAAGCAAAACAGTTTCGAAAACATGGGAACAATATGTTCAAGCGGCGCTTGGCTTGCTCCCGTGGTTCGTGTTGCTCAAGCGTCTCGAAGTCTTGGTGTTGTAGTTCCTCGTAGACGGCCTCTTGAGCTTGTCCTTCTACTCACGACCATGCACATACAAAATTTACAGCAATCAATTGTCATGCACAAACTTTATTCAAGATGCAATGGAGTAGATGAATGCAAATCCTATAGTGCAGTTTTATAAAACCAGTTTGTACGTGTTCTTGAATGTTCTAGTAGGCTTCCATGGGGTTTTATGATGAACAAGGGTGCTGGGATCAAGTGTGGATGTGGTGATAATCTCAACTCAAGATGTAGATCAATTCCACCGTCAAAAATGGACTAAAACATGATCTGTCCACATGCAGAAGTTTCTGCTTGAAGGGGGCGAAGAAAACGGATGCGTAGAAACAGCGGCGACTTTGCAAGAGGGGTAACGAAGACCTAACCCACTTATTCCTTACGGCAGGGCCCCCCTTCTAGCAATGACAGTAGCGGGGGATTTTTCTGTGGAGAATTATGGCTAGGGCAGAACTTGAGGGCTTCTTCTCCGGCGATGGCAAGGCGTGACAGGGCTCGACAGCGGCCAAATTCTGGCGGGGGGGGGGGGGGGGGGAACTCGGTGACTTTGGCAGCAGGGGGGCAACTCGGCGACTTGGGCAGAGGGGGACAATGGCAGCCAAAGGGAATAGGTGTGATATCCTGGCTCCCGGCTTAATAGGATTGATAGAATACTCATACCAGCAAGGTATACCCTCTTTTTCGGAAGCCCACCTGTAAAGGACTCCAGGGTTAAGCGTGCTTGGCCCGGAGAAATTTGGGGATGGGTGGCCGACCGGGAAGTCTTCTCGGGTGCGCACGAGTGAGGACAAAATGCGCAGAAAAGATCAGTATTGGTCTGTGGGGCTAGTCTATGATCCTAGAGAGCTGCCACAAATGGTATCAGAGCCGACCCTCGCAGTTTCACGGGTGCATACGGGTCAGTGAGAAGGATACGGTAGCATACGGATCAGGGACGTGGGTACGTACGCATGACGTGTGGGTCCTCTGTGAGGGACACGGTATGGTTACGTGTGCTGCTAACAGGATGTACGATATGCGTATGCCAGTACTGAATGTACGAACGTGGATAAGAGGGGACGTTCCTGTCTTGGCATTGACCGATGAGGACGTCGGTCTTCTAAGGGGGGTGGATTGTGTGATATCCTGGCTCCCAGCCCAATAGGATTGATAGAATACTCATACCAGCAAGGTATACCTTCTTTTCTGGAAGCCCACCTACAAAGGACTCCTGGGTTAAGCGTGCTTGGCTCGAAGAAATTTGGGGATGGGTGACCGACCGGGAAGTCGTCCCGAGTGTGCATGAGTGAGGACAAAGTGCACAAAAAAGATTAGTGTTGGTCTGTAGGGGCTAGTCTATGATCCTAGAGAGATGCCACAATAGGGGGTGCGGCTAAGGGGGGGGTTGTATTTATAAGGGGGAAACAGAGAGTACTAGAGGTGGAAACAAAAAGTCCTAGCAGTATGGGACTCAACCAAAGAGTCCTAGGGGTGGAAACAAAGAGATCTAGAGGTGGGAGATTCAACCAAAGAGTCCTACAGGTGGGGGACTTAACCAAAGAGTAATAAAGGTGGGGGATAGGGTTCCCCCCTAAAGGGTTGCGTCCAAGGGGTCTCCCCCCCTGATTGGTGCGGCCAATTTGGGGGAAATTCCCCCTAGGGGAATTTTGGGGAATTTGGGGAAATTTTGGGATGGCTCAATTTAGCTATTTTATTTTCATTACTCTCCATTTCTATATTCCTTTCTCCATTTCTATATTCCTTTCTCCTTTTCTTCTTCTTTTTAAATGCTTCTCTACATGAAAAATATATGCAATGCATGGTCGTGAAATTGAGGGTGTTACAAACCTACCCCCTTAAAATGAATCTCGCCCTCGAGATTCGATAGAGTGGAGAAAAGATGGGGGAATTCCGCCTTGAGATCTTCCACACGTTCCCATGTAGTTTCGGCTTCCGTGTGATGGCTCCATTGTACCTTGCACCAATGGATCACTTTATTTCTCGTGACCCTCTGCTTTACGTCCTAAATTTTGACGGGGTGTTCAGCGTAGGTCAGATCCTCTTGAAGCTCTATCTCATCCATCGGTACTTGTTCTTCCGGTACTCTTAGGCACTTCTTGAGCTGAGATACGTGAAACACGTCGTGCACGTCGGAGAGATGCGTTGTCAGCTCTATTTGATAGGCTACCTCTCCTCGCTTGCCCAAAATCTTGAATGGCCCGATGTAGCGAGGTTCTAATTTGCCTTTGACGTTGAACCGTCGTCGGCCTCGGATTGGCGACACCTTAAGATACACGAAGTCTCCCACTTCGAAGGTCAATCTTCTTTGCCTATTGTCCGCATAACCCTTTTGTCGTGACTGAGCGGCCTTCAAGTTTTCATGTATCGTTTGGACTTGCTTTTCGGCTTCTTGCAGCATTTCGGGTCTGAATACTTGGCTTTCTCCGGTCTCATTCTAGAACAGTGGTGTTCTACACCGTCTACCATACAATGCTTCGAAAGGTCACATCTTCAAGCTGGCTTGGTAGCTGTTGTTGTACGAGAATTCAGCATATGGCAAGCTCTTATCCCAACTACACCCATGTTTCAAGGCGCAAGCTCTCAACATGTCTTCCAAAATCTGATTTGTTCTCTCAGTTTGTCCATCGGTTCACGGGTGATATGCGGAGCTGAAATTCAATCGTGTACCTATGGCTTCATGCAGCTTCTTCCAGAACCTAGACGTAAATTGAGAACCTCGATCTGAAACTATCCTCTTCGGAACTCAATGATGACGCACGATTTGCTCCATATACAGCTCGACTAGTTGTGCGACGATATACATGGTCTTAACAGGAGAGAAGTGGGCTGTTTTCGTCAATTGATCCACGATAACCCAAATGGAGTCATAGCCGGAGTGAGTACGAGGCAATCCGACTATGAAATCCATGTTGATGTCTTCCCACTTCCACTCGGGTACTTTTAATGGTTGCAACAGTCCTGCGGGCCTTTGATGTTCGTCCTTCACTCATTGGCACGTGTCGCATAGGGTAACATATTCAGCAATGTTCCTTTTCATACCATCCCACCAGTAGCAAGTTTTTAGGTCCTTGTACATCTTTGTACAGCCGGGGTGTATGGAATAAGGTGAGTCATGTGCCTCCTTTAATATCGTGTCGCGGATGTGCTTTACGTTAGGCATACAAATCCTTTTCCCTAACCACGTGCCTTTCTTGTCTTCCTTGAAATCCTTTTCTATGCCTTGTCAGATTCTTTACTTGATTTCCTCATCCGTTGCTTGGCCGTCTCGTATCTCTTGTTCCAGCATAGAGTTCAGTTCTATCACCTTCATCTCGTTCAAGAATCCAAGATGCAACCGTTTAAACGCCTTACGCAGCTCGGGTGGCAGCTCCCGAATCGTGAGTTGGTGACATGCTCCCTTTCGGCTCAACGCATCAGCTACTACATTGGCCTTTCCGAGGTGATAGTTTATTTCATCATAATCCTTGATGAGTTCCAACCATCGATGTTGCCTCAAATTCAGATCCGTTTGCATGAATATATACTTGAGGCTTTTGTGATCCGTATAGATCTCACATCGATGACCGAGGATATACTGCCTCCAAATCTTCAAGGCATGTACCATGGCTGCAAGTTCGAGGTCGTGTGTGGTGTAATTCAGCTCATGTTTCTTTAGTTATCTCGATGCATAGGTTACCACTTGGCCTCCTTGCATGAGTACACATCCGAGCCCTTGTCTTGATGCGTCACAATATATATCAAAACTCTTGCTCACATCCGACAATATTAAAACCAGTGTTGTTGTTAATCTCTTCTTTAGCTCCTCAAAGCTTTCTTGACATGCTGGTGTCCACTGAAATTCTTTCCCTTTCATCAACAATTCCGTCACAGGCTTTGCTATTTTGGAGAAATCCTTGATGAACCGGCGATAGTATCCAGCCATCCCAAGGAAACTCCGAATGTCTCTCACATTCTGCAGTTGGTTCCACTTCAAAACATCTCCCACTTTTCCGGGATCAACCGATACTCCTCCTTCTGAGATAATATGGCCTAAGAATGATATTTCCTTTAGCCAAAATTGACACTTGCTGAACTTGACATACAATTGATGCTCTCGCAGTTTCTGCAATGTTAATCTCTAGTGTTCTTCATCTTCTTCCTCACTTTTTAAATACACCATGATATCGTCGATGAAAACCACGAACGAACTTGTCCATGTACTCCATGAAGACCTTATTCATGAGGTACATAAAGTATGCGGGTGCATTCATTAACCAAAAAGATATAACGGTATATTCATATGAACCATACCGTGTTTGAAATGCAGTCTTGGGTATGTCAGGGGGCTTAATCTTCAGCTAGAAGTATCCCGACCAAAGATCAATCTTGGAGAAAATTCGGGCACCATTCATTTGATCGAATAGGTCCTCTATGCGGGGCAGCGGGTATTTATTCATTATCGTCACTTCGTTGAGAGACCTATAGTCCATACACATCCTTTGGGTCCCAACTTTCTTGTCTACAAAGAGCATGGGAGCTCCCCACGGTGACGAGCTTGGGCATATGAAACCCTTTTCTAGCTGCTCCTCAATTTGCTTCTTGAGCTCCACTAATTTATTAGCAGACATCCTATATGGTCTCTTTGCTATAGGTGCAGTTTCGGGTACTAAATCAATGGCAAACTCAATGTCCCGGTCAGTTGACATACCTGGCAATTCTTCCGGAAACACATCTGAATATTATTGAATCACCGGAATGCTTTCCAATATCGCTTCTTCAATGTGGTTCAGCACTGCCTTATCAGTTGCAGGTTGAGCTGCCTCGAACTCAATACGAGTACCGTGCTCACTCGTCAACTGCACGATCCTCTGAGCACATTGAATCACTCCGTTGTGCTTGCTTAACCAGTCAATTTCAAGTATTATGTCAATCCCTTGGGAATCTAAGACAATAAGGTTGGCAAGAAAGTCTACCCCCTTATTTTAAGGCTTACTTTCGGACATACTATATTAATAGGAGCTAGAATTCAGATTTGAAAGAAGCGATTTACCAACTATATGCATCAAGGTGTATGAACTAAGTAACTTCTTTTATTAATTTTAGTCTATAAGAGGATGTGAACAAGTGCCGAAGCATCTCACACCTCCCTACTATGTGTGGATATGGACATTTGCCGAAGCGTCCCACAACTCACACCAAGCACACAAACACAACAAATCATCACAAAAGTTCAGCACACCACTCAATGGAAATCTAAACTTAATCGTGAGAACCGGTGCTGTTATCGCCGTGTGACAGGGCTGGTCCATGCATGAGCGCACGCCATGGTGAGTCGGCAGTTCATGTAGGGATAGATGACGCTGGTGCTCCATTTGTTCCCGCGTTGGCACGAGTCTCCTCTTGTTTTTTCAGCAAATACAACTTCTTGCGGAGGTAATGGATCTCTTCTTGTGCGCTTGCATAGCGGTTTCCTAACTCCCCGAGCAACCTCTGAGACTTATCGGCAGCTTGTGGGTTGGAAAGAGCTCCTCCATAGGGTCCAATGATCTCCCTTGTACTACTCTTCCGATACGGGTGCAGCCCAAAAGTAGTGTTCTCAAGCTGCTCTCAGAAAGCATAGCACAGTTCGGTGAGTGCATCCCATGCAGCATTATCAATGGCTTCTGCCCTTGTAGCTCTCCATGTGGGTGTGAAGTTACGAGTGGCAACCCTACCGTTGGATAGGACGGTCACCTCAGCCTTCCACTCATCATGTTCGAGACGAGAGACTTTCTTTAGGAGATACTCCGGGTATAGGCTGCCGCAATCAAGGAACTCTTTAAGCTCCTTGGATATGTGTTCTCCTTCCATCCCGTAGAAATGGAATTCTTGAACTGAATCGTCGGCCTCAGCAAGGGGTGGCTCCTCTTCAGATTCATCTCTTTCTGACATAGCTTCATGAGGCTCCACGGGGTGTAAGCCCGCGTGAAACTCCTCCTGAGGTGTGTACCAATGCTGTTCTTGTAGATCATCTTCCATGTCGTCTTCGATTGGTTCCACCTCTTTCGGATCCTCTTCCTCATGTATGGAGCTACTGACTTCGTCTTCATCATGAGGTTCCATCTTCACCTCCTCCCAGTATGGTCCATTAGACACCTCAATGGGGTTAAGTGCACTCCCAAGTGGTGGTGGACGAGTCCTTATGCGTGCTGTGCTCATAGTCACCGGCATCTATAAATAAGACATGAGAAGCTTTAGAGAAGAAGGAAATAACTCCAAAGCTTCAGAAGCTATGAAGTAAGAAAACAGAAAGTGTGGCTGTCCACAAGAAAAGAAGAAAAGAGGGGCTAAAATTGGCACTTTGCGGTGGCTGAGTTGACAAGTAAAGTGCAGCAGCAAGAAATTTTTGAAAATAGCAGTTTAGAGGGGTGTTCCTATGTGTTTTAGAGTGTCCATTATATCTAGGCTTGCGTCCTATGGTCAACGTGGCTCTGGTACCAATTTGTTACACATGGTTCCAAAAATGAGCCAAGTGAATGCATATGTGTGCCCAGGATGTTCATCACACATACACATGTATTTCACAAACTGAAATTCAGAATATAACCACGTACAAATAGTGTTTAAGTACTATATTACAATGACTCAATGTCTCACTAATGAATATCCAACTTATTTAGCAGCGGAAGACTCTAAACGACAACAGAAAAATTGCTTAGACAGTAGGCTCCCACTTCAACTCCAGAGGCATGTTGACGGTAGTGTGCGCGTCTAGTACTCCACATGTTTCTCGAAGTACTCTTCTCCTGTTGCTGATGTATATGTCGGAAATGCAAGGTTACATGTTGTACTCAGCAAGTGCGGGAAAAGTATGACATGTAGCTTACAACAAGGTAGGGAATAAAAAAGGCTCATTGCAGCAAGCAAATTTTATTTCACAAACATGGTAAAAACAACTATTTCTAGGTGAGTTAAATCCCATCATGACCAAGTATTTCATCAACATTCCTTCATCATAATTCACCATTTATCAAGTCTCAACCAGTCATTAATCTTTCTCAAGTTCATCTCATACTTATAAATATTCATAACCATCTCATATTCATATAATCGAAACCAAACTCATTTTCCTGACTCAAAACAGTCCCAAAACCAATCCCAATGACACTACCATAACCATACCCTAATTTTGCCTCTAACCATGAAAGTTGGCCAGGTGCTTGTAACCGGAAGCACGGCTATCATGATAGTTTTACACTCTGCAGAGGTGGCACCACTTTACCCACAAGTTTGTGATTTCGTCACACGTTGGCGACTAGAAAGAACCTCCATTATACCAGTACATAACCGTCGGTGTATGGCCAAGAGATCAAAAAATAGCCTTTACTAAGGGGCTTCTAGGATGTACGCACACATTGAGGTTTCACCAGCAGACTCAAATCTCCATTCTCCCACCCACGGGCCCCCTCTTGTGCCATGCAGTTCCTAGGGCAGTCCCTCTCGACTCCCATTCTCCGCACCATCCTACGGTCCATAATAAGCTAGCAACACACCTAATTAGTCAGCTAAGCCACACCCATATTTGGCCTTGTGGTGGCACTGTTTTCCTGGCATGTGCTCGCATGAACCGGTTTTTAGATCAACGTGTAGGGAAATAGGCGATGCGCTACTCTAGCAATTCGACTGTATCACCCAGGAAACTTGCGAGTAAGAAGGTCATGGAACGTTACTACTAGACGCGCAGCGCAGCGGATCATAGATGCGTGTCGTAGCCGATCAACGCAGCAGTAACAGAAGCGCCTCCACGGAGTCCACACGTATAGGGAGGAACGTCGTGCGTCGGTGTGCTAGCACTGCACGCGCGATAGGGGTTTCGGCGGCTGGCCTGTGAGGGGCGGCGGCTGGGGCTGTTATGTGGTGGAGTGATCTGCCCCTAACCCTACCCCTCATATTTATAGGCGCGCTAATGGGCTTTTAGGTCAGAGGCCCATTAGTACCCTAATTTCTTATGGATCATATATCCATCAGGCCTTTATCCGAATTGTTATGATTGCCTCTTGGGCATATCACCAACAATCTCCCACTTGCACTAGAGACAATCATATAGCCAAGTTTTTCAATATTCCATCCCCTTAAGTGTGTGACCCGTTAGGTTCATGTATAGTCGGTTATGAATGAAAACCATTTTCAAACACAAGTCAGTAGAGGTACCTAGCAGGACATACTGACTCCCAAATGTACATAAAGATCATATCGGCTGAACCTAGATATATTAACATGCTAATTCCTTTGCCACACGATACCAGTCAAACTCAAGGCGAGATACGTGCCATCCTTGTGATAGCTCGACCATTCACTCGATCAAATAGTGGATTCAATCTATGACTAACTTTTAGTCATAATGATTAACTCTTTAATCACTTTGGCATGGCCATGCACTCTTAATCCAACTATCTCGAGGGGCCCAGAGATATCTCTCCTGTTATTTAGGAGGGGCAAATCCCATCTTGATCCGCACACATCTCATTCCATGCTTCACCATGTACCTGAAGACTATTTTTATGACCACCCAGTTACAGAGTAGCGTTTGATAGTTTCAAAGTGCACAACTACACATAGTGAGAAACAATGGCGATCTCAGGTCTAAGAATCTAGCAGGTGTATCACTCAAGACCAACTGATGGCACATATGTAAATAACAATCCCAACAGTTTCTCGGAATGGGTCTATCCAACACCATGTTCACTAACATGTGTTCACATTATTAATTTGATATCTCCATATCTATGATCCGTGAAACGTGATCATCAATTAATACATGTGCTAGTTTGCGTACTATCATTATCTCATATAACGATGTAGACTAGGGATCATTTTGAGTAACATTATAATTAACAGAGAGTCTCACGAACAAGTCACATACTTGATGATCAATGTGAATAATAGTTACTCAAATAGTACATAAGCATAGCTATGACACAAGTCTCCCACTACACACTAGGATCACTGATGTAAGTATCTAATACCCAAAGATCTCGTGTGCGTCTCATGCTTTGATTGTAGAAGAGGCTTTGTCAACGGATCTGCCGTATTCAAATCCTTATGCACCTTGCATATATTCACATCACCTCGGTCGATAATCTCTCAAATCAGATGATAGCATCGTGGTATATGTTTGGATCTTTTGTGTGATCTAGACTCCTTTGCCTGTGCAATGGCTCCATTATTGTCGCAATAGAGATCCACAGGTCCGGACGCACTAGGAACAACACCCAACTCAGAAACAAATTTTCTGATCCAAACAGCTTCCTTTGCAGCTTCAGAAGCTGCAATATACTCCGCCTCCGTCGTTGAATCTGCTACTGTGTCTTGCTTGGAACTTTTCCAGCTCACTGCCCCTCCATTGAGGCAGAACACAAAACCGGATTGCGATCTAGAGTCATCCTTGTCTGTTTGGAAGCTAGCATCGTTGTAACCTCTTACAACGATCTCTTCTTCACCTTCAAACACTAGGAACACATCATTAGTTCTTCTCAAATACTTAAGAATATTTTTGACAACTGTCCAATGAGCCTCATCATAATCTGATTGATACCTGCTCGTAACACTTAGAGCATAGGATACATCTTGGCGTGTACACAACATGGCATACATGATAGATCCAATAGCCGAAGCATAAGGAATTGCTCTCATCCTCTTTTGCTCATCAGGCGTCGAAGGACACTGACTTTTGCTTAAAGTGATGCCATGTGACATTGGCAAGAAACCTTTCTTAGAATCTTGCATATTGAACCGATTCAATATCTTGTCAATATATGTGTCTTGGCTTAATCCAATTAACCTTTTAGATCTATCTCTATAGATCTTTATGCCCAAAATGTATGCTGCCTCTCCTAAATCCTTCATTGAGAAACTTTTCCTTAATGAGGATTTAACAACATCCAGTACTGGAATGTCATTTCCGATCAACAATATGTCATCTACATATTGGACCAGAAATATAAGTGCGCTCCCACTAACCTTCTTGTAAATACAAGGTTCTTCTACATTCTTGATGAAACCAAACCCTTTGACCACTTCATCAAAATGTAGGTTCCAGCTCCGAGATTCTTGCTTCAATCCATAGATGGACTTTTGAAGTTTGCATATTTTTCTAGCATTTTTAGGATCGACAAAACCCTCAGGTTGTTTCATGTACACATCCTCAGTCAGACTCCCATTAAGAAAGGCTGTTTTGACATCCATCTGCCATATTTCATAATCAAAATATGCAGCAATTGCTAGGAGAATCCGAACAGACTTTAGCATAGCGACGGGCAAAAATGTTTCATCATAATCAACACCTTGAATTTGTTTGAAACCTTTGGACACCAATCGTGCTTTATAGATGTGAACTTTTCCATCCATATCAGTCTTTTTCTTGAAAATCCATTTGCAATCGATCCGTCTCACACCATCGATTGGATCAACTAAGTTCCAAACTTGATTCTCATGCATGGATTCTATTTCGGATTCCATGGCTCCAAGCCATTTCTCAGAGTCGGGTCCCATTATTGCTTGAGTGTAGGTCACAGGCTCATTATTGTCCAACAATACCATCTCCTGTGGTTCCGTGGTTAGGAGTGTCAACTTTTTAGTTGCACGACGTACTCTTGTAGACCTTCGTGGGGCTGGTGTTTCATCAAGTGGTTGTACAATATCTTGTACATCCTGTATAGGATTAGAGGGTGCCGAAACATTTTCAGGTATTTCTTGAATTTCTTCAAGATGCACCTTGCTCCCACTAACTCCTTTTGAGAGAAACTCTTTCTCCAAGAAGACACCATTGTGAGCAGTAAACACTTTACCCTCCGTTTTATTATAAGAAAAATATCCTTTAATTTCCCTAGGATATCCCACAAAGAAACATTTGTCTGATTTGGAAGTAAGTTTGTCTGACGTCAAACGTTTGACATAAGCATCACATCCCCAAACTTTGAGGAAAGACAATCCGGGACGTTTCCCGGTCCACATCTCATATGGTGTCTTCTCAACAGACTTAGTTGGGACTCCGTTTAGTGTAAACGCAGCAGTTTCAAGAGCATAACCCCAAAAGGATAGTGAAAGATCAGTCTGGCTCATCATCGACCTAACCATGTCTAACAAGGTTCGGTTCCTCCGCTCGGACACCCCATTCCATTGAGGCGTTCCAGGTGGAGTCAACTGTGGAACAATTCCACATTGTTTTAAATGATCATAAAATTCATGGCTCAAATATTCACCCCCACGATGAGATCGTAGAAGTTTAATTGTCTTGCCCAACTGATTTTGTACTTCATTCTGAAATTCTTTGAACTTTTCAAAAGATTCAGACTCGTGCCTCATTGATAGACATATCCATATATACTAAAGTCATCGGTAAAAGTAATGAAATACTGAAAACTACCTCTAGCTACCGAACTCATTGGTCCACATACATCAGTATGTATAAGTCCCATCAAGTCACTTGCCCTCTCACTTTGACCAGTGAAGGGTGCTTTGGTCATCTTCCCAAGCAAACAAGACTCGCATGTGTCAAGTGATTCAAAATCAAATGAACTTAACAAACCATCTTTATGGAGTTTCTCAATGGGTTTCTCATTTATATGACCTAAGCAACAATGCCAAATAAAAGTGGGATTTACATCATTTCGTCGAGCCCTTTTTATATTAATGTTATAGACTGTTTTATTCTCAAGATCAAGAACATATAATCCATTTACTAATGGACATTGAGCATAGAAAATATTATTATAATAAATAGAACAACATTTGTTCTTTATTATAATCTCATAACCATTAACTTTTTCCAAACATGAAGAAGATATAATGTTCTTGCTCAAAGAAGGAATGCAATAACAATTATTTAATTCCAAAACTAATCCTGAGGGTAATGACAAGTGATAAGTTCCGACAGCTATGACAGCAACCTTTGCTCCATTTCCGACCCGAACATCCAACTCGCCTTTTGCAAATCTTCTAGTCTCACTTAGACACTACAACGATTTGCAAGTGTGAATCATTGATCCGGTATCAAATACCCATGATTCACTAGAATATGTAGCAATATTGATTTCTATAACATTTATACATGAAGTGGAAGTTTCACTCCCTTTCTTCTTCTTATCCTCCAAGTACTTCTTGCAGTTCCTAGACCAATGCACCTTAGCATGACAGTGGAAGCATTCATCATTAGGAGAAGGGTCTGATTTACCCTTTGGCTTTGAGCTTGAAGGCTCATTGGGAACCTTTTCCTTGCCTTTAGGATGCATCACACACTTCCTCTCTTTATTCTCCTTTTGAACCATCATCACATGAGTGGTGTTTTTCTTAATGCTTTCCTCGGCTGTTTTAAGCATCCCATGCAATTCAGCTAACATTTTCTCCATTCCATTCATTTGATAATTCAATATAAATGGCTCATAGCTCGGTGCGAGTGACTGAAGAATAACGTCCATAGCCAGGTCATCCTTGAGTTCAAAACCAAGTTTGTCCAAAATGTCAATGTAACTAATCATCTTGATTACATGGGGGACTGACCGGGCTACCTTCTGCCAGCTTGCATGAGAACAGGGACTTTGAGATGTTGTACCTCTCAGCCCTTGCTTGGTTCTCAAACATTCCACGTAGTTCCTGAATCATAGAATAAGCATCTGCATGCTCATATTGTTTCTGTAGATCAGGGGACATTGTGGCAAGCATGAGGCAGCTTGCATTAAGCGCATCATCGCAGTGCTTCTCATAAGTCCTGCGAGTTGCGGCACTTGCATCATCGGGGAGGTCATTGGGGTATGGTTGCTCAATAATATACTCAATTTTCTCTTGCCTGAGAACAATTCTCAGGTTGGGGTACCAATCAATAAAGTTAGCTCCATTGAGCTTTTCTTTCTCAAGCACAGATCGCAAATTGAAACCGGAATTGTTACTAGCAGACATGATCTACAATAGAAAATAAATATGCAACATTCACCCTATTCATTATGATAGATGATGGTATTTTGCTTTGGCAAACCTACCATAAAACGATCAAAATAACATAGGTGCAACTATAGGTAAATGGCATCAAATACTCAACTTTTCCGAGGGAAGCTATTCTATCTTGACAAAACATCCACCATATGAAAAGCATGAAAAGAATAGTAAAACATCACAGGCATACAATCATATCATATATGTGAATAGTATGGCCTTTAGGATCATAGTCATCTCCATCACCATGGTTCCATCATGATCTACACCACCATGTCTCCCTTCTTATGGTGATCACCATCGCCATCATGATTGAGGTTTCTCAATGAATATAAAAGAAGATAATACATCTAATAGCTATCAAATAAATTACATGAGAGATCAGGCATCACAGGGCGACACGCAGGTCGTTATACAAATATGTGACAACCTCAACGCGGTTGTGTTAAATTTGCAACACGCAGGCTACACGAATTTTACATACAGATTATCACATCATATTTAGGCCATACCATTCACATCATTCCCTGCAAAAACAAGTTAAGCGTAGAACGATGTCTATCGCGAAACAACTTAATAATGTCACTATACCATTCACATCATTCCCTGCAAACGGAACTACATAGATCGCATCTATGAAATCACTATGAAAATCTTATCGAATTGATCAAATCAACCCGAATCTGAGCTATTCAAAATGCCTCAATTTTCATTGTGACTGGTTATCCACGAGAAGATCGTGACACGTGACGCTTGATCTGTTGGCTCAATCTGTTAGCTATGTACACTATTAGTCCCGATGGTGATTCCAGCCGTAGGAACAGGTTGCGCACACAGCAGAGAAGGAGCACGAACTAATCCTTTAGTCATATGATGGCAATCTACTCTAACCAATTCCAAACCCCAAAAACCGAACTATAAAAATTCATCATATGATCTTGTCTACAGTAGATCGCATCTAAGATCCAGACCAGAAATTACTCAAGTCGGCTCTGGTACCACTGTAGGGAAATAGGCGATGCGCTCTCTAGCAATTCAACCGTATCACCCAGGAAACATGCGAGTAAGAAGGTCATGGATCGTTACCACTAGACGCGCAGCGCAGCGGATCGTAGATGCGCGTTGTAGCCGATCAGCGCACCAGTAACAGCAGCGCCTCCACTGACTCCACACGTAGAGGGAGGAACGCCGTGCGTCGGTGTGCTAGCACCGCGCGCTGGACAGGGGTTTCGGCGGCTGGCCTGTGAAGGGCGGCGGCTGGGGCTGTTATGTGGTAGAGTGATCTGCCTCTAACCCTACCCCTCATATTTATAGGCGCGCTAATGGGCTTTTAGGTCACAGGCCCATTAGTACCCTAATTTCTTATGGATCAAATATCCATCAGGCCTTTATCCGAATTGTTATGATTGCCTCTTGGGCATATCACCAACACTATGGCAAGTAAACCACCATCTCATTCAGCAACATCCACGAACCAAGCTTGCCTAGATCTCCCTGATTCCATGCTCATTTACATCATCAAGTTATCATCATCATTATTCATATGAGTGCAGTAGTTAACCATGTTTTATTTCAGCTTCCCGTATCCCGTAAGTTAAGCGAAGCAAAAAGAAAAAACGACCATACCCGACGCATCAACTTTTCCGGCGACAAGGATGGTTAACAAAACTAGTAAACTCCTATAAAAAGGGTGTCCCATCAAGTTGACTCAAGCATACGAGTTTTCGCGAGCAAAACAGTTTCGAAAACATGGGATCAATATGGTCAAGGGGCACTTGCCTTACTCCCGTGATTCGTGTTGCTCAAGCGTCTTAAAGTCTTGGTGCTGTAGTTCTTCGTAGATGGATTCTTGAGCTTGTCATTCTACTCACAACCACGCACATACAAAATTTGCAGCAATCAATTGTCATGCACAAACTTTACTCAAGATGCAATGGAGTAGAGTAATGCAAATCCTATAGTGCAGTTTTATTAAACCAGTTTGTACGTGTTCTTGCATGTTTTAGTAGGCTTCCATGAGGTTTTATTATGAACAAGGATGATGGTATCAAGTGTGGATGTGGTGATGATCTCAACACAAGATGTAGATCAATTCCACCGTCAAAAATCGACCAAAACATGATCTGTCCACATGCAGAAGTTTCTGCTTGAAGGGGGCAAAGAAAACGGATGCATAGAAACAGCGGCGACGTCGTAAGAGGGGTAATGAAGACCTACCTCACTTATTCCTTGTGGCAGGGCCTCCCTCCTGCAATGGCAGCAGTGGGGGATTTTTCTGTGGAGAATTATGGCTAGGGCAGAACGTCGGGCTTATTCTCCGGCGACGACGAGGCTTGACGGGGCTCGACGGCGGCCAAATTCCGGCAGGGGGGGAACTCGACAACTTTGGCAGCAGGGGGGGGGGGCAACTCGGCGACTTGGGGAGAGGGGGGCGGCGGCCAAAGGGAATAGGGGGTGTGGCTAAGGGGGGGTTGTATATATAAGGGGGAAAAAGAGAATGTGGTGGATTCCCCCCAAATGTGGGGGAAATTCCCCCTAGGGGAATTTTGGGGAAAATTTGGGATGGCTCAATTTAGCTGTTTTATTTTCATTACTCTATATTTCTATATTCCTTTCTCCATTTCTATATTCCTTCTTCTATTTTTATATTCCTTTCTCCATTTCTATATTCCTTTCTCCATTTCTATATTCCTTTCTACGTTTCTTCTTCTTTTTAAATGCTTCTCTACATGAAAAATGTTTGCAATGTATGGTAGTAAAATTGAGGGTGTTACAGTATGTCATAGCTTTGGATAGATGATTAGGATGGTATCATGAAATCTACAATTGTTTTTTCTACCATAACACGGTTCTTTCAAGTAACTCCAGCAAATAGTGACAAAACCGGTGATAAAAGACATGTCACAATAAACATTAGTAGGTGAAGGGATGATTCCTACTCTTGATATCACTAGCGCTCACACTCACACTCCCCTAGCCCCCCGACACGCCACTCTGCTGATAAGTTCCACCACCGCCATGCAACTCAATGGCTCCAACCATACCTAGAGAATGCGGCCCGACGTTGTCTTCAACATGGTCGGAGATAAACTAGAGGCGGACGTTGTAGCATGGGGCATGCAACCAAATACGAGGCACTTTCAAGCAAAGTGCTATCACACTTACTTTCATCGGTACACTACCCCTCCTCTCCCTTGGGATCCTTATTCATGCTTGTTGTGATCCGTCTCTATTCCTTTCACTTGATAAAAGATTTAGTTGGCTGGGCCTTGCATTTGGTGCTTGGGGTGCACCTGAGCTTTCCATGATTGTTATGAAAAGGATTACATCTCCAATTCTCAGTCACGTCCAAAGCTGTTGGACTTCTTGTGAAATCACTACATAGAGGCGCTACCGAAGCCTTTGATGTCTACTTCTTCCTCTGGCAAGATGGTGGGTTCAACGTTGATCTCTAGGAGCAAGGATGAAAAGCGGGTAGGGCACAATTGCATCACCCATCAAGCAACAATCACCACTCTGCGTGTCCACGCCCGCCTTTGACACTTTCTTCAGCAAAAAATCTTATAAAAGCAAACAGAGTTTTCAACCAATCTTTCTCTATCCTCTCCCTTAGACAAAACCGACGAGAGTGCCTTCTTGCTTAGCATTCAACAAAGATCTTATCCAAGCACATTGAGTTTTCAATTCTTTGAGAAGATCTCCGCAAATAGTTCGTTGTTTTTCAGCTCAAGGCCAAAATTCAAATCACTCCGGTAGGATCGATAAGGCTAGAACCATAGGTAGAGGGCTTAAATGCAACAACCCTTTTCAGCCAGAGGTGATGAGTGCAAAAGGTAAATATGACGTGAAAATGCATTGCCGCTGGCAAGACTGCAAGGGTTGACACCCCCTCACATATTCCCAATGCAAGGCCTCGGGAAAAAAAGGGTCTCCCTTGACACGCATTAAATCCTTCTTGCCCTACTAGAAACATATCTAGGATAGAGGTTCACTCAGAAGAGAGGGATAGAGCGATCATAGAGGATCCTCGGAAGGTCAAGCATATCACAGAATTTCATGGGAGAAATGCACGACATCTTGAGTTCCCAATGTTCAATACACTTCAAGAGGATGGACATCTCAAAGGAGGAGTAACTTCCTACAACGGCCAGTAACAAATAGCATCATCGCTTGGGGTTGTGCTTCAGATGTCTAAGTCCATTACACCAAGTCCACTGATGCACCTCCCACATAGATGCAAGTATTTCTTGTTTGGCCATGTCCAAAGAAACTGCTATAAGAAAAAAAGAGGTGATAACTTTGTTTGGAAAATAAGAGAAACAAGTGGAAAGCAAGACAAAGTCGAGTAACAAACCATCAACCGCTCCTACAATCCCCTATCTCAGACACCTTTACAGAGCAGGAGTAGAGACGGTTCACATTTTGTCTTGTCTCAACCTCTTGCCATTCCATCCTTGGCTTTCACTCTCCACCCCAACAGATAAGAACTGCAACAAACAATGGGCAACTTCCTGATCAACCTAACCTACTTCATCAAATCCAACTTCATCATTAAAGACGTGGGGAACCAGTAAGAGCGCATGAATTATTCATTATCGCACTGGATGTAGATGGAGTACTAGATCCGGATGAGTACAACCTCTTCATTCACTAGGTGAGGTCTTTATCACGGATGAACTTCACCTTGTTGTTCGATTTGCTTGCATCCACCCCTTGAACATTGGTTATACAAAATGGAGAGCATATTCACAGAGATCCCCTGGTTTTGTCCAACACCTTTGAGATTGAGGGCATTAGAGTAAGAGTAATCAGGCATGGTTTCAAGTTAAACCGTAGAGATCATGGCTACACCCTCATCGGTCGGCTCATGATTTTGGGTTATCCGTAGACTATAAAAGCCTAGAGCACATCAACCAAGTGGTCATCATTTGTGAAATTGATTCATTTGCATAAAACTTTGCAATCACTGTGATATGTGCTCATCCAGTGTCTTTACAATGAACCACAACCGGTTCCAAGGTGTCTTGTCTTTCGGCAAGGTCTTAGCAACAAAACAGGATAGTCATAGTTGTGCCCAGTTTACATCCCAAACTGGAAGGTGTCAGACCATCTCCTTCCACCAAAAGATGATGACATCCCGCCGGATGGAACCCACACCCATACCAGGTCTTGCCAGAGGAGGGAGGACAGCTGGAGGACTTGCCGAACCAGCAAATGCAGTTGGCCCCTCCGTTAGTTTTATCTAACAGAACGGTTCCAGTAAATTTTAAGTAATATCATTGGATATAGATTGAACGGTAGATGAGCTGTACTTCACGTGATGCAGTAGTACCTCTAAGCCTGAGGGTTCCATGGGATGCCACAGTGACCAAGCAGGAACAGCAGCAGCAGAATGTCCAGCCGCTGCCAAACAAATGGCTACCTTGGAACGATCAACACTATAATTAACAGCAGCAATAGCAAATCAGGAGCAGCAGCCGTAAGAGCACAAAATTCTGGACATTGAGGAGCCAAAGCAGCCGGAAGAAGACCCAGCCCCACATATTGCAGAGGAACAACTGGAGCATCGTATTGCTGGAGAGGTCACAATGCAGACAAATATCACAACAAGCGATAAATGAATTGCAGATGCTACACCAGATTATAATGGAACTGCAACTTCAACATCAACAGACAGATAATTGGATATACAGTTGGGGGATGGGACAAATACTTCCAAGAGATCCTAGTTGCTAAAATTCAGAGAAATTAATCTGCCTAGACCCTTTAATTGGATCTGGAAATGCTAGGTAACTAGAAAACTAAAAATGTTTATCTGGTTAATGTTCATGGACAGATTGAATTCGAAGAACTTACATAAAAAAATTTACAAGATAGAAGTGGACGCCTACACATGTGTACTATGTGATCTCAGCATTGAGTAATACACCTACCACCTTTTCTTCTAGTGCACATTCAGTACAACATGCTGGAACTTCTTGGGAACACAATTGGATCATGAGCTGCAGTTTTTCAACACCATCAAAATGACAATGCAAAATTGGCAGGGTCCCTTCTTCATGGAGATCTTCTCAGTAGCTTATTGGAAAATCTAGAAGCAGGGGGATGGAAAAATCTTCATAGAGGCTAATTCATCCTTCCAATCCTGGAAACAAAACTTCCTTTCACTGATCAACCTTCAGTTACATAGGTTCAAGCCTTCAGTCAAGGAGGATGTCTTGGTATTGTTGGATAGCTTGTCTTAATTTCTTGACTCCTCTCTCTCTTAATTCAAAGGCTACAGTAATCACTGTCCTCTACAAGCTTGTACAGATCAAGGGTCTTCCACTGGATGCCCTTACATTTAATATGAAGTCTAATATAATACCACAGTAGGGATTTCCCTACTATAATTTCTCAAAAAAATTCAATCATTAGGTTTTTTATTTTTTAATAGAACACTAGAAAAGTTGGATTTGTGGTTGACTTGATGTTTCCTTGAAACTGCCCTGAAGGTATTTCAAAGCCTCCTATCATTCATGTATACACAAGGGCTAAGAAACAGCAAGTTAATGAAGCATCAAACAAGAGCCCATCAAACAAACAGACCAAAGGAATGGATCCAGCGAGCAGCAGTTATGCCAAAAGGACTGGAGCTTCAAACTGGGTGCAACATTTTGAATTACAAAAGTTGTCCTCACACAAGAAAGAGCTGAATATGGAGGAGACAGCTCCAGTAGTGGAAACTCCAAAGTATGACGAGCTTGAAGCTTATAAGGAGGAAAAAGACAAGAATGGAGCTCCAGCTGCTGCTAAAATCGACTCTAACAAGAAGCAAACACCAAAAGACTCTTTAAAAACTGAGAGCACACAATTCACAGGTGGATGCACAAAAGGTGAGTATGAATTGAATATGCATTTAGTTTGTAGAAGTAATATTTTTATGTGGAATCAATTTAGGAATAAATCACGCTGGCCACGGTCTGGTCCAAGCGAGTGTCGTGTGTGTCGCATTTGTTGTGTACGTGTATATGTGAGCTAGTTGCCTTGGAGTACAGGTGCTGGCTAGGAATAGGTGGTGGCTAGGAACGATTGAGTTGCGGAGTGTAGTTGAGTTCCTGCATGGATTGGCACATGACAGGTCTTGCACCTGAGCATAGGTTATGGTCCCGCATTCGTAGTGACCAGGCTAGCAGGAACGAGTTGCAACATCATTCACCGGCATGCAGTAGGTGCTCATCCATGCATGGTCTTTGTATCGGATCAGGCAAGACATGCAATTAGTTGGTCTAGAGATCTAGTCTTGAGTAGTGGCTGGATTGCGTGCACACGCATGACACTAATGTCGGAGATGAAGTTGTAGTGCAGCCATTAGACTCGGTCGAAGTAGTTATTCAGCGTAGTAGGGTGTAGCTATAAAACAGACATGTAATCTTTGTGTAAGCTGAGTTTGAGTGGCGTGAGTTGCATCAAGCTCCGGCGTACGTCGCCGGCTACGTTCGTGCGCATAGGTAATTACCCACCAAATACACAACAATATAATAGAATACGACGTTCGTCGCCAGGATGTTTTCTGCTATTGTTGTGCTATTGAGTTTCTCTTGCGTGTTTGTGTGTGTTTGAGTGATCCTAGTTCCAATATATGACCGCGATTGTGTCTAACAATTCATTATGTTAGTTTAGAAATAAAATGACTAAGTGGCAATGGAGCAATGATGTTTAGAGAAAAGAAAAATATAACTCTTAATCTATGAGACTCTTAACTTGAAATTGTAGTGGCAGTTATTTAAATAGTAGGTGGGAGAAACAGCTATAGTTAACAACCCCACACCCCCACAAAATATAACAAAAAAATATAATGTTGAATTGTGGAATGCAAACTGTAGTTTAAAAAGTAGTGTCAGAGTTTAAGAAATGTTATGTTGCTGTATCTTGTGGAGAGCCCGTCTTTTGAGACAGCAGACTTAATTTAAAACTATATATAGAAACTTCAATATCAAAATGTTTTGAGATGCACCTCCAAGTGCTTGCAGCGGCTGTATTTCGCTGCACTAAATCCAAAAGCAACGTTTATATCTGTTATATGTTTTTAATCCTTGCAATTGCAACGATTCCTTTTGAAATATTTATTGTTGGGTTTCACATAATCATATAGGGTACTGTGCTTATCCTTTTGATGCAAGAAAATGGCAGTACTGACATGGCAAACTTTTGCATTCTTATCAGTTTTCAAGTTAGAAAATATTTCCTTACTAAGTAGTTTCATTAATGCTGGGTACTGAATCTGAAGGTTTTGGCATGGATGGAGCGGCATTAAGAGTTCAATTTTATGAAAAAAATATGTCTCTAAAGTGGCCATAAGGTATGTGATTCCTTTATTGAATAGCTTCTTTTCTAGTATATCCGTCTGCACAATAGATGCCATGTTCATATTTCAATTTATCATCATATGAGGATATTGATTTTCTTACCTGGCGCGATATAGACTAGCTCAAAACACCAAGGAAGTTGCAACAGACAGTGATATGTATGGCAGTTTCAGTAAGATGGGTCTTCATGAAAATCTACTGAAAGGATTATATCAATACGGTAATTCATATTTCACATATTTCCGTGGGATGCCAATTATTTTGGAGTGGGTAACGTTTTTAGAATCTCTTGTCATTCTTATCCTCTATTACTATGATTTTTTTTAAAAAGTTATTACTATGAAATTTTGTTTAAAGGCCTAGAGAAGCTTTCTGCGGTCCATCAAAGAGGAATAGTCCTATTATGCAAGGGTCTTGATGTAAACCAGCAGTCTTTGTCTGGAACAATTGTGATTGCTGCGGAGTTTTGCAGCGACTTGATTATGGATCTGCAGAATGGCAGGCCTTGGTTCTTGTACCAACACGTGGCATTGCCCAAGAGACTGAAAAAGTTATTCAATCACTTGGTCAGTGCCTTAGTGTTAAAGCTCATGTTTGTGCTGCAGGATATAGTGTCCATGCTGATAAACAGATTCTATCAAGTAGCGTTCAGGTCCTCATTGGCACCCCGGGCCGTGTTCTTGACGTGCTGCAAAGGCGAGCACTCTGTCTAGACCACATTGGAATGTTCTTTTTGGATGAAGCAGATGAACTACTTACAGGACGTTCCAAGGACCAGGTCAGATTATTTTCTTACCCACCTACTTGCGCAATGTGGTCGTTACTGTGAATGACTACACTGAACATATTACTTTCATAGCATCTATAGTCAATATCAATTATTATGCTATAATATAATGCCCCTATTTTATTAACTCGTGGCTGTTAAGTTACTATGCACCGATCGGTTGACCCGAAAAGCTTAAGTCAATAGGGAAAGGTGGGCAATTCACTTATATTACAACACTCTCCCTCACGTGCAGTCTCTTTTGGGCCGCAAAATGGAATAAGAGTCGGCTGCAATTTATTTTTAATAAATCACGTCCGCTAGGATTCGAACTCGAGACCTCTGGCTCTGATACCATGTTAAGTTACTATGCACCGACCGGTTGACCCGAAAAGCTTAAACCAATAGGGAAAGGTGGGCAATTCACTTATATTTCAACAGTGGCTACCCATATTTCTTGCAGATCTATAACATTATACAGCATCTTCCTAAAAAACTCCAGGTTGGAGTTTTCTCTGCCATCTTCTCCAATGAACTCTCAAGATTAGCCAGAAGTTAATGGATAAACCTGTGAAAATTATTGTGCCAAGAGATGAAGAACTAAAGGATATCAACATGGAGCAGTTCCATGTTAAAGTATATATGGAAGAACTAAAGGTTGGCAAATTGTGTGATCTTTTTGACACGATGATGGTCACACAAAGCATCATCTTTATGACGACACGGGACAAGGTCAAGTTACTTAAAGAAAAGATTAGAGGTAAGGGCATAGATGTCTCAGCAAGCCATGGAGGCATGAATCACCACGCCACGGACACTGAAATGCAGGAGTTCCAGTCTGGATCATCTCGTATTCTCATTGCTACTGATCTTCGTCGCATGAATGTGGTGCAGGCCCCAGTTATCATCAACTATGATCTGCCATCACACCCCGTGCACTACATTCGTCATGTTCTGGAAAATAGACAGCTTGGAAGGAAGGGTGTGGTCATAAATTTTGTTACTTGTGCTGATGAACACAACCTCTCTGACATCTAGAGATTTTGCAACAGCCAGATAGGTGAACTATTCTCAAACATTGCTGATCTGCCGATAGGCTATGGAGTGCAGAACCAGAACTGAACCTTAGAGCTAAAGCCAAAGGTGATCTAGTCAAGTTCTTGCAGGATACAGTGTTTCTCTAATACCTTGTAATGTGGTCAGTTAGAGATTTACTGTTTGCCTAGGGATCCTAAACTATGTGACAGCTTCATTGTTTTGTGATATTTTTTTCGAACCGGCATTGTTTTTTGATATTCGTGCAAGTTAAAAACCAGGGAATTGCTTCTGTGAATCCTGAACCTTGTTCCTAACGTTCTATTACAGGTTTCAATACATCATACCAAGTTTTTTTAATGGACGCGTTTCATATCAAGCAGCCGTATGAAATATTTTGTATTTCTGAGTGCCATTTAGTTTTCTAGCCATGTTACTAAATACTAATAAAATTGTTAAATGATAATACAACATGTGGATAATGGTTAATATATGTGTCGCTGGTGAGCAAAATAATCTTCTAATTGCAATACAGGGTGCGCTTCAAAAAAGTACTTATGCCATGTTTTCTTTGCAACACACATCCCTATGTTAAATAGGACAACCAGTTTTTAGTACCCCGGGAAGAAATCTCATAACGAACGGTACTCTTAATGAATATAAGTGCTACAGAAAGATGTCTGATGGGCTGAATTATTTTATACAACATGTGACGTCGTGGTGCAATAACTTAATAGTAGATCCAGTTCAAAACTGATGAAAATCTCAATTTTCTTTATTGAAGCATACCATCATAACATAAGCTACAACATCATTAACTTACACTAGTTCAGCTCAAGAAAAGCAAAACTAAACCCAAATCCTAGATACCCTTTCCATGTCAAGCATTTTCGATATTCTATGACAATTATAAGAGCCCCCAAGCCGAAGTCATGCATATGCAGACTGTTGTTGTCAAAGATAAGCATCACTTGCAAGGAGGAAGAACAGATACCTGAAGCCCAATGGGCAAGTACAACAAACTCAGTCACATGTCAAACAATCTTTTTTCCATACGTTTTGAGGAGCCAGCGTTTTAAAGGAATTGGAACTCACCAGAAAAATGGATGCAACAGCTGCAGTGGTGATCTTCTTGGCAAAGCTGCGGCTACGCCTTGGATGAAGTCACTTCGTAGCTGGTAAGGTGGACCGAATTGTTATCAACAAAGATTAGGTCAAAAATTTAGATATCATCGAATACCAGCTGAAAAATACGTGGATTCCTAGAGGTTAACATGAAACAGGAAAAGAAGACCTTCCACCACCCAACAATCGGAAATGAAGGTTAGGCCACTTACTGATGATGGGCAGTGATGCATATGTAAACCGAGTCAAACATCAACTAGAGACATAACGATCCACAAAAAATCGAGATATCAATTCCAAGAAGTTCTTGTCTTACTGGTCCCTCTTTGGACCAAAGGTTGACAAGATGCTTTTCATACGGTAATTCAAGTAATTGAACTTTTCCGTATGCAGGCATAACCATGGAGCTTGTAGCTAGACAAATGTGTCAGCAACCGACGAATGTCCGTCGTACTCACGCAACAATGGAGCAACTGATTTCCTCGGCAAATCAGCAAAGTTTGTCTCTTTCAATTTCAACAGATGGTATTCTATAATTGCTAAATCTATCAATTCCATCCTTGTAGCAGATTCCTTCCATGGGCTCAAACACCAATAAACATTGCTTCTTTTCGATTATGATATATGATATTCCATCTCAATAAATCGATCGATTCCATTTTTCACGCAGACATCGGGCACGGATTCCATCTCCATCATGCCTTGCCTTCTAGACTCCTTCAGATGAAACACATCAAATTTCATAGCAAACACATGCAAAATGTCATGTGCCGAAAAACATTATACAACAATGTTTCAACAATGAATCAACCCTATCTACTAATCATAAGTTTAAAATCCACAAATATCACAGCTTGGCAAAACGACGATTCACACTCGTCGGCCATCACATCATGCTACTTGCCATACACAAAATATTTTTTCAAATATTTCCATTAAGAGCCTTACTCACCTTTCCTCCTTGCAATGTCTCCACAAAATATGAACTTCCAGGGGCAATACCAACAATTATATATGGTTTGTCTCAGCTAGGTGACCATTTTGTAAGTTTATTATCTTTTGCTCCTATTGGTAATATCATTTTTCATATTAATTCTCCAACTTGAAATGATTTTTCCTTGACCCTCCTATTGTACAGTTTTGCCACATTCATTTTTTTATTTCTCAATTTCACTCAAACCTTTAAATCGGCTTTCATTTAATTCATATGTTCTATCTATCAATAAATTATTATACTCTATATCTGATAAAACATCCTGTTGTACCACCCTACATGCTTGCAAATTATTTTCAACAAGAAGTACTGCTTCAAGCGTGTAAACTGGTTCAAAAGGAGTCACCTTGGTGGCTCCATATTTACCAATTCTATAACCCCATAACTCATGTGATAGTATCTCGTGCCACCTTCTTGGGCAATCCTCTATCTTCTTCTTGATTAACTTAATGAAAATCTTGTTGCTAGATTCCGCCCGACCATTAACTTGTGCATATTTTGGTGACAAGTTTAGCAATTCTGTCCCAAGAGATTCAGTTAACTGTTTAAAATCATAAGAAATAAAAGAAGCTCCTTGATCAGTGGTTAATGTATGTGGGATGCCGAATTTATACAAAATATGCTCTAACACAAACTGATCACTTCTTTGTGAGTAATGTTTTTCAATGGTATTGCCTCTGTCCATTTAGTAAAATAATTATCAGTGGCAAACACAACAACATGGTGACCTTTCGATGATGAGGGATGAATCTCACCAATAAAATCTAAACTTCATCCTCTAAATGGCCACAACTTTATTATAGGATGTAACATACTAGCCGATGCCAATTGGACATTACCAATTTTTTGACAAGCCTCACACCACTTATAATACTGAAAGCAGTCCTCAAGCATAGTTTGTACCCAATGTGGCATGTAACTATTCCCAAAAACGAGACACAAATAAAGTGCCTCGATCCGAGACGATGGTGTGGGGTACGCCGTGTAAACACAGAATCCGTGAGATGTATAGTTCAGCATACTTATTGGCGTTGTAATTGGTGTTGACCGGGATAAAATTTGCAGATTTCGTGAGCTGGTTGGAGATTACTCAAACTGAATCTTGTTTCTTAAATGTGGTGGGTAAACTGACAATGAAATCCATGCTCACGTGCTCCCATTTCCATGCTGGAATGCCTAGTGGTTGTAACAGTCCCGGTTTCTTTATATGATCTGCTTTCACCCTTCGAAATCTATCGCACTCAGACACGTATTTAGCAATCTCCCGCTTCATCCGTGTCCACTAAAATTTACTTTTTAGCTCTTGATACATCTTGTTGCTTCCGGGGTGAATCGAAAACTTTGATAAGTGAGCCTCATCAAAGATTTTCTTCCTCAGTTCCGGGTTACGGGGTACGACTATTCTATTTTTGAACCACAGAACACCGTCTCCGTCTTTTCGGAAACATTTCAGCTCTCCGCTGTCCACTCGCCTGCGTAAATGTGACATACCCTTGTCATGTTTCTGGGTTATCGCTATCTCTTCACGGATCGTGAGGATGCGAGCTAGGTTGTAGAGAGCTCCATGTGGAAGCAAATATAGATTTGGTTCACTCTTTTCAATCGGTGTGATGGTTAGATTATGAACGTGTGACTTGCGACACAGCACATCAGCCATCACGTTTGCTTTGCCGGGATGATAATAGATCTATTTCTTTATCCTTTATAAATTTTAACCGTCTTCACTACCTCACGTTCAATTCCTTCTCAGTGAATATGTATTTGAGGCTCCTGTGGTCAGTATATAGATGTACGAGGTTTTCAAGTAGGTAATGCCTTCTCATCCTGAGTGCGAGTACCGCAGCAGCTAATTCTAAGGCACTGTTTGGCACGGCTTAAACTTGTTAAAAAAACAGCTTGTCTGAAAAGCTGGTGAACAGCATCTTAAACTCATATGCTGCTTTTAGTTCATTCTAAGAAGCAGCTGAACTAATAAGCTGCTGGAGAAGCTGACTGTTTGGTACACCCGCAGCTTATTTTTATAAAAAGCTGGTTCAGAGGCTGTGCCAAACAAGGCCTAAGTCATGAGTTGGATAGTTTTGCTCATGGTTTTGAAGCTGCTGTGATCCATGCGTGACCACTCTTCTATCTTCCATCAGCACATATCCGAGTCTAATGCCGGATGCATCGCAATAGACATCGAACGGTTTTGTTGTATCTGGCTGTGCTAAAACCAGTGCTGATGTGAGGTGCTTCACCAAAGCCTTTAACGCCACTTCACATGCTGGACTCCAGATATATTTGATAGCCTTCTTCAGCAATTCGGTCATTGGCTTTGCAATTCTTGAGAAGTTCGGAATGAACCTCTGATAATATCCCTCGAGTCCGAGGAAACTCCACACCTCATGGACAGACCTCGGGGATTTCCAAATCAGCACTTGTACAATCTTGCTCGGGTCTACAGCGATTCCCTCCACTGAGATAATATGCCCGAGGAAGGGTACTTGCGATATCAAGAATTCACACTTGCTGAATTTAGCGTATAGCCGTTGCAAGACTATAGGCAAGTGATTTGCGTGCTCTTCCTCCGACTAGGAATAGACCAGGATGTCATCGATGAAGACCACAACAAATTTATCAAGCTCTGGCATGAACACCGAGTTCATCAAGTACATGAAATGAGCCGGAGCATTGGTGAGGCCGAAGGATATTACAAGTTACTCATACAACCCGTACCTCGTCGAGAACGCTGACTTCGGTATGTCCTAAGCCCTGATCTTAATATGATGGATCTTTGCCTCTACCAACTGACCAAACAACATGTCGATATGGGCAGTGCGTACTTGTTCTTGATCGTGACGGCATTTAGTGGACGATAGTCCACACAAAGTCGTAATGTCTCATCTTTCTTCTTAACAAATAATGCCAAACAGCCCCATGGTGAGGAGCTCGGCCTAATGAAACCCTTGTCCAGCAGGTCCATCAACTGTGCTTTCAACCTTGCCAATTCTTTCGGTGCCATTTTATACGGCCTTCGGGATATTGGCATGATTCCCGATGCAAGTTCTATCTTGAACTCCACCTCCCGGCCGGGCGGCATACCCGGTAGATCATCCGGAAATACGTCAGGAAACTCTCAGACCACTGGAATGTCTTCCAGTCTGCTGATGGTGGAATGGTATACGACTAGAAGTTTTATTTCTGTACTATCCAGAAATAATGAATGAGGTGCGTGCACGGGGGAGTTCAGGTGCATGACACTAGATACGACGTCTAAAACAGTGCCGTGGCGGGTTAACCACGACATCCCTAGGATAACGTCGACCTTCTGTCCCTCTAAGACTATGAGGGACACGCGGTATAATTTCCCCTAGGCATAATGGTGCTTATGGAACCATCATGCATGCTAAAATCTTCCCACGTGGTGAACAAATTAGGAATGGACTCTCGGTGCGTAGTATCTGCAAACTATGCTTAGCAACATAACCAGTGCTAATGAAATTATGAGTGGCACCCGAATCAAATAAAACTATGATGGGGTGTAGAGTTGGAACATACCCGCAAGGATGGGTTCTCCCTCCGGCACGTCCTCAATAGCAAGTTAGTGGACATTGCAGGGTTTTGGGTTTGCACGCCATGCATTGCTGTTATTTGGGGGTTGGTTTCTCCTCGGGAATGGTGGTGCCGCTCTTCTACCTTGCTTCACGGGGCAATTCTTTGCAAAATTCCCCTGGCGACCGCACCTATAGCACACGTACGGTGGCTGGCCGGTGACTTGTGGATGAAATCTCGGCATGCGTTGCTGAGGTGTGAACGCACGTTGCATCGCCCGTTGCTGTTGCTGATGCGGAGGTTCTGGTAATGCCGGTCGGAATGCAGTCTGTTCATACGGCCGATTGCGAAACTTCATCGGTCGAGACTGTGGCTGCCAGCGTTGACCCAATGGTGTGCGATACACCATCCTATATTCCTGGGGAGGACCACCTCCCTCTTCTTTTCGGCCGCAGCTAACTCCTTGCCGGAGTCATTCTGTACAATCGCAGCATCGATCATTTTATTGAGGCTGCCGTGATTGAACATCACCAACTTGTCCTTCAGGAGCGGATTCAGCCCCTGGTAAAAGTGATCCCGTCTCTTCTCGTCCGTATCAGCATAATACGACGCGTATAAGGCGAGGTCATTAAATGCACGGGCATACTCCAGTGCGTTCCGGTTGCCCTGCTGCAGGTGTAGAAATTACTGCGCCTTCCGCTTCATCAGACCCACGGAATATGATAGGCCCTGAAGGCCATCTTGAATTCTGTCCAGGTAAGTACACGCTCGGTGGGTTAGGAGGCACAGAAGTTGGCCCACCAAGCGCTTGCGGACCCCATAAGTTGTTGTGCCGCAAACTATCTTCTACTGCTCACTAACTCAGAGCAGCCCAAACTTAGTTTCTATTGTGCGGAGCCAGTTGTCTGCATCAATGAGCTCATCCGCCCGCGAGAATACCAGGGGATGCGTAGCTAGGAAATCCGAGTAAGAAATATGTTGGCATTCTTCCTGGTCTTGACGTCTCTCTAGGTGAGACGTATTCTTGATCAAAGTTTGCAGCAACTCGGTGTGCTGCTGGTGCGAGCCCGCCATGGCCGCAACAATATCTGCTAACATGAGAGTTGGTGATCGTGGTGGTTGCTGCTGTCCCGAGGATGTCTTGGCCGGCTGTTGGGAGGCATCTTCCCCCTTGACTGGAACCCCCAACTTCTGGATTGGCGCGAGTGCGAGTCATTCTGAAATTCATAACGGTGACAGTCAGCACATGTCATACTTGAAAATCCATGAAAACAGTACGTATTGTAGTAATGGATGAGAAATTTGCACAACATTCACAAATATTGATAAAGCAAAAACTTTATACAAGATACATTATTCTCGGGTCAAAATTACAGCAACTTTTGATCACTCAAGAAGTCGTGCTCATGTCCTCACTACATACTCACACACTACTGTTTTTCTAACGACATGTCGCTGTTACAAAAGTTACCACCTACATCCACCCTCGCTGCCCTACTTGGCAACGGAAACTCCCTAGTCGGAGTGGAAGTCGACCTCCTGTGGGTCTACCTCCTCTGTTGGTTTTTCTGGTGGCTCTGGATCCATGACCTCATCTTCGGGTTCAGGCTCCGGTATCACCGGAATGCCGAGAACCACGGGTACTGCACCTGCCAACGGCAGACCCAATACCAGAGGTACAAGGTCCTGCAAAGCATTCACCTCATCCATGGATCCATGAATCATGTTATGAAGGATGCTTATATTATTATGGGGGCAAGGGCCCAAATATATAGAGGTACAGGAGGAGTACAAATATGGAGAATAATCTCGTACAAGGAAAACATAAATAATGATAATCTCCTAACATAAATAGAGATATTCTTCTAACACCCCCTTCAAACTCAAGGTGAGTCGCGAACACTGAGTTTGGAGAGATAAAAGCTATGCTGAGATCGGGTCTGTGCCTTCGTGAAGAAATCAGCCAACTGAAGCTCTGAAGGCATATACTGAAGATCAATAACATCATCCTGTACCTGTGCTCGTGTATAAGAAGCATCAACACCAATATGCTTGGTAAGCTCATGCTTGACCGGATCACGAGCAATGCTGATAGCACCTGTACTGTCAGACAAAAGAGGAGTCAGCATACAAACAGAAACACAAAAATCCTCAAGAAACCATCGTAACCAAGTAACCTCTGCAGTCACAAGAGCCATAGCACGCAACTTAGCCTCTGCACTCGAACGAGAAACTGCTACCTGCTTCACGAAGGTGCAGAAGACTGAGTCACAGAACCAGCAGCTCCTGATGGTGCAGAAGGAGCAAGGCGACGAAGAAGCATGAGTAATTGTGCATCTGTAGTAGTAGAACTCCCCTGAGATGCTCTAGTACTAGCACCACCAACACCCTGTGAAGACCGACAAGCCTGAGCCTTCTTCTTCCTAAAACAATACGCCTCCACATGACCATCTTTACCACAATAATCACAGTGAAGAGCACCACGCCCCCAGCCGTAGAAGGAGCAGCAACTGAAGACGGAACGGTCGGTGGAGGAGCCGTGTGCGTAGGTTTCGTAGAGCGAGCCGCCAATACCGAAGAAGTAAGCAGTAACCCAGCAGCCTGAAGACGAGTCTCCTCATTACGAACACTCGTCAAAGCATCCATAAGGGAGACACATGGGTGACGAGCAAGTAACTGAGCACAAAGAGGCTCAAATTCGGCACGAAGACGTGTCAGAAAATCATAAGTGCGTCGAAGCTCAAGTGCAGCATTCTGACTCTGACAAGACTGACAAGTATCTATCGACAATCGAGGACCAAGAGCATCAAGCTGACGCCAAATAGCAGACATCTGAACGAAGAACTCCACTGTAGCATCTCCCTGTTGTAACAACTGCTCCTAACGAATAGCAGCAAGGTAGGTAGACTGTCCAGTAGGCTCGTAACGAGAGCGTAGAAAATCCCACATCTGGTGTGAATACTCAAACTCAACTATATCAGCAGCAAGACGATCCTCCATACTGGCAGCAAGAATAGCAGCAGCTCGAGCATCATCATCTAACCAAGTCCTGTATAAGCTGAAACGAGACTCATACGCAGACAGACAAGTCTCATAATCCGCAAGCAATTTCTTCTCATCATCATCAGTAGCATTATCTAAAATAACGGGCTGAGAAGGAACCGCAGGGCAAGGCGGACATTTGAGATCACCTATGATCCCAGAGTCGTAGACCACGCATGTGCAGACGCATGCGGGGAACCCACTCGCGGTAATTGGTGCCATTGAAAAGCACCAGACATTGCACAACTGGAACCCCACCCGAAGAAGAAGTCACCCTGATAGGATAACCGGCGACGGCGAGAGCACAAAGTAAGAAGCGGCCAGCGATGGCGAGAGCGCAAGAGAAAAGCGACAGAAGGTGCAATTTTTTTTTCTTTTTTTGAAACTCTAAACCGGGCACCACCTCATGTGCCGGGTGGAAATTCCCATGAGGCACGTGGGCAGGCAGGAAATTACGAGCAGCAGGAATGCAGCATGAATCACCGGACGAGGGGCACGTGGGCAGCAGGAAATCAAGAGCCGCAGGCAGCAGGACGAGCGGGCCCTGGCGCAGAGATCGGTCGGTAGCGAGAGCCAAGATCATGTGGCTGCAGTACGAAGAAGAGTACGACAGTCGGTTCCAGGCGAGAGCGACTGTCCGTCCGCCGAGTTCGAGGGAGATCGTGCGGCTGCAGCACCAAGAAGAGGACAGCGGTCGGTCTGAGGCGATGGTCTGTTCACCGAGTTCAGGCGCCAGAACCACGCGGCCGAGAGAAGTCAGAGACTCGAGATCGATCTGATAACACCGGGCGGCAACAAAGAAGCACATCCGAAAGCCGGCGACGAGGACGAGCAGCTCAAAAATATTTAGATTGCTCTGATACCATATTATGAAGGATGTTTATATTATTATGGGGGCAAGGGCCCAAATATATGGAGGTACAGGAGGAGTACAAATATGGAGAATAATCTCGTATAAGGAAAAACATAAATAAAGATAATCTCCTAACATAAATAGAGATATTCTTCTAACAAATCAAACTTTTCTACAAGTTGATTGCTAATACAGTGCCCAAAATTGACAGTGTGATCAGCTTCCAATCTACCCTGGTTTAGACCATGCTAAGGACAAAATCATGTCTAGAGTTCAATACCAAAGTAAAAAAATAACTTAAATAGATTTCCAGAATGTATTTGTATGCCCTTTGATCTGCTCTGGTTCAAAAGTTATGAGATGTCAAATTTAACAGAATTTCTGGAAAAATTTGGGCAGCACCTCCCTGCTTGAGGTACTGATTTGATCCAAGAATTCCAGTTAATTCTGTACCGAATTTGATAAAACTTTCTTTTACAAAGTTGTAACATATCTCATGAGCTTTTCAGAAATGTTTCATTTGCTATTTTTGGATTTTTATGCAGGAAGTTATGGTCAATTTACAGAGAATTCCAGAGAGTTTTTACTCTGCCCTGTTTTCTGGACAGTTTCAACTCTACTGAAGATTTCGACAAGTTAATGGATGAAACACCTATGGACATCAATATAAAAGTTGTAGAACCCTTGAAAATATTTCCAGCAATGTATCATACCACCTCAATGTCGAAAGAACTCACCCTATACACTCTGTATAACTTCAGCATTATTTCAGCTGAAAACCAGAGGACTCTGTTCCTAGGTTTCCATAAGTTGAAACTTGCTTAATTTTGAAATCCAGACCAAGAGAAGAAGTTTAATCAATATTTTAGTTCTCTGGATCAAAATAATCAACTTTTACAATGAGGTTCATCATTTAGTGGGGTGTGACGTCGAAGCGTCACCATAATATGCCGGTACTATGTTCGTCACAAAGAAAACCCTATACCGGATTTAGCCGGCTTCGTTAATTCAGTGGCACTAAGCAACTCTTGCACACGTGTTCTACTCAGATACGGATTCGTGGTTAGAGTACCTGAAAAAAACAACACAATAATCAGGTTCAGTTGCACGCTGAACCCGACTCCATAAACAGTTTCATATGCCCGTCTGTCGTCAGTGACACGGGCGTTCTCAAGCCAAACACCCCTTGAGCAATGTGTTCACGTTACCAATCACGTGATGGGGTCTCTGCCTACTTGCTCGCAGCACACCAGGGGCTGGCGTTGCTCACATACCCCAAACGACATAAGTCGTAGAGTATACCTAAGCTGCCCAGGTCAGCTGCCACCCGTGAGGCTCCACCCTTTAGCTTGTACGCACCGGTGGACAGCACATACATGCACCCCCAAGATATAGAAAGTCCGGAGATGCATGATTTTCAGACATATCACATATTAAGAGTTGCCACTTTCTATATTAATAACATCCTTATATGAGCCAATACTCGTTCCTCACCCAGTTTTTAAAATCTAGTCTTCTTCAGTGTGTTAAACCTCAACGGAGCTCTGATACCACGATGTGAGGACCCAGGATCCTGACATCCCATATGAAACAAATGTATTAAACCGCTCAGTTGTACTTCATATTCAGCCTGATTGTTTGTACATGTAAAATCTAGACAAATAGAAAAATCATATGCTATGTCATTGGTGACACAAACGCGTCCAATCCCCTTGAAATTTTTCAAAAACCGATCGAAAAATAGTTTCCAAGGTCACCCTACACTAATGGCAAATCATAATCACATTATAATGCAATGACCCTACAATAAAACCAGGGACTACTTGACCCTTCATTGCTCATAAAGGCCGATATATCAAATCATATTTAACTAAAGAGTATGATCATTTCCTAAGTCTGCCACTAAGGATCGGTTTTGCAACATATGTTTTACCACATCATACTGACCCACTACTACACAAGTGCTAGATAGTATAAAATTTCAAAATTTAGCACATGCACGATACAAAGACAAGCATAATTTTTCAATAAATAAGTACATTGTCTCAATATCCAACAACCATCGGCTCAAGTATGCAACCGCAAGTAAAAACAGCCCCTACAATATTCTCTTGAGCAGAGATATATATTCTGAAATTCTTAATAACTTTACGCGACCGCAACAATCAAAGATTAATAAAAAATGCTATAATTCTCTCAAAGGCTTCCTTCTATTGTGCCCCAATGCAAACTTGTTCTCATGTTTCAATCTCAACAATGGCATATACAATTCAATCTTGCCCACCAAGTTTGATATAACTCGTCTCAAATAATTCATATTCCCCAGCAAGTTTTGTACATCCTCCTTTTTCGCATGTCATCTCTTCTAGTTTATTAATAGCTTCAATTTTTTATGATCAATTCCTATGTCATGATCGTGTACAATAAATGCTGAAAATCTCCCAGCAGACAAACTAAATGCACACTTTAGTGGATTCATTCCCAATCTGCATTTGTGCATCCTTTCAAAAGTAAGTATTAAATCAGTTAAATGATAATTAATACCAGTCAATTTAACAACAATATGATCAATGTATACACCAAAAACAATACCTGATTTATCATGAAAGATAAGATTATGGCTCGTTGATATGTAGTACCAGCATTCTTCAACCCAAATGTAATCACCACCCAGTCATACAACCCCACAAAACCTGGACAGCGTAAAGCAATTTTAGGTGTATCCTCCCCGGCCATGAAATCTGATTGTAACCGACATTCCTATCCAAAAAACAAATTATCGTATTACCCAAAGCATTATTTATTAAGACATCAGCTCAAATTAGTCTGTATAATTTCATCTTCCTGGTGACCCAACTTCTCAAACATGGATAGTGGCATGACCAACCTCTGTATGCAGAATTTTCCTATAACAACTGTTACCAGGCCAGCATGAAGATGTCTCCTTTTGAGGCGTTATATGGGAGAGAATGAAGGATTCCTCTGTTCTGGGATCAAATAGGAGAGAGTCAGGTATTTGGGCTAGAGGTGCTACGAGATGTCGAGAGAAAAGTAAAAGAAGTCCTCAACAATTTGAATGTAGCTCAGATAAGCAAGAAGAACTATGCGGATACAAGACGACGTGAATTAACTTTTGAAGTAGGGGACTATATATACCTCAAAGTGTCCCCTATCAGGGGACTTCATCGGTTTAAAGTGAAAGGGAAGCTGGAACCTCGGTACATCGGATCCTTCCAAATTTGAGCGAAAGGGGGAAGTTGCATATCGTTTGGAGTTACCTTCTTGCCTATCAGATATGCATGATGTATTTCATGTATCACAACTCAAGAAATGTTTAAGAACACCAAAGGAACAGTTGCCAATGAATGAGTTGGATGTACAAGAAGACTTTTCATATACCGAGTCCCCGGTTAAAATTCTTGAGACAACGAAATGCATCACGAGGAACAAGAGAACTCGTATGTGCAAAGTGCAGTTTAAACATCATTCAGAGGAAGAAGCCACTTAGAAAAGACAAGATGAATTTAAGTCACAGTTTCTGAATCTATTCTCCTAGGAGTTACCTAATCTCGAGATCGAGGTTCATTTTAAGGGGGCTAGAGTTGTAACGTCCAAAATTTTCAAAATTTGAAATCATGAAGGATTGAAGTCATGCATGTGCAAAATTTTGAAAATTCAAAACAGAATTTGAATTTAAAAGAAGGAACATAAAAGAAAAAGAGAAAGAAAAAGGATAAAACTTCTTGGGCCGAAACCCCAGCAACCGGCCCAGCCAGCCCAGCGCCCCATCCCTCTCTCCCTCTCACTAACGAGCGGGCCCCAGCCATCAGCTTCGTCCCTCCAACCGCTGCTTACCTTCCCGCGGCCGAGCGCCTGCCCTCGCATCGAAATTCCCCGCGCGCAGCCACACGTTAGCTGTTATAATCCTAAGGCTGAAATTAGATCAGAGCGTACCCCTTCGCTGTTATAATCTCAGCCTTTCATTTTAAGTCCGACAGCCCAAATCAAACCCACCTCTTTGCCACCGAGATTCTTACGATCTATCCACTGGGACTTTAGGAAATTGGATCTATACCTTGAAATCTTCTGAGCTACCTCCTGGACTTTCCAGAAATTGTGGAAACATATTTAAATAATTGTTTTAGCCCCTGGAAACTTTGGAAATTAGAAAAAAATCACTGTATTATATGTCTAGGTCCCTGATAATTGTGGAAAATACAATTTGACCTTATAGCAGGCCATGTTTGTATTTTGGACCCAGTAGAAAAATATTATTTTATTTGGGATCTTAAAATTCATGCAAATTCACTACAGCAGTAAATATTTATAAAAATTGACCCTATGTTAATATGACTTTTTAAGAAACCTTTTTATTAAATTGTTTTTGTATTTTAAACAATATAAACATTCTGCAATCACAATTATTTATCTGTTTTAATGCTTAAATTTCATTCTAGGCATAAAACCAAAATCTGAATTCGTGTCAAAAATAATAGACACCTTAGGAAATATTCATACAAGGTTTTGGGTACAAAATTAAGGTCTGAAAGTTTTAGTAAGAAGGTATAAAATTCTGTTTAGGTTTAGAATGCATTTTAAGACAAAAATAATATCTTAAATTTTAATTAAGACTATGGGAAATGTGATTGAAATTGAAATTTCAGTTTAGTTGTATTTTTTTAAACAAGAAATTAAAACTAGAAGCAGTATATATCTTTAAAATATGTATATATGTACATGTATAATACTTGTACTGCATAATTAGGCCTAAAGTGAAATTAAAAGCCATATACATCCATATATACACACTAAAATTTAGTATAAGGATAATATAATTATATAGATAACTGTTTTATCATGAGCAGCCAAAACTAAACATATATATGTCATATGTTTAATACCCGTAGTACAAAATAGTAGAAAACAACAAGGATAATGGTGTAACTTCACATAAGAAATGTAGATGCTGAATGGACATATGTTTTGATGCATACTGAAATGCTACGATTGCCTATGTTGGATTATCTCTTACTGAGTGTTGTTTGTATTTGTTCTATGTATGTTTGGATGGGTAGAACCAGCCCCAGAGTCGGTTCTCAACCTCCAAGACCAAGTTTTCGACGTCCCCGAATAACAAGAAGATGGCAAGTGTCCTTGATCACCTTGCACCTAATTTAGGATGTTAGCTAGAAATTAATTGCATTATGTCATCACAATGAAAACCTATGATAGGATGTTTTCCCTAGTATTCCTCATAATTCCTTGTAACCTGGGTGGGATTACTTAGTATATTTATGGGTACTTTGATGCTTAGCCAAGCTTAGTGTTTTTGGAGAAACTTGGAGATATCCATGATTATGACATGAACTATTGGTAAATTCGTGAGACATGATGAAATGTTGTGCTTCAGATGTCTCAGCCCATTACACCTAGTCCACTGATGCACCTCCCACTTAGATGCAAGTATTGTTTCTCGTTTGGCCATGTCCAAAGAAAATACTATAAGAAAAAAAAGAAAAGAGGTGATAACTTTGTTTGGAAAATAAGAGAAACAAGTGGAAAGCAAGACAATGTCTAGAAACAAACCATCAACCGCTCCTACAATCCCCTATCTCAGAAACCTTTACAGAGCAGGAGCAGAGACGGTTCACATTTTGTCTTGTCTCAACCTCTCGCCATTTCATCCTTGGCTCTCATGCTCCACCCCAACATATAAGAACTGCAACAAACAATGGGAAACTTCCTGATTGACCTAACCTACTTCATCAACTCCAACTTCGTCATTAAAGACGTGGGGAAGCAATTAGAGCGCATGAATTATTCATCATCGCACTGGATGTAGATGGAGTACTTGATTCGGATGAGTAAAACCTCTTTATTCACTAGGTGAGGCCTTTATCACGGACGAACTTCACCTTGGTGTTCAATTTGCTTGCATGCACCCCTTGAACATTGGTTATTCAGAATGGTGAGAATATTCACAGAGATCCCCTGGTTTTTTCCAACACCTTTGAGATTGAGGGGATTGGAGTAACAGTAATCATGCATGGTTTCAAGTTGAACCGTAGAGATCATGGCTACACCCGCTTCGGTCGGCTCATGGTTATGGGTTATCTGTTAGACTAGAGAAGCCTAGAGCACATCAACCAAGTGGTGTCACCATTTGTGAAATTGATTCATTTGCATAACAGTTCCCAATCACTGTGATATGTGCTCATCCAGTGTCTTTATAATGAACCACAATCAGTTACAAGGTGTCTTGTCTTTCCGCCCCTCCGTTAGTTTTATCTAACAGAACCGTTCCAGTAAATCTAAAGTAATATCGTTGGGTATAGATTGAACAGTAGATGAGCTGTACCTCACGTGATGCAGTAGTACCTCTAAGTCAGAAGATTCCATGGGATGCCACAGTGACCAAGCAGGAACAGCAGCAGCTGAATGTCCAGCCGCTGCCAAACAAATGGCTACCTTGGAATGATCAACACTATAATTAACAGCAGCAATAGCAAAATCAGGAGCAGCAGCCGCAAGAGCACAAAATTCTGGAGATTTAGGAGCCAAAGCAGCCGGAAGAAGACCCAGCCCCACAGATTGCAGTGGAACAACTGGAGCATCGTAATGCTGGAGAGGTCACAATGCAGCCAAATATCACAACAAGCGATAAATGAATTTCAGATGCGACACCAGATTATAATGGAACTGCCTTCAGCATCAACAGACAAATAATTGGATATACAGTTGGCGAGATGGGACATACTTCCAAGCGATCCTAGTTGCTAAAATTCAGATAAATTAATCTGCCCAGTCCCTTTAATTGGATATGGAAATGCAAGGTAATTAAAAAAACTAAAAATCTTTATCTGGTTAATGTTCATGGACAGATTGAATTCGAAGAACTTACTTCGAAAAGAATTACAAGATAGAAGGGGACGCCCACACATGTATACTATGTGATCTCAGCATTGAGTAATAAACCTACCACCTTTTCTTCTAGTGCACATTCAGTACAACATGCTGGAACCTCTTGGGAATACAATTGGATCATGAGCTGCAGTTTTTCAACACAATCAAAATGGCAATGCAAAATTGGCAAAGTCCCTTCTTCATGGAGATCTTCTCTGTAGCTGCTTGGGAAATCTAGAAGCAGGGGGTGGGAAAATCTTCATAGAGGCTAATTCATCCTTCCAATCCGGGAAACAAAACTTCCTTCCATTGATCAACCTTCGGTTACATAGGTTCAAGCCTTCAGTCAAGGAGGATGTCTTGGTATTGTTAGATAGCTTGTCTTAATTTCTTGACTCCTCCCTCTGTTAATTCGAAGGCTACAGTAATCAGTGTCCTCTACAAGCTTGTATAGATCGAGGGTCTTCCACTGGATGCCCTTACATTTAATACAAAGTCTAATATAATACCACAGTAGGGATTTTCCCTGCTATAATTTCTCAAAAAAACAATCATTAGGTCTTTTATTTTTTAATAGAACAGTAGAAAAGTTGGATGATGTTTTGTTGTTGACTTGATGTTTCCTTGAAACTACCCTGAAGGTATTTCAAAGCCTCCTATCATACATGTATACACAAGAAGGGCTAAGAAACAGCAAGTTAATGAAGCATCAAACAAGAGCCCATGGAACAAACAGGCCAAAGGAGTGGATCCAGCGAGCAGCAATTATGCCAAAAGGACTGGAGCTTCAAACAGGGTGCAACATTTCGAATTACAAAAGTTGTCCTCACACACGAAGGAGCTGAATATGGATGAAATAGCTCCAGTAGGGGAAACTCCAAAGTCTGACGAGCTTGAAGCTTATAAGGAGGAAAAAGACAAGAATGGAGCTCCAACTGCTGCTAAAATCGACTCTAACAAGAAGGAAACACCAAAAGACTCTTCAAAAACTGAGAGCGCACAATTCACAGGTGGATGCACAAAAGGTGAGTATGAAGTGAATATTATTTAGTTTGTAGAAGTAATATTTTTATATGGAATCAATCGTTGTCCTGTATGATGTTAGCAATAAATCACGCCACAGTCTGGTCCAAGGGTGTGTCGTGTGCATCGCATTTGTTGTGTACGTGTATATGTGAGCTAGTTGCCTTGGAGTACAGGTGCTGGCTAGGAATAGGTGGTGGCTAGGAACGACGTGAGTTGCGGAGTGTAGTTGAGCTCCTGCATGGATTGGCACATGACAGGTCTTGCACCTGAGCATAGGTTATGGTCGCGCATGCCTAGTGACCAGGCTAGAAGGAACGAGTTGCAACATCTTTCACCGGCATGCAGTAGGTGCAAAACCATGCATGGATGTTGTATCGGATCAGGCAAGACATGCAATTAGTTGGCCTAGAGATCTAGTCTTGAGTAGTGGCTGGATCGCGTGCATACGCATGACTTGAATGTCGGAGATGAAGTTGTAGTGAGGCCATTAGACTCGGTCGAAGTAGTTGCTCAGCATAGTAGGGTGTAGCAAAGCAGAAATGTAATCTTTGTGTAAGCTGAGTCTCAGTGGCGTGAGTTGCATCAAGCTCCGACATTCATCGCCGGTTACGTTCATGTGCGTAGGTAATTGTCCACCAAATACACAACAATATAGTAGAATAATACGACATTCGTCGCCAGGATATTTTCTGATATTGTTGTGCTATTGAGTTTCTCTTACGTGTTTGTGTGCGTTTGAGTGATCCTGGTTCCAACGTATGATCACGATTGTGTCTAACAGATTCATTATTTTAGTTTAGAAATAAAATGACTAAGTGGCAATGGAGCAATGATGTTTAGAGAAAAGAAAAATATAACTCTTAATCTATGAGATGCTTAACTGGAAATTGTACTGGCAGTTATTTAAATAGTGGATGGGAGAAACAGCTACAGTTAACAACCCCACACCCCATAAAATATAACAAAAATAGAATGTTGAATCGTAGAATGCAAACTGTAGTTTAAAAAGTAGTGCCAGAGTTTAAGAAATGTTATGTTGCTGTATCTTGTGGAGAGCCCTTCTTTTGAGACAGCATGATTAATTTAAAACTATATATAGAAACTTCAATGAAGGGCAGGCCTGACGCAGTGGTAGAGTCTCTCCACTTGTGTCCTGGAGGTCCTGGGTTCAAACCACCCTCCTTGCAAAATAAGCAAGGGGAAGGCTGCCTAGAAATTCCCTTCCCCAGACCCCGCAACGTGTGGGAGCTTTCAGCATTGGGTATGCCCTTTTTTATATAGAAACTTCAATATCAAAATGTTTTGAGATGCACCTCCAAGTGCCTGCAGAAGCTGTATTTCGCTGCACTAAATCCAAAAGCAACGTTTATATCTGTTATATGTTTTTGACCCTTGCAATTGCAACAATTCCTTTTGAAATATTTATATGTCGGGTTTCACATAATCATATAGGGTACTGTGCTTATCCTTTTGATGCAAGAAAATGGCAGTACTTCTTAAAAGACATGTCAAACTTTTGCATTCTTAACATTCTTCAAGTTAGAAAATATTTCCTTACTACGTAATTTCATTAATGCTAGGTACTGAATCTGAAGGTTTTGGCATGGATGGAGCGCATTAAGAGTTCAATTTCATGAAAAACAATATGTCTCTAAAGTGGCCATAAGGTATGGGATTACTTTATTGAATAGTTTCTTTTGAAAATGTTTTGAGATGCACCTCCAAGTGCCTGCAGAAGCTGTATTTCTCTGCACTAAATCCAAAAGCAACGTTTATATCTGTTATATGTTTTTAACCCTTGCAATTGCAACAATTCCATTTGAAATATTTATATGTCGGGTTTCACATAATCATATAGGGTACTGTGCTTATCCTTTTGATGCAAGAAAATGGCAGTACTTCTTAAAAGACATGTCAAACTTTTGCATTCTTAACATTCTTCAAGTTAGAAAATATTTCCTTACTATGTAATTTTATTAATGCTAGGTACTGAATCTGAAGGTTTTGGCATGGATGGAGCGCATTAAGAGTTCAATTTCATGAAAAACAATATGTCTCTAAAGTGGCCATAAGGTATGGGATTACTTTATTGAATAGTTTCTTTTCAAGTATATCCGTCTACACAATAGATGCCATATTCATATTTCAATTTATCATCATATGAGGATATTGATTTTCTTACCTGGCGTGATATAGACTAGCTCAAAACACCAAGGAAGTCGCAATAGACAGTGATATGTATGGAAGTTTCAGTAAGATGGGTCTTCATGAAAATCTACTGAAGGGGATATATCAATACGGTAATTCATATTTTACATGTTTCCTAGGGATGCCAATTATTTTGGAGTGGGCAACGTTTTTAGAATCTCTTGTCATTCTTATCCTCTATTACTATGATTTTTTAAAAAAGTTATTATTATGAAATTTTGTTTAAAGGCCTGGAGAAGCCTTCTGCGGTCCATCAAAGAGGAATGATCCCATTATGCAAGGGTCTTGATGTAATCCAGCAGTCTTTGTCTGGAGCAATTGTGACAATTTGCTGCAGAGTTTTGCAGCTACTTGATTATCGATCTGCAGAATGGCAGGCCTTGGTTCTTGTACCAACACGTGACATATTGCCCAAGAGACTGAAAAAGTTATTCAATCACTTGGTCAGTGCCTTAGTGTTACTAAAGCTCATGCTTGTGCTGGAGGATATAGTGTCCATGCTGAGAAACAGATTCTATCAAGTAGCGTTCAGGTCCTCATTGGCACCCCCGTCCGTGTTCTTGATGTGCTGCAAAGGCGAGCACTCTGTCCAGACCACATTGGAATGTTCTTTTTGGATGAAGCAGATGAACTACTAACAGGATGTTCCAAGGACCAGGTCAGATTATTTTGTTACCCACCTATTTGCGCAATGTGGTCGTTACTGTGAATGACGACACTGAACATATTACTTGCATTGCATCTATAGTCAATATCAATTATTATGCTATAATATTGCTTATCTGCCGATAGGCTATAGAGTGCAGAACCAGAACCGAACCATAGGGCTTAATCCCAAGGTGATCTAGTTAAGTTCTTGCAGGCTACACTGTTTCTCTAATACCTTGTAATGTGGTCAGTTAGAGCTTTACTGTTTGCCTAGGGATCCTAAACTATGTTACAGCTTCATTGTTTTATGATATTTTTTTGAACCGGCATTGTTTTGTGATATTCGTGCAAGTTAAAAACCATGTAATTGCTTCTGTGAATTCTGAACCTTGTTCCTAGCGTTCTATTACAAGTTTCAATACATCATACCAAGTTTTTTTAATGGATGTGTTTCATGTCAAGCAGCCCTATGAAATGTTTTGTATTTCTGAGTGCCATTTAGTTTTCTAGCCATGGTACTAAATACTAATGAAATTGTTAAATGATGACACAGCATGTGGATAATGGTTAATATATATGTCGCTGGTGAGCCAAATAAGCTTCTAATTGCAATACAGGGTGCACTTCAAATAAGTACTTATGCCATGTTTTCTTTGCATCACACATCCCTATGTTAAATAGGACAACCTGCTTTTAGTACCCCGGGAAGAAATCTCCTAACGAACGGTACTCTTAATGAATATAAGTGTTACAGAAGATGTCTGATGGGCTGAATTATTTGTATACAACATGTGATGTCGTGGTGCAATAACTTAATAGTAGATCCAGTTCAAAACTGATGAAAATCTCAATTTTCTTTATTGAAGCATACCATCATAACATAAGCTACAACATCATTAACTGACACTAGTTCAGATCAAGAAAAACAAAACTAAAACCCAGATCCTAGATACCCTTTCCATGTCAAGCATTTTCGATATTCTATGACAATTATAAGAGCCCCCAAGCCGAAGTCATGTATATGCAGACTGTTGTTGTCAAAGATAAGTGTCACTTGCAAGGAGGAAGAACAGATATCTGAAGCCCAATGGGCAAGTACAACAAACTCAGTCACATGTCAAACAATCTTTTTCCCATAAGTTTTGAGGAGCCAGCGTTTTAAAGGAATTGGAACTCACCCGAAAAACCGATGCAACAGCTGCAGTGGTGATCTCCTTGGCAAAGCTGCGGCTGCGCCTTGGATGTAGTCACTTCGTAGCTTGTAAGGTGGGCCGAATTGTTAGCAACAAAGATTGGGTCAAAAATTTAGATATCATCGAATACTAGCTTAAAATACGTGGTTTCCTAGAGGTTAACATGAAACAGAAAAAGAAGTCATTCCACCACCCAACAATCGGAAATGAAGGTTAGGCCACTTACTGATGATGGGCAATGATGCATATGTAAACCGAGTCAAACATCAACTAGAGACATAACGATGCATAGAAAATCGAGATATCAATTCCAAGAAGTTCTTGTCTTACTGGTCCCTCTTTGGACCAAAGTTTGACAAGACGCTTTTCATATGGTAATTCAAGTAATTGAACTGTTCCGTATGCAGTCCTAACCGTGGAGCTTGTAGCTAGACAAATGTGTCAGCAACCGACAAATGTCCGTCGTATTCACGCAACAATGGAGCAACTGATTTTCTAGGCAAATCAGCAAAGTTTCTCTCTTTCAATTTCAACAGATGGTATTCTATAATTGCTAAATCTATCAATTCCATCCTTGTTGCAGATGCCTTCCATCGGCTCAATCACCATTAAACATTGCCTCTTTTCAATTATGATATATGATATTCCATCTCAATAAATCGATCGATTCCATTTTTCACACAGACATCGGGCACGGATTTCATCTCCATCATGCCTTGCCTTCCTCAAATAAGGTAGCTGGACGTCTAGACTCCTTCAGATAAAACACATCAAATTTCATAGAAAACACAGGCAAAAGGTCATGTGCCGAAAAACATTATACAACAATAAATCAACACTATCTACTAATCATAAGTTTAAAACCCACAAATCTCACAGCTTGGCAAAACGACGATTCACACTCGTCGGCCATCATCATGCTACTTGCCATACACAAAATATTTTTTCAAATATTTCCCATTAAGAGCCCTACTCACTTTCCCTCCTTGCAATGTCTCCACAAAACATAAACTTCCAGGGACAATACCAACATTTCTATATGGTTTGTCTCAGCTAGGTGACCATTTTCTAAGTTTATTATATTTTTCTCCTATTGGTAATATCATTTTTCATATTAATTCTGAACTTGGAATGATTTTTTCCTTAACCCTCCTATTGTAAGTTTTGCCACTTTCATTTTTTTTTCTTTTCAGTATCACTCAAAGCTTTAAATCGGCTTTCATTTAATTCATATGTTCTATCCATCATTAAATTATTGTACTCTATATCCGATAAAACATCCTGTTGTACCACCTTACATGCTTGCAAATTATTTTCAACAAGAAGTACAGCTTCAAGCGTGTAAACTGGTTCAAAAGGAGTCACCTTGGTGGCTCCATGTTTACCAATTCTATAACCCCATAATTCATGTGATAGTATCTTGTGCCACCTTCTTGGGCAATCCTCTATCTTCTTCTTGATTAACTTAATCAAAATCTTGTTGCTAGATTCCGCCCAACCATTAGCTTGTGCATATTATGGTGACAAGTTTAGCAATTTTATCCCAAGAGATTCAATAAACTCTTTAAAATAATAAGAAATAAAAGAAGCTCCTTGATCAGTGGTTAATGTACGTGGAATGCCGAATTTATACAAAATATGCTCTAACACAAAACTAATCACTTCTTTGTGAGTAATGTTCTTCAATGGTATCACCCCTGTCCATTTAGTAAAACAATTATCATTTGCAAACACAACAACATGGTGACCTTTCGATGATGAGGTGTCACACCCGGTTTTTCTGAAGAACAACCAAGTGATTCACACATGTATGCCAGGATCATTTTCTCATACATGTGACGATAAATAGTGAAACATCATAATATTACAAGCCAGGTGTTCAAATACAAATGAGTCTTACATAGCGTCTCAAAGGGTGATAAAATGTTCATAACACGAAAATAAACAAAGCAGCGGAAATATGATCTTGTGGGCTCCGTCACAGGCATTGCGCGGGGGACTCCATGAACCTAAAACCCCTCTTCAGGACCAAAGTCTTCATTGTTGTACACCACTTCATTTCTTTGACCTGAGCAGCAAGTAAAACCAACGAAAAAGCAAGCTTGAGTACCATTGGTACTCAGCAAGTGTGGGAAATTAATGTCATGCAAGTTTGAACAAGGAAAGGCTGGACACATGGTTAAAGCACTATGCAATTAGTACCTATCTCCATAGCTTATTAAGCACCTTCATTACTACATAAGTGAAGTGGTCCCAATCCCATAATCTAAATTCCATTGTTAATCTCCACGCTTAACATCCTCAACTTCTCCATTCATCGTCATCTAATCATGAATAAGTCCAAGCCACTCGTGACCGTGAGCACGGCTGTCAGGACAGTTTTGACTTTGCAGAGTTTGCACCACTGTACCCACATGTAGTGATTTCATCCCCCGTTGTCGGGTGGACTAAGAACCTTCATTTTGCCTGTGGTAGCCAGCCACATATCACACTTCCCAGGTGTGTGGCCAGGAGATCACTACGAGGCCTTTACAAAGGGATTCCGGATGAGTATGAGCCCACTGAGGTTTCACCCCTAACAGCATCCAGCAGGCTCCAACACCCGCTGCATTGGCCCCCTCTTGAGCCTTGCGGTTTCTATGGTAGTCCAGCTGACACCTATTCTCCGCACCATCTAATCACCCGCACTATGTCAGAAATACACCTAATTAATTAGACAAGCTGCCCCATCTCAGAATGTGGTTGGCACGGTATAGCCAGGTTACATGCTCCATGAACCGGTCCTTAGAACTCAGACAAGCACTAAACACAAACCCGAGTCTCGTGCACGCAGCACTAACCAAAGCATCCATCTTGCCTAGATTCCTATCTCTAGCATAATTCATAATATTCCATTCAAGGGTAAATAATCAAGGTGATGGTCTCATATCCCATTTATCCCACTTTAAGCATGGCTAAGCATGAGTAGTATAAATAAATACCATAATGAACAACTCCCAACCCAGGCTACAAGGAAACAAGATAATGAAAATCTAGTGAAACTTCCTAGCATGGGTTTCATAGTTCAATTGACAATGCAAATAATTCTAGCTACACATCCTAGCTTAGGTGCAAAGTGGTCAAGGACACTTGCCTTCTTCCTGCTGCTCCGTGAATGGAAAGTCTTGTCCTTGGAAAGTGAGAACCGGCTCTGGGGCTGGTTCTACTCGTGCCAACATACCCATAGCAAAAGAAAATAACATTCCATAAACATTCATCCCCACATACACTCATGCAAGTCATACATACATACATACATACATACATACATACATACATACATACATACATACATACATACATACATACATACATACATACATACATACATACATACATACATACATACATACATACATACATACATACATACATACATACATACATACATACATACATACATACATACATACATACATACATACATACATACATACATACATACATACATACATACATACATACATACATACATACATACATACATACATACATACATACATACATACATACATACATACATACATACATACATACATACATACATACATACATACATACATACATACATACATACATACATACATACATACATACATACATACATACATACATACATACATACATACATACATACATACATACATACATACATACATACATACATACATACATACATACATACATACATACATACATACATACATACATACATACATACATACATACATACATACATACATACATACATACATACATACATACATACATACATACATACATACATACATACATACATACATACATACATACATACATACATACATACATACATACATACATACATACATACATACATACATACATACATACATACATACATACATACATACATACATACATACATACATACATACATACATACATACATACATACATACATACATACATACATACATACATACATACATACATACATACATACATACATACATACATACATACATACATACATACATACATACATACATACATACATACATACATACATACATACATACATACATACATACATACACATTGTTTCACTTTATTAGATACAACCTTTGCATGAACATGTATATTCCACCCCTAAACAGGATTTTCAGATCTCCTAATCAACTTTCCAATTGAAACTTTATGTTCAATAATCCTTATATGACATTTCCTACGTGTATACATATTTGTCTCATATTTTCAGATTTATTCCTATGCCTAAAAGTGAATTTCAGAATTAAAACAGAAACTAAATTGCCTTTTCAGAATTCATTCTCCATCTAAATCCAAATTTCGAACTGTTCTACAAGTTTTCAAAGTGCTAGGGCAATTTAATTTGAACTTACACACATTTCAGATTTATTTCTATTCCTAAAATAGATTTCCAGCAGTAAGCAGAAGCTAACTTGGCATTTTCAGAATTGATTTACCACCTAAAACCAGTTTTCAGATTACTCTAATTGTTTTCAAAGTACTAGATCAACTCACAATGAATTTACCTAATTATTTGCACTTATAATGAATTTAAATCCTATTGAAATGTCTAAATACCTAATTTAAATGTCCTACAGGGTCCAAAATTCTATTTTCTATAATACTCAGGGGCCTAAACCTCAAATACAGAAAGATTCTCCTAATTTGTATTAAGTACAGAGGCTAAAACAGCAGTTTAAACGTGTTTGCATATTTTCAAGGAAGTCCAGGGGTAGAATCAAAATTTCAGGGGCTAGCTCGTGTTTTCCGAAAGCCTCAGGGGGTAGCGCGCTAAAATCTCGGCTGGAATCGGTGATTTAAACGTGGGCCGTCGGATTTAAAACAGATGGCCCAAATTAGATCGTCGAAGAAGTACGCGCCCATTTAATTCCTTCCGTGCGATTTAAAATGGACGCGCCACATTGCACCACGTCGCTCCGGCCGGGAAAAACACAGCGCTCGGCGGCGCCCGGCGGCGGAGGCGACGATCTCGCCAGCGAGGTCTCGGATCTTTGCCTACACACACTAAGACTCAGATTTCTAGGCATAATTCGGCAGAGGGGAGGTAGGAGAGCTCACCTAGGCTAATTTCTTGGACCTGAAGGACTTGGGACCCGGTCGGCCACGAGGACAGGCGGCGGCGACTTGCTGTGCTCGTTAGAGTGGCAGTTGGGACGGTGATTCCTTCGGGCTTTCCGGTCGTGACCCTTCCCTGTGGTCCAGAGATGGCGTACCGATGGTTAGGGTGGATCAAAACCGAGTAATTTGAAGGTTTCACCGGCGAGCGGCGACGGCTTCTTACCGCCGAGCGTCGGGATGATTGTTTCCGGCGGCGTTTCTCCCCGGGGTCGGCGTCTACGGCTTGTGCGCGGTGCTGTGAGGCCACGAGATTGGTTAGACAGAGGGAAACGACGACGATTGAGGGGAATTCCAAACTCAGCGGCGGTGGTACTCACCGAGAAAGAAAATGCTTGAGCGAGGGGAGGGCGGCGGGAATTTCTGTTTTTATCGTGGCCGGGGGTGCGGGGGTTAGTTGCGATCGTGCAGGACGGCGCGTGGGATTTAGGGTTGGGACGTGCACGAGGAATCCGGGAGCGGGGCGTGCGGTGCTCGGCGCGGGAAAAATGCAGGCGATTGGAGGAAGACGATGGCGCTGACGGGTGGGGTCGACGCGTTAGTGGGAGGAAGAGAGGGAGAGGGCGCGGGCTGAATGGGCTGCTCGGTGGGTTTCGGCCCAGGAGCTGTTTTCTCTTCTCTTTTCCTTTTCTGTTTCTCTTCCCGATTCAATTCTGGTTTGAATTTCCAATTCTTTTGAACATGCAAAACATTCACTTGCTTGCAAATTCAACTTTACAAATTTTATGATGTTACATGAGGGATGAATATCACCAATAAAATCTAAATTTCATCCTCTAAATGGCTACAACTTTATTATAGGATGTAACATACTAGCCGATGCCAATTGGACATTACCAATTTTTTGACAAGCCTCACACCACTTATAATACCAAAAACAATTCTCAAGCATAGTTGGTCGATAAAAATCTGGCCTTTTTAGCATCCACCTCATTTTATGGGCCGACTAATGTGTACCAAACATCCCTACATACCCTTATCATATGGCTATACTAGCTTGTTCTTCATCCAATCACTTCAATAACAGCCCATCTATAGTTTGGCAATATAATTCATTATTTAGCAGTTTATATTTAAAGCTTGCTGCCGAACCTTTCTACCTCTACTACTACTTGGATCTTTTATATAATCAATAAAAATATGCCACCAATAATTCCCCACACTATTACCCCTGGTCGAATTACCATCATCCTCATGGACATCTAAAATACTATGTAACACCGGCCTTGATTTTATAACAAATCTTTCTTGCTTAATTTCATAACCCGATGCTTGTTGCACTAAAGAATTTGCCCTTCAATTATTCTCCCTAGATACCCAAAATAATACAAAAACAATCCATTTTTTTATAACATTCATGCACCTCTCATGGTACTCATTCAATGCTCCATCTAAACATTGACTTTCTCCATTAACTGGCGGCACAACCAATTTCGAATCCCCAAAAACTTCTGTGCTTCTCACCACGTGATGCACCATATGAACCAAATTATTAAACTGCTCAGTTGTACTTCATATTCAGCCTGATGGGCGCCACTATCCCAGCCCGGATCCAGCCGGGTTTTGTTTGTACATGTAAAATTTAGACGAATAGAAAAATCATATTCTATGTCATTTGGTGACAAAATAACACATCCAACCCCTTGACATTTTTCACAAACCCCTCGAAAAATAGTTTCCAAGGGCATCCTCAACTAATTGCAAATCATAATCACATTATAATGACAATGACCTACAATAAAACCAGGGACTACTTGGCCCTTCATTGCTCGTAAAGGCCAATATATCAAATCATATTTAACTAAAGAGTATGCTCATTTCCTAAGTCTCCCACTAAGGATCTGTTTTTGCAACATATGTTTTACCACATCATACTGACCCACTACTACACAAGTGCTAGATAGTATTAAATTTTTAAATTTAGCACATGCACGATACAAAGACAAGCATAATTTTTCAATAAATAAGTACATTGTCTCAATAACCAACAATCGTCGGCTCAAGTATGGAACCACAATAAAAAACGGCCCCTACAATATTCTCTTGAGCAGCGATATATATTCTGAAATTCTTAATAACTATCAAAGATTAATCACAAATACTATAATTCTCTCAAAGGCTTCCTTCTACAATTCAATCTTGCCCACCAAATTAGATATAAATCGTCTCAAATAATTTATATTCCCAAACAAGTTTTGTACGTCCTTCTTTTCGCATGTCATCTCTTCTAGTTTATTAATAACTTCAATTTTTTATTATCAATCCCTATGTCATGATCGTCTACAATAAATGCTGAAAATCTCCCAGCAGACACACTAAATGCACACTTCAGTGGATTCATTTCCAACCTGCATTTGTGCATCCTTCCAAAATCAGTTAAATGATGATTAATACCAGTCAATTTAACAACAATATGATCAATGTATACACCAAAAACAATACCTGATTTATTATGAAAGATAAGATTATAGCTCGTTGATATGTAGTACCAGCATTCTTCAACCCAAATGTAATCACCACCCAGTCATACAACCCCACAAAACCTGGACAGCGTAAAGCAATTTTAGGTGTATCCTCCCCGGCCATGAAATCTGATTGTAACCGACATTCCTATCTAAAAAACTGATTATCGTATTACCCAAAGCATTATTTATTAAAACATCAGCTCAAATTAGTCTTTATAATTTCATCTTCCTGGTGACCCAACTTCTCAAACATGGACAGTGGCATGACCCAACTCTGTATGCAGAATTCTCCTATAGCAACGGTTACCAGGCAGCATGAAGATGTCTCCTTTTGAGACGTTATATGGGAGAAAATCAAGGACTCCTCCGTTCTGGGATCAATCAGGAGAGAGTCGGGTATTTGGGCCAGAGGTGTGACGAGGTGCCGAGATAAAAGTAAAAGAAGTCCGCAACAATTTCGAAGTTGCTCAGATCCGAAAGAAGAGCTATGCGGATACAAGACGATGGGAATTAACTTTTGAAGTAGGGGACTTGTATACCTCAAAGTGTCCCCTATCTGAGGACTTCGTCGGTTTAAAGTGAAAGGGAAGCTGGCACCTCGGTACATCGGATCCTTCCAGATTCGAGAGAAAGGGGGAAGTTGCATATCATTTGGAGTTACCTTCTCGCCTATCAGATGTGCATGATGTATCTCATGTATCACAACTAAAGAAATGTTTGAGAACACCAGAGGAAGAGCTGCCGATGAATGAGTTGGACGTACAAGAAGACCTTTCGTATACCGAGTACCCGGTTAAAATTCTTGAGACAATGGAACGTACCACGAGGAACAATAGGATTCGTATGTGCAAAGTGCAGTGGAAACATCATTCAGAGGAAGAAGCCACTTGGGAAAGAGAAGATGAACTCAAGTCACAGTTTCTAAATCTATTCCCCTAGGAGTTACCAGATCTCGAGGTCGAGATTCATTTTAAGGGGGGTAGAGTCGTAACGTCCAAATTTTTCATAATTCGAAATCATGAAGGATTGACGTTGTGCATGTGCAAAGTTTTGAAAATTCAAAACAGAATTTGAATTTGAAAGAAGAAACATAAAAGAAAAAAGAAAGAAAAAGGAATAACCTCCTTGGGCCGAAACCCCAGCAACCGGCCCAGCCAGCCCACTGCCCCTTCCCTCTCTCCCTCTCACTGACGCGCGGGCCCCAGCTGTCAGCTTCGTCCCCTCCAACCGCCGCCAACCTTCCCGCGGCAAAACGCCCGCCCTCGCATCTGAATTCCCACGCGCAGCCGCACGTTCCGCCTCACTCACGCTCATTCTGCATGCCCACAACCTCCCCAAGCTCAGCTGCGATTTAACACCCCCCGGGCCCCAACTTCACTCTCCTCACAACTCTCACTTGCAACCGGTAAGCCGCCGCTCATCTTCGAAATTCACCTCGTCCTTCATTGTTCTTTTCCATCTAACGAGCCATACTGATTCACAGGATCGTGCACAACTCGTTGGCAGCCTCCCCGTGATGAATTGGCACCGGAAAAACCCAAAGTCGACGTGCGCCGGTGAGAACCTGCCGCCGTGACCAAAATTCTCTTCCTTTCTCCTCTCTGAACGTCGTACGGGTTTTGGTCTGTCGCAGAGCAGCTCTCGGGCAAAGAATCCTTGGAGTTTCCCGGTCCTAACTCTCCCGCGATAATCACCGACGAACTTCACTGCCAAACACCGACGCTGACCCCCTTCCATCCTCTTCGGGTTCAAGAAAACCACCTAGGTGAGTTCCCCTACCTCCTCTCCTTCGATCCATGCAAAGAAACGCAAGTTTTAGCGAGTGTACACGAGAATCCGAACTGCTCCGGCGAGATCGCCCGCGAAACCCGTCAGGCGCCGCTGTGCGCTTCGTCTGGCTCCGGTCGGAGTGATGTGGCCCTCTGTGGCCCATCCATTTTAAATCCTAAGGCTGAAATTAGATCGGAGTGTACCCCTTCGCTGTTATAATCTCAGCCCTTCATTTTAAATCCGACGGCCCAAATCAAACCCACCTCTTTGCCACCGAGATTCTAACGATCTACCCCCTGGGACTTTAGGCAATTGGGTCTATACCTTGAAATCTTCTGAGGTACCCCCTGGACTTTGCAGAAATTGTGGAAACATATTGAAATAGCTGTTTTAGTCCCTGGAAACTTTGGAAATTAGGAAAAGTTCACTGTATTATATGTCTAGGTCCCTGATAATTGTGGAAAATACAATTCGACCCTGTAGCAGGCCATGTTTGTATTTTGGACCCTGTAGAAAAACAAAATTTATATTTGGGATTCTTAAATTCATACAAATTCACTACAGCTGTAAATATTTACAAAATATGACCCTATGTTAATATGACTTTTTAGGAAACCCTTTATTAAATTGTTTTTTATTTTAAACAATATATAAATTCTGCAATTACAATTACTTATCTGTTTTAATGCTTAAATTTCATTCTAGGCATAAAACCAAAATCTGAATTTGTGTCAAAAATAATAGACACCTTATTTGTAGAAGGTTTTGGGTACAAAATTAAGGTCTGAAAGTTTTAGTAAGAAGGTATAAAATTCTGTTTGGGCTGAGAATGCATTTTAAGACAAAAATAATATCTTAAATTTTTATTAAGACTATGGGAAATATGATTGAAGTTGAAATTTCAGTTTAGGTGTAATGTTAAACAAGAAATTAAATCTAGAAGCAGTATATATATTTAAAATATGTATATATGTACATGTATAATACTTGTAGGGCATAGTTAGGCCTAAAGTGAAATTAAAAGCCATATACATCCATATATACTCACCAAAATTTAGTATAAGGATAATATAATTATATAGATAACTGTTTTATCATGAGCAGCCAAAACTAAACATATATATGTCATATGTTTAATACCCATAGTGCAAAATAGTAGAAAACAAAATGGATAATGGTGTCACTTCACATAAGAAATGTAGATGCTGAATGAACATATGTTTTGATGCATACTGAATTGCTACGATTGCCTATGTTGGATTATAGTGTTCTTTGTATTTGTTCTATGTATGTTTGCATGGGTAGAACCAGCCCCAGAGTCGGTTCTCAACCTCCAAGACCAAGTTTTCGACGTCCCCGAACAACAAGAAGAAGGCAAGTTTCCTTCATCACCTTGCACCTAATTTAGGATGTTAGCTAGAAATTACTTGTATTATGTCATGAATTGTGAAAACCTATGATAGGATGCTCTCCCTAGTATTCCTCATAATTTCCTTGTTGTCTGGGTGGGATTACTTAGTATATTTATGGGTACTTTGACGCTTAACCATGCTTAGTGTTTTTGGAGAAACTTGGAGATATCCATGATTATTACATGAACTATTTGCAAATTCATGAGACATGATGAAATGTTGTAGAGTTAGGAATCTAGACAGTCTATAATGATTTTGGTTGGTGTTGTGTGCACGAGAACCTGGGTTAGTGATTGGTGCTGTTTAGATTCTAGGGACCGGTTCATGGAGCATTTAACCTGGCTTTACTGTGCCACCACATGCTGAGATGGGGCAGCTTGACTAGCTTGGGAATCGCAAGGCTCAAGAGGGGGCCACTGCAGCGGAGGTTGTAGCCTCTTGCATGTGGTTAGGGGTGAAACCTCAGTGGGCTCATGCTAGTCGGGAATCCCTTTGTAAAGGCCTCGTAGTGATCTCCTGGCCGCACACCATGAAAGTGTGAATGTGGTTGGCTGCCACAGGCAAAATGAAGGCTCTTTTAGTCCACCTGAAAATAGGGGTTGAAATCACTACCTGTGAGTAAAGCGGCACAAACTCTGCCGAGTTGGAAAACTGTCATGACAGTTGTGCTCACGGTCAGGAGCGGCTTGGACTTCTTCATGATTAGTGGAATGTGAAAGGAGATGGTTGGTAATGTTAAGTGGGGAACTTAACATTAATGATGTGGATATGGGAATGGAATAAATTATTCATGTAGTAATGTAGGTGCTAATTCAAGCTAAGGTGTTAGGATAAATGTGTAGTGCTAAAACCGTGATGTAAGCCTTTCCTTGTCTTGGACTTCATGTCATTTATTTCCCACACTTGCTGAGTACCTTAGGTACTCGGGCTTTTTTTGTTGGATTTAATTGCTGATCAGGCTATGGTGATGATGTTGAGTACAACGGACACAACGTCAACCCGAAAGACCTCTACTAGGCTTGCGGAATCCCCCGAGCAACGCCTGTGATGGATCTCCATAAGATTAATTCCTCTGCGTTGTTTTTGATGTTTCTAATACTTTAATAGTCTTCAAAGACATTTATGTAAGACTTTATGTACACGTTTATCTTAGCATGTAATTTATGATGTCTTCACTATTTGTCACCACATATATGAATGAACGATCCTGGCATACATGTGAGAATTCATTCGGTTTGTCTTCATGAAAACCGGGTGTGACAGCTGGTTGTTTTGGTATGCTTTTGTATGCATGAGACTCGAGATAGTGATATTGTCTGTCTTACATTTTAAGGACCGGTTCATGGAATATTTAACCCAGCTTTATAGTGACACCATAAGACTGGGATGGGGTAGCTTGGCCAATTAATTAGGTGTTATTTTGGTATAGTATAGTGGTTGGATGGTGCGGGGAATGGGAGTTAGTTGAACTGCCCATGGAACCGCAAGGCTCAAGAGGGGGCTTCTGCAGAGGAGGGTGTACTCTTGGAAACTGCAGCAGTGAAACCTCAGAGGGCTTGTACTTGCTGGTAGACCCATTGAAAAGGCCTCGTTGTGATCTCCTGACCACACACCAAAGAAAGTGTGTAATGTGGCTTGCAACTACGGGTATTGGAGAGGTTCTTTAGTCCATCTGGCAGCAAGGGATGAAATCATGATTTGTGGGTAAAATTGTATAATCTCTGTAGAGAATAAAACTGTCAGGATAGTCGTGCTCACGGTAAAAAGCGGCTTGGACTTGTTTTTTATTAGAGAAACATGAAAATGGATTGGATAGGAAATGTTATATGGTGTAATCTAACATTGATGGTTTAATTATGAAGATGGAGGGATATTAATAATTTAGTAATATAGGTTGCTAATTGAAGCTAGGTAATAAGGAATTAATGCTTTTTGCTTAACATGAGTCATCCCTCCTTGTTATTGGCCTACATGTCATCTTTTTCTACACTTGCTGAGTACTATTAGTACACAAATTCGCTTTTGTTGGACTTTAGTTGCTGCTCAGGATATGATGATGAAATAGAGTACAACAAGGACGATTACATTCCAGAAGAGTTGTACTAGACTAGCGGAACCCCCAGGCAACGCCTGTGATGGAGTGTAATATGTCAAATCCGCTGCTATGATAATATGTATTATTGTCTTTGTTTTGTTTAGACAAATTATGTAATAACTATGTAAACACGTTCTTGGCTTGTATATTTCATGGTATTTCACTATTGTCAACACATGTATGAAAGAAAAAATCCTGATATATGTGTGATACACTCAGTTGTTCTATATGGAAAACTGGGTGTGACCTTGTGTTGCGGCTTCTACAACTCGGTCCCGGCCCAACATCGCATATGGTGGCCCATCAGTTTCTGAAATCAAACTGCCCCCAGATTTTGGATCGCATGGATGTTGCCGTGGTTGCAGCACCGCTGGTGACTGACCGGCAAGATTTGTCCGCTAGAGAGCTGCCTGGAGGAAGATAACCGTACGTACAAGGATGTGGATGTTGTTTGGGAAGAAGACTCTTCCAAGGCTTCATCCTCCATGGCCAGCGGACACCATCTTGACGCTTTCCAGCTGCTGCCTTTCCAAATTTCGCCAGAAAACCTGCAACCACAGATTGACATACCTGCGGTGGCGTGGCTGTTTTGTGTCGACTGCCATTGGTCTTCCAGTTGGAGATGTATTCGGCTTGGGCTTTTGTGTGGCTGCATCGTGGGCGCCAATATGCTCCCAGTCACTCTCTGAATCAGAATGTGAAGACCAGAATTTGCCAACGATCCTCCTCGCCGGTGACGAACTGGTATCTTGATTGCCAATGTGGAGAATGGCACAAGGCTCTCTTCCCTCTAGGGGCTGTATTCATATGTATATATAGATGAATTACATGCAAGAAATGAATGACCTGCCATAACTATAGAAGATATTCCCCAACACAATTAGGAGACATATAATCTCATTCTATGTATAGGAAATAGCATTCTATCCTTAACAGTATCATTCCATGTATAGGAGATAATATTCTATCTTTGACACCCCCTCAATCTGGACGACATGAAATCAGGTTTAGATTGTTAGTGATCTTGCTGAAAGTCGGTCATGGTAATGGTTTGGTCATGATATCAGCCAACTGATCTTTGGACGATATAATCCAGACGTCAAGTTGTTTGGATGCCACTTGTTCGCGAACGAAGTGATAGTCGATCTCAACATGCTTGGCTTGCCGATGGAATATGGGATTGTCAGTGAGGTAGGTAGCACCGGTGTTGTCACACCATAATGTCGGTGATCTTGGCTGTGGGATCCCAAAGCTCATGAAGTAAGACTTAAATCCAAATAAGCTCAGCTGTAGCATTGGTAATCTCCTTGTACTTGGCTTCAGTGCTAGAGCGTGATACAGTCGGGTGCTTACAAGAGCTCCAGGTAATAAGATTACCACCATAGAAGATGGTGTAGCCACCCGTGCTGCGACGATCATCTGGATTGCTGGCCCAATGGGCATCAGAGAAGGCACTGAGAAGAGTTGAACCATATTTAGTGAAGCATAAGCCAAGATCAGAGGTGGCCTGAAGATACCGTAGTATCCGCTTGACGGCTGCCCAATGTGTTGTGGTGGGTGTAGAGAGGAACTGGCAGACCCGATTAACTGAGAATGAAATACCCGTCCTTGTGAATGATAGATACTGGAGAGCACCAACAACACCCCTGTATCTTGTAGTATCTTCAAATGAGAGAGGGTCACCATCATGAAGAGATAACTTTTCAGTAGGTAGCATGGGGGTGACGGCTCCTTTTGAATATTCCATGTTTGTGCGAAGTAGGAGATCATGAATATATTTTTTTGAGTCAAGGTGAGACCTGTACAGGTATGTTGAACTTCGATGCCAAGAAAATATGAAAGTTGTCCAAGATCTTTGACAGCAAATTCCATTTGGAGTTGTTGAAGTAGTCGATCCGTAGCTGAAGGAGATGAGCTAACAATAATAATATTGTCCACGTATATGAGGATATACATGTGGATGCCATCCTGATTAAATATGAAGAGAGAGACATCTGCTTTAGAGGTTTGAAAACCCATTTGAATTAGTGTGCCACTCAATCTAGAAAACCATGCATGAGGGGCTTGTTTAAGACCATATAGGGACTTGTTAAGCTTGCACAAATAATGAGGATGAATCAAGTCCTTGAAGCTAGGTGGTTGTCTCATATAAACATCCTCATTGAGAACCCCATGTAAGAATGCATTTTGAATATCAATTTGTCGAAGACACCAGTGCCGGGAGACAGCCAAAGATAATAGGAGGCGAATAGTAGTGGGCTTGAAAACAGGACTAAAACTGTCATCATAGTCCACACTGTTAAGTTACTATGCACCGACCAGTTGACCCCAACAACTTAAGCTGATGAGAAAGGGTGGGCAATTCACTTATATTTCAACACTCCCCCTCACGTGCAGGCTCTCTTGGGCCGCAAACATGGAATAGGAGTTGGCTGCAATTTATTTTAATAAATCGCACCCGCCAGGATTCGAACTCGAGACCTCTGGCTCTAATACCATATTAGAGGGCTAATGGTGGCTGTATTAGATAAATCATAATACTGAGGTACAGGTCTGATTATATAGAGGGATTAGGAGGGGAAAAAGGACTCAACTACCCCTAACCCTAATCCCTCACTAATGACTGTTATGCCCCTGTGACACACACATAATCACAGTGTCTAACACACACCATACAGTTGCTTGAATCCCTTGGCAACCAATCGAGCCTTGTAGCGATCAATAGTACCATCTGGTTTGTACTTCAGTTTGAAAACCCACTTGGAGTCAATTACATTTAGGCCAGCACGTGGAGGAATAAGATGCCATGTCTTGTAACTGTTATCGCCCTGGGATGGATCGGTGAAGGTGCATGAATGTTTAGAGATAGGAAAAATTGCCTCATCAAATATAACATCCCGAGAGATGTAGACGCGACCACTATCCATATCATGACATTTATACCCCTTATGAAGAGAACTATAACCTATAAAAACACATGGCTTTGATCAAAAGGTAAGTTTATGTTTATTGTACGGGCGAAGATTAGGCCAACAAGCACAACCAAATATTTTTAGCATAGAATAATTGGGTGGGATTTTGAAGAGGCATTCCAAAGGGGATAAGTTGTCAATAACTCGGGTGGATAGTCTATTGATGAGATAGGCGGCTGTGGTAAAGGCTTCATCCCAAAATTTGAGCGGCATAGAGGCATGAGCAAGTAGCGCAAGACCTGTTTCTACAATGTGACGATGCTTTCGTTCGGCCGAGCCATTTTGTTGGTGCTTGTGTGGGCAGGAGACACGGTGTGGTATGCCAAGAGAAGTAAAAAATTGGTTATGAAGTTTTCGATATTCTCCACCCCAATCAGATTGAACACATTTGATCTTAGTGTCAAGGAGGCGCTCGAAATGAGCTTGAAACTGTACAAAAATGTGATGGACGTCAGTGCGGTCAGTCATAAGATAAAGTCAGGTAAATTTGCTAAAGTCATCAATAAAACTTATGTAATATTTGTAGCCACCAACAGAGAAAGGGGCAGGACCCCAAACATCTGAATAAATAAGTTCAAGAGGTGACATGGAACGATGAACTGAATTAGGATATGGTAATTGATGACTTTTTGCTAACTGATACGCATTACAGACTGACGATAAACTAGACTTCTTAACACACGGTAGATTATGAAGATGCAAAAGGGAGCGGACGAGTTGAGGAGATGGATGGCCGAACTGAGCGTGCCATTGTTCCGGACGTGCAGAATAACTCAAAAAGCTTGTTTGATGAATTCAATGTCTGATGGTTTGATGGGATAGAGGACAGATTCACATTTTCCTTCCAAGAGTAGGTTCCGTGTTGCTCGGTCCTTGATAAAAAATACCAGGGATGAAATTCAAAGAAAACGTCATTATCACGAGAAAATTTATGAACAGAGAGAAGATTTTTTTAGCAATTTCAGGAACATGTAAGACATTGTTTAATGCAAGAGGGCGAGTATCAGTTTTAATGGAACATGAACCAAGATGCTTGATTTGCAAACCTGCTCCGTTGCCGACTTGCACCGTATCGCTGCCATGATACTGTTGGTGCATAGCCAATCGATCCAGATCACTAGTGATGTGATTTGTTGCACCTATGTTGCTGTACTAATTTGGGTCCACCTGATATGACGCAGTAGCAGCCACGTTCGCCGATCGTGGATCGTCGGTGTAGGAGTCATCCATCCGGTGTCACCACTGGATTGCTGTGTGCCCCTCCTTGCCGCATATCTTACAAGAGGGACGCCGGGAAGGGCCAGAGGCACCACGGCCGCGTCAAGGACCACAACCGCGACCAGATGAGCCACCACGCCCAGCCACATTGGCTGAAGCACCAATTTTGAGATGCATGCCTGCTTGATGTTGAAGCTGACGTGCCTCAAAGGACAGGAGATGAGCATATACATCATCAAGAGATAGTGCCTCATTCTTGGTGGTCATGGATGTGACAAATGGATCATAGTCTGAGCCAAGACAAGCCAAGAGGTAGGCAACTACTTCATCATCACGAAGAGGGGCATCAGCAGCAGCAAGTTCGGAGGCAAGCCCCTTGATCTTACTGAAGTATGCTGCAGCAGGGAGATCTCTTTTCTTTGTGGTGGCAAGGTCAACGCGGATTTGTACTGTGCGGGCGCGGGTTGCAGAAGAAAACATCTTCATGAGGGTGTCCCACGCCTCCTTAGATGTCGTGGCGTTAGCCATGTCCCGTAGGACTTCCTCGGACATCAAAAACAGAAGTCCACTGTTGACGTGTTGGTCTTGATCATACCAACATTCATATGCCGGGTTAGGGATGACAGAGGCACCGACATTTGTCGGGGCTGGGACCTCCTTCTCTGGTATGTTGAGAGAGCCATCAACATAGCCCATGAGTTTCATACTTTGTAAGTACGGGAGTAGCTGGACGCGCCATAAGAGAAAGTTGGATTTGGTGAGCCGAATTGTAACAGCATGGTGGAGCAGGATAACAGGAAAGGTGGAGGTGGTGGTGGAGGAGGAAGAAGAAGATGAATTTGACATCCTTGGCTCTTTTACCATGTGGAGAATGGCGCAAGGCTCTCTGCCCTCTAGGGGCTGTATTCATGTGTATATATAGATGAATTACAAAGATGAATTACATGCAAGAAATGAATGATCTGACATAACTATAGAAGATATTCCCCAACACAATTAAGAGACATATAATCTCATTCCATGTATAGGAAATAGCCTTCTATCCTTAACAATATCATTCCATGTATAGGAGATAATATTCTGTCTTTGACAGCTAAAATCCACCATTCCCGTGAGCCTATAGAGACCCAGATCAGCGGAGTCCTGAGGGCAGCACGGTGTGCACGCTCCGTGGCTGTGGGTCGACAACGGGGCAGCGCCCGGGGAGGCGCAAGCGATCCCAGCCACCCTTGTTTATGAACAGATGAATCTGGCACCCCGATTCTTGATCCTCTTAAAGGGATGCAACACGATTTTAAGAAATCTGGACCATTTCTTGATTTGTGCGTCCTTATAGGTGATGAAGAGCAGGTTGTGCTCTTCCATGGAGAGCTCCTCCCTACTACAGTTAGCCCATGTCATGTGCTCCAAAAACTACGACTCTCCTCTACTCTGTAGGGTTCCCCCTCTCCAATCCTACCCAAGCTTCAAGAGCATGAGCAATGATGCTGGATGAATTTGACCTCGGAGAAGTTCATGATGTTTCAACCACATGGCCAACTCCTCCATTGGGGCTGCCAAAGGGCTGAAATGAGGGTGAATGTCTTCACCACAAGGGCAGTGGTGATGCGTCTACGTTCTTCATTAGCAGCACCACGTCGGTACTATTCACACCACCATTTTTTGTCAAGGAGGAAAAGTATGTCAAGTCTTACTAGCTTCCATGGGAATCAAGAGGAATACCTGCATGACTCCTCAATATTGAAGGTTACAAGGTGTTGCATGCACGAGATCATATGTTGTCTGCATAAATTTTGACATTCAACCAAACAAGAAAACCGCACTCATAATTGTAGGAGGAAATCAAGAAGGTGGGAGGACAGTTCATGCATGCGGTCCATGCAGGAGGGGATGCATGCAAACATCATTTTCCCTGACAATCAAATAGAAACAGATCCGGATATACTGCAATAAGATGTATGTCGTCCTCATTTTTTCCCTGAAACTAAGAAGTGCATGTCGTCCTCATTTTTTTGAGAGACCAAAATAATTTGTATGGAACAGAGAAGAAAACCAAGGAACCGAAGAAATATATACACTGATGAGTGGGATACCTTCCTATCAACTTTACTTGTTCAAGTCATGCCAACAGCTATGACAACAATCATAGCTGGGGACGAGCTGTCCTGAGAAGGAGGTGTAGTATTTTTGGTGTGTGCACTGCTAGCCTGAGATACCAAATTGAAGACAATTCATTAGTGAGTTGGTAATGTACTGGTGATACTGTTACTATAGCGTGTGAAAAGTAACATGAATTAGTTGGTTTGTTGTGAAAGAGATAAGTTAGACATATTTGTTAGGTTAGTCAACAACAACAACAACAACAACCAAGCCTTTATCCCAAGCCTGTTGGGGTCGGCTAGACATGAAACCCAATATCAATAAAGTAAAAGAGAGGAAGAGATATAAGAACAAGGAAAAAAGAAAAAAAGAGAAAAAAAGAAAAAAAAGAAAAAAAGAAAAAGGAAAAAGAGAAAAGAAATAAGAAAAAAGGAAAAGAAAAGAGAAAAGAAAAAAGAAAAAAAGAAAAAGAAAAAAACAAGACTACGATTCTGGCACATGAATTGCTACTTTCCATGCGGTCCTATCATGAGCTAAGTCTCTGGATACATTCCAATCTCTCAAATCTCGTTTTACCGCCTCCTCCCAAGTCAACCTTGGTCGTCCTCTACCCCTCCTAATATTTTCTCTACCTCTTAAAATCCCACTGTTAACCGGTGCTTCTGGAGGTCTCCGTTGGATATGTCCAAACCACCTAAGTCGATGTTGGACTAACTTCTCTTCAATCGGCGCCACCCCTACCTTATCACGAATCGCCTCATTCCTTATTCGGTCTCTTCTCGTGTGCCCGCACATCCACCGTAGCATTCGCATCTCTGCGACACTCATTTGTTGGACATGTTGCCGTTTAGTTGGCCAACATTCCGCCCCATAGAGCATCGCGGGTCTGATCACCGTCCTATAGACCTTCATTTTAGCTTTTGTGGGACTTTCCTATCACATAGGATTCCAGAGGCTTGCCGCCATTTCATCCACCCTACCTTGATCCTGTGGCAAACATCCTCATCAATATCGCCATTGCTTTGTAACATTGATCCTAAGTATCGGAAAGAGTCCCTTCTAGGTACTATTTGTTCTTGTAGACTAACATTTCCTTCTTCACGACCAACACCACTAAAGTCACACCTCATATACTCGGTTTTAGTCCTACTAAGTTTAAACCCCTTGGACTCTAAGGTTTGTCTCCATAACTCTAATTTCTTATCAACACCATCTCTAGTTTCATCTACCAGCACTACATCATCAGCAAAGAGCATGCACCAAGGGATATCCCCTTGTATATCCTTCGACACCTCATCCATCACCAAGGAAAAGATGTATGGGCTCAAAGCTGATCCTTGATGTAGTCCTACCGTGATAGGAAATGCATCAGTCTCACTATCACTTACGCGCACACTTGTCCTAACATTATTGTACATATCCTTGATAAGGATAATGTACTTTGTTGGCACTTTATGTTTCTCTAGTGCCCACCACATGACTGACCTTGGTATCTTGTCGTACGCCTTCTCCAAGTCGATGAACACCATATGCAAGTCCTTCTTCTGCTCCCTATATCTCTCCATAAGCTGACGAAGCAAGAAAATCGCCTCCATTGTAGACCTCCCAGGCATAAAACCAAACTGGTTTTTAGTGACATTGGTCACTTTTCTAAGGCGGTGTTCAATCACTCTCTCCCAAAGCTTCATAGTATGACTCATAAGGTTAAGACCTCGATAATTAGTACAACTTTGAATATATCCTTTATTTTTGAAGATAGGTACTAATATTTGTTAGGTTAGTATTTATCAGATTAAAAAGGGTCAACTCTTTAAATAAAGAATCAATACTCATTAATTGTAATTAAGCAAGAAATCAAAAGAAAGCAGTCAGAGCCTCCAAGGGAGGGCGACTTGCAGGTTACCTCTTACTATCCAGTTATACCTAATCTGAACCATAGCAGTTCCAAATGCTCATGTAGGAAAAATTTGTGTAGATATTGAATCTACAAAAACGCTATGTTTTTCTACCATCCCAAAGGAGCCTGATTGAACAATTATTCTAATAATTTATTTTGTTCATGTCTTGCGGTCTTGCAGACTCATCCAATGATAGGAACTAGAAAGTCCTTTTTCCAATCCATATCGCCGTTTGTTTTCTCAACTAAACAATTATTTCCGCCTATTGTTCCATTGAAAAAAAATACCAAGGCTCAATCACATTCACACTTTGGTTGAGAAAGAATTGAATGACTACAGAGAGATGACACCTCATCAATGTTCCATTAATGCAAGCTTGCCTTTTTGGCACCCTGGCCTGGATTTTTCTCATTTTAAACTGGAAATGACCGAACTGCCCCTCAAAGCCAAATATGTTTGCTTGATGAAATCATCGTCCAGACGACAGCCACTGACTCATTTCGGTGTCCTCAAAGCGACAGCGACCCACACTCGCCGCCGGGAATCCTGCTCATCATCGGTGACTCCTCCAGGCAAGGTACACCTCTTCCTCTCTTGATAGCCTTCATCAACAACACGACTGCATTCGAGTTGAGTGGACAAATGTCTGCATTTGGATCACACCATTTCTCAGGTAAGAAAGAGACGGATCTTCCCTGGATCGCTCTAGGAGTTTTGATTCTTTGTTTCTATCTGCATGGTTTGTTGAGTATGTGTTTTTGCCTATCTAGGATTATCAGTCATGTCTTCGATGCACACAAGATTAGTATCAGTTCATCCTAATCTAGAATTTTTGGGAATTTGACAGAGCCAAGTCCAAACTTGGCAACAAAACCGTGAGCTCGATATGTAGAATCGAACTAGTTCTAGGGCACTACAGGAAACGCGATAATTTACGACGGCTAGGATTATTTGCGACGGCCGACCGTCGCGAATAAATTAAATTGCGACGGCTTACCCGAGGCCGTCGCAAAAAAAGAAGCCGTTGCAAAGAGGCTTCAGTTTGCGACGGCTCCGACTTCAGCCGTCGCAAATAGATATTGATTTGCGACGACCAGACCTGGGGCCGTCGCAAATTAATAAACCATCGCAAATGTCTATTTGCGACAGCAAGAGAAACGGCCGTCGCAAGTTAAATACATTGCGACGGCTAAACATAAGGTCGTCGCAATTAATGGAACCGACCTCCTTCCCGACTCGCGTCACTTCCTCCGCCGCCACCGCGCCCGCCTCCCCGCTGCGCCCGCCGCCTCCCGCCGCGCCGCCGAGTCCGTCCGTCCGCCCGCCGCGCCGCCGCGCCCCTCCGCCCGGCCACCCGCCGCCTCCCTGCTCCGGCGCCCGGCCGCCTCCCGCCTCCCGGCTCCCGTGCCCGGCCGCCCCCGCCTCCCGCCTCCGGCGCCCGGCGCCTCTCGGTAACCTATGTTCATGCATTTTTTAATTTTTTCTTGTTGTTAGTTAGATTTAGTTAGAGTAGAGTTAATTAAATATTATTTTAGAGTAATTTGTAATTAATTTGGCAATTAAATTGTTTTTTGTAGTTAGTTTATAGTTTTGTAGTTGTAGTTTAAGTTGACAATTAACTAGGGTGTTTATAGTTTAAGATGGTAATAAGTTTGATTTGAGGCAAAAGGCGGCGCGGCTGGGCGCGCCTCCCGCCACACGCGCCTCCTCCCTCCCGTCGCCCCCGCCTCCCGCCGCCCCCGCCTCCCGCCAACGCGCCCCGCCTCCCCCGCCTCCCGCCGCTGCGCCCCGCCGCGCCCGCCTCCCGCCTCTCGCCTCCTCCCTCCCGTCGCCCCCGCCTCCCGCCGCCGCGCCCCTGCCTCCCGCCACCGCGCCCCGTCTCCCCCACCTCCCGCCTCCCGCCGCGCCTGCCTCCCGTCGTCGCCATGCCCGCCGCCATCGCCGCCTCTCGGTAATCTCCTCCATGTACATGCATTTGGTAATTAGATTGTTTTTTATAGTTAGTTAGGTAATTAAGGTGTTTATAGTTTAATTTGGTAATTAGATTGATTTGCGATGACTAGACTTAGGGCCATCGCAAATTAAATAATCGTTGAAATAAAGTCCTATTTGCGACGGTCAAAGAAAAAGCCGTCGCAAGTAAAATAAATTGCACGGCCAAAGAAAAAGACGTCGCAAGTAAAATAAATTGCGATGACCAACCCTAAACGGGATATACCCGGCCCCGACTCACACACCCCGAGGCCGCTCACGACTACGCTGCGGCGGCCCCGGTGAGCGGTAACCGTCGCAAATAAAGTTTCCAAGCCATAATTGGCGACGGTAACCGTCGTTCGTCCCCAATATGTCATTATTTACAACAAGCTACCGCGCGTGGATGGCGTCCCCCGACGGGTGGTTTTCTCCCGTTCCTTCCTCCCCTTTCGTTATTTCCTCGCCTCCTCCCTTGTTGTTGGACAGTTGACCCCAAAGCTTGAAGAACTGCACCATTTTTGGGGGTATAGTGTAAAATAAGCGAGGTTATGCTGTCTCTATTTGCTTGTTGTGTTGGAGATGGTGGGGTTTATTTTATAGTAGTTACCTCGTATTCTCAATAGATCGATCATCCTCACAGCTTGTCCAGCCGACCGTTGAAATTAGCTAGCGCAGATTAACCATAGCTTATCGGATGGCTCAGAATTGGTCATCATGTGCGGGTGTGGTCTTCTCATTATTACTCTGTAGTTTAAATACTTTTGGACTGTGGATGCTGATGATGTTAGTTTTGGATAGTGCAATCATTGACTCTTTTGTTATATTCAATCCAAATTAAGAACATGTAATATTGTGTGAAAATAAAAAAAATAATATACTCACTTATAATATCGATGATGTCCGCCAGGAAATAGGAAGTTTGTAGTTGTTTTTAACTAGAGTAAATATAAATTACCCTTGTCTTCTGTTTCAATGAATGTTGTATTGATTTTACTCTTTTTTTGTTTGGATATCAGCTGCTTACATAGGCTGATATAACATGGGACAACAAGAGGATATGCACATGGTTTGCGAAAGGACTGAAGTAGGACACATTTCATCACAGGCTGTAGAAAACTGGATTCAAAAGAAGATTGCAGTGGAACAAGAGCGATTAATTACTTTAGCAGATAAAAAGAAATATTTCGCTTGTAACAAAACATCACACAGCTTGGATCAATGCAGGATAAAACACAACTTAGTTTCTGTGACTCAACTATTTGGCCATGCTACAAGATTTCTATTCTACACAATTCGACCTTCAGATGAGACAGTTGAAAAGGAGAAACTCTACCATCACTGCCTGGTGATTCAATCTACTATCAGTGACCTGGACCCAGCTAAAGTCAAGGATGAACTACAGAAGTCCTAAAAACTGTCTAGTGGCTGGGAATTAATAAGAGAATGCAGAAAGAATTTTATAGCATCCTTTAACTCGGAGGATGACCTAATAAATTGTTTGAAGCATCCCATGATGGAAACATATCTGGATGACAAAGAAGTGAAATTTACTGTAACAAGGTGGACAGAAGGCGATGTGGAGAGTATTGACCTAAATAAGCAATGGTTTTCGGAGTGTGGGGTCCCAAGAATATACAGGAACTGGAAGGAGTTATATCAAGTTGCTTCTGCAATTGGAGTGTTGAATGGTGTGGATGAGGAAAGTTTGGAAGCTGGGAGTATGGATCATATTAGGCTCAAGATAGCATCATTAAATATTGATGACACTACTTTTTCTCATCATTTCATGTTTGGCCAGTCTTGTAGAATGGTTACGTTAATAATAGAAGGCAAGGCAACAAACAACAACAACAACCAAGCCTTTATCCTAAGCATGTTGGGGTCGGCTAGACATGAAACCCAATAATCTTATATATATATATATATATATATATATATATATATATATATCAATGAAGAATATAAACCCAAATAGAAGGCAAGGCAACAACAACAACAACAACCAAGCCTTTATCCCAAGCCTGTTGGGGTCGGCTAGACATGAAACCCAATATCAATGAAGTAAAACAGAGGAAGAGATATGAGAACAAGGGAAAAAAAGGAAAAAAAAGAAAAAAAAAAGAAAAAAGAAAAAGGAAAAAGAGAAAAGAGAAAAGAAATAAGAAAAAAGGAAAAGAAAAAGAGAAAAGAAAAAAAGAAAAAAACAAGACTACGATTCTGGCACATGAATTGCTACTTTCCATGCGGTCCTATCATGAGCTAAGTCTCTGGATACATTCCAATCTCTCAAATCTCGTTTTACCGCCTCCTCCCAGGTCAACCTTGGTCGTCCTCTACCCCTCCTAATATTTTCTCTACCTCTTAAAATCCCACTGTTAACCGGTGCTTCTGGAGGTCTCCGTTGGATATGTCCAAACCACCTAAGCCGATGTTGGACTAACTTCTCTTCAATCGGCGCCATCCCTACCTTATCACGAATCGCCTCATTCCTTATTCGGTCTCTTCTCGTGTGCCCACACATCCACCGTAGCATGCGCATCTCTGCGACACTCATTTGTTGGACATGTTGCCGTTTAGTTGGCCAACATTCCGCCCCATAGAGCATCGCGGGTCTGATCACCGTCCTATAGAACTTCCCTTTTAGCTTTTGTGGGACTTTCCTATCACATAGGATTCCAGAGGCTTGCCGCCATTTCATCCACCCTACCTTGATCCTGTGGCAAACATCCTCATCAATATCGCCATTGCTTTGTAACATTGATCCTAAGTATCGGAAAGAGTCCCTTCTAGGTACTATTTGTCCTTGTAGACTAACATTTCCCTCTTCACGACCAACACCACTAAAGTCGCACCTCATATACTCGGTTTTGGTCCTACTAAGTCTAAACCCCTTGGACTCTAAGGTTTGTCTCCATAACTCTAATTTCTTATCAACACCATCTCTAGTTTCATCTACCAGCACTACATCATCAGCAAAGAGCATGCACCAAGGGATATCCCCTTGTATATCCTTCGACACCTCATCCATGACCAAGGAAAAGATGTATGGGCTCAAAGCTGATCCTTGATGTAATCCTACCGTGATAGGAAATGCATCAGTCTCACTATCACTTACGCGCACACTTGTCCTAACATTATTGTACATATTCTTGATAAGGGTAATGTACTTTGTTGGCACTTTATGTTTCTCTAGTGCCCACCACATGACTGACCTTGGTATCTTGTCGTACGCCTTCTCCAAGTCGATGAACACCATATGCAAGTCCTTCTTCTGCTCCCTATATCTCTCCATAAGCTGACGAAGCAAGAAAATCGCCTCCATTGTAGACCTCACAGGCATAAAACCAAACTGGTTTTTAGTGACATTGGTCACTTTCCTCAGGCGGTGTTCAATCACTCTCTCCCAAAGCTTCATAGTATGACTCATAAGCTTAATACCTCGATAATTAGTACAACTTTGAATATCTCCTTTATTTTTGAAGATAGGTACTAATATACTTTTCCTCCATTCTTCAGGCATCTTGTTTGACCGAAAAATGTGGTTGAATAGCTTTGTGAGACATACTATTGCGACGTCCCCAAGACATCTCCACACCTCAATAGGGACATTGTCAGGGCCGAGGGCCTTTCCTCCTTTCAACCTTTTTAAGGCCTCCTTAACCTCAAACTCTTGTATCCTCCGCACGAACCGCCTGTTGGAGTCATCAAAGGAGTCATCCAACTCAACCATAGTGCTCTCATTCCCATCATTGAATAGCCCATTAAAGTAATCACGCCATCTATTCTTAATCTCTTCATCCTTCACTAGAATGCGGTCAGTCTCATCTTTGATGCATTTAACTTGATTGAGATCCCTCATCTTTCTCTCGCGGATTTTTGCTTCCTTGTATATGTCTTTTTCACCTTCTTTTGTCCCTAGTCTCTCATATAACTTATCATAGGTTTGTCCTCTTGCCTTACTCACAACCCGCCTTGCATTCTTCTTAGCCTCTTTGTACTTAAGCATGTTGCTTGCGTTTCTATCATTATGCCAACTCTTGTAACACTCCTTCTTCTCCTTAATGGCCTTTTGTACATCCTCATTCCACCACCAAGTGTCTTTATCTATAAGTTTCTTTCCCTTTGTCACATCGAACACCTCACTAGCTACCTTCCTAATGCAAGTTGCCATCTTCATCCACATACTATCTGCATCTTCATTTTCTACCCAAGGTCCTTCTGTGATCACCCTATTTTTAAAGGATTCTTGTGATTCTCCCTTCAACTTCCACCACTTTGTTCTTGTGATTTTGACACCTTTGTCCCGCAAAGAACATGTATGGAAGCGAAAGTCAGCTACCACAAGCTTATGTTGTGTCACAACACACTCCCCCGGGATCACCTTACAATCTAGACACTCCCGTCTATCCTTTCTCCTAGTGAGGACAAAGTCAATCTGGCTAGAGTGTTGGGCACTACTAAAGGTCACTAGGTGAGATTGCCTCTTCCTAAAGAGGGTGTTAGCTATCAACAGATCATAGGCTACGGCAAAGTCTAGGATGTCCTTACCCTCTTGATTTCTATCGCCGCATCCAAAACCTCCATGTACTCCTTCAAATCCTAGGTTAGTTGCACCCACATGACCATTGAGATCTCCCCCTATGAGGAGTTTCTCGGTTATCGGTACACTACTAACCATATCCTCCAAGTCCTCCCAAAATTGCCTCTTAGCACTCATGTTGAGCCCAACTTGTGGGGCATAAGCACTAATGACGTTCAAGACAATGTCCCCAATTACTATCTTGATTAAGATGATCCTATCCCCTCGTCTTCGAACATCCACTACTCCATCCTTAAGACTCTTATCTATTAGAACACCTACGTCATTCCTAGTCCCAGCCGAACCAGAATACTAAAGCTTGAAACCGGTATTCTCGACTTCTCTCGCCTTTTGACCCGCCCATCTAGTCTCTTGTACACAAAGGATATTTACTCGTCTCCTAATGGCAACATCTACTAACTCACGTAGCTTCCCCGTCAAGGATCCTACATTCCAACTACCCACCCGAAATCTATGTTCCTCGGCTAGCTTCCTTACGCTTTGCACCCGTCGAGTAAGATGCAAAGACCCTTGCTCACTTATCACTACATCCGGGCGATGATGTAGCGCGCCACTAAGGTGATGGCGATCCGGCCCTTGCTCATTTAACACCATATCCGGGTTCCGATATGGCGCGCCACTAAGCCGGTGGCGACCCGGCCCTTGCACACTTAACACCATACCCGGGTTCCGATATGGCGCGTCGCTAAGAGGGTTACGCCCCAACGAATTTCTATTGGGTTTCATTTCCATGAGAGTGGCTAAGTGTAGTTGTTGGCTCGCCAAGCCTATCACAACCCGCTCCTCCTTTACCCGGGTGACACGACCCCACTGGTCCTGTCGAGCCAGGATCACGCTGAGGGGTGCTGCGTTGCACAACACCGTATAACACACGTCAAAGGTACAAAGCGGAAGCGGAAGCTTTATTACATAAACAAGTTTATTAACATGTTTACATCAAAATAAGTTTAGTCCACACTCGCGGGCGTAGACTAAGCATCAAGTGCACGTTCAGCCCTCGAACGTGTCCTTGCTAGCACACTCGCACACTAACTCTGCGGCGTGCACGACTCCCACTCGACGGGGTTCCCCTCCTGGGGTTCCGTCTCCTCTTCGGGAGTCCCTTCCTCATAGAACCCTGCAAAAGCTTCAAACACAAGCAGTGAGCACGAAGGCTCAGCAAGTCTGACCCGTCTCACCTAAACATGAAACTTCTACATGAGGGTGATGGGTTGCATGAGGTAAAAATCATTTGCAAGGACTCGCCTAATTAGTAGAACCTTACTTTCAAGTTTTAGCAGCAGGTTGTGGAGAACTTTACGCTAAGGCACATGAGAGAGCCGCAATCAAACAAGAAACGCATTTCTCTCATGTACTTTGCCCAAAGTTGAAAAGAACTTTAGTTAGCACTAAGCTACAACATATCATTAACAATCAATATCCAACTTTCAATCAGCAACATTTTAACATGTAACTAGCCTGTTCTTTCTACGTCACGGTACAGTGAACAAGTGGTACTCACTGACCGCGAGGGACGGCGATTATAATCGATTTACACCTGCAGGGTTACCCGAACAACCCGTCACGTACGCCCGTACTCGATGTTGCCTACAACAACCATCACGGACGCCGTACGCGACTACCTTTCACCCGTTAGCCAAATATTGAACCGGTCCCATCGTCCCGAGCAAGAGGTCCCTGCACGCGCATCTCTGTGCCGCCAGCTGATTTACACCTCGAGCTCTCAACCTACCCTCTGAACGACGGGCAATGCCTCAATACCCAGCTACCCGAGTTACATCAGTTTCCCGGTTCCCATATAGCCGGTAGGTCTTCGGTACTGTTCTAGCTTGTTCAACAGGCCCGCACACGGCTCAGTCCTCAATCGACACAAGCGGAGCTACAGCACACAGGCCCCAAAGTCCTGCTGCCCTTACTCTCCGCTCGGTCTCATTTTCTTGCCATGTGTATCATGTGCTATCTCTACCCGAGCAATGTGCCTCTAGCCTATTCTCGCGAGTAGTTCCAACTACTCGACTTGTACCGAATCCTACTCTATCCTAGCAATGCAGTGGCTAACGGGGTTTGCAATCCTAAACCCCAACCCATGGTTTTCTTGGCTATGCAGTGGGGTTTCCAAACAAGACTCTGATGCACAACATAAAGAAAACAAGTATGTGCTCAAAACAATAAAAATTTATAAAATGGTTAATGCAAACCGGGGCTTGCCTTGCTGCTCTTGGTCGTAGGCTAGCTGTTCCTCCGGAGTAACGAAGTCTAGGACTTCGGGTTCCTCCTCGACCTTAGCGACTACATGATAAGAACAATGTATGTATTAATTAAATGCTTTTGTATTAACTTTGAAGTTGTGAAGTCTATAACCTTTACTAGATAGACCTAATGACTGTGAAACTTTTACTGTGGCTTGGTTACAACCTAAACAGAGACTTGGTCAAGTTTTAGTTGCAGCAAAGCTCATTTGAGCCCTCCACAAATAATTATGTCCTTGACCTTAATTAAAGGCTTTTAGGGTGTTCTAGGTATTTTCATGAAACAAACTATGACTTTCTGAAAACTAGATTTTCAGAGGGTTCTAATGGAATTGGTCTCACTTAATTTGGAAGTCTCTAACTAAAGATATGAGCTAAACAATTTCAGAGAAAATTCTGAAAATGTTTCTGAACATTTTCTATTTTCTCTGGAACAGTTTTACTAATCACACCATTAGGTGGACTAAATGAGCTCAAATGGATCTGAAATTTTTATGGTAGTTCAAGGATATTTTGGTGAACATCTCAGCAAAATTTCAGGATTTTCCTCCAAATGATTCTCCAGTTAAAATTCCTAACAGTTTAAACTTTAAGGAATTAATTCTGGAGAATTAAGGAATCTCATGAAGTGACACTTGATTTTCTGGAAAGTACTCAAAGAGCTGAATCCAGCAAAATTTGGTTCACTCAATTTGGAGCTTTCTAGCCAAAGTTATAAGGATTTGAAGTTTGAAGGAAATCTGAAAATCGGGGAAAAGTTTAAACTCGCGCGTGGGCCCAGGAGACACGCGTCGCACGCCGAAGCGACAGCACACCGCGGCCCACAAGGCTTTTGCGCGCCAGCACACCCGATCCCGGCCGCAGCCGGATCCCGATTCAAAATATCGGCCGCTGACAGCTGGGGTCCACCCCCTTCTTCAACCTCGCGACACCCGCGCTCCGCCGCCGAGGGACCTCGCCGGAGAGCTCGCCGCCGGCTGCTGTACAGCTTCAAACTTCTTGATTCTGGCCGCCCCTGCCTACTTTTACTTGGGGAACATGATCCGAGGGTCAGCTGCTCATGACAACGGCCGGAGCATGGTCGGCGACGAGCCGCCATATCGGAACGACTTCGGCCATGTCGGCTGATGCTCCTAGTGCCTCAGCTACTTGGGAAACCGGTCGGGGAGCATCAGTGGACCTCAGAGAAGGTCGACATGAACTCGGGGCAGCTCGGGGAAGGCCCGAAATAGGTCCTCACCGTGCGCCCGATACCCCCCGTGCGTTCCGCCATTAGTAGACCTTGAATTACGCCGGGCACAGAAGTTCTCCGGCCCAGAGTTGTGAAGGCAACTTGTGCGTCACCGTGTCTAGTTCGTGTGGGAGTGGCCTGAGGCCCTCTAATCCTTTCTAGAGCACGAATTAAACAGAATCGTACCCGAGGGTCGTTCTGCACACAGAAAGGGGAAAAGTGGAAATTCGCCGCCGGTGAGCAACCACTCGAGCTGTGGCTCGGGGATGAGCAGCACCGATCACTTGCGCGTCCAAGGGTGCCTTGGCTCGGGCGTGACAACGCCCAGGTTGGGCTGTCCACGAGAGCCCGAGGTGCGGCGGTTTCCAGTTCCGAGTTTGATCTTTCGGCACAGCCGATATCACTCGGTTTCAATCGATTTCTATCAATGGGAAGGATGGAGGATGGTTGCTAGTACCTTGCTGGGACCTTGGAATGGAAAGAGGGAGCTGCGATCGGCTTGATCAAGCAGGAACTCGAGCGGCGGCGATGGCAGTGGGAAAAGCAGTCGCGCACGTCGGTAGCTCGGGGAAATGGTGACTGAGGCACGCCGGGGAGGGAATAAATAGCTCGGCCGGCTGGCCTCCGGCTTGGGGCACGCAGCAGGAGCTGGCGCCGGCCGGCCCCTTCGGTGGCGCGCGCGCACAACAGCCGGGAACCGACTGAACTGTGGTTCAGTCGGTTTGCTTTGAGGCTGAGGCTGACATGTGGGTCCCACTCCTCTTTTAACCTCTGAAATTTATTCCTAACAGCTGTGGTAAACAGTGAACCCTATTCTACCCTTGGCAACTCAAATTATTCACCCAAGAGCCATTTGAATTGATCAAAGTTCAAATGAGGTTTGGTTTGAATGAATTTCAGCACAAGTGCAGTTTGAAATTCAAATAAAGTTTGAATTTCTCCCCCTTAGCTCATGTCAAGATCAACTCCAAATGGAGTGAAAATTGGTGTGTGAGCTCACAAAAATGTGCTGAGCAAGAATATGCCTTCCACTTTTAAATTCAGTGGGTGAAAACAGTTTGAATTTGAATATGTTTTCAAACTGCCCCTTTCCTATCTACACCCAAGATGACCTCAAAAATGTTTTGAATTTGGGTGAAACTTGGCATGGACATCCTTGGCAAAGTGTAGGAGTTTTCATATGTCCAGCCCATCTATATCACATGTGGGAAGTACCACTTTTGCAATGTGTGAGTTTGTTCCCTAATGAGCATGTTGATAATTGTTACTTGCTCTTTATTTGTGTTCATCATTTTTCCTCAAATGAGGTGTGTGGTGTGGGGATGAACACTGCAAATGGGTGTCAAAAACTGAGGCCCTTACATTCCTCCCCCCTTAAAAGAATCTCGTCCCGAGATTATAAGGTGAAAATGAGAGAGAGGACGGTGGAAAAATTACCGGATATGCGACGTGAGAAAGTCGGGGTAGTTAGTGCGAAGGAATTCTTCGCTCTCCCATGTCGCTTCATCCATGGAGTGATTACTCCACAGAACCTTGTAGAACCACAACGTACGGTTGCGTGTGGTTCGGGCCTTTTCATCAATAATCTGCACCGGTTCCTCCCGATAGGTGAGATCCGGTTGCAGTTCTTCAATGTCTTCCAGCTGAACGGTAGTTGATAGCTTGAGACACTTCCTCAGCTGGGAAATGTGAAAGACGTCGTGCACACCGGAAAGTGCTTCTGGTAATCTTAGCCGGTATGCCACCGATCCACATCTTTCGGTAATCTGGAATGGACCGATGAATCGGGGTGCTAACTTTCCTCTCACCCCAAATCTGTTTACGCCCTTCATTGGAGACACTCGTAGATATACGTGGTCTCCAGCTTCGAATTGTAACGGACGCCTTCTCCGGTCCGCATACTGTTTCTGTCGGGATTGAGCGGCTTTTAGGTTCGCTTGAATTAATCGAACCTTTTCTTCCGCGTTGTTGACAAGATCAATCCCGAAGGTAACCCTCTCGCCAGACTCACACCAATTCAATGGTGTGCGGCATTTTCTCCCGTATAGCGCCTCGTAGGGCGCCATCTTGATGCTGGCTTGGTACCCATTGTTGTACGAGAACTCGGCTAACGGCAAGTGATCATCCCAGTTCTTGCCGTGGTCGATAGCGCAAGCTCGTAGCATGTCTTCTAAGATTTGATTTACCCGCTCCGTTTGCCCATCCGTCTGCGGGTGGTAGGCTGAACTACGGATCAGCTTCGTCCCCAAGGCAGCGTGGAGCTGCTCCCAAAAACGGGACACAAATAAAGTGCCCCGGTCCGATACGATAGTACGGGGTACGCCGTATAAGCATAGGATCCGTGAGATGTACAGTTCAGCGTACTTCTTGGCGTTGTAGTTGGTGTTGACCGGGATGAAATGGGCAACTTTGGTGAGCCGATCGACGATCACCCACACAGAATCATGTTTCTGTAAGGTGGTGGGTAAACCGACGACGAAATCCATGCTCACGTCCTCCCACTTCCAGGCAGGAATGCCCAGTGGTTGCAGCAGTCCCGGTTTCCGCATGTGGTCTGCCTTCACCCGTCGACATGTATCACACTCGGACACGTATTTTGCAGTCTCTCGCTTCATCCGTGTCCACCAAAACTTGCTTCTGAGTTCTTGATACATCTTGTTGCTGCCGGGGTGAATAGAAAACTTTGATAAGTGAGCCTCATCAAAGATTTTCTTCCGTAACTCCGGGTTTCGGGGTACGACGATCCGGTCCTTGAACCATAGGACGCCGTCTCCGTCCTTCCGGAAACATTTCAACTCCCCACTGTCTACACGTCTCCGCAAATGTGATATGCCCTTGTCATTCTTCTGGGCTGCCGCTATCTCTTCACGGATGGTGGGGATCAAAGCTAGGTTGTAGAGAGCTCCATGTGGAATCACATGTAGTGGTGGTTCGCTCTCTTCCAACGGTGTGATGGTCAGATTATTGACGTGTGACTTGCGGCTTAGCGCGTCTGCCACAACGTTTGCCTTGCCCGGATGATAATGGATCTCTATCTCGTAATCCTTTATCAGTTCTAACCATCTTCGTTGCCTCATGTTCAGCTCCTTCTGAGTGAATATGTACTTGAGGCTTTTGTGGTCGGTATATAAATGTACGAGGTTACCGAGTAGGTAGTGCCTCCACATTTTCAGTGCAAGTACCACGGCAGCGAGCTCCAAGTCGTGAGTTGGATAATTTTGCTCATGATTCCTAAGCTGCCGTGACCCATACGCGACCACCCTTCGGTCTTGCATCAACACACATCCGAGCCCAATGCCGGATGCATCGCAGTACACATCGAACGGTTTTGTTGTGTCTGGCTGCGCCAAAACCGGTGCTGATGTCAGGTGCTTGACTAAAGCCTTGAATGCTGCTTCACATGCTGGACTCCAAACATATTTGGTAGCCTTCTTCAGCAGCTCTGTCATTGGCTTGGCAATCTTCGAGAAGTTCGGAATGAACCTCCGATAATATCCCGCGAGTCCGAGGAAACTCCGTACCTCATGAACAGTTCTCGGGGATTTCCAATTCAGCACTTGCGTGATTTTGCTCGGGTCCACAGCGATACCCTCCGCTGAGATGATATGCCCGAGGAAAGGCACTTGCGATATCCAAAACTCGCATTTGCTGAACTTTGCGTATAACTTGTGATCCCGCAGCCGTTGCAAGACTATACGCAGATGTTTCTTGTGATCTTCCTCCGACTTGGAATATACCAGGATGTCGTCGATGAAGACCACGACAAACTTGTCCAGCTCCGGCATGAACACCGAGTTCATTAAGTACATGAAGTGAGCTGGAGCATTGGTGAGGCCAAAGGACATGACCAGGTACTCATAAAGTCCGTACCTTGTCGAAAAAGCTGTCTTTGGAATGTCCTCAGCCCTGATCTTAATCTGATGGTACCCGGATCTTAAATCCATCTTGGAAAAGACCTTTGCTTCGACCAACTGATCAAACAACATGTCGATCCGTGGCAACGGGTACTTGTTCTTGATGGTTACGGCATTTAATGGACGGTAGTCCACGCAAAGCCGCAACGTTTCATCCTTCTTTTTGACAAATAATGCCGAACAGCCCCATGGCGAGGAGCTCGGCCTAATAAAACCCTTCTCCAGAAGGTCCGTGAGCTGAGTCTTCAGTTCAGCCAACTCCTTGGGCGCCATCTTGTACGGCCTTCGGGATATTGGCATGGTTCCCGGTGCAAGTTCAATCTTGAACTCCACCTCTCTATCGGGTGGCATCCCCGGCAAATCATCCGGGAATACATCAGGGAATTCTCGGACCACTGGAATGTCTTCCAATCTGATGGTTGTGGCTTGATAGACACTTGGAAGTTTTATTTCTGGACTGTCCAGAAATAATGAGTGAGAACCGTGCACTCCTGAGTTTAAGTGCACGACTCGGAGGACGGTGTCTAAAACAGCGCCGTGGCGGTTTAACCACGACATCCCTAGGATGACATCGACCTTCTGTCCCTCTAAGATAATGAGAGACGTGGGGTACACTCTACCCGCTAAGCATAATGGTGCTTTGGAGACCATTACGCTTGCTGAAATCTTCCCACCCGGTGAACAAATTAAATATGGACTATCGGTGGGTAGTATTGGCAAGCTGTGTTTAGCAATGAAAGCTTGGCTAATAAAATTATGCGTGGCGCCTGAATCAAATAGTACTATAGCGGGATGCTGGTGGAGTTGGAACATACCCGCAAGGATTGGCTCGCCCTCCGGTACGTCCTCAATGGCAAGCTGGTGGACAGTACCGGGCCTAGGGTTTGCCCGCCGCGCATTAGTAGGGTTCCGGGGTTGATTCCTCCCCGGAAACTGTGGTACCACTCCGCCGCCTTGCCTCTCCGGGCAACTGCTCGCGAAGTGTCCTGGACGACCACACTTGTAACATGTGGCCGCTGCTGGTGGAGTACTTGGTGGACGAAAGCCCGGCATGCGTTGCGGAGGTGCAAACGCACGCGGCATCGCCCGCTGCTGCTGTTGTTGTTGCGGTGGTGCTGGCAGTGCCGGCCGGAATGCCGGTGAAGAATACGGCCGACCGCGGAACGGCATCGACCGCTGTGGTGGCTGCCAGCGCGGACCTGATGGTGGGCGATTCACCATCCGAAACTTCTGAGAAGGACCGCCTCCTTCTCCGCTGCTCTGCGGCGCGCTTCGCTTTCGCTCTGCCGCCGCCAACTCCTTGCCGGAGTCTTCCTGAACAATCGCAGCATCAATTATGTCGTTGAGGCTGCCGCGATTGAACATCGCCAGCTTGTCCTTCAGGAGCGGGTTAAGCCCCTGGTAAAAGTGGTCCCGCCGCTTCTCGTCCGTATCTGCGTGATACGACGCGTAGAGTGCGAGATCGTTGAACGCTCTGGAGTACTCCAGCGCGTTCCGGCTCCCTTGTTGCAGGTGTAGGAATTCCTGCGTCTTCCTCTTCATCAAACCGGGCGGTATATGATAGGCCCGGAAGGCCGTCCGGAACTCCGCCCAGGTCATCACTCGGTCGGTGGGTTGTGAAGCACAAAAGTTGGCCCACCACGCGCTCGCGGATCCTTGGAGCTGCTGGACCGCGAACTGAGTCTTGCGCTGCTCGCTGATTTGGAGCAGCCCGAACTTCATCTCTATGGCGCGGAGCCAGTTGTCCGCGTCAAGTGGTTCATCCGCCCTTGAGAATACAGGGGGATGAGTCGCCAGGAAGTCAGAGTAGGAGCTCTGTTGGCGCTCCTCACGATCTTGACGTCTCTCTGGGCGAGACGTATTCGCAATTAACGTTTGCAGCAGCTCTGTATGCTGCTGATGTGAACCCGCCATTGCCGCGACAATGTCGGCCAATGTAACCGTTGGCAGTGGCGGTGGCGGTGTTTGCTGTTGCTGTTGCTGCTGCTGTCCCGAGGAGTCCTCGGGAGGTGGTTGGGAGGTCTCTCCCCCTTGGCTAGTACCTCCAACATCGGGGTTGGCACGAGTACGCGTCATTCTGAAATTCAACACAGCAGCAATTAGCACATGTCTTACTCAAAATTCCATAAACAGGAGTAAGTATTGAAGCGACGCATGATTAACTTGCACAACATTCACATATATTGATAAAGCATAAACTTTATACAAGATACATTATTCTCGGATCTCCGAGAAGTCGTGCTCATGTCGTCACTACCTATACATACGCTACTGTCTACACGACATGTCACCGATTACAAAAGTTGGGTTACGCTACCCTAGCTGCCCTACTTGGCAACCGTAACCCCCTACTCGGAGTAGAACTCGACCTCCTGTGGGTCGTCCTCCTCCGGTACCTCTGCTGGTGGCTCGGGGTCTACCACCTCTTCTCCCATTCCAGGTTCTCCCATGGCTGGAAGACCCAAGACTACCGGTACGCCCAATACCGGGGGCACGAGGTCCTGCAATGCATGCACCTCGTCCATAGCCTGGTTGTAGTCCTCTTCCCAGCCTTGTCCTTCCTCAATAGCGTCGTCCCGCTCTTGAGCAAGGTCCTCATTCTGCTGGGTTAGGGTCTGCACCAGCTCTTGCAACGCCGCAATGTCAACACGGCTCTTCTTCTTTGCCTTCTTCAGACGACGCAACTGATTGTGTTGTTCATTCAGTCGCTTGATCGTCGGAAGGAGCACATTGCGGAGTGCACTGTGAGCACTCTCAAAATGATCTCCACGGCTTGTGCTTTCCTTGAGCTTGGTGGCGAGATGCTCCGTATGAACAGCTTGGCTGTACATCACAGCGTTTCCCGCCCTCATTTGGAGGCTGAGATTTGCCTCCGCGGGGTTGTACCTTGGGCAACTCGGGTTTGTTGCCTCTAGGTACCTCTCTTCCCACACATGCTGAGCTCGTCCCTCCACCGGAACGAGTGCGTATGGAGTTCCCTCCATAGCCTGTACGTGTAGTTGGCAGAAACGTGACATAGTGTCACGGGCTGCCACTTGCCACATCCCTTCCGGTTGTCTTCCTCTCACCGTGACGGTGAATGGCACCCAACCGGGTGGCGTAGGCCCTGCAGGAACCTCGACATGGATCGTCCACGTCTTGTTCCCCTCTTCGCCTTCTTCCTTGGCGAAGTATTGCGGCATCTGGTTGTACCCGAAATATTGGAGCATTAGCCACAATGCTCCCGGGTAGCCGCTACGGTCAGAGCAGTGGGAAACTACCCACCCGTTCTCCAACCGTTTATCTGCTGCCATCTGTAAAAATATATTTGAGAAATGTCAAATATTTATTTAAACAGTAAACCATTGAGTTATAACATAAGATATGTCATTGACCCCTTAACACTTGGAAACATAGTTCAAATTTTTAAACAAATTTGACTGCTGATCTGCTGTTCCCATGACAGCCCTGACCAGTTTCCATATCAATCTGATTTAGGCCAGGTTAAAAGCAAAACCAGTCGTGGAGCTCAACATCAAAGTTAAAGTTAACTTCAATAGCTTTCCAGAAAGTATTTGGTTGGCCTAAGATCTGCTCTGGTTCAAAAGTTATGAGATGTCAAAGTTAACAGAATTTCTGGGAACAATTGGACAGCACCTCCCTGCCTTAGGTACTGATTTGATCCAAGAATTCCAGTTAATTCTGTTCCTAATCTGACAAAACTTTCTGTTACAAAGTTGTAACCCATCTCATAAGCTTCCCAGAACCACCTCATTTTCTATTTTTGGATTTTTATGCAGGAAGTTATGCTTAATTTACAGAGAGTCTACAGAGAGTCTTTGCTCCGTCCTGTTTTCTGGACAGTTTCAACTCTACTGCATTTTTCGAGTGGTTAAGGGATGAAACACCTCTGGAACTCAACAGAAAAGTTGTAAAGCTCCTCCAAAGCTTTCCAGAAATGTATCATACGACCCCAACCTCGAAAGAACTCAACCTCTAACCTCTGATTAACTTCAGCCTTGATTTAGCTGAAAACAGAGTGCTCTGTCCTTAACATCCTATAAGTTGAAAATTTATTAACTTTGAATATCCTGTTCAAGGGAAGGAGTTACATCAAGTTTTACTACTTTGGATCAAAACCTTCAAGTTTTTAAATGAAGTTGTTCATTTAGTTGGGTGTGACGTCGAGGCGTCACCAGATTATGTCGGTACTACGTCCTCACAAAGGAAAAACCTATACCGGATTTAGCCGGCTTCGTTAGTTCAGTGGCACTACTCGTCACTCGCACACGGATGCTACACGTCTACCGTTTCGTGGTAAGGCTACCTGCAGAAACTCAAACAATCATCAGACTCGGCTGCACACCGAGCCCGGAATCCATACAGTTTGTACACCCGGCCGTCATCACTCGCCCGGATGTTCTCAAGCCAAACACGCCTTGAGTTACGTGTTCACGTTTCAGACCACGTGACGGGGTCTCCCATGTTGCACCACGCACGCCAGGGACAGACGTTGCTCGAATACCCCAAACGACATGAAGAGTCGTAGAGGATATCAAAGCGGGTCGGGTTACCTGCCACCCGTGGGGCTCCACCCTTCAGCTTGTGCGCACTGGTGGACAGCGCTTACGTGCACCCCCCAAGACATGAACGTCCCGAGATGCACGATTTTCCGACATAACAAATAAGTTAATAAGCCACTTTCTATATACTAATAACATCCTTATACGGGCTACTAACTCGTTCCTCACTGGATTTTTGAAAAAGAAGACCTTTGTACTGTGTTAAACCTCAAGCGAGCTCTGATACCACGCTGACACGACCCCACTGGTCCTGTCGAGCCAGGATCACGCTGAGGGGTGCTGCGTTGCACAACACCGTATAACACACGTCAAAGGTACAAAGCGGAAGCGGAAGCTTTATTACATAAACAAGTTTATTAACATGTTTACATCAAAATAAGTTTAGTCCACACTCGCGGGCGTAGACTAAGCATCAAGTGCACGTTCAGCCCTCGAACGTGTCCTTGCTAGCACACTCGCACACTAACTCTGCGGCGTGCACGACTCCCACTCGACGGGGTTCCCCTCCTGGGGATCCGTCTCCTCTTCGGGAGTCCCTTCCTCATAGAACCCTGCAAAAGCTTCAAACACAAGCAGTGAGCACGAAGGCTCAGCAAGTCTGACCCGTCTCACCTAAACATGAAACTTCTACATGAGGGTGATGGGTTGCATGAGGTAAAAATCATTTGCAAGGACTCGCCTAATTAGTAGAACCTTACTTTCAAGTTTTAGCAGCAGGTTGTGGAGAACTTTACGCTAAGGCACATGAGAGAGCCGCAATCAAACAAGAAACGCATTTCTCTCATGTACTTTGCCCAAAGTTGAAAAGAACTTTAGTTAGCACTAAGCTACAACATATCATTAACAATCAATATCCAACTTTCAATCAGCAACATTTTAACATGTAACTAGCCTGTTCTTTCTACGTCACGGTACAGTGAACAAGTGGTACTCACTGACCGCGAGGGACAGCGATTATAATCGATTTACACCTGCAGGGTTACCCGAACAACCCGTCACGTACGCCCGTACTCGATGTTGCCTACAACAACCATCACGGACGCCGTACGCGACTACCTTTCACCCGTTAGCCAAATATTGAACCGGTCCCATCGTCCCGAGCAAGAGGTCCCTGCACGCGCATCTCTGTGCCGCCAGCTGATTTACACCTCGAGCTCTCAACCTACCCTCTGAACGACGGGCAATGCCTCAATACCCAGCTACCCGAGTTACATCAGTTTCCCGGTTCCCATATAGCCGGTAGGTCTTCGGTACTGTTCTAGCTTGTTCAACAGGCCCGCACACGGCTCGGTCCTCAATCGACACAAGCGGAGCTACAGCACACAGGCCCCAAAGTCCTGCTGCCCTTACTCTCCGCTCGGTCTCATTTTCTTGCCATGTGTATCATGTGCTATCTCTACCCGAGCAATGTGCCTCTAGCCTATTCTCGCGAGTAGTTCCAACTACTCGACTTGTACCGAATCCTACTCTATCCTAGCAATGCAGTGGCTAACGGGGTTTGCAATCCTAAACCCCAACCCATGGTTTTCTTGGCTATGCAGTGGGGTTTCCAAACAAGACTCTGATGCACAACATAAAGAAAACAAGTATGTGCTCAAAACAATAAAAATTTATAAAATGGTTAATGCAAACCGGGGCTTGCCTTGCTGCTCTTGGTCGTAGGCTAGCTGTTCCTCCGGAGTAACGAAGTCTAGGACTTCGGGTTCCTCCTCGACCTTAGCGACTACATGATAAGAACAATGTATGTATTAATTAAATGCTTTTGTATTAACTTTGAAGTTGTGAAGTCTATAACCTTTACTAGATAGACCTAATGACTGTGAAACTTTTACTGTGGCTTGGTTACAACCTAAACAGAGACTTGGTCAAGTTTTAGTTGCAGCAAAGCTCATTTGAGCCCTCCACAAATAATTATGTCCTTGACCTTAATTAAAGGCTTTTAGGGTGTTCTAGGTATTTTCATGAAACAAACTATGACTTTCTGAAAACTAGATTTTCAGAGGGTTCTAATGGAATTGGTCTCACTTAATTTGGAAGTCTCTAACTAAAGATATGAGCTAAACAATTTCAGAGAAAATTCTGAAAATGTTTCTGAACATTTTCTATTTTCTCTGGAACAGTTTTACTAATCACACCATTAGGTGGACTAAATGAGCTCAAATGGATCTGAAATTTTTATGGTAGTTCAAGGATATTTTGGTGAACATCTCAGCAAAATTTCAGGATTTTCCTCCAAATGATTCTCCAGTTAAAATTCCTAACAGTTTAAACTTTAAGGAATTAATTCTGGAGAATTAAGGAATCTCATGAAGTGACACTTGATTTTCTGGAAAGTACTCAAAGAGCTGAATCCAGCAAAATTTGGTTCACTCAATTTGGAGCTTTCTAGCCAAAGTTATAAGGATTTGAAGTTTGAAGGAAATCTGAAAATCGGGGAAAAGTTTAAACTCGCGCGTGGGCCCAGGAGACACGCGTCGCACGCCGAAGCGACAGCACACCGCGGCCCACAAGGCTTTTGCGCGCCAGCACACCCGATCCCGGCCGCAGCCGGATCCCGATTCAAAATATCGGCCGCTGACAGCTGGGGTCCACCCCCTTCTTCAACCTCGCGACACCCGCGCTCCGCCGCCGAGGGACCTCGCCGGAGAGCTCGCCGCCGGCTGCTGTACAGCTTCAAACTTCTTGATTCTGGCCGCCCCTGCCTACTTTTACTTGGGGAACATGATCCGAGGGTCAGCTGCTCATGACAACGGCCGGAGCATGGTCGGCGACGAGCCGCCATATCGGAACGACTTCGGCCATGTCGGCTGATGCTCCTAGTGCCTCAGCTACTTGGGAAACCGGTCGGGGAGCATCAGTGGACCTCAGAGAAGGTCGACATGAACTCGGGGCAGCTCGGGGAAGGCCCGAAATAGGTCCTCACCGTGCGCCCGATACCCCCCGTGCGTTCCGCCATTAGTAGACCTTGAATTACGCCGGGCACAGAAGTTCTCCGGCCCAGAGTTGTGAAGGCAACTTGTGCGTCACCGTGTCTAGTTCGTGTGGGAGTGGCCTGAGGCCCTCTAATCCTTTCTAGAGCACGAATTAAACAGAATCGTACCCGAGGGTCGTTCTGCACACAGAAAGGGGAAAAGTGGAAATTCGCCGCCGGTGAGCAACCACTCGAGCTGTGGCTCGGGGATGAGCAGCACCGATCACTTGCGCGTCCAAGGGTGCCTTGGCTCGGGCGTGACAACGCCCAGGTTGGGCTGTCCACGAGAGCCCGAGGTGCGGCGGTTTCCAGTTCCGAGTTTGATCTTTCGGCACAGCCGATATCACTCGGTTTCAATCGATTTCTATCAATGGGAAGGATGGAGGATGGTTGCTAGTACCTTGCTGGGACCTTGGAATGGAAAGAGGGAGCTGCGATCGGCTTGATCAAGCAGGAACTCGAGCGGCGGCGATGGCAGTGGGAAAAGCAGTCGCGCACGTCGGTAGCTCGGGGAAATGGTGACTGAGGCACGCCGGGGAGGGAATAAATAGCTCGGCCGGCTGGCCTCCGGCTTGGGGCACGCAGCAGGAGCTGGCGCCGGCCGGCCCCTTCGGTGGCGCGCGCGCACAACAGCCGGGAACCGACTGAACTGTGGTTCAGTCGGTTTGCTTTGAGGCTGAGGCTGACATGTGGGTCCCACTCCTCTTTTAACCTCTGAAATTTATTCCTAACAGCTGTGGTAAACAGTGAACCCTATTCTACCCTTGGCAACTCAAATTATTCACCCAAGAGCCATTTGAATTGATCAAAGTTCAAATGAGGTTTGGTTTGAATGAATTTCAGCACAAGTGCAGTTTGAAATTCAAATAAAGTTTGAATTTCTCCCCCTTAGCTCATGTCAAGATCAACTCCAAATGGAGTGAAAATTGGTGTGTGAGCTCACAAAAATGTGCTGAGCAAGAATATGCCTTCCACTTTTAAATTCAGTGGGTGAAAACAGTTTGAATTTGAATATGTTTTCAAACTGCCCCTTTCCTATCTACACCCAAGATGACCTCAAAAATGTTTTGAATTTGGGTGAAACTTGGCATGGACATCCTTGGCAAAGTGTAGGAGTTTTCATATGTCCAGCCCATCTATATCACATGTGGGAAGTACCACTTTTGCAATGTGTGAGTTTGTTCCCTAATGAGCATGTTGATAATTGTTACTTGCTCTTTATTTGTGTTCATCATTTTTCCTCAAATGAGGTGTGTGGTGTGGGGATGAACACTGCAAATGGGTGTCAAAAACTGAGGCCCTTACACCGGGCTTGGGACCGGCTATGTCATTACAACATAGGCGGAGTTAAATAGAAGGCAAGGCAAAAGAAATAAATCAGCAAAAGTAGGTATTAGGAGAACATAATAATACAACTTATCTTGATGCCTTCAGTAAAGAATCTGAAGAAAAAAACGAAGTTATTGAATAATAGAATATCTAGAATAGCAGTAGCACAAGTAACCAAGTCTTAGAATTTGAAGATTGCTCAGACAAGGAGTATAGAAAGGAACTAGTTACTTTGCAAACAGGCATATTGCTGGAAGGGCCGAAGTGTACTGAAGAGTCAAGATTTGATGGAGAGATCATCAAAGAAAGCAAAATAAGTGTTCCAGTCACCAATACAATGAACTCCAAGAAAACAGAAGTACACAGTCCAGAAACTGAAGGATTGTACCCCGTAAGTCAAAGTTCAACAAGTTTGATTGAAGAGGAGAACTTCAGAGGTGAGTGAGAACTCCATAATTTCTAAAGCATGTTCTCTAATATTCATCATATAAATGTTTCATAAAGAAATATTTGTCCGAAGCCCGAAGGAGAATGTATCTAAGGAACTATACTCCATGATAGGCAACTTTCATGATGCCTTTTCAGCTAGTATTTCTTATGGTTTCTCATAGGGAACAAGTTATGGACGGCCCAAGTAGCACTCATTTGACTAGCCGCACGTGGTATGTCATAGATTGGGATAGATGATTAGGATGGTATCATGAAATGTACAATTTTTTTATACCATAACACGGTTCTTTCAAGTAACTCCAGCAAATAGTGACAAAAACGGTGATAAAAAACATGTCACAATAAACATCAGTAGGTGAAGGGATGGTTCCCATTCTTGCTCTCACTCGCGCTCACACTCATACTCCTCTAGCCCCCCGACACGCCACTCTGCTGATAAGTGCCACCACCGCCATGCAACTCAATGGCTCCAACATGGTGGGAGATAAACTAGAAGGTGGATGTTGCAGCATGGGGAATGGAACCAAATGCGAGGCACTTTCAAGCGAAGTGCTATCACACTTACTTTCATCGATACACTACCCCTCCTCTGCATTGGGATCCTTGTTCATGCTTGTTGTGGTTCGTCTCTATTCCTTTCACTTAACAAAAGATTTAGTTGGCTGGGCCCTGCATTTGGTGCTTGGGGTGCACCTGGGGCTTTCCATGATTGTTATGAGAAGGAGTACATCAACTATTCTCAGTCACGTCCAAAGCTGTTGGACTTCTTGTGAAATCACTACATAATGTCGCTACTGAAGCCTTTGATGTCTACTTCTTCCTCTGGCAAGATGGTGGGCTCAACGTTGGTCTCTAGGAGCAAGATGAAAAGCGGGTGGGGCACAATTGCATCGCTGATCAAGCAACAATCACCACTCCGCGTGTCCACGGCCGCCTTTGACACTTTCTTCAGCAAAAAATCTTATAAAAGCAAATAGAGTTTTCAACAAATCTTTCTCTATCCTCTCCCTTAGACAAAACCGACGAGAGAGTGTTCTTGCTTAGAATTCAACAAAGATCTTATCCAAGCACATTGAGTTTTCAATTCATCAAGAAAATCTTCGCTAATAGTTCGTTGTTTTCCAGATCAAGGCTAAAATTCAAGTCACTTCGGTAGGATCGATAAGGCTAGAACCATAGGTGGAGGGCTTAAATGCAACGACCCTTTTCAGCCAGAGGCGATGAGTGCAAAAGGTAAATATCACGTGACAATGCATTGCTGCTGGCAAGACTGCAAGGGTTGACACCCCCTCAAATATTCCCAATGCAAGCCCTCGGGAAAAGAAGGGGTATCCCTTGGCACGCATTAAATCCTCCTTGCCCTACTAGAAACATATCTAGGATAGAGGTTCACTCAAAAGAGCGGGATAGAGCGATCATAGAGGATTCTCGGAAGGTCAAGCATATCGCAGAATTTCATGGGAGAAAGGCACGACATCTTGAGTTCCCAATGCTCAATACACTTCAAGAGGATGGACATCTCATAGGAGGAGTAACTTCCTACAGCGGCCAGTAACAAATAGCAGCATCGCTTGGGGTTGTGCTTCAGATATCTCAGCCCATTACACCAAGTCTACTGATGCACCTCCCACTTAAATGCAAGTATTATTTCCCGTTTAGCCATGTCCAAAGAAGCTACTATAAGAAAAAAAAGAGGTGATAACTTTGTTTGGAAAATAAGAGAAACAAGTGGAAAGCAAGACAAAGTCTAGAAACAAACCATCAACCGCTCCTACAACCCCCTATCTCAGACACCTTTACAAGGCAGGAGCAGAGACGGTTCACATTTTGTCTTGTCTCAACCTCTCACCATTCCATCCTTGGCTCTCACGCTCCACCCCAACAGATAAGAACTGCAACAAACAATGGGCAACTTCCTGATCAACCTAACCTACTTCATCAACTCCAACTTCAACATTAAAGACTTGGGGAACAATCAGAGCACATGAATTATTCATCATCGCACTGGATGTAGATGGATTACTTGATCCGTACGAGTACAACCTCTTCATTCACTAGGTGAGGCCTTTATCACGGACGAACTTCACCTAGCTCGGTGTTCGATTTGCTTGCATCCACCCCTTGAACATTGGTTATTCAGAATGGAGAGCATATTCACAGAGATCCCCTGGTTTTGTCCAACACCTTTGAGATTTAGGGGATTAGAGTAAGAGTAATCAGGCATGGTTTCAAGTTGAACCGTAGAGATCATGGCTACACCCGCTTCGGTCGGCTCATGATTCTAGGTTATTCGTTAGACTATAGAAGCCTAGAGCACATCAAACAAGTGGTGTCATCATTTGTGAAATTGATTCATTTGCATAGCAGTTCCCAATCACTGTGATATGTGCTCATCCAGTGTCTTTACAATGAACCACAACCGGTTCGAAGGTGTCTTGTCTTCCGGCAAAGTCTTAGCAATGAAACAGGATAGTCATAGTTATGCCCAGTTTACATCCTAAACTGGAAGGTGTCAGATCATCTCCTCCCACCAAAAGATCGATGACATCCCGCCGGATGGAACCCACACCCATTCCAGGTCTTGCCAGAGGAGGGGGGACAGCTGGAGGACTTGCTGAACCAGCAAATGCAGGTGGCCCCTCCGTTAGTTTTATCTAACTGAACGATTCCAGTAAATTTAAAGTAATATCGTTGGATATAGATTGAATGGTAGATGATGCAGTAGTACCTCTAAGTCAGAGGATTCCATGGGATGCCACAGTGACCAAGCAGGAACAGCAGCAGCAGAATGTCCAGCCACTGCCAAACAAATGGCTACCTTGGAATGATCAACACTATAATTAACAGCAGCAATAGCAAAATCATGAGCAGCAGCCATAAGAGCACAAAATTCTGGAGATTGAGGAGCCAAAGAAGCTGGAAGAAGACCCAGCCCCACAGATTGCAGAGGAACAACTGGAGCATCGTAATGCGGGAGAGGTCACAATGCAGCCAAATATCACAACAAGCGATAAATGAATTGCAGATGCTACACCAGATTATAATGGAACTGCAACTTCAGCATCAACAGACAGATAACTGGATATACAGTTGGGGGATGGGACATATACTTCCAAGAGATCCTAGTTGCTAAAATCTAGAGAAGTTAATCCGCCCAGACCCTTTAACTGGATCTGGAAATGCAAGGTAATTACAAAACTTAAAATTTTTATCTGGTTAATGTTCATGGACAGATTGAATTTGAAAAACTTACTTCCAAAAAAATATCAAGATAGAAGGGGACGCCTACACATGTATACTATGTGATCTCAGTATTGAGTAATACACCTACCACCTTTTCTTCTAGTGCACATTCAGTACAACATGCTGGAACTTCTTGGGAATACAATTGGATCATGAGCAGCAGTTTTTCAACACCATCAAAATGGCAATGCAAAATTGGCAGGGTCCCTTCTTCATGGAGATGTTCTCTATAGCTTCTTGGGAAATCTAGAAGCAGGGGGACGGGAAAATCTTCATAGAGGCTAATTCATCCTTCCAATCCTGGAAACAAAACTTCCTTTCACAGATCAACCTTCAGTTACATAGGTTCAAGCCTTCAGTCAAGGAGGATGTCTTGAAATTATTGGATAGCTTGTCTTAATTTCTTGACTACTCTCTCTCTTAATTCGAAGGCTACAGTAATCACTGTCCTCTACATGCTTGTACAGATCGAGGGTCTTCCACTGGATGCCCTTAGGATTTTCCCTACTACAATTTCTCAAAAAAACAATCATTAGGTTTTTTATTTTTTTAATAGAACAGTAGAAAAGTTGTTTGATGTTTTGTTGTTGACTTTATGTTTCCTTGAAACTGCCCCGAAGGTATTTCAAAGCCTCCTATCAGACATGTATACACAAGAAGGGCTAAGAAACAGCAAGTTAATGAAGCATCAAACAAGAGCCCATCAAACAAACAGGCCAAAGGAATGGATCCAGCGAGCAGCAATTATGCCAAAAGGACTGGAGCTTCAAGCAGGGTGCAACATTTTGAATTACAGAAGTAGTCCTCACACAGAAGGAGCTGAATATGGAGGAAACAGCTCCAGTAGGGGAAACTCCAAAGTCTGATGAGCTTGAAGCTTATAAGAAGGAAAAAGACAAGAATGGAGCTCCAGCTTCTGCTAAAATCGACTCTAACAAGAAAGAAACACAAATACTCTTCAAAAACTGAGAGCGCACAATTCACAGATGGATGCACAAAAGGTGAGTATGAATTGAATATGCATTTAGTTTGTAGAAGTAATATTTTTATATGAAATCAATCATTGTCCTGTATGATGTTAGGAATAAATCACGCCACGGTCTGGTCCAAGCGTGTGTCGGGTGCGTCGCATTTGTTATGTAGGTGTATATGTGAGCTAGTTGCCTTGGAGTACAGGTGCTGGCTAGGAATAGGTGGTGGCTAGGAACGACGTGAGTTGCGGAGTGTAGTTGAGCTCCTGCATGGATTGGCGAATGACAGGTCTTGCACCTGACCATAGATTATGGTCGCCCATGCGTAGTGACCAGGCTAGCAGGAATGAGTTGCAACATCTTTCACCGGCTTGCAGTAGGTGCTCATCCATGCATGGACGTCGTATCGGATCAGGCAACACATGCAATTAGTTGGCCTAGAGATCTAGTCTTGAGTAGTGGCTGGATCGCGTGCATACGAATGACTTGAATGTCGGAGATGAAGTTATAGTGCGGCCATTAGACTCGGTCGAAGTAGTTGCTCAGCGGAGTAGGGTGTAGCTATAAAGCAGACATGCAATCTTTGTGTAAGCTGAGTCTGAGTGGCGTGAGTTGCATCAAGCTCTGGCGTACTTCGCCGGCTACGTTCGTGTGTGCAGGTAATTGTCCACCAAATACAAAACAATATAGTAGAATACGACGTTCGTCGCCAGGATGTTTTCTGCTATTGTTGTGCTATTGAGTTTCTCTTACGTGTTTGTGTGAGTTTGAGTGATCCTGGTTCCAACATATGACCACGATTGCGTCTAACAGATTCATTATTTTAGTTTAGAAATTAAATGACTAAGTGGCAATGGAGCAATGATGTTTAGAGAAAAGAAAAATATAACTCTTAATCTATGAGACGCTTAACTGGAAATTGTAGTGGCAGTTATTTAAATAGCGGATGGGAGAAACAGCTACAGTTAACAACCCCACACCCCATAAAATATAACAAAAAAATAGAATGTTAAATCGTGGAAAGAAAACTGTAGTTTAAAAAGTAGTGCCAGAGTTTAAGAAATGTTATATTGCTGTATCTTGTGGAGAGCCCGTCTTTTGAGACAGCAGCCTTAATTTAAAACTATAGAAACTTCAATATGAAAATGTTTTGAGATGCACCTCCAAGTGGCTGCAGCAGCTGTATTTCACTGCACTAAATCCAAAAGCAACGTTTATATCTGTTATATGTTTTTAACCCTTGCAATTGTAATGATTCCTTTTGAAATATTTATATGTCGGGTTTCACATAGTCATATGGGGTACTGTGCTTATCCTTTTGATGCAAGAAAATGGCAGTATTTCTTAAAAGACATGGCAAACTTTTGCATTCTTAACATTCTTCAAGTTAGAAAATACTTCCTTACTAAGTAATTTCATTAATGCTAGGTACTGAATCTGAAGGTTTTGGCATGCATGGAACGGCATTAAGAGTTCAATTTCATGAAAAACAATATGTCTCCAAAGTGGCCATAAGATATGGGATTCCTTTATTGAATAGTTTCTTTTCTAGTATATCTGTCTACACAATAGATGCCATGTTCATATTTCAATTTATCATCATATGAGGATATTGATTTTCTTACCTGGCGTGATATAGACTAGCTCAAAACACCAAGGAAGTCGCAACAGACAGTGATATGTACGGCAGTTTCAGTAAGATGGGTCTTCATGAAAATCTACTGAAGGGGATATATCAATACGGTAATTCATAGTTTACATATTTCCTTGGGATGCCAATTATTTTGGAGTGGGCAACATTTTTAGAACCTCTTGTCATTCTTATCCTCTATTACTATGATTTTTTTAAAAGTTATTACTATGAAATTTTGTTTAAAGGCCTGGAGAAGCCTTATGCGGTCCATCAAAGAGGAATAATCCCATTATGCAAGGGTCTTGATGTAATCCAGCAGTCTTTGTCTGGAATAATTGTGACAATTTGCTGCGGAGTTTTGCAGCGACTTGATCATGGATCTGCAGAATGCTAGGCCTTGGTTCTTGTACCAACACGTGACATTGCCCAAGAGACTGAAAAGTTATTCAATCACTTGGTCAGTGCCTGAGTGTTAAAGCTCATGCTTGTGCTGGAGGATATAGTGTCCATGCTGAGAAACAGATTCTATCAAGTAGCGTTCAGATCTTCATTGGCACCCCTGGCCGTGTTCTTGACGTGATACAAAGGCGAGCACTCTGTCCAGACCACATTGGAATGTTCTTTTTGGATGAAGCAGATGAGCTACTAACAGGACGTTCCAAGGACCAGGTCAGATTATTTGGTTACCCACCTACTTGCGCAATGTGGTCATTACTGTGAATGACTACACTGAACATATTACTTGCATATTATCTAAAGTCAATATCAATTATTATGCTATAATATAATGACCCTATTTTATTAACTCTTGGCTACCCATATTTCTTGCAGATCTATAACATTATGCAGCTTCTTCCTAAAAAAATCCAGGTTGGAGTTTTCTCTGTCATCTTCTCCAATGAAGCTCTCGAGATTAGCCAGAAGTTAATGGATAAACCTGTGACAATTATTATGCTAAGAGATGAAGAACTAAATGATATCAACATGGAGCAGTTCCATGTTAAAGTCTATATGGAAGAACTAAAGCTTGGCAAATCGTGTGATCTTTTTGACACGATGATTGTCACACAAAGCATCATCTTTGTGACGACACGGGACAAGGTCAAGTCACTTAAAGAAAAGATTAGAGGCAAGGGCATAGGTGTCTCGGCAAGCCATGGAGGCATTAATCAACACGCCAGAGACACTGCAATACAGGAGTTGCAGTCTGGATCATCTCGTATTCTCATTGCTACTGATCTTCGTCGCATGGATGTGGTGCAGGCCCAAGTTATCGTCAACTATGATCTGCCATCACACCCCGTGCACTACATTCATCATGTTCTGCAAAATAGACAGCTTGGAAGGAAGGGTGTGGTCATAAATTTGTTAATTGTGCTGATGAACAAAACCTCTCTGACATCCAGAGATTTTGCAACAGCCAGATAGGTTAGCTACCCTCTAACATTGCTGATCTGCCGATAGGCTATAGAGTGCAGAACCAGAACTGAACCTTAGGGCTAAAACCTAAGGTGATCTAGTCAAGTTCTTGCAGGCTACACTGTTTCTCTAATACCTTGTAATGTGGTCAGATAGATCTTTACTGTTTGCCTAGGGATACTAAACTATGTGACAGCTTCATTGTTTTGTGATATTTTTTCAAACCGTCATTGTTTTGTGATATTTGTGCAAGTTAAAAACCATGGAATTGCTTCTGTGAATCCTGAACCTTGTTCCTAGCGTTCTATTACAGGTCTCAATACATCATACCGAGTTTTTTTAATGGATGTGTTTCATATCAAGCAGCCGTATGAAATGTTTTGTATTTATGAGTGTCATTTAGTTTTCTATCCATGGTACTAAATACTAATAAAATTGTTAAATGATGATACAGCATGTGTATAATGGTTAATATATGTGTCGCTGGTGAGCAAAACAATCTTCTAATTGCAATACAGGGTGCGCTTCAGAAAAGTACTTATGCCATGTTTTCTTTGCATCACACATCCTTATGTTAAATAGGACAACCTGTTTTTAGTACCCCGGGAAGAAATCTCCTAACGAACAGTACTCTTAATGAATATAAGTGCTACAGAAAGATATCTGATGGGCTTAATTATTCGTATACAGCATGTGATGTCGTGGTGCAATAACTTAATAGTAGATCCAGTTCAAAACTGATGAAAATCTCAATTTTCTTTATTGAAGCATACAATCATAACATAAGCTACAACATCATTAACTGACACTAGTTCAGATCAAGAAAAACAAAACTGAAAGTGCATCTAGGCATCCCTTGTGGGTTTTAGTTGATTTATGACAAACAAATGATACCCTAAGAAAATTGTTGAGATGAACGCAGATTCTTAAAGAAATTAGGAAGAAAGCGTAAAAAGAAAGGAGAATAAGGATCCAAATTGATAAGAGCTCAGGAGTTGAAAAGATTAGATTACTTAGTATGGAGTGTGTTGGAGAAACACACCCCAAGAGCTCAAGTGAAAGAAATCACACTAACTGCAAAAAAATCAGCATGTGCGGACTAGTCCGATTTCTCTCTGACTAGAAAACAGACTAGTCCGATATGGACCGGACTAGTCCGATTTTGTCTCTGGATAGACAACGGATTAGTCCGCACTCTTACGGACTAGTCTGGTATCCCACAACACTTAGGGTTTTCCAAACGCCACACACCGGACTAGTCCGGAGTCCACCACGGACTAGTCCGGACATCGCAAACCCTAACGGTAACCTTTGGAAACCCTAGTATAAATAGAGGTGTACGGCCATACTACCCCCCCTCTCGACCCCCTGCGCCGTCACACCTCCCAAGAGCCCAAAATTCACATCTCTCCACACATTCTAACCCAAAAGGATCAAATCTTTGAGGATTAGCAATTGATCAAAGGAGAGACTTGTTCTACACATCTTGAGCTCTTGGGTTTTATCTCTCGCACACTCTTGTTCATTTATTGTTCATCTTTTGAGTGTGTTTGGTGGTAGTCTTTCATTGTAATTCTTGGGGAGCCCTCAACCTATGAGAAGGCCCTTGAACGATTTATTTGTCCTTTGTGATTAATGGAAGAGAATCGACCTCCGTGGCGATTTGACGAGGGTAGGGTTGGTGAAGACCCGGTCCTTCGTGGACTCCTCAACGGGAACGTAGATTTTCTTCATAGAATCGAACCTCAGGATAAAACTTGTCTCTTGCTCTTGCTCATTTATTGTTCATCATATTCTAGGGTATACTTAATCTTGTGTAATTCACGTTGAAACATTGAAACTAAAGTTGATCTCTATCATTCATTGTTTCACTGTTATAATACATCTAAGTTCCCAATTAATTTCCGCTGCATAGGGTACTAGAAGTGAAAGTATTGATCAATCTTGATCTTTCTAGTCCACGCATACCGGACTAGTCCCTACAGTACCGGACTAGTCTGATTTGTCTCTGACTAGAAAACAGACTAGTCCGCACTCTACTGGACTAGTCCGGTTTCTCTGTATTTGATAAATCTATTAAGTGTTTCAGGGATTAACAAAGAATCGAAAAGCCTATTCACCCCCCTCTTGGCTACATTCAATTGGTATCAGAGCCAAACTCTTTAAAAGAGTCTCACCGCTCGAAGAGACGATGTCAGACATCAAGGATGTACACAAGAAGATCGACGATGAAAAGGATGATGATGAAAGGACTCAAAAGCTAATGAAGCTACTCGACGCTCCAACTCAAGGCTCTTCTACGGAAGAAGGCACTCTCCCCAAAAGGTAAGAAGAAGATCGATGATGAAAAGAAGAAAGGGGGCAGTCACACAACTACTCCCGATATCCTTTTGACTATGAACGTTTGAATTCTAACAATAGTCATTACTTATCAATTCCTATAGGGAAAGCACCTTACTTTGATGGCAATGACTATTCAATGTGGAGACAAAACATGAAAATGCACCTTATATCTCTTAACCCAAGTTTGTGGCATATAGTGTGTACAGGGATAGATATCCCGGATGATGATGAAGAGCTGACTCCAAGCCAAGAACAAGCCGTTCATTGGAATGCTCAAGCTGTAGCTGTGATCACGTCATCACTGAGCCGAGACAAGTTCACCAAGGTGGATGGACTCGAAATTGCCAAGGAGATATGAGACACACTACAAACCGCACATGAAGGTGACCGTCATGTACGTGAAGCCAAGATAGAAATGATTGAAGGTGAATTGGGAAGATTCACGATAGAAGAAGATGAATCACCACAAGATATGTACAGTCAACTGAAGAATCTTATCAACAAAGTCCGAGCTTATGGCAGCAAAAAGTGGAATGATCATGAGGTCGTGAAGTTGATTCTCAGAGCATTCATGCCTCGCAACATGACTCTTTGCTCTATGATTAGAGAAAGCCTCAGGTATCGGAAAATGACCCCAAACGAACTTCTTTGCAAGGTCATCAACTTTGAAATGATGGAGAAGCAAGCCAAGCATGTCAAGGAAATTGCCGATCTCACCTCGGCAAAGAAGAAAGGAGTTGCTTTGAAGTGAACTTGTAAACCCGTATCAAAAGAAGATCGAGAAGCTCATGGAGAAGACGACAGTGATGATGAAAGTAGTGATATCGATGAAGAAGACATGATCTTATTCATGAAGAAGTTCAAGAAAATGATGAGAAGAAGAAAGGGTAGCAGCTCAAACGAAGGAAGACAAAGGGACAAACAAAGACCCAAGATGAGACTGGCGTGCTACAACTACAGAGAATATGATCACTTCATAGTAGATTGTCCATATGAAGAAAATAAGAGGAAGACTAATGACAACAAGCCTCAACCAAAGAAAATGTTCAAGAAGAAGAAGCAATATGACCAAGCGCATCTAGGGATGGAGTGGGACTCCAATGATGAATCCTCATCCGAAGAAGAAGAGGAGATGGCCACCATAGCCATAAAGAAGATTACCAAGAAATCTACTCTCTTCCCAACCATGGGCGCATGAAAGGACAACGACAACACTTGTCTAATGGAAAAGGAAGGTAAAAGAAAGGTAACAACTAAATCTTCCTTCTCGCTTTCTTTTACTAGTGATATTGATGATTCTAGTGAGGATGATAGCAGTGATGAAAATGAATATATGCTTAGGGGTTTAGACAAAAAGACAGCTGCTAAGATGAAATTTCTATTTGATAAGCTTGTTGATATGGAGAAGTTAGTCAATCGTCAGGAAGATATGATCATCTCCCAAAAGAAGGAATATCTTGAGATTGAAAAGCTTCTTGAACTTGAAAAGGAGCGAAGTAAATCACTAGAACTTGAGTTAGCTTCAAACAAGGAAGCTTGCTTGAAGTTAAAAGACTCAAACACCACCATCAAGGATGAACTTGCTAACTTAACCAAAGTTAACAAGATCCTTGAGGTACAAGTTGAGTCACTCAAGCAAAGTGGTTCTTCATCCACTTCAATCTCACCTTCTCAACATATAAAATCTGAAACTAGAATTACTTGTGCTTGTGCAAAAAGTGACACTAACTTGAAGAAAAAGCCAAACTCGACAAAGGACAAGCAATCTTCTCAAAGTGGCATATTTGACAAGGAGAAGATCAAGTATGCACGCAGTGCATACTCGGTCACAAGACCTCCTAATGTCAAATATGGCATTGGATATTCTGGTGAAAAGCAAAACGCTAGAAGCCACAAGAATAACAAGGGTTGCATTGCCTTTGTCAAGGGAAACTCTTCTCAAATTAGAAAACTTAATAATGTTGATAAATTTAACACTGTGAACACATATGAACAACAAATTCTATTTAGAACTTTTGATGCTTCATATGTACTTATGAAAAGTAATCTTGGAAGAGTTTATGCCAAATATGTTGGGCCACGCCATGGGAACACCAAGTCTCATGTGTGGGTGCCCAAATCACTTGTGACTAACCTCAAAGGACCCAAGCAAGCTTGGATACCTAAGACTAAGGCATAATTTGTCTTTTGCAGACTTATTCATCCGGTGGAGCAAAATGGGTGCTAGATAGTGGATGCACCAATCACATGACCGGAGAAAGAAAAATGTTCATGGAATATGAAGAAAATGAAGATCCAAACAAAGGCATTTACTTTGGTGATAATATTCAAGGAAGAGTGCTTGGTACCGGTAAAATTGCAATTTTATCACAACATACTCTCTCTCATATTTTACACGTTGACTCCTTGGATTATAACCTTTTGTTCATATCTCAATTATGTGACAAGGGTTATAATTGTTTATTCACTAATGAGGGTGTGACTGTCTTTAGGAGTGATAACTCAATTACATTCAAGGGTGTGTTAAAGGGAAAACTTTATCTAGTTGACTTCAACAAAGATAAAGCCGAACTTGACACATGCTTGATTATAAAGACCAACATGGGTTGGCTGTGCCATAGACGGCTAGCACATGTTGGTATGAGGAATCTTCAAAAACTCATTAAAGGCGATCACATCCGAAGTTTAAAGGATGTTGTTTTGAGAAAGACAGGCCTTGTGAAGCATGCCAAGCAGGGAAGCAAGTAGGAGCACCCCATCCCGCGAAGAATGTCATGACTACAACAAGATCGCTTGAGATCCTCCACATGGATCTATTTGGTCCAATTGCTTACATAAGCATCGGCGGTAATAAATACGGTCTAGTTATTGTTGATGATTTTTCACGCTTCACGTGGGTTTTCTTTTTGCATGATAAGAAAGAAACTCAAGGAACCCTCAAGAAGTTCATCAAGCGTGCCCAAAATGAATTCTCATTGAAGATCAAGAACATACGAAGTGACAATGGGATAAAATTCAAGAATACCAAAGTTGAGAAGTATCTAGGCGAAGAAGGGATAAAGCATGAATTTTCAGCACCATATACTCCTCAACAAAATGGAGTGGCCGAAAGGAAGAACAAAACTCTCATTGAGATGACGAGGACAAATGCTCGATGAATACAAGACTTTGGACAGGTTTTGGGCTGAAGCGGTTAACACCGCTTGTCATGCCATAAACCGACTATATCTTCATCGGTTGCTCAAGAAAACTTCATATGAACTACTCACAGGTAAGAAGGCCGAATATTTAATATTTTCGAGTTTTTGGTTCAAAATGTTATATTTTAAAAAAGAAGCCAAGGGCTTCAAAGTTTGCTTCGAAGTCCGATGAAGGTTTCTTACTTGGCTATGATTCGAACTCTACGCTTATCGTGTCTTCAACAAAACCTCCGGACTTATTGAAGTAGCACGTGACGTAGTATTCGATGAAACTAACGGCTCTCAAGAAGGGCAAGTGGATCAATGTGTGCTAGATCAAGAAGAAGCTCTATGTCAAGCATTGAGAAGAATGCATTGGGCGATGTTCGACCACAAGTGCCACCTTCAAATGCGAATGAAGAAAATGAACCATAGGTGGAGGAAAATGATCAAGGGGGAGCTTCCATACAAGATCAACCTCAAGAAAATCAAGAAGATCAAAACATCAATGAGGGCAACTATCTAGGGTGAGAAGAAGATAATAATGAAGATTCAAGACCACAAGTGCCACATCCAAAAGTACACCAAAGCATCCTGTAAAATCCCCAAAAAGTGGTAGCATGAATTTTCAGCTCATGTACACTTAGGAAAAATGAGGGGAATTAAAACTTTGAATTATAACGGTGAAGGTTCAAAGTGAGGATTCAAACTTCCCAAAACTTCCGAACATGGAGATCTAAATTCATAACTTGGGTCTTCATATTTCAAATATTCAACCTTCCAAATTTCAGCTCATTTGGAGGGGTTTTAGTATTTGTTTGGGATTAAAAAGAGAAGCCCTTTAATCTGAATTTCAAATTCAGTTTCAAATTCCAAATCCCTCAATTTGCAAATTTGGTTCCACAAATGTGTTCTTCACATTTGAATTAGCAGCCATGTCAAAAATTAGAAACTTTGGAGTTGGTTTGCCATGTTTTTTGGAACAATACAAAATGGAAAATTCAAATTCCATTTCAAATTTAAATGATCAAACCCAATTCAAACTTCACACCAGAATTCAAAATATTTGAATTCAGCAAGTTTAAACCATGACTTGGTGTGAAAGTATAGTCTTAAATGTTGAGTTTCTGGGGAAGAAATATCAGTGGAAATTGGATAAAAATTTGAGGTGGTGGGACCCATTTGTCAGCCACACAGAAGAATAAACTGACCCTGTTTTCACCTCGGCTGTTCACCGCGGGCTACCGATCGACGGCTGCCTCCACCGAGCTGCTTCCTCGCTGCTCCCAAAGTCGAGCCGGTGCGCGTGGGCGATCAGAGCCGCAGCACACTCCTACTTCTCCTCTCTGCCGTCATCCACAGCCTTCCCAGCTCCTCTGCCCGAGCGCCGACCGAAACCTTGAGCTACCTCGCCGCTCGGTTCTTTCCCGATCAACCACAGCCTTCTGAGCTCGGCTGCTCGAGCCATTCACAGCAAAGAGTAGCGCCTGGACGTACTCTAGCACCCCCTAAAGTTCCTCCAAGGTTTACCGATCATCGCTGCTCGTAAAACACGGATTGGTGCAAAAGCTTGGAGGTGCACCGGACCTCGCCGTTTCGGCTCACCGTCGACAGCCTCATCCGGCCACCCTCTCCTGCGACTTCCTATACAAGAAAGGTGCGTGGGTAGCCCTGGCTGGTGTAGCCGCCAGCCGTATAGCAAATGATCTATCGAGTAGCTCGAATTTTATTCTTTCCCGAACCCTAGTGTAGAAGAACGAGGCTTGGTTCATATCCAAATTCGGGTTGCACAATCAACCACGCCTCGAGCTCACGTTCACATAGCTTCTGCACTCCCTAGCGCCCGTCCTCGACAAAGAACCAAGGAAAACCATCAAGATTTGGCCTTGTTCTAGTCGATTTTCACGCCGCCATGGGAAACCGCTTTGGCTCACCATTGAACCCTAGTTTGCCGGCCGTTTCATCGAGTTAGGCAGCCCGTTCTAGCTCCTACATCTTCCACTGGTGCTTTAGAGCCCGAGAACCGACCGTTTGGTGGAGGAAAGAGGTTTCCCGACCTCGCCGGAGTGCGAAACCCTGCTGTCAGCGGTGCACGCCATCTTCTGGTGAGTTTTGGTAGCCGGCGACACCACCGGCGTGTTCAGCGGGGTAAATAATGGAGGAGCGGCGAGTTTGGGCCCGGGAGATGGCCGGGAAAGCCCTTCCCGCCACCCTCGCCAGAGAAGCGCCGCGGGTGCCTCTGTTTGGCGCGAGGGAGAAGAGGGAACTGACGGGTGGGGCCCACATCTGGGATTTGAACATTTCCAGATTCTCCTAAATCAGTTCAAACTTTGGAGACCCATAACTTTGTGTAGGAAACTCCAAAAAGGATGAGACCAATTTTGTTGGAATCCTCATGAGGAGTAATTCACCGAGAAACAAATTGCATGCTATGAAAACAGGAATTTCTGTAGAATTGTTTTTAGTAAATCCTTTAGGGATTTATTACAGGAGCAATTCTTTATGAAACATTCCAAATTTTGGGCAGCACGTCCCTTTCATAGTAACTGATCTCCAGTAAAAATTTGAGCCTCATTGGAGTTCATTTTCTAGGTCAAGTTGTCTTCCAAAGTTCAGCATTTATTTGAAAATTCAAATTTAACCAGAAACTTTTCAGAACTCCTGTCCATCTTCAAAAAATCATATCTCTCTGTTGGTAGCTCCAAAAATGGTGAAACAAATTTTCTTAGAACCATAGAGACTTTCCCTAATCATATCTTCCACTTTTAGCCATGTCAAAACTACTGAATTGGGCTCAAAATTCAGAGAAGCATTGTACTTGTAGGAATTTTAGAGACTACATTGTGCAATGACATTTCTCCAAATTTTGCTCAGATCATCCTTAGAAGGTCTAGTCTTCACTGTAAAAATTCTAAAGCCAATTAAGGATCCTAAAAATAGCACTAGCTATGAATAGAAGTTTACTTCTTATAAGTCTTTAATATTTATACATATATTTTGTTACATTTCATAATAGTGACGAAGTTGAGGACGCACCGGAGCCCTTGGACGTCCTTCCACCAGAAGCTAACTTCTCCTCTGACTCGCAACTAGGCAAGCCCCGGTTTGCACTTAAGTACCTTTTATAAAGCTTTTCATTTGTATCACTTATGTTTAGGTTGAAATGTATGCATTAGAGTTAGGGTGATTGGAACCCCACTTGCATAGCCTTTTTAACTCCTATAAAGGGTTGGGTAGTGTACAAACTCGACGTGTAGAGAATGCCATGCTAATATTTAGGATCTCGGTAGAAGTCGAGTGGTTGGAAGCTACTCGCGAGATAGTACTTATCACACGGAATGAGAAGAGGTAGAAAATGGCTTGAGTTGTGAAAATGAGACCCAACAGGGGGGGATAGGATGCAGTGAGCAGAGGTCTCACGTGCGTAGCCCCGTTGGCGTCGGTTGAGGACCGTCCGTGTGCGGCCCTGCTGGACAAGTATCGAACAGTACCAGATGCATACTGGCATATGGGAACCAGGAAACCGATGTAATTGGTTGACCTGGGTGCCGAGGCTTACCCAACCGTAAATAGGAGTGGGTTGAGGGTACAAGGTGTAAATCTGCCGGTGGGCACAGTCATGCTCCACGCGGGGACCTTTTGCCCGTTACAGATGGACCGGTTCGGCATTTAGGTTGCCTTTGGAAGGTTGTTGCATACAACAGAGTAGGAAGGGGTGTGGAATCATGCTTTTGAAAGTGGGTGTATGCAACGTGTTATCCGGGTGTGTCTTGATTGCAATCACCGTCCCTCACGGTTATTTGAGTACCCGCTTGTTCACTGCGCTGTGACGTAGTAAGAAGTGAAATAAGCCAACGGAATATGCTGCATTGAATTATAAATAACTTGAAACCTTGTATGCTGTATTTATAGAGCTAATTAAGTTTATATTCCACTTTGGGCATCATCACATCGGAGGAAAGCGTTTCTTGTTTGATTGTGGACTTCTGATGTGAGGGCTACTTAAGGCTCGATAAACTGTTGCTATAAAACTGAAAGTAAGGATCAACATGTAGGCGTGTCTTTATTGCAAAGTCCTTCTTCCTATTTTACACATCCTTGCATAGGATTGTCGGTTAAGCCTTGTTGATCCATCGTGTTCACGGTTGCAATATTTTAAGCTGTGTGCAGGTGAGAGTTATGAGGAAGGTTCCAAGGACGAGGCGATGCCCCCGTCAGGGTACACGTCCGAGCTGGAGCCTTGCACGCCGCTGTGATTCTCCGGTTCCATGATGCTAGTGTGTAGCTTCCCCGGGCTGGACGGCTGCACTTTTGCTTAGTTAGGATTTGAGAGTATCTATGTATATAACTTCTGCTGTATAATTAAGTTTTGTAAAAAGACTTCCGCTGTTTTATATCAAATAAAAGTTTGTATGTTGTTCTTAAATTCTTTTCGTGTGTTCTGTTGGATGCCGCATCGCACGGCACCACCCTATGCGACCCTGGAGTGGGTGAACCACGGGGTGGTCCCCCACAAGGCGTGGTATCAAAGCCGCACTAGGAATAGCACGCTCGAAAATAGCCTATTTGAAAATTTAGGAGTAGTCGAGTGAGGATTAGTCATTAAGCCCACATAAGGTATATGATATTACTAGATATGATGGTGGAAAAAAGCTAACTTATATGCTATACATTGTGTAACGACTCTCTGACGTCAGGTAAGAGGTAAGGTACGCCACCGCAGGCGGATCAATTGCGGTAACTCGCCATACGAGTAATAGTATGGAAGGATATACCGTGGCTTGGCACGGTAGTTAATATGAGTCTCTGAACCTCTCCATGGTTCTGAGAGCATATAAAAACGCTGATCTCCAGCATGCTTTAGGCAAAAGTGAGAATACCCCATCGTGTGGTAAGCAACACGATAGTATGCAACTCTTGAACGTTTTCAAAGGGCCATACGCAGCGCTCGCCATCGGAGTGCCTCAACGGTCATGAGGCAGTAGGTGGTATCCGTTGGGTTGATAAAATTCCCAACCGTGACGACCCGTTCGCGCTCTACTCGGGTTCCCCGCCGTGTGGTGTGAAAACACGACCATGTACCTTGAGACGTGGCTTGACTCAAGGACGATCCGTATGGCAATGATACGGACCGTATGTTTTTACTATAATATGGAACTGCCTGAAATGCCAAAAACCAATGTGTGTACCATTATTGTGTGTTCTTCTGCAGGTACATTAACCACGTTAGTGCATGACATTTAGCAACCGTTTGTGAGTGACGTTCTTAGTTCCACCATTTGACACGTATATGCCGGAATACCGGTTTAGGATTTTTCTTTCGTGAGGAAACGTAGTACTGAGACTGCATAAAAGGATATTTTTAAATAAAAGAGATAAAATGAAGTTTAGGATTGCATTTAGGGGTTATTGAACTCCCATATTGAACTAAGAGTCAATTAGAAGTATAGATTCAATCTCAAAGACTTAGGAACAATTTCCCCTCTTTTCGGCAGAAACTTTACTTAATTTAAACAGGGTATAACTTAGGATTGGTTGAACCAATGGAGGTGTGGGATACCATTATGGAAAGGTTTTGAAGTCCTCTACAACTTTTCTGTGGAGTTCCAGAACATAATCTCCCTCCAAATGGATGAAAATCTCAGAGGAGTATACACTGTCCAGAAACAGGGAAGACCAAAATGCTCTCTGGAATTTTCCGTATTTCAACCACAACTTTCTGTAGAAAAATTTCTAAGAGTCAAGTAAGACATCTTTGGAATGTGTAGGGAATATACTACAACATTGTAGTTCAGTGTTTCCCAATATTGAGGGCAGAAATAGATGGAATTTTGCAAACAAGACAGCAACTTGCAAAGGAGGTGCTGTCAAAATTCCTGAGAAAATTCTGTCAACGTGTAGAAGTCATAACTCATAAACTAGGGAGGCCAGAGAGGCAAATAAATACAATCTGGATTCCTTGTTGAGTCTACTACAACTTTGTTGTTGAACTCTAGTCCAGATTTTGCCTCCAAGGGGGCCAAAATAGTTAAACTCTTACAACTGGTCTGCTGGGCCAGAAAATGGACAGAACACCATGTCGAAGTTTTTCAACCCCAAAACATTTAGTTTCGCTTTTGATATCCAGTGGCTGTTGTAAAACAGCTAGTGGAGTTGAAAGGTTTATGCATTCGATGTATCATTTTGAGCTAGTGCATGTTTGGGTCCAATACAATAGCGAGGAATTACGCATGCTAACACACTTAACATCCCGTGGCGACCTACGATGGTCGAAATGAATTTTTAACCCATAAAGTTCAATACTTTGGAACTCGATCGTGTGGCATCGTCCAGGGATGTATATGTTGTATAAAATTTATACTTTATCCATATGTGTGATTATGATGCGTATTATTTATCCCATTCTCGCACTACTATTGTATAGACTGGATGATATAAACCAACATGTGCTGATCGTTTGAATGGTATGAATGCAGAATGGTGCGTACACGGTCCACACAAGAGGAGGGAGGTACGAGTCAGGTTTGTGGTGATGAGTTTCCACCTCCGGAGAAAACCACGACGCAGCAGCAACCACCTCCTCCATCGCCAGAACTTCCAAGAAACCTGGCGGAGGTTCTCGCCACAGTGCTCGGCTCGCGCGACGAGCAAACCGAGTCCAGCAGAATGCGTCCTATCAGGGAGGACGCCAAGACAATGAGCAACGCCAGCCCCAACAAAGTTCTTATTCTGAATTTCTGGGGACCCATCCACCGGTCTTTACGGAGGCCGAAGAGCCTTTGGAGGCGGACAGCTTTATCCGCACTCTGGAGGCGAAGTTTGGGCTGCTACGATGCACCGAACACCAGAAGGCGCTGTACACAGCGTAAAAGCTTCAAGGAGAAGCCGGTTCCTGGTGGGCAAACTACACCGCCTCCTTACTGGCTGGCCATGCCGTCACATGGACGGAGTTCCGGGAGGCGTTCTGCGCCTATCATATACATCCCGGTGTTATGGAAAGGAAGCTCCAGGAGTTCCTGACGCTGAAACAAGGCGAGAGGAGTGCTCATGAGTACTCCAGGTCATTCAACCGGCTGGCGCAGTATGCGCCAGGATTTGTGAGAACGGAGGAAGATGTAAAATCCCCAAAAGTGGTAGCAAGAAAATTCAGCTCATGTACACTTATGAAAAATGAGGGGAATTAAAACTTTGAATTTTAACGGTGTAAGTTCAAAGTAAGAATTCAAATCTCGCAAAAGCTTCCAAACATGGAGATCTAGATTCACAACTTGGATCTTCATAGTCCAAATATTCAACCTTCCAAATTTCAGCTCATTTGGAGGAGTTTTAATATTTGTTTGGGATTAAAAGGAGGAGCCCTCCAATCTAAATTTTAAATTCAGTTTCAAATTCCAATTCCCTCAATTTGAAAATTTGGTTCCACAAGTGTGTTCCTCACATTTGAATTAGCAGCCATGCCAAAATTCAGAATTATTTGAGTTGGTTTGCTATGCTTTTGGAACAATGCAAAAGGGAAGATTCAAATTCCAATTCAAATTCAAATAACCAAAGTCAGTTCAAATTCCACACTAGAATTCAAATCATTTGAATTAAAATATTTCAAACCATGACTTTGGGAGGAAGCAAAGGATTTAATTTGGATAAAAATATCAGAGCTATTAGGTGAGGTGGGACCCACATGGCAGTGACACATGAAATAACAGGGGCAATTTGCTTCTGTTCGAGTCCTTCTCGAGCTGCCACCGTGCTGCATCTCCTCTACACCGAGCTGCTTGCTTCAGCTTGCTCCCGAAGGCAGCACTTCATTTGTGGATTGCTATCAAAGCAGAGGCACAACTCCAGTTTTTCTCCTCTGCACACCGAAGCCTTCATCCGTGCTCCAGCGCCCAGCGAAGAACCACTCTACCCCGCTGTGATCGACGTTCAGCACCTTCCAGCCGCCCCTAGCACCGGTTGAGCCTCCCAGGAGCTGCGCCGGCGCCTCCTCAACGTGCTCCACCGCTGCTCAGCTCATCCCCGAGCTCCCCTCGCTGTGCCCGAGCTATTCTTCACCGGGAGAAGACAGAGCACGCCGACCCTCACTGCTCCTCGAGTTCCAGCTGCTCCAACGCCTCTACTGCACGTCCAGCACCTCCCTAAGGTGTGCCAAGGTGTGTAGATCATGCTACCGCAGTCCCCTTGCCCTTCCCTGTCGCCGGCTCGTCGGAATTTGGATTTTGATGCCGGTACACGTGAAGAACCGACCCGCACCAAAACTGGAAATTCGTCCAACGTGGTTGATCATCGGTTCTACAATTCAAGCCACAGAAACTAGTGACCCTAGCGCCCTCCCACGCCAAAGCACGCATCAAACCGTCCAACACATGCCCCGGGCGACGAGAAATCACCGGCGGCGGCAAAAATGGGTCGGTCCTCCAGTGAACCCCATGTTCCGGCCATTTTCTGCACGGTTTAGCCTGCGTTCCATGTTCCCCGATCATTGGTGATGCTTTAGTGCAAGGTAGCTCGCCGGGAGAAGCTTCGGACGTGCCAGAACGCGTTGATGCCGAGCTCCCGAGCCGCCCCACCGGTGCCGGCCTGTTTTCGGCCGTTTTCATGCGTGGAAACCTTGCCCGGCAGCTGCGCCATGTTCCCAGGAGCATGTAGGGCGAAACCGGAGCTAATTTGGTGGAGAAATGAGGGAGAACGGGCCATGCCATGATTTGAACTGGTGTGCATGCGCGTCTCTGGCGGGAGGTTGAAGAAGGACCTGACGAGTGGGCCCCCCTGTTAAGTCTCTGTGTAGGTTTTAAACAGAGAGCTATCACAGTTTGAAAAATTCATAACTTTTTGTAGACAACTCCAAAAAGGGTGAGACCAATTTCGTTTGAATCCTTAGGAGGATTACTTCACACATAAACAAATTGCATGCTATGAAAATGCCCAGTAATTTCTGTAGAATTGTTGTTAGTAAACCTTTTAGTGATTTATTACAGGAGCAATTCTTTATGAAATATTCCCAAATTTGGGAAGCTAGTCCTTTTCATAGTGCCTGACCTCCAGTAAAAAGTTTAGAATTTTTGGAGCTTATTTATAGGTCTTAATCAGTAGGTTATCTCAGGATTAAATAAATTAGCTAAAAATCATAGAATTGATTTCCAGAAAAATGGTTCAACCTTCATACCTCCATAACTCTCTGTAGGGATGTCCAAAATTTGTGAAACAAATTTTGTTGGATTTCTCTCAGTCAGTACTTTGCATAAATGCAAAGAAATTGATCTGAAGATCTCTGGATATTTTTCCAAGATTCATCAAATTTAAATCTTTGGGAATTTAGTCCAGAATATCTCTGTTATGGAATTTCCTCAAATTTGGCCAGGAAGTTCCTCATGACATTACTGTTCTCCAGTAAAAATTTGAGCTTCATTGGGGTTAATTTGCTAGGTCAAATTACCTTCCAAATTTCAGCCTTTATTTGGAAATTCAAATTTAAACAGAAACTTTTCAGCACTACTGTCCAAACTGCAAAAATTCATATCTCTCTGTTGGTAGCTCCAAAAATGGTGAAACAAATTTTGTTAGAACCATGGAGATTAACCCTAATCAGATATTCCACTATTAGCTATGTCAAAGCTCCTGATTTGGGCTCAAAATTCAGAGAAGCATTGTACTTGTGAGAATTTTAAATACTTCATGGTGCTATGACATGTCTCCAAATTTGGCTCAAATCATCCTTAGAGAGTCTAGTATCCACTGTAAAAATCCCAAAGCCAATTAAGGAATCTAAATAGCAGTAGCTAGGAATAGAAGTTCAATTCTTATAAACCCTTAATACTTGTACATTTATTTTGCTACATATCATTTAGTGACCGAAGTTGAGGACGCACTGAAGCCCTTGGACGTCCTCCCACCAGAAGCTGACTTCCCCTTTAACTCGCAACCAGGCAAGCCCCGGTTTGCACTTAAGTACCTTTTATAAAGCTTTTCATTTGTATCACTTATGTCTAGGTTGAAATGTTTGCATTAGAGTTAGGGTGATTGAAACCCCACTTGCATAGCCTTTTAAATCCTAATAAGGGTTGGGTATTTACAAACTCGATGAGTAGAGAATGCCATGCTAATGTTTAGGATTCCGGTAGAAGTCGAGTGGTTGGAAGCTACTCGCGAGATAGTACTTATTACACGGGATGAAAAGAGGTAGCAAATGGCTTAAGATATGAAAATGAGACCCAGCAGGGGGGATAGGATGCAGTGAGCAGAGGTCTCACGTGCGTAGCCCTGTTGGTGTCGGTTGAGGACCGTCCGTGTGCGGCCCTGCTGGACAAGTATCGAACAGTACCGGATGCATACTGGCATATGGGAACCAGGAAACCGATGTAATTGGTTAACCTGGGTGCCGAGGCTTACCCAACCATAAATAGGAGTGGGTTGAGGGTAGCAAGGTGTAAATCTGCCGGTGGGTACAGTCACGCTCCACGCGGGGACCTCCTGCCCGTTACGGATGGACCGGTTCGGCATTTGGGTTGCCTTTGAAAGGTTGTTGCATACAACAGAGTAGTAAGGGGTGTGGAATCACGCTTCTGAAAGTGGGTCTATGTGACGTGTTATCCGGGTGTGTCTTGATTGCAATCACAGTCCCTCGCGGTTATTTGAGTACCCGCTTGTTCACTGCGCTGTGACGTAGTAAGAAGTGAAATAAGCCAACTGAAAATGTTGTATTGATCTATAATGTCTTGAATACCTTGAGTGCTGTAGTTATAGAGCAAATTAAGTTTATATTCCACTTTGGGCATCACCACATCGGAGGAAAGCGTTTCTTGTTTGATTGTGGACTTCCGATGTGAGGGCTGCCTAAGGCACAGAAATCTGCTGCTATAAAACTGAAAGTAAGGATCAACTTATAGGCGTGTCTTTGTCGCAAATTCCTTTTCCCATCTTACATATCCTTGCACGTAGAGTTCCATACCTAGGGTTGACGGTTAAGACTTGCTGAGCCATCGTGCTCACGGTTGCAATATTTTGAGCTGTGTGCAGGTGAGAGTTATGAGGAACGTTCCAAGGACGAGGCGATGCCCCCGTCGGGGTACACGGCCGAGCTGGATCCCTGCACGCCGCCGTGATCTCCGGTTACTTGCAGCAAGTGTGTAGCGTCCCCGGGCTGGACGGCTGCACTTTTACATAGCTAGGATGAGAGGCCGTATATGTACATTACTTCCGCTGTATAGTTATATTTTGTAAAAGACTTCCGCTGCTTTATGTCAAACAAAAGTTTGTATGTTGTTCTTTAATCTTTTCATGTGTGCTGTTGGGTGCCACATCGCACGGCACCACCCTATGCGATCTTAGAGTGGGTGAACCACGGGGTGGTCCCCACAGAAGACAAGCGCAACGCGTTCTTCCGGGGCCTGAATTCCAAAATGAAGGTCCATCTCGCCCAAAACAATCATGGCACATTCAACGACCTCGTTAATGCCGCGATTTTACAAGAAAATGCTCAGCGTGAGCGCGGTTCTGATAAGAGGAAACACAGCACGCTGAGAAGCAGCAGTGGTGGAGCGCCACAAAAATACCACGTTGTGTATCGCTCACCATCCGGTCAGAGATGGCAGCCACCGGCGCGACCGCCTCAGTTCTGCGGTCGATAATATAATGTGCCGGGCTTCCGACCGATGTATCCACCACAGCAACAGCAGCAGCAAAGGATGGTCCCGCGTGCGCCTCAGTTTCAACAGCGTGCACCGGGATTCCGTTCTCAAGTTGGAGGGACCCCGACACCTTACACGTGCTTCATGTTGAGTACTTCTGGAGGTTTAATCAGAGTTTAGTTTCCTTATGTTTCAAGGAAATAAAGCACACATGACAAAGAACCAGGGGTGTGTCCTGAGTCACATGTGTTGCACCGAGTCCTAGTGTGTGTGAGGGTGTTTTTTGTTATGTTTCAAACAACCCGGGGGGTTTGGGCCATACATGCATGGCACATGCATGTGCTGCATGCTTTTCAAATTTGTATGGTGTAAAACCCGGGCTGAATTTGTTGAAAACTTGTGGCTTCCGGCTAATAAAAGGAGGGGAATGCGCTGGTGTTTGTTGAGCGCCGCCACAACTCATCCGAGCAATTTTCATTCGGTTCTCCACTTGTGTTTGGATCTACACCACACCTCTAGACTTCCAACACGATTTGCATCACAAATCAGTGGGAGTTCTGTGAGGAAAACACCCAACAATTGGTATCAGAGCCGATTACGTTGCCTGGAACCGTGAAACGGCCATTGAGTGGGCGCTGATGTCGTGGAGGAGATCTTCATCGCCAGCCCGACGTTCATGGAGGGACGTCACACCGCCGGGAGGCACCAGCAGGGCAGGAGGAGGATCAGGGGCATTGGTGATTCATCGCATCACGAAGGAAGTCAGCAGTGGTGGTACGTATCCGATGCTCACAAAGACAAACTATCATGATTGGTCGGCACTTATGCGGGTGATGTTGCAAGCGAGAGGATTGTGGACTGCTGTGAGCATTGGCACCGATGATTACATTGAGGATCGGATGGCTTTGGAGGCCCTCACCAAGGTTGTGCCACCAGAAATGATAGGGATCATTGCCGGGAAGGAGTCGGCCAAGATTGCATGGGATGCGATCAAGTTGCGCAACATTGGAGCCGAACGTGTGCGCAAGGCCAGGGCAAGCACATTGGGTCGGGAGTTTGATGCACTCAGATTCCACGATGGTGAAACGGTTGATGAGTTTGGTGTGTATGAGCCGGATCACATCTCAACTTGCGGCACTTGGGAGTGAACGTTCGGAGGAGGAGATTGTCCGTAAGTTCCTTCAGGCGGTACCACAAAAGTTTGAGCAGATTGCGGCCTCCGTCGAGACATTGCTTGACTTAAGTGATATGTCCGTTGATGAGTTGATTGGTAGACTCAAATCTGCAGAAGAAAGGCTTGGTGCAAGCACTTGGGAGGGCAACACACATGAGAAGTTGCATCTGAGTGAAGAAGAGTTGCTTGCAAGGTTTTCGACACGTCTCAAGATGTCCGGGGGAACTGGACAGGAACGGCACAAAGACTCATTTGCACCAAGGAAAGATCATGGTCGAGGACGTGGCCGTGGTCGAGGTAACCGTGGTGGTGGAAACTCAGGCCGTGGAGTGGCCAAAGATGAGTGTCGCTACTGTGGTAAGAAAGGTCATTGGGCTAGAGAATGCAGGAAGAAAAAGAAGGATAAAAAGGTGAACACAGCTCAAGTTGATCATGAGTTTGAATCCAGCCTCTTGGTGGCGTGTGCCAACACCAAGGCTGATCAAGAAATGTCCCTGGAGGAGGTATGCCTCAACAATGACATGTTACACGTTCAAGTTGGATACTTGGAGGGAGGAGGCAGTACCCGGTGGATCCTGGACTCCGGTGCAACAAATCACATGACCGGGAAACGGGATGTGATCACAAAACTTGATAACACGGTGCATGGTACTGTGCGTTTGGGAGATGGCTCATTGACAGAGATTGATGGCCAAGGAACTGTGGTGTTCCAAGGTAAGAGAGGTGGTCAAAAGGAGTTGGCTGGGGTCTACCTTATTCCTCGGCTCAAGGCAAACATCATCAGTCTTGGACAGCTTGAGGAGGAGGGACACCGAATCTTGATGGTGAATGGTTATGTCAAGATTTGGGATAAAGATGGAACCCCTGTGGCAATGGTGAAACGGGGAGTGAACCGGTTGTACACCATTGATCTTAAGGTAGTACAACCAAGGTGTCTCATGGCACAAGGGTGCAATGCAACATGGATGTGGCATGCAAGGACGGGGCACTTAAATTTTCGAAGTCTCAGAAGACTTGCCGAAGAGCAACTTGTGTATGGATTGCCAACCATCACTCAAACTGAGGAGAAGTGTGATAGCTGTTTGGCTGGGAAACAAAGACGTCAACCATTCCCATGCATGGCAAAGTACCGAGCTGAGAAGAAACTTGACCTTGTGCATGGAGACCTCTGTGGACCAGTGAAGCCAGCAACTCCAAGAGGCAGCAGGTTTTTCTTTCTTCTTGTGGATGATCTCAGTAGATACATGTGGGTGTTTTTGATCAGCACAAAGGATCAAGATATGAGTACATTCATGGGTTTTCAATCAAGTGTTGAAGCTGAGGCAGGGAGGAAGATTGGAACTTTTCGCACAGATCGTGGTGGAGAGTTCACAGCTCAGGCTTTTGTTGAGTATTGCACCAAGGAGGGTGTTCAACGCCACTTGATAGCTCCATATTCTCCTGAGCAAAATGGTGTGGTGAGAGAAGGAACCAAACTGTTATGGGAATGGCAAGAAGCATGTTGAAAGCAATGAATATGCCCGGTTGGTTCTTGGGGGAGGCAGTAACCACAGCAGTGTATGTGTTGAACCGTTCTCCTACTCGGAGTGTTGAGAGAAAGACTCCATATGAGGTATGGCATGACAAGAAACCTAGTGTACATCATTTGCGCACTTTCGGTTGTGTGGCACACGTGAAACAGGGAAGCAAACGCCTTAGCAAACTGGAAGATCGAAGTATACCAATGGTCTTCATTGGATATGAGCAAGGAAGCAAGGCATGGAGGTTTTACAATCCAAACACGGAGAGTGTTCACGTGTCACGTGATGCTGTGTTTGAAGACAACCGCACATGGAAGTGGGATGCAGCTGAGTCAAGTGAAATGGTGAATGATGAAGACATCTTTCGGGTAGAAAACATCTTTCGTGGTGAGAACCCTGGTGGAGTGAGTTCTTCCTCTTGTGACACAGGTCAAGGTGACAAAACCCCGGCTGAGGGAGTGTCTTCTATGACACAACTGAAGCAACAAGCATCCAAGGATGTGGAGTTTGTGTCACCTCCTTCCATGTCACCAGAAATAGATAGTGAGCTAAAAGAAGCACCACTTCGTTATCGTTCCATGAGAAATATTCTTGAGGAGGTGCCAAATTGTGAACCAGAAGGAGGAGTAGATGAACTTCTTGTTGTCATAGGTGAAGAGCCATGCACAGCAGAAGAGGCCTTGAGGGTCAAGGAGTGGCGCATTGCCATGATTGAGGAGCTCACATCCATTGAAGAGAACAAAACATGGTCATTGGTACAACTTCCAGAGGGTTATCGTGCCATTGGCTTGAAATGGGTTTTCAAGTTGAAGAAAGATGAACATGGGAATGTCATACGTCACAAAGCAAGGCTAGTTGCAAAGGGGTATGTGCAGAAGCAAGGAGTTGATTTTGAAGAAGTTTTTGCACCAGTTGCCAGGATGGAGTCTGTGAGGATTGTGTTAGCTGTTGCAGCTTATTTTGGGTGGCATGTTCATCACATGGATGTGAAGTCAGCCTTCTTGAATGGGAGTCTAGAAGAGGAGATCTATGTCACTCAACCTCCGGGTTTCATAGCTGAAGGCAAGGAGAAGTGGTTTTTAAGACTTCACAAGGCATTGTATGGCTTGAGACAAGCTCCTCGAGCATGGAACTGCAAACTTGATGAAAGTATCAAGCAACTCGGTTTCACACGGTGCAAATCAGAACATGGATTGTACACTAAGTTTGGAGGTGAGGCAAGACTCATTGTGGGTGTGTATGTTGATGACTTACTGATTGTGGGAGAAAACATGGAGGAAATCAGTCGGTTCAAGGAGAAAATGAAGAAGTTTTGCATGAGTGACTTAGGAAGCTTGTCTTACTATCTTGGTATTGAAGTAAAGCAAGGAAGACATGGTATTGACTTGTGTCAAGGAGCCTATGATGCAATTTGGCTGGAAAGAAGTGGGATGATAAATTGTAATGGGTGTGCCACTCCCATGGAATCCCGGTTGAAGCTTACCAAGAGAAGTACAGCTCCACTCACTGATCCAACCACTTATCGCAGCATAATTGGTGGACTCAGGTATCTTTTACACACTCGGCCTGATCTCAGTTTTGGTGTTGGGTACTTAAGTAGGTTCATGTCAGAACCTCAAGAAGAACACATGGTGGCTTTGAAACATTTACTTCGGTATGTGGCCGTGTTCTTCTTCAGACTTAGAGTAGACCAAGATGTCGTCTATGAACACCACCACAAACTTGTCCAACTCCGGCATGAACACTGAGTTCATAAGATACATGAAGTGTGCCGGGGCATTGGTGAGACCAAAGGACATGACGAGGTATTCATACAACCCATATCTCGTTGAGAAGGCCGTCTTTGGAATATCTTCCACTCGGATCTTGATTTGATGATAGCCTGAGCGAAGATCCATCTTTGAAAACACACTTGCACCCACAAGTTGATCGAATAATATAACGATGCGGGGCAGTGGATATTTATTCTTGATGGTGACGGCGTTGAGAGGTCGGTAGTCCACACACAACCTCAAGGTTTCATCCTTTTTCTTCACAAACAGCGCTGAGCATCCCCACGGCGAGGAACTTGGTCGAATGAAACCCTTCTTCATCAAATCGTTGAGCTGCTCCTTCAGTTCAGCCAGCTCATTCGGAGCCATTTTATATGGTCTCTGTGATATCGGCGTCGTCCCAGGTACAAGTTCAATCTTGAACTCGACATCTCTTTCGGGTGGCATGCCCGGAAGATCATCCGAAAAGACATCCGGCTATTCACGGACCACACGAATATACTCAAGTTTCGTGGCTTCCGTGTTATAGGTGGCTGGAGCTTCTTGAACCGAACGGTCAAGAATAAGAACATGTGGTTCATGAAGTGGAGAGTTTAAATGAACCACACGTGGAATGATGTCAAGAACAGCACCATGGCGATGTAGCCATGACATTCCTAAAATGACATCAAGTTTTTGACTCTCTAACATGATCAGAGAAGTCGGATATAGATTCCCACCCAACTGTAATTGTCCTGTATAGACCATTATATTAGCTGTTATTTTCCCACCCGGAGAACATATCAAATATGAATTATTTGTGGGAATGATAGGCAGTTGATATTTAATAACATAAGACTGACTTATGAAATTATGGGTGGCACCGGAGTCAAAAAGTATGACTACGGGATGATCTAGGTAAGAGAACGTACCCGCGAGGACGGGTTCGCCTTCCAGCACGTCTTCGATAGCTAAGTGGTGGATGTTGCCGGGTTTTGGTGCTGGTTTCTTGGGCTGGTTGCGGGGCTGATTAGCACCCTGATACGGTGCGGCACCCCTGCCCTGTCGCGGCTCGGGGCAGTCTCTGGAAATGTGCCCGACACGGCCACACGTGAATTGTTGGGTGTTTTCCTCACAGAACTCTCACTGATTTGTGATGCAAATCATGTTGGAAGTCTAGAGGTGTGGTGTAGATCCAAACCACAAGTGGAGAACTGAATGAAAAATGGCTCGGATGAGTTGTGGCGGCGCTCAACAAACACCAGCGCATTCCCCTCCTTTTATTATCCGGAAGCCACAAGTTTTCAACAACTTCAGCTCGGGTTTTACACCATACAAATTTGAAAAGCATGCAGCACATGCATGTGCCATGCACGTATGGCCCAAACCCCCCGGGTTGTTTGAAACATAACAAAAAACACCCTCACACACACTAGGACTCGGTGCAACACATGTGACTCAGGACACACCCCTGGTTCTTTGTCATGTGTGCTTTATTTCCTTGAAACATAAGGAAACTAAACTCTGATTAAACCTCCAGAAGTACTCAACAATCTCCACCTACTTCTGAGGTTTGATCTCCTGAACTCCAATCTTCTCATGAAGTTCCTGAAAATGTGTACGTCCCAGTGGCTTTGTGAGGATATCAGCAAGCTCATCTTTTGTCCCAACATGCTCTAAGATGACTTCTCCTCCATCAACACATTCTCTGACAAAGTGAAACTTGATGTCAATGTGTTTACTTCTGTCATGCAAAACTGGATTCTTTGCCAAAGCAATTGCTGCTGTGTTATCCATCTTAATCACTAGTGGAGGTACTTGAATTCTTGTTACTTCTTCTAACACATGCCTGAGCCAAGCAGCCTGACTTGCTGCAGCTGCTCCAGCCACATACTCAGCTTCACATGTGGACTTTGCCACAGCCTTTTGTTTATGGGATAACCAGCTGATAGGATTTTCACTCAGGAAGAATATGACTCCTGTTGTGCTTCTCCTGTCATCTGTTAAATATAGAAGTGAATATTTATTCATAGAAGTGCATAACTATTCTTAGAAGAGCATCATCTATATTTGGAGCTGTGTCTCCTTGTCTGTGTTAAATATAGAAGTGAATATTTATTCATAGAAGTGCATAACTATTCTTAGAAGAGCATCATCTATATTTGGAGCTGTGTCTCCTTGTCTGGTCGTGTGCTACAAGCCACGCATGTAACCTGCCATGTATTGCTTCTTCTATAAATATGAGAGGATCTGCTCCTTTGAGGGCAGGTAGCGCCATTCATTTCAACATGGTATCAGAGCCATAATTCTTCTTTCCAATGACCACCACCAATTCTTCCTCCTCCTTCCCCGCCACCACCTCTGACGCCATGAACAGCACCATGTCATCTACCTTTGTCCCTATCCACCATGCCGTTACCATTCGCCTCAACAAAACTAACTACATTCTGTGGCGCGCGCAACTCCTCCCATATCTGAAAAGTACCAAACTGATCGGATTCATCGATGGGTCCATTGTTGAGCCCCCTAAACTCGTCCCGTCTTCCACTGCCGAAAGTGCCGAGCTTGTTCCAAATCCGGCTCACAGCAGGTGGTATGATCAGGACCAGCAACTCCTTAGTGGACTTCTCTCCTCCATGACCGAGGAGCTACTTCTTGATGTGGTGTCTGCCTCCACCGCCAAAGAAGCCTGGGACACGTTGCAGCGCATGTTCTCCTCTGCCGTGCGAGCCCGAACTGTCCAAGTTCGCATCGACCTCGCCACCACGAAGAAGAGGGATTTGTCTGCTGCTGACTACTTCCGCAAGATTAAGGGGTTCGCCAGTGAACTTGCTGCTGCTGATGCCCCTCTCCGCAATGATGAAGTTGTTGCATATCTCCTGGCCGGTCTCGGATCGGATTACGATCCGTTCGTCACATCTATTACGACCAAGACCGAAGCTCTCTCCCTCGACGACGTCTACTCCCACCTCCTGGCATTCGAGGCTCGTCAGCTCCAGAACCAGACCGAGACGCGACTTAATATTGGCGCCTCAGCCAACTTTGCTGGCCGCGGGGGACAAGCGCCGCGTGGACGCGGTCGCGGTGCACCGCCTGGCCGTGGCCGTGGACGTTGGCTTGCACCGTTCCAGGGCCGCGGTGGTCGATCTGCTCCAAGCTACGACAGGCCGAAGCGTCCGTCGTGCCAGATCTGCGGCCGTGAGGGCCACACGGCGATAAAATGTTGGCACCGCATGGACGAGTCCTATCAGGAGGAACAACCCTTTGCCGCTGCTGCTACCACTACTTCTTACAAGGTCGACCCCAACTGGTACACCGACACCGGGGCTACTGATCACATCACTAGTGATCTAGATCGCCTAGCCCTCCGCGAACAATATCATGGTGCTGAAACCGTTCAAGTTGGCAACGGGGCAGGTTTGCAAATTATGCATATTGGTTCTTGTTCAATTAATACTGCTACTAGATCCCTTGCACTAGTAAATGTTCTTCACGTTCCACATATTTCCAAACATCTTCTTTCCGTTCATAAATTAGCACGTGATAACCATGTCTTTTTTGAATTTCATCCGTATCATTTTCTCATAAAGGACATAGCAACGAGGCAAGTACTTCTGGAAGGAAGATGTGAATCCGGTCTCTATCCCATCAAACTCTCCGACATTGAGTCCTTCAAACAAGCCCTCATCCATGTCAAGACGTCTACAGATCAATGGCATGCTCGGTTTGGCCACCCCTCTACCCAAGTTGTTAGGTCTATCTTAAGTTTGAATAATCTCCCATGTTCTAAAGAGTCGAGTCACACCATATGTAATGCTTGTCAATTAGGCAAGAGCCACCAACTTCCTTACAATAATGCTATTCATCGTTCTACATCTCCTTTAGAACTTATTTTTTCAGATGTTTGGGGTCCTGCCCCTAAATCTGTTGGTGGTTATAGATATTACATAAGTTTTATTGATGACTACAGCAAATTCACTTGGGTTTACTTGATGCAAGATAGAACTGAGGTTCAGCGTATTTTCTTGCAATTCCAAGCTCATGTAGAACGCCTTCTTGATACTAAAATCAAATGTGTTCAATCCGATTGGGGTGGGGAGTACCAAAAACTTCACAATCAATTTTTTCGTTCTCTTGGCATTTCTCATCATGTATCTTGCCCCCACACCCATCAACAAAATGGCTCGGCCGAACGCAAACATCGCCACATTGTTGAAACCGGGCTTGCCCTCTTAGCTCATGCATCAATGCCTATAAAGTTTTGGGATGAAGCGTTTGCTACTGCTGCTTATCTCATCAACAGATTGCCAACCCGCGTAATTGATAATTTATGTCCTCTAGAACGTTTGTTCAAAGCCCCACCCAATTATAATATGCTTCGCATCTTCGGTTGTGCGTGTTGGCCCAATTTGAGACCGTATAATCAACACAAACTCTCATTTAGATCCAAGGCTTGTGTGTTTCTTGGGTACAGCTCACATCACAAGGGCTACAAGTGCCTTGACGTGGAATCCGGTCGCGTGTATATTTCTCGTGACGTTGTTTTTGATGAGGCTAAATTTCCCTTTGCCACTAATCCTTCATCCAACGTTGAACAACCACAAAATATTCCAACCACCCAACCAAATCGTAGCAGTTTTAGTTTGAACACTAACAATGTGCATTCGTTGCCTGCTAACCCTGTGCCTGCAGCTCTCTCTGATGCCGAAGATCACAGGCGCCTGTCGCCTGAACCTCTTACGGGCTCAGCGCCGACATTCCCTGTTGACGCAGGTGCTACGGCCTCCGTGCCCCGTGTGGACCAGGCGGCCTCGGGGTCTCCGCCCTCCACTCCCCGCGCCCGCGACCCACCTCCAGATGAGCGCGCGCCCGTGTCTTCTCACCACCCGACAGAGGTTTCGACTGAGCTGCCACTAGTCGGCTCACCTCGCGAGCCGTCTGCCTCGTGGGATCCCTCGCCTGTACGGCCCGCGCCAGCCATCCAATCTGGTGCAGCCGTGCCAGCAGCTCCCGCTCATCGGTACGGCACTCGTCTCCGCAACAATATTAAGCAACCTAAAGTCCGTACCGATGGCACGGTGACATATTCAGCAGTCCGTACCTCTGATGAAGAACCAACTTGTTATACCAATGCCAAGTCTCATCCACTTTGGAGGTCCGCAATGAATGAGGAGTTTCAAGCCCTTCTCCAGAACAACACTTGGCATCTCGTTCCGCCACGTGCCGGCCTCAATGTCATTGATTGTAAGTGGATATTCAAGTTGAAGCGTAAGGCTGATGGCTCGATTGATCGCTATAAAGCCCGCCTGGTTGCAAAGGGCTTCAAACAACAGTATGGTGTTGACTATGATGATACATTCAGCCCTGTGGTCAAACCTACTACTATTCGAGTTCTTTTATCTCTTGCTGTCTCTCGTGGTTGGTCTCTTCGGCAAATTGATATTCAGAATGCATTTCTTCATGGTCATCTCAATGAAGATGTTTATATGAAACAACCACCTGGTTTTATTGACTCAGATCATCCTACTTATCTTTGCAAGCTGGACAAGTCATTATATGGCCTTAAACAGGCCCCAAGAGCCTGGTTTTCACGTCTTAGTGGCAAGCTATTACAGTTGGGCTTCTATGCTTCTAAAGCCGATGTGTCTTTATTTATCTTTAATAAAGGGGGCATTCAGATGTATATTCTCATCTATGTGGATGACATTATCATTGTCAGTTCCTCATCATCGGCTACAAATCGTCTTCTTGCCCACCTTCAAGCTGACTTTGCGGTAAAAGATCTCGGTCCCCTGAGTTACTTTCTTGGTATAGAAGTGCATCATACTTCAACCGGCCTCATATTGACACAACATAAATATATTCAAGATATTTTGAAGCGCACCAACATGGCCTCCTCAAATATTGTCTCCACCCCCATGCTCCCTACGGATAAGTTGATGTTAGCAAGTGGTGATCCTCTCTCCACCGAAGATTCTACACGCTATCGGAGTGTCGTTGGCGCTCTCCAATACCTCTCATTGACTAGACCGGATATCTCATTTTGTGTGAATCGTGTCTGTCAATTTCTTTCGGCGCCAACAACTACTCATTGGGCGGCAGTCAAACGCATCTTGCGTTATCTACATGCCACTTCATACTTGGGTCTCTGCATCACAAAAACTGAGTCCTCATTACTCAGTGCTTTTTCAGACGCGGATTGGGCTGGCAATCCGGATGATAGGCGCAGCACCGGTGGTTATACCATTTTCTTTGGAGGCAATCTCATTTCCTGGAGCTCTCGCAAACAGCCTACTGTCTCTCGCTCAAGTACGGAGGCCGAGTATAAGGCGGTTGCTAATGCTACCGCCGAAGTTATATGGATTCAAGTATTGCTGCGCGAACTCGGGATTTCTCAACATCGACCGCCAAGTTTATGGTGTGACAACATCGGGGCTACTTATCTATCGGCAAATCCGATATTTCATCGGCGCACCAAACATGTTGAAGTGGACTATCATTTTGTCCGGGAGCGCGTAGCATCTCGACAATTAGAGGTTCGCTTTATCTCCTCCAAGGATCAAATAGCCGACATCATGACCAAGCCTTTGCCGGTCACTGCCTTCTGCAATCTTAGGCGCAATCTGAACTTAGTTGCACACCGTCCAGATTGAGGGGGGGTGTTAAATATAGAAGTGAATATTTATTCATAGAAGTGCATAACTATTCTTAGAAGAGCATCATCTATATTTGGAGCTGTGTCTCCTTGTCTGTGTTAAATATAGAAGTGAATATTTATTCATAGAAGTGCATAACTATTCTTAGAAGAGCATCATCTATATTTGGAGCTGTGTCTCCTTGTCTGGTCGTGTGCTACAAGCCACGCATGTAACCTGCCATGTATTGCTTCTTCTATAAATATGAGAGGATCTGCTCCTTTGAGGGCAGGTAGCGCCATTCATTTCAACATCATCCACATCTCCCCCAAAATCACTATCACTATAGCCTCTTAACTCAAGACTTCCTTCACCTCGGTTGTAAGACAAGCCATACAACACTTGCATATCGTACTTCAACGATTAAGAGACCATAAGCTTTATGCCAAGTTCAGCAAGTGCGAGTTTTGGATCAGCCACGTGCCATTCCTTGGTCATATCATTTCTGCAGAAGGCATTGCAGTTGATCCAAGCAAGATCGAACAAGTGCTGAAATGGAAGTCCCCCACATCAGTCCATGAAGTCAGGAGTTTCCTCGGGTTAGCAGGATATTATCGGAGATTCATACCAAATTTCTCCAAGCTTGCTAAGCCGATGACTGAACTGTTGAAGAAGGGGATCAAATATGTTTGGAGATCAGCTTGTGAAGAAGCTTTCCAGGCATTAATGAAGCATCTTACAACAGCCCCGGTGTTAGCTCAATCGGATACAACCAAGCCCTTCGACGTATATTGTGATGCGTCCAGTATCGGCCTTGGCTGTGTATTGATGCAAGGAGGAAGAGTGGTCGCCTATGGCTCACGTCAACTCCGTAACCACGAGCAGCACTATCCGACTCATGATCTCGAGCTTGCTGCTGTGGTATTGGCCTTGAAGATGTGGAGGCACTATTTGCTTGGGAACTTAGTGCACCTCTACACTGACCACAAGAGTTTGAAGTATATCTTCACTCAAAAGGAGTTGAATATGCGGCAACGGAGATGGCTAGAACTGATCAAAGACTATGAGATCAAGATTCACTACCACCCCGGTAAGGCAAACGTGGTTGCCGATGCCTTAAGCCGCAAATCCCATGTCAACAATCTGTCCATCACCCCACTTGAAGAGGAGGAGCCGAGTTTGTACTTGGTTCCATATGGGGCGTTATATAATCTTGCTCTCATACCAACCATAACAGAGGAGATTATGGAAGCTCAGAGGAAGGACATGGGAATGTCGCACATTCGGAGAAGGATGGAGAATGGCGAAATGAAATGCTTCCGAAGAGATGAAGACGACACGCTATGTTTTAGAGACCGTATAGTGGTACCCCGTGACATGAAGCTTCGGAATAAAATCTTGGACGAGGCTCATTTGTCCAAGTATTCTATTCATCCGGGCAGCAACAAGATGTACCAGGATCTGAAAACCAGGTTTTGGTGGACACGGATGAAGAGAGAGATCGCAAATATGTATCCGAATGTGATACGTGTCAGCGGGTGAAAGCCGGCAATATGCGTAAAGCTGGACAGCTGCAACCATTGAACATTCCGGCGTGGAAGTGGGAGGATCCAGCATGGACTTCATTTTTGGTTTACCTCTCACGTGTCACAAACATGACTCGATTTGGGTGATAGTCGATCGACTAACTAAGTCGGCTCATTTTATCCCCGTACATACAAAGTATGTGGCCAAGCAATATGCGGAGCTGTACATTGCAAAGATCTTATGTTTGCACGGTGTTCCCTGCTCCATCATTTCAGATCCCGGTGCGCTGTTTGTCTCTCGGTTTTGGGAACAGCTGCACGCATCGTTGGAGACCAAACTGATCCGAAGCTCCGCGTATCACCCGCAGACGGATGGTCAAACTGAACGGGTGAATCAAGTGCTTGAAGACATGCTACGCGCTTGTGCCATCCACCACGGCAAGAATTGGGACGATCATTTGCCATTGGCGGAGTTTTCCTACAACAATGGCTATCAAGCTAGCATTAAGATGGCGCCGTATGAAGCTCTCTACGGCCGGAAATGTCGCGCACCTCTCAACTTGTGCGAGTCCGGCGAGCAAGTTATCTACGGCATTGAACTTGTGAATGAAGCGGAAGAACGAGTGCGAGTAATACAAGCCAATCTTAAGGCTGCTCAATCTCGTCAGAAGAGCTATGCGGATAAAAGACGCCGCCCTCTCCACTTCGACATCGAGGACCATGTTTATGTCCGTGTGTCTCCGATGAAGGGAGTTCACCGTTTCGGAGTGAAAAGGTAGACTTGCGCCGCGATTCATTGGCCTGTTCGCCGTCATTGAAAGATGCGGACCCGTGGCCTATCGCCTGGAGTTACCATCGTCGCTCGCAGGGATTCACAATGTCTTCCATATCTCTCAGCTGAGGAAGTGTCTCAAGCCCTCTGCTGAAATCCGCACTGAAGACATAGAAGTCCTTCAACCGGACCTCACGTACACGGAGTATCCAATCCGTATTATCGATGAAAAGACTCGTGCCACAAGAAACCGGTCCTTATGGTTTTACAAGGTCTTTTGGAGTAACCATACCGCTGATCAGGGGACATGGGAAAGCGAGGATTATCTACGAACGTATTATCCGGACTAGCTATCATCATATACCAGGTAAAGTTTTTCCCCACTTGCTTTTCTTTTGGAATCTCGGGACGAGATTCTTTTTAAGGGGGGAGGGATGTAAAATCCCCAAAAGTGGTAGCAAGAAAATTCAGCTCATGTACACTTGGAAAAATGAGGGGAATTAAAACTTTGAATTTTAACATTGTAAGTTCAAAGTAAGGATTCAAATCTCCCAAAAGCTTCCAAACATGGAGATCTAGATTCACAACTTGGATCTTCATATTCCAAATATTCAACCTTCCAAATTTCAGCTCATTTGGAGGAGTTTTAATATTTGTTTGGGATTAAAAGGAGGAGCCCTCCAATCTGAATTTCAAATTCAGTTTCAAATTCCAATTCCCTCAATTTGCAAATTTGGTTCCACAAGTGTGTTCCTCACATTTGAATTAGCAGCCATGCCAAAATTCAGAATTATTTGAGTTGGTTTGCTATGCTTTTGGAACAACGCAAAAGGGAAGATTCAAATTCCAATTCAAATTCAAATAACCAAAGTCAGTTCAAATTCCACACTAGAATTCAAATCATCTGAATTAAAATATTTCAAACCATGACTTTGGGAGGAAGCAAAGGATTTAATTTGGAGAAAAATATCAGAGCTATTAGGTGAGGTGGGACCCACATGGCAGTGACACATGAAATAACAGGGGCAATTTGCTTCTGTTCGAGTCCTTCTCGAGCTGCCACCGTGCTGCATCTCCTCTCCACCGAGCTGCTTGCTTCAGCTTGCTCCCGAAGGCAGCACTTCATGTGTGGATTGCTATCAAAGCAGAGGCACAACTCCAGTTTTTCTCCTCTGCACACCGAAGCCTTCATCCGTGCTCCAGCGCCCAGCGAAGAACCACTCTGCCCCGCTGTGATCGACGTTCAGCACCTTCCAGCCGCCCCTAGCACCGGTTGAGCCACCCAGGAGCTGCGCCGGCGCCTCCTCAACGTGCTCCACCGCTGCTCAGCTCATCCCCGAGCTCCCCTCGCTGTGCCCGAGCTATTCTTCACCGGGAGAAGACAGAGCACGCCGACCCTCACTGCTCCTCGAGTTCCAGCTGCTCCAATGCCTCTACTGCACGTCCAGCACCTCCCTAAGGTGCGCCAAGGTGTGAAGATCATGCTACCGCAGTCCCCTTGCCCTTCCCCGTCGCCGGCTCGCCGGAATTTGGATTTTGGCGCCGGTACACGTGAAGAACCGACCCACACCAAAACTGGAAATTCGTCCAACGTGGTTGATCATCGGTTCTACAATTCAAGCCACAGAAACTAGTGACCCTAGCGCCCTACCACGCCAAAGCACGCATCAAACCGTCCACCACACGCCCCGGACGACGAGAAATTTCCAGCGGCGGCAAAAATGGGTCGGTCCTCCGGTGAACCCCATGTTCCGGCCATTTTCTGCAAGGTTTAGTCTGCGTTCCATGTTCCCCGATCATTGGTGATGCTTTAGGGCAAGGTAGCTCGCCCGGAGAAGCTTCGGACGTGCCAGAACGCGTTGATGCCGAGCTCCCGAGCCGCCTCACCGGTGCCGGCCTGTTTTCGGCCGTTTTCATGCGTGGAAACCTTGCCCGGCAGCTGCGCCATGTTCCCAGGAGCATGTAGGGCGAAACCGGAGCTAATTTGGTGGAGAAATGAGGGAGAACGAGCCATGCAATGATTTGAACTGGTGTGCACGCGCGTCTCTGGCGGGAGGTTGAAGAAGGACCTGACGAGTGGGCCCCCCTGTTAAGTCTCTGTGTAGGTTTTAAATAGAGAGCTATCACAGTTTGAAAAATTCATAACTTTTTGTAGACAACTCCAAAAAGGGTGAGACCAATTTTGTTTGAATCCTTAGGAGGATTACTTCAAACAAACTGCATGCTATGAAAATGCCTAGTAATTTCTGTAGAATTGTTGTTAGTAAATCTTTTAGGGATTTATTACAGGAGCAATTCTTTATGAAATATTCCCAAATTTCGGCAGCTAGTCCTTTCCATAGTGCCTGACCTCCAGTAAAAATTTTAGAATTTTTGGAGCTTATTTATACGGCTTAATCAGTAGGTTATCTCAGGATTAAATAAATTAGCTAAAAATCATAGAATTGATTTCCAGAAAAATGGTTCAACCTTCATACCTCCATAACTTTCTGTAGGGATGTCCAAAATTCGTGAAACAAATTTTGTTGGATTTCTCTCAGTCAGTACTTTGCAGAAATGCAAAGAAATTGATCTGAAGATCTCTGGATATTTCTCCAAGATTCATCAAAGGTAAATCTTTGGGAATTTAGTCCAGAATATCTCTGTTATGGAATTTCTTCAAATTTGGCCAGGAAGTTCCTCATGACATTACTGATCTCCAGTAAAAATTTGAGCTTCATTGGAGTTAATTTGCTAGGTCAAATTACCTTCCAAAGTTCAGCCTTTATTTAGAAATTCAAATTTAAACAGAAACTTTTCAGCACTCCTGTCCAAACTGCAAAAACTCATATCTCTCTGTTGGTAGCTCCAAAAATGGTGAAACAAATTTTGTTAGAACCATGGAGACTTACCATAATCAGATCTTCCACTATTAGATGTCAAAGCTCCTGATTTAGGCTCAAAATTCAGAGAAGCATTGTACTTGTGGGAATTTTAAATACTTCATGGTGCAATGACATGTCTCCAAATTTGGCTCAAATCATCCTTAGAGAATCTAGTATCCACTGTAAAAATCCCAAAGCCAATTAAGGAATCTAAATAGCAGTAGCTTGGAATAGAAGTTCAATTCTTATAAACCGTTAATACTTATACATTTATTTTGCTACATATCATTTAGTGACCGAAGTTGAGGACGCACCGGAGCCCTTGGACGTCCTCCCACCAGAAGCTGACTTCCTGTTTAACTCGCAACCAGGCAAGCCCCGGTTTGCACTTAAGTACCTTTTATAAAGCTTTTCATTTGTATCACTTATGTCTAGGTTGAAATGTTTGCATTAGAGTTAGGGTGATTGAAACCCCACTTGCATAGCCTTTTAAATCCTAATAAGGGTTCGGTAGTTACAAACTCGACGAGTAGAGAATGCCATGCTAATGTTTAGGATTCCGGTAGAAGTCGAGTGGTTGGAAGCTACTCGCGAGATAGCACTTATTACACGGGATGGAAAGAGGTAGCAAATGGCTTAAGATATGAAAATGAGACCCAGCAGGGGGGATAGGATGCAGTGAGCAGAGGTCTCACGTGCGTAGCCCTGTTGGTGTCGGTTGAGGACCGTCCGTGTGCGTCCCTGCTGGACAAGTATCGAACAGTACCGGATGCATACTGGCATATGGGAACCAGGAAACCGATGTAATTGGTTAACCTGGGTGCCGAGGCTTACCCAACCGTAAATAGGAGTGGGTTGAGGGTAGCAAGGTGTAAATCTGCCGGCGGGCACAGTCACGCTCCACGAGAGGACCTCCTGCCCGTTACGGATGGACCGGTTTGGCATTTGGGTTGCCTTTGAAAGGTTGTTGCATACAACAGAGTAGAAAGGGGTGTGGAATCACGCTTCTGAAAGTGAGTGTATGTGACGTGTTATCCGGGTGTGTCTTGATTGCATTCACCGTCCCTCGCGGTTATTTGAGTACCCGCTTGTTCACTGCGCTGTGACGTAGTAAGAAGTGAAATAAGCCAACTGAAACTGCTGTATTGATCTATAATGTCTTGAATACCTTGAGTGCTGTAGTTATAGAGCAAATTAAGTTTATATTCCACTTTGGGCATCACCACATCGGAGGAAAGCGTTTCTTGTTTGATTGTGGACTTCCGATGTGAGGGCTGCCTAAGGCACAGGAATCTGCTGCTATAAAACTGAAAGTAAGGATCAACTTATAGGCGTGTCTTTGTCGCAAATTCCTTTTCCCATCTTACATATCCTTGCACGTAGAGTTCCATGCCTAGGGTTGACGGTTAAGACTTGCTGAGCCATCGTGCTCACGGTTGCAATATTTTGAGCTGTGCGCAGGTGAGAGTTATGAGGAAGGTTCCGAGGACGAGGCGATGCCCCCGTCGGGGTACACGGCCGAGCTGGAGCCCTGCACGCCACCGTGATCTCCGGTTACTTGCAGCTAGTGTGTAGCGTCCCCGGGCTGGACGGCTGCACTTTTGCATAGCTAGGATGAGAGGCCGTATATGTACATTACTTCCGCTGTATAGTTATATTTTGTAAAAGACTTCCGCTGCTTTATGTCAAACAAAAGTTTGTATGTTGTTCTTTAATCTTTTCGTGTGTGCTGTTGGGTGCCGCATCGCACGGCACCACCCTATGCGATCTTGGAGTGGGTGAACCACGGGGTGGTCCCCACAGAAGACAAGCGCAACGTGTTCTTCCGGGGCCTGAATTCCAAAATGAAGGTCCATCTCGCCCAAAACAATCGCGGCACATTCAACGACCTCGTTAATGCCACGATTTTACAAGAAAATGCTCAGCGTGAGCGCGGTTCTGATAAGAGGAAATACAGCACGCTGAGAAGCAGCAGTGGTGGAGCGCCACAAAAATACCACGTTGTGTATCGCTCACCATCCGGTCAGAGATGGCAGCCACCGGCGCGACCGCCTCAGTTCTGCGGTCGACAATATAATGCGCCGGGCTTCTGACCGATGTATCCACCACAGCAACAGCAGCAGCAAAGGATGGTCCTGCGTGCGCCTCAGTTTCAACAGCGTGCACCGGGATTCCGTCCTCAAGTTGGAGGGACCCTGACACCTTACACGTGCTTCATGTTGAGTACTTCTGGAGGTTTAATAAGAGTTTAGTTTCCTTATGTTTCAAGGAAATAAAGCACACATGACAAAGAACCAGGGGTGTGTCCTGAGTCACATGTGTTGCACCGAGTCCTAGTGTGTGTGAGGGTGTTTTTTGTTCTGTTTCAAACAACCCGGGGTTTGGGCCATACATGCATGGCACATGCATGTGCTGCATGCTTTTCAAATTTGTATGGTGTAAAACACGGGCTGAAGTTGTTGAAAACTTGTGGCTTCCGGCTAATAAAAGGAGGGGAATGCGCTGGTGTTTGTTGAGCGCTGCCACAACTCATCCGAGCCATTTTTCATTCGGTTCTCCACTTGTGTTTGGATCTACACCACACCTCTAGACTTCCAACACGATTTGCATCACAAATCAGTGGGAGTTCTGTGAGGAAAACACCCAACAATTGGTATCAGAGCCGATTACGTTGCCTGGAACCGTGACACGGCCATTGAGTGGGCGCTGATGTCGCGGAGGAGATCTTCATCGCCAGCCCGACGTTCATGGAGGGACGTCACACCGCCGGGAGGCACCAGCAGGGCAGGAGGAGGATCAGGGGCATTGGTGATTCATCGCATCACGAAGGAAGTCAGCAGTGGTGGTACGTATCTGATGCTCACAAAGACAAACTATCATGATTGGTCGGCACTTTTGCGGGTGATGTTGCAAGCGAGAGGATTGTGGACTGCTGTGAGCCTTGGCACCGATGATTACATTGAAGATCGGATGGCTTTGGAGGCTCTCACCAAGGCTGTGCCACCAGAAATGATAGGGATCATTGCCGGGAATGAGTCAGCCAAGATTGCATGGGATGCGATCAAGTTGCGCAACGTTGGAGCCGAACGTGTGCGCAAGGCCAGGGCAAGCACATTGGGTCGGGAGTTTGATGCACTCAGATTCCATGATGGTGAAACGGTTGATGAGTTTGGTGTGCGTATGAGCCGGATCACATCTCAACTTGCGGCACTTGGGAGTGAACGTTCGGAGGAGGAGATTGTCCGTAAGTTCCTTCAGGCGGTACCACAAAAGTTTCAGCAGATTGCGGCCTCCGTCGAGACATTGCTTGACTTAAGTGATATGTCCGTTGATGAGTTGATTGGTAGACTCAAATCTGCAGAAGAAAGGCTTGGTGCAAGCACTTGGGAGGGCAACACACATGAGAAGTTGCATCTGAGTGAAGAAGAGTTGCTTGCAAGGTTGTCGACACGTCTCAAGATGTCCGGGGGAACTGGACAGGAACGGCACAAAGACTCATTTGCACCAAGGAAAGATCATGGTCGAGGACGTGGCCATGGTCGAGGTAACCGTGGTGGTGGAAACTCAGGCCGCGGAGTGCCCAAAGATGAGTGTCGCTACTGTGGTAAGAAAGGTCATTGGGCTAGAGAATGCAGGAAGAAAAAGAAGGATGAAAAGGTGAACACAGCTCAAGTTGATCATGAGTTTGAATCCAGCCTCTTGGTGGCGTGTGCCAACACCAAGGCTGATCAAGAAATGTCCCTGGAGGAGGTATGCTCAACAATGATATGTTACACGTTCAAGTTGGAGACTTGGAGGGAGGAGGCAGTACCCGGTGGATCCTGGACTCCGGTGCAACAAATCACATGACCGGGAAACGGGATGTGATCACAAAACTTGATAACACGGTGCATGGTACTGTGCGTTTGGGAGATGGCTCATTGACAGAGATTTGTGGCCAAGGAACTGTGGTGTTCCAAGGTAAGAGAGGTGGTCAAAAGGAGTTGGCTGGGGTCTACCTTATTCCTCAGCTCAAGGCAAACATCATCAGTCTTGGACAGCTTGAGGAGGAGTGACACCGAATCTTGATGGTGAATGGTTATGTCAAGATTTGGGATAAAGATGGAACCCCTGTGGCAATGGTGAAACGGGGAGTGAACCGGTTGTACACCATTGATCTTAAGGTAGTACAACCAAGGTGTCTCATGGCACAAGGGTGCAATGCAACATGGATGTGGCATGCAAGGATGGGGCACTTAAATTTTCGAAGTCTCAGAAGACTTGCCGAAGAGCAACTTGTGTATGGATTGCCAACCATCACTCAAACTGAGGAGAAGTGTGATATCTGTTTGGCTGGGAAATAAAGACGTCAACCATTCCCATGCATGGCAAAGTACCGAGCTGAGAAGAAACTTGACCTTGTGCATGGAGACCTCTGTGGACCAGTGAAGCCAGCAACTCCAAGAGGCAGCAGGTTTTTCTTTCTTCTTGTGGATGATCTCAGTAGATACATGTGGGTGTTTTTGATCAGCACAAAGGATCAAGATATGAGTACATTCATGGGTTTTCAATCAAGTGTTGAAGCTGAGGCAGGGAGGAAGATTGGAACTTTTCGCACAGATCGTGGTGGAGAGTTCACAGCTCAGGCTTTTGTTGAGTATTGCACCAAGGAGGGTGTTCAACGCCACTTGATAGCTCCATATTCTCCTGAGCAAAATGGTGTGGTTGAGAGAAGGAACCAAACTGTTATGGGAATGGCAAGAAGCATGTTGAAAGCAATGAATATGCCCGGTTGGTTCTTGGGGGAGGCAGTAACCACAGCAGTGTATGTGTTGAACCGTTCTCCTACTCGGAGTGTTGAGAGAAAGACTCCATATGAGGTATGGCATGACAAGAAACCTAGTGTACATCATTTGCGCACTTTCGGTTGTGTGGCACACGTGAAACAGGGAAGCAAACGCCTTAGCAAACTTGAAGATCGAAGTATACTAATGGTCTTCATTGGATATGAGCAAGGAAGCAAGGCATGGAGGTTTTACAATCCAAACACGGAGAGTGTTCACGTGTCACGTGATGCTGTGTTTGAAGAAAACCGCCCATGGAAGTGGGATGCAGCTGAGTCAAGTGAAATGGTGAATGATGAAGACATCTTTCGGGTAGAATACATCTTTCGTGATGAGAACCCTGGTGGAGTGAGTTCTTCCTCTTGTGACACAGGTCAAGGTGACAAAACCCCGGCTGAGGGAATGTCTTCTATGACACAATTGAAGCAAGAAGCATCCAAGGATGTGGAGTTTGTGTCACCTCCTTCCATGTCACCAGAAATGGATAGTGAGCTAAAAGAAGCACCACTTCGTTATCGTTCCATGAGAAATATTCTTGAGGAGGTGCCAAATTGTGAACCAGAAGAAGGAGGAGTAGATGAACTTCTTGTTGTCATAGGTGAAGGGCCATGACAGCAGAAGAGGCCTTGAGGGTCAAGGAGTGGCACATTGCCATGACTGAGGAGCTCACATCCATTGAAGAGAACAAAACATGGTCATTGGTACAACTTCCAGAGGGTTATCGTGCCATTGGCTTGAAATGGGTTTTCAAGTTGAAGAAAGATGAACATGGGAATGTCATACGTCACAAAGCAAGGCTAGTTGCAAAGGCGTATGTGCAGAAGCAAGGAGTTGATTTTGAAGAAGTTTTTGCACCAGTTGCCAGGATGGAGTCTGTGAGGATTGTGTTAGCTGTTGCAGCTTATTTTGGGTGGCATGTTCATCACATGGATGTGAAGTCAGCCTTCTTGAATGGGAGTCTAGAAGAGGAGATCTATGTCACTCAACCTCCGGGTTTCATAGCTGAAGGCAAGGAGAAGTGGTTTTTAAGACTTCACAAGGCATTGTATTGCTTGAGACAAGCTCCTCGAGCATGGAACTGCAAACTTGATGAAAGTATCAAGCAACTCGTTTTCACACAGTGCAAATCAGAACATGGATTGTACACTAAGTTTGGAGGTGAGGCAAGGCTCATTGTGGGTGTGTATGTTGATGATTTACTGATTGTGGGAGAAAACATGGAGGAAATCAGTCGGTTCAAGGAGAAAATGAAGGAGAAGTTTTGCATGAGTGACTTAGGAATCTTGTCTTACTATCTTGGTATTGAAGTAAAGCAAGGAAGACATGGTATTGACTTGTGTCAAGGAGCCTATGCTGCAATTTGGCTGGAAATAAGTGGGATGATAAATTGTAATGGGTGTGCCACTCCCATGGAATCCCGGTTGAAGCTTACCAAGAGAAGTACAGCTCCACTCACTGATCCAACCACTTATCGCAGCATAATTGGTGGAATCAGGTATCTTTTACACACTCGGCCTGATCTCAGTTTTGGTGTTGGGTACTTAAGTAGGTTCATGTCAGAACCTCAAGAAGAACACATGGTTGCTTTGAAACATTTACTTCGGTATGTGGCAGCTACAATGAGGTATGGCTTGTCTTACAACCGAGGTGAAGAAAGTCTTGAGTTAAGAGGCTATAGTGATAGTGATTTTGGGGGAGATGTGGATGACAGGAGAAGCACAACAGGAGTCATATTCTTCCTGAGTGAAAATCCTATCAGCTGGTTATCCCATAAACAAAAGGCTGTGGCAACGTCCACATGTGAAGCTGATTATGTGGCTGGAGCAGCTGCAGCAAGTCAGGCTGTTTGGCTCAGGCATGTGTTAGAAGAAGTAACAAGAATTCAAGTACCTCCACTAGTGATTAAGATGGATAACACAGCAGCAATTGCTTTGGCAAAGAATCCAGTTTTGCATGACAGAAGTAAACACATTGACATCAAGTTTCACTTTGTCAGAGAATGTGTTGATAGAGGAGAAGTCATCTTAGAGCATGTTGGGACAAAAGATGAGCTTGCTGATATCCTCACAAAGCCACTGGGACGTACACATTTTCAGGAACTTCGTGAGAAGATTGGAGTTCAGGAGATCAAACCTCAGAAGTAGGGGGAGATTGTTGAGTACTTCTGGAGGTTTAATCAGAGTTTAGTTTCCTTATGTTTCAAGGAAATAAAGCACACATGACAAAGAACCAGGGGTGTGTCCTGAGTCACATGTGTTGCACCGAGTCCTAGTGTGTGTGAGGGTGTTTTTTGTTATGTTTCAAACAACCCAGGGGGTTTGGGCCATACGTGCATGGCACATGCATGTGCTGCATGCTTTTCAAATTTGTATGGTGTAAAACCCGGGCTGAAGTTGTTGAAAACTTGTGGCTTCCGGCTAATAAAAGGAGGGGAATGCGCTGGTATTTGTTGAGCGCCGCCACAACTCATCCGAGCCATTTTTCATTCGGTTCTCCACTTGTGTTTGGATCTACACCACACCTCTAGACATCCAACATGATTTGCATCACAAATCAGTGAGAGTTCTGTGTGGAAAACACCCAACAATTCATGTGTGTCCGTGTCGGGCATATTTCAAGGGACTGCCCCGAGCCGCGACAGGGCAGGGGTGCCGCACCGTATCAGGGTGCTAATCAGCCCCGTAATCAGCCTAAAAAATCAGCACCAAAACCCGGCAACGTCCACCACTTAGCCATCGAAGACGTGCCGGAAGGCGAACCCGTCCTTGCGGGTATGTTTTCTTACTTAGATTTGCGTAGTCATACTTTTTGACTCCGGTGCCACCCATAATTTCATAAGTCAGTCTTATGTTATTAAATACCAACTGCTTATCATTCCCACAAATAATTCATACTTGATATGTTCTCCAGGTGGAAAAATAACAGCTGATAGAATGGCCTATAGAGCACCATTACAGTTGGGTGGAAATCTATATCCGACTTCTCTAATAATGTTAGAGAGTCAAAAACTTGATGTCATTTTAGGAATGTCATGGCTACATCGCCATGGTGCTGTTCTAGACATCATTCCACGTGTGGTTCGTCTAAACTCTCCACTTCATGATCCACATGTTCTTATTCTTGACCGTTCGGTTCGAGAAGCTCCAGCCACATATCACACGGAAACCACAAAACTTGAGGATATTTGTGTGGTCCGTGAATACCCGGATGTCTTTCCGGATGATCTTCCAGGCATGCCACCTGAAAGAGATGTCGAGTTCAAGATTGAACTTGTACCTGGGATGACACCGATATCATGGAGACCGTACAAGATGGCTCCGAATGAGCTGGCTGAACTGAAGGAGCAGCTCAACGATTTAATGAAGAAGGGTTTCATTCGACCGAGTTCCTTGTCATGGGGATGCTCGGCGCTGTTTGTGAAGAAGAAGGATGAAACCTTGAGGTTGTGTGTGGACTACCGACCTCTCAACACCGTCACCATCAAGAATAAATATCCACTGCCCCGCATCGATATTCTCTTTGATCAACTTGTGGGTGCATCGATATGTAAGGAGGTGGTGTAGTTCGCCCACCATGTACCGGCTTACCCTTGAAGCTGTTGCGTTGCATACAGCGCCTTCTGATGTTCGGTGCAGCGTAGTAAACCAAACTTCGCCTCAAGAGTGTGGATGAAGCTGTCCGCCTCCAAAGGCTCTTCAGCTTCCGTAAAGACCGGTGGATGGGTCGCCAGGAAATTTGAATATGAACTTTGTTGTGGCTGACGTTGCCCATTGTCTTGGCGTCCTCCTGGACGGGACGCATTCTGTTGCACTAGCATCTGCAGCAACTCGGTTTGCTCGTCGCGCAAGCCGAGTACTGTGGCGAGAACCTCCGCAAGATTTCTTGGAAGTTCTGGTGGTGGAGGAGGTTGTTGCTGCTGCGTCGTGATTTGCTCCGGAGGTGGAGACTCATCACCACGAACCTGACTTGGACCTCTGATCCCTCCTCCTGCGTTGAACGTGTACGCACCATTCTGCATTCATACCATTCAAACGATCAGCACATGTTGGTTTATTTCATCCAGTCTATACAATAGTAGTGCGAGAATGGAATAAATAATATGCATAACATTCACACATATGTATAAAGTATAAACTTTGTACAACATATACATCCATGGGCCATGTCACACGATCGAGTTCCAAAGTAATGAACTTTATGGATTAAAAGTTCATTTGGACCATCGTTGGTCGCCACGGGATGTTAAGTGCGTTAGCATGCCTCATATTCCTCGCTATTGTACTGGACCAAAAATGTCTTCGCTCAAAGTGATATGTTGAATGCATGAACTTTTTGACTCCAACTTGTTGTTTTACAACAGCCGCTGGATATCAAAATGTGAGACTAAATGGTTTGGTTGAAAAACTTCAACATGGTGTTCTCGGTCCAGCTTCTGGTCCAGCAGACCAGTTGGAAGAATTTAACTGTTTTGGCCACCTTGGATTCAAAACCTGGAGTGGAGTTCAAGCACAAAGTTGTAGTAGACTCAAAACCGAATCCATATTGTATTTATTTGCCTCCATAGCCTTCCTAGTTTATGAGTTATGGTTTTTACAAGTTGACAGAATTTTCTCAGGAATTTTGACAGCACCCCCTCTGCAAGTCGCTGTTTTATTCACAAAATTCCAACTATTTCTGCCCACCAACTAGGAAAACACTGAACTACAAAGTTGTAGCACATTTCCTACACTTTCCAACGTATCTTACTTGACTCTTAGAAATTTTTCTACAGAAATTTGTGGTCGAAATACAGAAAATTCCAGGGAGATATTCATCCATTTGGAGGGAGATATTGTTCTGGAGTTCAACAGAAAAGTTGTAGAGGACTTCAAAACCATTCCAGAAGGGTATCCCACACCTCCGTTGGTTCAACCAATCCTAAGTTATATCATGTTTAAGTTCAGCAAAGTTTCTGCCGAAAACAGGGAAGGTTGTTCCTAAGTCTTAGAGATTGAATCTATACTCCCAATTGACTCTTAGTTCAATACGGGAGTTCAATAACCTCTAAATGCAATCCTAAGCTTCATTTTGACTATTTTCATTAAAAATATCCTTTTATGCAACTAATACTTATCTCGGTACTACTTTTCCTTACCAAAGAAAAATCCTAAGCCGGTATTCCGGCATATAAGTGTCAAATGGTGGAACTAAGAACGTCACTCACAAACGGCTTCTAGACGTCATGCGCTAACGTGATTAATGTACCTGCAGAAAACCACATAATAATGGTGCACCCAAGGGTTTTTGACATTTCAGGCAGTTCCATATCATAGTAAAACATACGGTCCGTATCATTGCCATACAGATCGTCCTTAAGTCAAGCCACGTCTCAAGGTACATAGTCGTGTTTTTACACCACACGACGGGGAACCCGAGTAGAGCGTGAACGGGTCATCACGGTTGGGAATTTTATCAACCCAACGGATACCACCTATTGCCTCATGACCGTTGAGGCACGCCGATGGCGAGCGCTGCGTATGGCCCTTTGAACATTGAACGTTCAAGAGTTGCATACTATCGTGTTTCTTACCACACGATGGGGTATCCTCACTTTTGCCTAAAGCACGCTGGAGATCAGCATTTTCATATGCTCTCAGAACCATGAGAAGGTTCAGAGACTCATATTAACTACCGTGCCAAGCCACGGTATACCATTCCATACTATTGCTTGTATGGAGAGCTTACCGCAATTGATCCGCCTGCGGTGACGTACCTTAGCTCTTACCTGACGTCGGAACATCGTTACAAATTAATAACAAGTATGTTATCATTTCCACCTTAGTAACTACTAATATAATAGACCTTATGTGGAGATAATGACTAATTCTCACTCGACTACTTCTAAGTTTTCAAAACAGACTCTTTTCAATCGTACTATTCCCGATGCGGCTCTGATACCACGACTATGGGGACCACCCCGTGGTTCACCCACTCCGGGATCACATAGGGTGGTGCCGTGCGATGCGGCACCCAACAGCACACAAGAAAAGATTAAGAACAACATACAAACTTTTTATTTGATATAAAAACAGCGGAAGTCTTTTACAAACTTACTGTACAGTGGAAGTATTATACATGCCAAACTCTCATAATAACTAAGCAAAAAGTATAGCCGTCCAGCCCGAGGACGCTACACACTAGAAGCACTCAAACGAAGATCACGGCGGCGTGCAGGGCTCCAGCTCAGCTGTGTACCCCGACGGGGGCACCGCCTCGTCCTCGGACCCCCCCTCATGGCTCTCACCTGCACACAGCTCAAATATTGCAACCAGGAGCACGATGGCTCAGCAAGGCTTAACCGACAACCCTAATCATGAAACTCTACATGCATGGATTAGTAATATGGGATAAAGACATTGCAATAAAGACACGCCTAGATGTTAATCCTTACTTTCAGTTTTATACCAGCAGTTTAATGAGCCTTAGGCATCCTTCACATCAGAAGTCCACAGTCAAACAAGAAATGCTTTCCTCCGATGTGGTGATGCCCAAAGTGGAAATAAACTTAATTAGCTCTACATCTACAGCAGACATGGTTTCCAAACATTAATAGTTCATCACAGCATAATATCATTCATCTGGCTTCTTTCGCTTCTTACTACGTCACGGAACAGTGAATAAGCGGTACTCAAATAACCGCAAGGGACAGTGATTTCAATCAGGAGACACCCGGACAACACGTCACATACACCTACTTTCAGAAGTGTGATGCCACACACCTTCCTACTCTGTTGTATGCAACAACCTTTCAAAGAAGCCCAAATGCCGAACCGGTCCATCCGTAATGGGCAGGAGGTCCCACGTGGAGCGTGAGTGTGGCCACCAGATGATTTACATCTTGCTACCCTCAACCCACTCCTATAAAACGGTTGGGTAAGCCCTTGCACCCAGGTTAACCAATTACATCGGTTTCCTGCTTATGTCAGTATGCCATACGGTACTGTTCGATACTTGTTCAGCAGGCCCGCACATGACTCGGTCCTCAATCGACACCAAAAGGGCTACGCACGTGAGACCTCCGCTCACTGCATCCTATCCGCCCTGCTGGGTCTCAGTTTCACAACTCTTAAGCCATTCTCTATTCCTTTCCATACTGTGTGATGGAACCTTACCTCGCGAGTAGATTCCAACTATTCAACTTCTACCGAGATCCTAAGCACATTAGCAGGGCATTCTCTACTCGTCGAGTCTGTAAACTACCCAACCCTTCATAAGATTTACAGTCATGCAAGTGGGGTTTCAAACACCTTAACTCTAATGCAACCATTTCAGCCTAGACATAAGTGATACAAATGAAAAGCTTTGTAAAAGGTACTTAAATGCAAACCGGGGCTTGCCTGGTTCCGAGTTAAACAGAAAGTCAGCGTTGGGTGGGGGAACATCCAATAGCTCCGGTGCGTCCTCAACTTCGGTCACTATATGAAATGTAACAAAATATATGCATAAGTGCTAAGAAATTATAAGGAGTAAATTTCTATTCATAGCTACTGCTATTTAGGTTCCTTAATTGGCTTTGGGGGTTTTCCAATGGATACTATACTCTCTAAGGATGATCTGAGCAAAATTTGGACAAATTTCATTGAACCTTGTGGTCTTCCAAAATACCCACAAGTCCAAGGCTTCTCTGAATTTTGAGCCCAAATCTGGGGCTTTGACATGGCTAACAGTGGAAGATCTGATTAGGGTAAGTCTCCATGGTTCTAACAAAATTTGTTTCACCATTTTGGAGCTACCAACATAGAGATATGAATTTTTGAAGTTGGACAGGAGTTCTGAAAAGTTTCTGTTTAGAATTTAAATTTCCAAATAAAGGCTGAACTTTGGAAGGCAATTTAGCCTAGCAAATGAACCCCAAGGAAGCTTAAATTTTTACAGGAGATTACTAATATCATGAGGAATCTTGTAGCCAAATTTGAGGAAATTCCATAACAGGGACCTTCTGGAATTAATTCCCCAGTATTTAACTTTGACGAATTTTGGTGAAAATTCCAGAGATCTTCAGATCAATTTCTTTGTATTTCTGCAAAGTACTGACTGAGCCAACAAAATTTATTTCACAAATTTTGGACGTTCCTACTGAAAGTTATGGTCATTTGAAGTTTGCACTAAATCTGAAAAATAAGAAATGTTTAAACTCTGGTTGTGGGCCCCACCCATGGTGCTATCCACTCAGATGACGGCAACACCGAGGCCACAGGGTTATTTACTGTGCATCCGCACCCAATCCAGTGCCACACGCCGGTCCCCGTGCAGAGACAGAGGCTGACTGGTGGGACCCTGCCCTCCTTCGTCTACCTCGCACTGCCCGCGCATCCTGCGGCGGCGCACTCCGGCGAGGCTCGCCTGGACGGGGTTCCCGTGGTCCAAACTTCACCAAACTTGCCGCCTGTGAGTTTTACCCCGTGCTGAACACGATGGTGAGGTCGGGGGCGGATGACAACGGGCAGTACAGTGCTCGCACCGACGGCCATGTCAAACTCCACTTCGGCGACCTTGTCCTCACTCGGCAGGAGGTCATTCGGGCTAGGGTTTGCTCTAAAAGCACCAGTGACCCATAGCCAGCTCTCCATGAAAACCACCGAAGATGGGACCTCACCGGCGACCCTAGCCCGCAAAGAGACGGCGGCGACAAAAACTCGGTGTCCGGTACCTCTACTTGATCGTTTGAGCTGCTAGGACTTCGAAAAGGTTCGCAAGCGTGTGCAGGAGCTACCCTAAGCTCGTCTATCGTGGAGCTACTCGGAGCACGATGAATTTCCCCGAAGAGTCTTTGGTTTTCTAAAGAACCGCCGGCGCCAAATTTTAAATTACTCGGCGCCGGAGCTAAGAAAGCAGGAACTCGTTGGAGGGAAGGAAGAAGGGTTCCTCACACACCTCAGGAACCTTTTGTTCTAGCTGGAGAGGCTGTCAATCCGTTGGGCGACGGTGCGGCGCAGAGGCGACAAATAACGGAGGTCCGAAAGAAAACCTAGCTCGCGGGAGCCAACCACCGGTGCTAGCATCTTCTTAGGGCTTCGGAGAGCAGGAGGGAGACCTGGCGCAGCTTTCCCGTGGCTCAGCCGCGCGAGAATCACGCCGAGCTCACCGGGCGTCGATGAGCCGAACGGATCTTCCGCCGGGAGGGTGTTTCAGCGGGAGTTTGCACGGGAGAGAGGAGAGACCAGGGAACACCCTGAAGAACGAGGTGGAGTGTCGAGTTTGCTCAGTGGAGGCTGAGTACATGGAGAAAATGATCGAGGTGGAGGGCACATCGTCGGCCGGCCGATCGTGCAGCCGCTCGGTGGCACGCCGAGGTGAAAACAGAGGCGGTAAAGCAATTCTGTGTGGCTGACTGCTGGGTCCCACCCCATCATCTCTTAATCGAATTTTCCACTGATAATTTTTACCAATGCTACTCAAAATTAAAGGCTATACATCCACACCAAGTCATGGTTTGAATTTTGAAATTCAAATAAACTGAATTCTGGTGTGGAATTTTGAGTTGAGTTTGGCTCTTTGAATTTGAATTGGAATTTGAATCTTCCCTTTTGTATTGTTCCAAAAGCATAGCAAACCAACTCAATTATTTCTGAATTTTGGCATGGCTGCTAATTCAAATATGGAAAACACATTTGTGGAACCAAATTTGCAAATTGAGGAATTTGGAATTTGAAACTGAAATTTAATTTCAGATTCGAGGGCTTCCACTTTTAACCCCAAACAAGTACTAGAACCCCTCCAAATGAACTGAAATTTGGAAGGTTGAATATTTGAAATATGAAGATCCAAGTTATGAATTTAGATATCCATGTTGGGAAGTTTTGGGAAGTTTGAATCATTACTTTGAACTCACACCATTATAATTCAAAGTTTTAATTCCCCTCATTTTTCCTAAGTGTAAAAGTGCTGAAATCTTTGTTGGCATTTTTGGGGATTTTACATTAGTCCCCCTAATGGTGTAACTAAGTGAACTGCCCTGAGAAAATAGAGAAATGTACAGAAACATTTTTCAGAAATTTCTCAAATCTTTATTAGGGCATAACTTTCTCTAGGATTCCTCAAATTACATGAAACCAACTCCATTAGAACCCTCTCAAACTCTAGTTTTCAGAAATAAAGTAATGGTTTGATCCATGAAGATCCCTGGAAATCCTTGGAAGCTCTAGTAATGGCCATTTAGACCTTTATTTGTGCAGGGCTCAAATGAGCTTTGTTTCAAATAAAATTTGGCCAAGTCTCTGGTTAGGTTCTTACCAAGCCACTGTAAAAAGTTCAGAGCCAAAAGAGATGTATAGCTAAAGTTAAGGTCTTTATAATGTCAGTTCAACATATTGCATTAAATTGATCTATATCGTAATTTGAGTACGTGTAGTCACCGCAAGCGAGGAAACCCTGGAGATCCTGGCCTTCATACCTCCGGAGGATACCTAACTACTGACCAGCAGCAACAAGGCAAGCCCCGGTTTGCATTTTAACAAATGTTATCAAGTTTTGCTTTATATTCACTTAATTTGAAGTATGATTGTGCATTAAGTGTAGGATGATTGAAACTCTAATTGCATAGCCAGATTTTCCTAAAGAAAGTGAGGGTAGTGTCTAAGTCCTCTCGTAGCATATGCCTTGCTTAGTGTAATATAGGCTTCGGTTCAAGTCGAGTAGTTGGAATCTACTCGCGAGGATAGGATTTCCCACATACGGGATTGATTCGAGATGTGATACAACTTCAGTAAGAAAAATGAGACTAGGCAGGGGCTAAGACGCAGCAAGAGGAAGTCTTGTGTGTGTGGCCCTGCCCCTGTTGATTGAGGACCGATCTGTGTGCGGCCCACGCTGATCAATTAAGATTGAATGTACCGAAGGCATATCGGATATATGGGGTTCGATAAACTAATGTAACCTATACCTCCGGGCTTCAAGGCATAACGCACCAATTTATAGGTGTAGGTTGAGGGCAGCAAGGTGGAAATCCGCTAACGGCCATAGAGAGATGCTCTGTGTAGGGAACCTTTTGTCCGTTTCGGTGCGACCGGTTTGATGTTTGGGCTTTTTGGTGAAAGGTTGTTCCGTACGACATCGAATGAGTGTACTGTGCAGCTCCGAGGATGGGCATACGTGATGTGCTATTTGGGTATCCCTGTAGGTGTATATCGAGTCAATTCGCTGTCCCTCGCAGTAATGAGTACAACTTGGTCACTGAGGGTAGGTAAAAATATGGAATGGTTGTGATACATTACTGATGCTATGAATAACTTGTATTGTTACATGTGTGCTACCAAATATTGCTCGCTAAATTTCAGATTTGTGAACCGTTAACTTGTGGCTAAAAGATGAATTAAGGATGAACTTTTAGGCTTGTCCTTTTACTGCAAACTTTCATCCTATATTCGAGTATGACTTGCATGTAGCGTTTCATGTGTAGGAGAGTCGGTTAAGACTTGCTGAGCCATCGTGCTCACGGTTGCTGCTATGAGTGTTTGCAGGTGAGGAGTACCCCACGGACTCGGAGTATGGGTCCACCGACGAGGGCTTTCCTTCGTCGGGGACTATGGCTGTGTGGGAGCCGTACACGCCACAGTGATGCTGAGTGGAGCTAGTGTGGGTTGTCCGTAGGGCTGGACAACCAACTTTTGCTAGATAGGAGTAGGCGTGAGTTGTATAATTATTTTCCGCTGCAATAAAACTCTGTAAAGTAGTTGTAAACTTAAGGTTGTACTACTTTTGTATAAATTCAGTAAGTTTCAATGTAATACTATGGTTCCTTATTGTGTGTGCTGTTGGGTGTCGCATCGTGCGGCACCACCCTCTGTGATCCTGGATTGTACGGATTTCAGTCCGTAACAGTCCAGAAATAAAACATCCAATCGTATATCATTCCACCACCAGCAGACTGGAAGACATTCCAATGGTCCGAGAGTTTCCCGACGTATTCCCGGATGATCTACCGGGTATGCCGCCCGACCGGGAGGTGGAGTTCAAGATAGAACTTGCACCAGGAATCATGGCAATATCCTGAAGGCCGTACAAAACGGCACCGAAAGAATTGGCAGAGTCGAAAGCATAGTTGACGGACCTGCTGGACAAGGGTTTCATTAGGCCGAGCTCGTCACCATGGGGATGTTCGGCATTATTTGTTAAGAAGAAAGATGAGACATTACGGCTTTGTGTGGACTATCGTCCACAAAACGCCGTCACGATCAAGAACAAGTGCCCACTGCCTCGTATTGACATGTTGTTTGGTCAGTTGGTAGAGGCAAATATCTTTTCCAAGATGGATTTAAGATCAGGGTGAACCATTAGATTAAGATCAGGGCTGAGGACATCCCGAAGTCAGCGTTCTCGACGAGGTACGGGTTGTATGAGTACCTTGTCATGTCCTTCAGCCTCACCAATGCTCCGGCTCATTTCATGTACTTGATGAACTCGGTGTTCATGCTGGAGCTTGATAAATTTTGCATGGTCTTCATCGATGACATCCTGGTTTATTCCTAGTCGGAGGAAGAGCACACAAATCACTTGCGTATAGTCTTGCAACCGCTGCGAGATCACAAGCTATACGCTAAATTCAGCAAGTGGAATTCTGGATATCGCAAGTACCCTTCCTCAGGCATATTATCTCACCGGAGGGAATCGCTGTAGACCCGAGAAAGATCATACAAGTGCTGATTTGGAAATCCCCGAGGTCTGTCCACGAGGTGCGGAGTTTCCTCGGACTTGCGGGATATTATCGGAGGTTCATTCCAAACTTCTCGAGAATTGCAAAGCCAATGACCGAATTGCAGAAGTAGGCTACCAAATATATCTAGAGTCTAGCATGTGAAGTGGCATTCAAGGCTTTGGTGAAACACCTCACATCAGCACCAGTTTTGGCACAGCCAGATACAACAAAACCGTTTGATGTCTATTGCGATGCATCCGGCGTTGGACTCGGATGTGTGCTGATGGAAGATAGAAGGTGGTCGCGTATGGATCACAGCAGCTCCGGAACCATGAGCAAAACTATCCAACTCATGGCTTAGAATTAGCTGCTGTGGTACTCGCACTCAAGATGTGGAGGCATTACCTACTTGGCAACCTTGTACATCGATATACCGACCACAAGAGTCTCAAATACATATTCACTCAGAAGGAATTGAACATGAGGCAGCGAAGATGGTTAGAATTGATAAAAGATCATGAAATAGAGATCTATTATCATCCCGGCAAGCAAACATGGTGGCTGATGTGCTGTATCGCAAGTCACACATTCATAATATAACCATCACACCGATTGAAAAGAGTGAACCAAATCTATATTTGCTTCCACAATCCGTGAAGAGATAGCGACAGCCCAGAAACATGACAAGGGTATGTCACATTTACGGAGGCGAGTGGACAGCGGAGAGCTGAAATGTTCCGGAAAGACGGAGACGGTTTTCTGTGGTTCAAAAAAAGAATAGTCATACCCTTTAACCCGGAACTGAGGAAGAAAATCTTTGATGAGGCTCACTTATCAAAGTTTTTGATTCACCCCGGCAACAACAAGATGTATCAAGAGCTGAAAAGTAAATCTTGGTGGACACGGTTGAAGCGGGAGATTGCTAAATACGTGTCCGAGTGTGATAGATGTCGAAGGATGAAAGCAGATCATATGAAGAAACCGGGACTGTTGCAACCACTAGGCATTCCAGCTTGGAAATGGGATGACGTGAGCATTGATTTCATTGTCGGTTTACCCACCACATTTCAGAAACATGATTCAGTTTGGGTAATCGTCGACCGGCTCGCGAAATCAGCAAATTTTATCCCGGCCAACACCAATTACAATGCAATAAGTATGCTGAACTATACATCTCACGGATTCTGTGTTTACACGGTGTAACCCGCACCATCGTCTTGGATTGAGGCACTTTATTTGTGTCTCGTTTTTTGGAATAGTTACATGCCGCATTGGGTACAAACTATGCTGTGCATTGTTTTCGGTATTATAAGTGGTGTGAGGCTTGGCAAAAATTGGTAATGTCCAATTGGCATCGGCTAGTATGTTACATCCTATAATAAAGTTGTGGCCATTTAGAGGATGAAGTTTAGATTTTATTGGTGAGATTCATCCCTCATCATCGAAAGGTCACCATGTTGTGATCACTAAATGGACAGAGGCAATACCATTGAAAAACATTACTCACGAAGAAGTGATCAGTTTTGTGTTAGATCATATTTTGTATAAATTCGGCATCCCACATACATTAACCACTGATCAAGGAGCTTCTTTTATTTCTTATCATTTTAAAGAGTTTACTGAATAAAACTTGTCACCATAATATGCAGAAACTAATGGTCGGGCGGAATCTAGCAACAAGATTTTGATTAAGTTAATCAAGAAGAAGATAGAGGATTGCCCAAGAAAGGTGGCATGAGATACTATCACATGAATTACGGGGTTATAGAATTGGTAAACATGGAGCCACCAAGGTGACTCCTTTTGAAACAGTTTACACGCTTGAAGCAGTACTTCTTGTTGAAAATAATTTGCAAGCATGTAGGGTGGTACAACAGGATGTTTTATCGGATAGAGTACAATAATTTAATGATGGATAGAACATATGAATTAAATGAAAGCCGATTTAAAGCTTTGAGTGAAATTGAGAAATAAAAAAAATGAATGTGGCAAAACTGTACAATAGGAGGGTTAAGGAAAAATCATTTCAAGTTGGAGAATTAATATGAAAAATGATATTACCAATAGGAGCAAAAGATAATAAACTTAGAAAATGGTCACCTAGCTGAGGCAAACCATATAGAATTGTTGGTATTGTCCCTGGAAGTTCATATTTTGTGGAGACATTGCAAGGAGGGAAGGTGCGTAAGGCTCTTAATGGGGAATATTTGGAAAAATATTTTGTGTATAGCAAGCAGCATGATGTGATGGCCGACGACAGTAAATCGTCATTTTGCCAAGCTGTGAGATTTGTTGGTTTTAAACTTATGGTTAGTAAATAGGGTTGATTCATTGTTGAAACATTGTGGTATAATGTTTTTCGGCACATGACATTTTGGCTGTGTTTGCTATGAAATTTGATGTGTTCATTTGAAGGGGTCTAGACGTCCAGCTACCTTATTTGTAGAAGGCAGGGCATGATGGAGCTGGAATCCGTGCCCGATGTCTGCGTGAAAAATGGAATCGATCTATTTATTGAGATAGAATATCATATATCATAATCGAAAAGAGGCAATGTTTAATGGTGATTGAACTCATGGAAGGCATCTGCAACAAGGATGGAATTGATATATTTAGCAATTATAGAATACCATCTGTTGAAATTGAAAGAGAGAAACTTTGCTGATTTGCCAAGGAAATAAGTTGCTCCATTGTTGCGTGAATACGACGGACATTCGTCGGTTGCTGACACATTTGTCTAGCTACAAGCTCCACGGTTAGCCTGCATATGGAACAGTTCAATTACTTGAATTACTGTATGAAAAGCGTCTTGTCAAACTTTGGTCCAAAGAGGGACCAGTAAGACAAGAACTTCTTGGAATTGATATCTCGATTTTCTGTGCATCGTTATGTCTCTAGTTGATGTTTGACTCGGTTTACATATGCATCACTGCCCATCATCAGTAAGTGGCCTAACATTCATTTCTGGTTGTTGGGTGGTGGAATGACTTCTTTTTCTGTTTCATGTTAACCTCTAGGAAACCACGTATTTTCAGCTAGTATTCGATGATATCTAAATTTTTGACCTAATCTTTGTTGCTAACAATTTGGTCCACTTTACCAGCTACGAAGTGACTTTATCCAAGGTGCAGCCGCAGCTTTGCCAAGGAGATCACCACTGCAGCTGCTGCATTCGTTTTTCTGGTGAGTTCCAATTCCTTTAAAACGCTGGCTCCTCAAAAGTTATGGAAAAAAGATTGTTTGACATGTGACTGAGTTTGTTGTACCTGCCCATTGGGCTTTGGATATCTGTTCTTCCTCCTTGCAAGTGATGCTTATTTTTGACAACAACAGTCTCACATCTTACAAGCATGATTCGATTTGGGTGATAGTCGATCGACTAACCAAGTCGGCTCATTTTATTCCCATACATACAAGTTACGTGGCCAAGCAATATGCGGAGCTGTATATTGCAAGGATCTTGTGCTTGCACGGTGTTCCCCGCTCCATTATTTCATATCGCGGTGCGCTGTTCGTCGTTCGGTTTTGGGAAGAGCTGCACGCGTCATTGGGGACCAAACTGATCCGAAGATCCGCGTATCACCCGCAGATGGATGGTCAGACTGAACGGGTGAATCAAGTGCTTGAAGATATGCTACGCGCTTGTGCCATCCACCACGGTAAAAACTGGAACGATCATTTGCCGTTGGCAGAGTTTTCATATAACAATGGCTATCAAGCTAGCATCAAGATGGCAGCATATGAAGCTCTCTACGGCCGGAAATGCCGCACACCACTCAACTGGTGTGAGTCCGGCGAGCGAGTTATCTACGGCATTGAACTGTGAATGAGGCTGAAGAACGAGTGTGAGTAATACAAGCCAATCTCAAGGCTGCTCAATCTCATCAGAAGAGCTATGTGGATAAAAGACGGCGTACTCTCCACTTCGACATTGGGGACCATGTTTATGTCCGTGTGTCTCCGATGAAGGGAGTTCATCGTTTCAGAGTGAAGGGCAAACTTGCGCCGTGATTCATCGGTCCGTTTGCCGTCATCTAAAAATGCGGACCCATGGCATATCGCCTGGATTTACCAGCGTCGCTCACAGGAATTCACAATGTCTTCCACATCTCTCAGCTGAGGAAGTGCCTCAAACCCTCGGCTGAAATCCACACTGAAGACATAGAAATTCTTCAATCGGACCTCACATACACGGAGTATCCGATCCGAATTATCGATAAAAAGACTCGCGCCACAAGAAACCAAACCTTATGGTTTTACAAGGTCTTGTGGAGTAACCATACCGCTGATAAGGCGACATGGGAAAGCCAGGACTATCTACGAGAAAATTATCCGGACTTGCTATCATCGTATACCTGGTAAAGTTTCCCCACTTAGCTTTTCTTTTGGAATCTCAGGACGAGATTCTTTTTAAGGGGGGAGGGATGTAAAATCCCCAAAAATGCTAACAAAGATTTCAGCAATTTTACACTTAGGAAAAATGAGGGAAATTAAAACTTTGAATTATAATTGTGTGAGTTCAAAGTAAGGATTCAAACTCCCCAAAACTTCCCAACATGAAGATCTAAATTCATAACTTGGGTCTTCATATTTCAAATATTCAACCTTCCGAATTTCAGTTCATTTGGAGGGGTTCTAGTATTTGTTTGGGGTTAAAAGAGGAAGCCCTCGAATCTAAAATTAAATTTCAGTTTCAAATTCCAAATTTCTCAATTTGCAAATTTGGTTCCACAAATGTGTTCTCCACATTTGAATTAACAGCCATGCAAAAATTCATAAATAATTGAGTTAGTTTGCTATGCTTTTGGAACAATACAAAAGGGAAGACTCAAATTCCAATTCAAATTCAAAGAGCCAAACTCAATTCAAAATTCCACACCAGAATTCAGTTCATTTGAATTTCAAAAATTGAAACCATGACTTGGTGTGGAAGTATAGCCTTTAATTTTGAGTAGCTGTGATAAAAATATCAGTGGAAAATTTGATTAAGAGATGAGGGGGTGGGATCCTGCAGTCAGCCACACAGAATTGCTTTACCGCCTCTGTTTTCACCTCGACGTGCCGAGCGGCTGCACGATCGGCCGGCCGACAACATGCCCACCACCTCGATCAATTTCTCCACGTACTCAGCCTCCACTGAGCAAACTCGACACTCCACCTCGTTCTTCAGCGTGTTCCCTGGTCTCTCCTCTCTCCCGTGCGAACTCTCTCTGAAACACCCTCCCAGCGGAAGATCCTTTTGGCTCATCGATGCCCGGCGAGCTCAGCATGATTCTCACGTGACTGAGCCACGGGAAAGCTGCGCCAGGTCTCCCTCCTGCTCTCCAAAGCCCTAAGAAGACGCTAGCACCGGTGGTTGGCTCCCGCGAGCTAGGTTTTCTTTCGGACCTCTGGTGTGGGTCGCCTCTGCGCCGCACCGTCGCCCGACGGATTGACAGCCTCTCCAGCTCGAACAAAAGGTTCCTGAGGTGCGTTAGGAACCCTTATTCCTTCCCTCCAACGAGTTCCTGCTTTCTTAGCTCCAGCACTGAGTAATTTGAAATTTGGCGCCGGCGGTTCTTTAGAAAACCGAGGAGTCTTCGGGGAAATTCATCGTGCTCCGAGTAGCTCCACGAAAGACGAGCTTAGGGTAGCTCATACACACGCTTGCAAACCTTTTTGATGTCCTAGCAGCTCAAATGATCAAGTAGAGGTACCAGACACCGAGTTTTTGTTGCCGTCGTCGCTTTGCGAGCTCGGGTTGCCGGTGAGGTCCCATCTCCGGTGGTTTTCATGGAGAGCAGGCTATGGGTCAAAGTTGTCCATGCCTCACTGGTGCTTTTAGAGCAAACCCTAGCCTGAATGACCTCCTGCCGAGTGAGGACGAAGTCGCCGAAGTGGAGTTCGATATGTCCGCCAGTGCGAGCACTGTTCCGGCCATTGTCATCCGCCCCCGACCCCACCATCGTGTTCAGCACGGTGTAAAACTCACAGGAAGCAAGTTTGGTGAAGTTTGGACCACGGGAACCCCATCCCGGCGAGCCTCGCCGGAGTGCGCCACCGCAGGATGCGCGAGCAGCGCGAGGTAGACGAAGGAGGGCCGGGTCCCACCAGTCAGCCTCTGTCTCTGCGCGGGGATCGGCATGTGGCAACGGATTGGGTGCGTCTGCGCGGGAAATAACCCTGTTGCCTCGGTGTTGCCGTCATATGAGTGGATAGCGCTACGGGTGGGGCCCACAACCAGAGTTTAAACATTTCTTCATTTTTCAGATTTAGTGCAGACTTCAAATGACCATAACTTTCAGTAGGAATGTACAAAATTTGTGAAACAAATTTTGTTGGATTCCTCTAAGTCAGTAGTTTGCATAAATGCAAAGAAATTGATCTGAAGATCTCTGGAATTTCCTCCAAAATTCATCAAATTTAAATCCTTGGGAATTAATTCCAGAAGGTCCCTGTTATGGAATTTCATCAAATTTGGCCCGAAGATTCCTCATGATTTTAGTGATCTCCTGTAAAAATTTAAGCTTCATTGGGGTTCATTTGCTAGGGTAAATTGCCTTCCAAAGTTCAGCTTTTATTTGGAAATTCAAATTCTAAACAGAAACTTTTCAGAACTCCTGTCCAACTTCAAAAATTCATATCTCTCTGTTGGTAGCTCCAAAAATGGTGAAATTTTTTTCTAGAACCATGGAGACTTACCCTAATTAGATCTTCCACTGTTAGCCATGTCAAAGCTCCAGATTTGGGCTCAAAATTCATAGAAGCCTTGGACTTGTGGAAATTTTGGAGACCACAAGGTTCAATGAAATTTCTCCAAATTTGGCTCAGATCATCCTTAGAGAGTCTAGTCTCCACTGGAAAAATCCCAAAGCCAATTAAGGAAACTAAATAGCAGTAGCTATGAATAGAAGTTTACTCCTTATAATTCCTTAGCACTTATGCATATATTTTGTTACATTTCATATAGTGACCGAAGTCGAGGACACACCGGAGCCGTTGGACGTCCTCCCACCTGACGCTGACTTTCCATTTAACTCGCAACCAGGCAAGCCCCGGTTTGCATTTAAGTACCTTTTACAAAGCTTTTCATTTGTATCACTTATGTCTAGGTTCAAATGGTTGCATTAGAGTTAAGGTGTTTGAAACCCCACTTGTATGACTGTAAATCCTATGAAGGGTTGGGTAGTTTACAGACTCGAAGAGTAGAGAATTCCCTGCTAATGTGCTTAGTATCTCGGTAGAAGTCGAGTAGTTGAAATCTACTCGCGAGGTAAGGTTTTATCACACGGTATGGAAATGAATAGAGAATGGCTTAAGAGTTGAAAAACTGAGACCCAGCAGGGGGGATATGATGCAGTGAGCGGAGGTCTCACGTGCGTAGCACTGTTGGTGTCGATTGAGGACCGAGTCATGTGCAGGCCTGCTAAACAAGTATCGAACAGTACCGGATGGCATACTGACATAAGCAGGAAACCGATGCAATTGGTTAACATGGGTGCCGAGGCTCATCCAACCATTTTATAGGAGTTGGTTGAGAGTAGCAAGGTGTAAATCTGCCAGTGGGCACAGTCACGCTCCACGCAGGGACCTCCTGCCCGTTACGGATGGACCGGTTTGGAATTTGGGTTTCCATTGAAAGGTTGTTGCATACAAAAGAGTAGGAAGGTGTGTATCATCACACTTCTGAAAGTGGGTGCATGTGACATGTTGTCCGGGTGTCTCCTGATTGCAATCACCGCCCCTCACGGTTATTTGAGTACTGCTTGTTCACTGTTCTGTGACGTAGTAAGAAGTGAAAGAAGCCAAATGAATGATATTACGCTGTGATGAACTATTAATGTTTGAAAACCATGTCTGCCGTAGATGTAGAGCTAATTTAGTTTATTTTCCACTTTGGGCATCACCACATCAGAGGAAAGTGTTTCTTGTTTGATTGTGGACTTCCGATGTGAAGGCTGCCTAAGGCTTATTAAACTGCTGCTATAAAACTGAAAGTAAGGATTAACATGTAGGCGTGCCTTTATTGCAATGTCTCTATCCCATATTACTAATCCTTGCATGTAGAGTTTCATGATTAGGGTTGTCGGTTAAGCCTTGCTGAGCCATCGTGCTCACGGTTGCAATATTTGAGCTGTGTGCAGGTGAGACCTATGAGAAGTGGGTCCGAGGATGAGGCGGTGCCCCGTCCGGGTACACGGCCGAGATGGAGCCTGCACGCCGCCGTGATCTTCGTTTGAGTGCTGCTAGTGTGTAGCGACCCCAGGCTGGACGGCTACACTTTTTGCTTAGTTAGTATGAGAGTTTGGCATGTATAATACTTCCGCTGTACAATAAGTTTGTAAAAGACTTCCGCTGTTTTTATATCAAATAAAAAGTTTGTATGTTGTTCTTAATCTTTTCTAGTGTGATGTTGGGTGCCGCATCGCACGGCACCGCCCTATGCGATCCCGAAGTGGGTGAACCACTGGGTGGTCACCACAACTAACTGAACTTGGATGGGTCTGAAATTTTTCATGTGACTCAAGGATTTTCATATGAACATCCCAGCCAAATTTCAGAATTTTCCATAAAGAAATTCTGCAGATAAAATTCCCAACAGTTTAGACTTTAGGGAATTAATTCTGGAAAATAATTGGTTTTATGGACTGAAACTTATTTTTGCTGGAAAGTACTCAGAGAGAATCCAACAAAATTTGTTTCACTAAATTTGGACCATCCTAGGAAAAGTTATGGGCATTTGAAGTTTAAACTAAAATCTGAAATTATTGGAAATGTTTGAAACCCTGACCATGGGCCCCACCCCTCAGTCTTCTTCCACCTTGCGCGGCGCGCGCCGGCGAGGTCTGCCAGAACAGTGTTCCCGGCCGTCTCTGGGGCTGGTACTCGACGCCTCTAGGTTTTAGACCTCGGGGAACTCGTTGGTTGTGGCGGCTAGGGCTCTCGGTGGCCGGAACCTAGTCGGCGACGGTGACAGCTGTGGCATGAACTCCGGCGAGGTCGCCCGAGCTCTACAGATCCTTATTTTGGCCATGGTTTCCTCTACAGCTCTGTGGTGACGTGCTAAGCACGAATATGGAGCTTGTATTCCGTGAAAACGGCCGGAGGTATGAGCTCACTGTCGACCTAGGTCAAAAATCGGTGGCAGCCCGAAAACTCGAAGAACAGAGCCGATACTCGATGTTTTTTGGTGCTTGCTGATCCTAGATGATCGTAGGGAGGTCTAGGACCTGTGGTTCAATGGACACGAGCTGCTATAGACTAAGCATCAAGAATTTTAAAGATTTGATCAACTCGGCTCTATGAACTCGCTCTCGGTAAAATGGAAAATTCTCACCCGAGAGTGCATGAAATGGTGTAGGGTTTTCACCGCAGGTTCGAGCAGAGGGTGGCGCATCTCTTTGCTGTGGAAAGTTGGTCGTGATATGTAAAAGTCCCAAAAACATGTAAATGCAAAACTTGAGTTGTGAATAAATCTGAGTATAGTTTCAAGGTTTGGGACTTGCAAAAACTTTTCTGAACATGAGAAGATGGTCATGAGCAAGCACATGCCTTCAAGTTTCCTTTTTATTTCGAATAATCATGTGACTCCAAAGGTGGCTATTTCCAAAATGAGGGTTCCAAACTGTTGGTTGAAAACCCTCAATTGCAGGGGCCAACTCAAGAGTCAGATGGCATATTTGAATTTATCAGGTCCAAATTATGAGGAAGGCAAATTTTGAGCAAATTTGAAGGTGCTTTGATATGTATATCAAAGAGACTTGTAAATTTCATAGAAATTTGAATTCAAATTTGAAACTGAAGCAAAAATTGACCAATTGCCAATTGGCCTTTGAATTTCAGCTCTTCATAGCTGAATTTGCAATGTGCCAAAATTTGGAGATATTTGTGAGAGTTTTGGGGGATAAGAAGAGGGGTGGACCCCACATGTCATTGGGAGGAGACTTACACCCGAAGGAAACCGGTGCTTCTGTTCAGACCGAGCTCGGGGCAATCGACCGCAGGTCGACACCGAGACACACGGGGAGGCCACCTCCTGGTTTCAGCTCACGCTGGAGACCTGCTCGACGTCTCACCGCGCCCTCATCCGTCCACGCAGCGCGCTGTTCGGTCACAAAACCGCCACCCCGAGCCCCTGTTCTGCTCCCTCCTGAGAAAACGAGCCGCCGGCGCCTCGTCTGTTCTCCTTGATCGTGAGCCAGCGTCGCTCCCCAGCTGCTCGAGCTATCAACACGAAAAGGGAGCGCCAGCGTTTGTACAAGAGTTCCCTCAGCTCAGCTCCGACGTCCGGGGCTGCTGTTGGCCGTATTTAAAGATCAACGCCGAAGCCGAGGTGCAAACGGTGGAAACCGACGTCGGGCTCGCATGGACAGCCTACACCAGGCACATCCATGCCCGAGCAAGGACATCCCTGGACGCGCCGGTGAACCGTGCTGCTAACCTCCAAACCTCAAGCAAAGCCGTGAACCACCGAGCGAGAATTCGGGAAAACTTCGCCGGCGGCCACAAACTGATGATCCGGTATGAAAACCCAAAATTCTCAGTTGTTCTTCGTTCTTAGCTCATCAAATCATGCACAAATAAACTAGACTGGCTAGCGATCCGATCCCCTTCACGACCCTAGCTAGAAACCCTGTGTTAGCAGCCAATTTCGAGCTTTCCGATCGGCGGCCATGCCGGGGACGCTCGGGCACACGGTGAACCTCAACTTGCTGCCGTTTCTGAGCCACGTTGAGGCCTTGCCTAGCTAGCCTGTCCTCCACTGATGCTTTATAGCAAATCCTCCGAGCTTTTGGCGGGCTAGGGTGCTCGGACAACGGCGCCGAAGCCTCACCGAGGTGTGCGCACGTCGCTGACCGATTTCCGTTCACCGGCAGCCTGAGAGCACCGCACCAATGAATTCTTCGTAGCTGGAAACCCCCAGGCGGTGAGTACCGATCCGAAAAGTGGCCGGGAAGCCGACTTCCGTGAGCTCCGACGAGACTCCGGCGAGGGGGCAGCGCGGGAGGGAAAAACCAGCCCGAGGAGGAAGACGACCGGCGGGCCCCGAGTGTCAGTGACGGAAGATTTAATCTGCTGATCGGCTGCGGCTCCGGGATCAAGTGTGGCTCGCGGGAAGGGGTCTGTGGCCCCATGTGGCTCAGCTCCAGCAGTTGACACGTGTGTGATGGACCCATGGTCAGAGTTTGAACATTTCCCGATTTAATTTGAATTCCAGATTCAGTTCAAACTTAGTAACCTCATAACTTTTGCTAGGAAGCTCCAAATTTAATGAATCAAATTGGGTTGGATTCAGGATAAAAAGATCTATCCAAATATGCAACCCAATTTTCATGAAAACCAATAGAAAATTCTGGAAAATTCTTTAAATCTTTTCAGCAAAAGAATCTTAGAGGGAGTTTGGTTCATCCAAAAATCCCCAAGTTTTACCAGAGTATTCTGTAGGCTATTAATGAACTCCTGTAAAAGTTTCAGCTCATTTGGAGTTGACTTGGTCAGGGTAATCCTGATTTCAAGTTTCTGTATTCAAATGAATACAGAAACATTTTCAGGGAATTTCCAAAACTTGGAAATTCAGTTCTGGGCATTCCTTAACTCCAAAAATCCTAGGAAGATTAATGCATGCTCCCTGAGATATGTATGAAATTGTAGTTCACTTGAATTTGCATGAAAGTGCAAATTTATTCAGAATTAATTTATTTTTTCCTAAATGCTTAGGGAATTATTCTGAGTGATCTACTCAGTGAAATATTCTGAATTTTAGTCCAGATGACTTTCTTGTGACAAATAACTCACAAGAAAATGTTCAGCTCCATTGGAGCCCTGGATCAGTACTGTTCTGTTTAACCTCTTACATAATCAACACACAATGGAGGAAACACACATCTCACTTGAGCATAGTGCTACACCAAACTCAAACCACTAGCACCCAGTGTCATTTTAAATTCTTAAACAGTGTTCCAGTTTTAAACTTGTCTTTAGAACTTGTTAGCAAAAGTTTTACAATTAAACATATATGCATATTCATGACGTGTAGTGATTAAACGTGGAAAAGTGGAGAGGGAGTAAGGCTTGGATCAAGGTCCAAGAAGGGCAGTGATTAAAGCTTCAAGTCGCCAGCAACTAACTTCATACTTCTCTGACTTTAGTCACCTGCAAAACCAAGGCAAGCCCCGGTTTGCATTTAAGCTATTTTATGAAGTTTTTCATTTGTTCACCACTATGGGTCAAAGTTTGTATGTGCATTAGGTCAAGGATGTTTTATACTCCACTTGCATAACCAAAAATGAACCCTGAGGTCAAGGGTAGAAAAGTGTGTCACCGCTGTAGAATAATGCCGTGTTAAATAGCTTAGGACCTCCGGTAGATGTCGAGTAGTTGGAATCTACTCGCGAGCTTTAGTTCAGGATTACATGGATGCAGTTGGAAAAGAGGCAAACTAAAGTTTATATTTCTAAAGATGAGACCGGGCAGGAGGGTTAGGCAGCGACAAGACGAGGTCTTGGCCGAGTAGCTCTGGCTGTGTCGGTTAAGGACCGATGCGTGTGCGGCACCCATGAGCAAGTATTAAGTTGTGTACCGGATGCTTACTGATATATGGGAACCAGGAAACCGATGTACCAGATTCACTGGATTGTAGAGGCATACCACATCGTCTCGTTAGACCTATGAGCCCGAGACGGCGCGACCGGTTCTACAGTCTAGTGTCCTGATAAAGGTTGCCACATACGACGTAATGAAGGACGCTAGATTTGGGTCTTCAGAGGCGGGCGTATGTGTCGAGTTATCCGGGTAGTGTTTGATTCGAATCACCGTCCCTCGCGGTTATTGAGTACCGCTTGCTCACTGTGTTGTGACGTAGTAAGCAAGTTGTGTGGAAACAGTTTGCAAAGTTTTAATTGCTGCTATGATTATTATAAATTGCATGAGAACCCTGTTTGAAGTAGAGATAGAGCAGACTAAAGTTATTTTTCCATCTTGGGACAAGTAACATTGGAATGAAGCGTTTCTTGTTTGATTGTGGAGTTCCAATGTTGCTGGGCGCAAGGTCACTACTATTATGGCTAAAATCTTAAAGTTAAGGATGAACTCGTAGGCGAGTCTTTTCGCAAATTACACTATTATGTCTTAAGTTACCCTCATTTAGAGTTGCATGCTTTAGGAGAGACGGTTAAGTCTTGCTGAGCCTTTGTGCTCACTCTTGTTATATGAGTTGTTTTGCAGGTTAATACGATGCTATAAAGAAGGTTGTCCGGTGAGACTCGGAAACATCCGAGTCATGTTACACATGGAGGACCTAGCCGCTGCCATGTCTTCGTGTTGCTAGCGAGAGGAGTCCGCGGGCTGGACCTCTTCTCGAGTGCTTCTTTGTTATTCGACGTGAGCTATTCATAGACTTCCGCTGTAGCTATTTTATGTAAACTATTTACAAAGAACAATTGTAAGCTTCCGCTTTTGATTTATGTAATACAGTGTTCCTTATATGAGTGCTGTTGGGTGCCGCATAACACGGAACCACCCAATGCGATTCCCGGGCGAGGTGCCCCGTCCCCGTGAACCGGGACGGCGGGGGCCCTGTCAGCGTGGTATCAAAGCCGCATTGGTAATAGCACACGGAATAAGGATCGTATTACGACAAAAATTTAGGATACGGTGAGGAAACGATATTAGGCCCACATAAGGACTATAGTAGTATAGTTACTTAAGTGGCATGAATTACATATGTGTTAATTCTGAATTTTGATTATGTAACGACGCACCTACGTTCAGGTAAGAATGGTAAGGAACGCCACCGAAAGCGGTTCAATTTCGGTTAGCTCCCCTGACGAGGAATGTGGTTCAGGGATAGGTCTCACAGCTTGGTGTGAGACGTTAATATGAAGCTCTTGGACTCTTCATGTTCCTGAGTTCATATGGAACGCTGATCCCTAGCATGCATTAGGCAAGTAAGTGCAGACCCCATCGTGTGGTCAGTAACGCGATAGTGTGTTCATCTGGAAATAGCCCAGGAGGACATACGCAGCGCTTGCCATCGGCGTGCCCTGCAGGGCAGTAGGTGGTATCCGTTGTGTTGATAACATTCCCAACTGTGACGACCCATTCATGATATACTCGGGTTCCCCGTCGTGTGGTGTAAAAACACGATCACGAACCTTGAGACGTGGCTTAACTCAAGGACGGCCGTATGACAATGACACCGGCGTTTGTATTTACTTTCAAATATGGAACCGCCTGAAATGAAACAACCTTTGAGTGCACCACTATAGAGTGATCTTCTGCAGGTACTAACCACGTACGTATCCCGAGTGACACACGTTTGCGAGAGACCATCTTAGTGCCACTGATAACACGAATATGCCGGTATAATCCGGTTAGGATTTTCCTTTTGGTGAGGAACATAGTACCGACATGTTTCTTACGGTGCATCGATACCGTACTACACTTAATAACCTCTTCCCTATGAAGAAATTATTCATGAACTAACTTTAAACTAACAATGGAAGTTTGAAACAAGTATTAGTTACTGAACTCTAATCTTGAGCTAAGATTCAAATGAGAGCATGACTAGGCTTCAAAGATTTCAAAAACAGAGTGCTCTGTTTCTGGCAGGAATTCTTACTGGATTTTAACAGAGCATAACTCTGAGTAGCTTGAGCCAATTAAGGTGTATGATACAGATCTGGAAAGATGTTAAAGTGCTCTAAAACTTCTTTGTAGACCCCCAGAGCAAAATCACACGTTAAGTTGATGAAAAGTCCAGTTGAAAGCAAACTGTTCAGAACCAGGACAATAGCAAAAACCTCTCTGGACCTTTCCGTTTTTAAGCCATAACTTCCTGTATAAAAATCCTTAAGGAGTCGATGATACACCGTTGGAAAGGTTATGAAATGTGCAACATTGTTGTAGTTCAGAGTTTGCACAGATTCTTATTGTAGTTTCATATACAACTGTGATTAAAGTAGCCACATACCAAGGTGATGCTGGCAAATTTTATCCAGGAATTCTGTCAAATTTGAGCAATCATAACTTTTGATCCAGAGATGATCTAGAGGCATATAAATACTCGTTGGAAAGATACTGAAGTTTACTAAAACTTTGCCATTGGACTCGAATCATGAATCTGTAGTTAACTTGATAAATTTTTGGAGTTTGTGTGAACTGGTCAGGGTAGTCCAGCTGATTAGTTTAGCGTACTTAAGATTTGTTTAAACATGAATGTGGTTATGATTTCTTAAAATTCATGACATATTCACGTTTTAATTATCTTTACTCACTACTGAGATAGAATTTTGATTAACTCAAAATTTTGTTTCGTGCAGTATGGTACACGCACACTCTCAAATGGAGCTTGGAGGTTCCAGTCGAGGTGGGAATGACTCGACTTCATCACCAGAGCCATCGCCAACCGGATTGGCTGAAATTATGGCAAGAATGAATGAAACTCTCCAAACTCTAGTTCAGCAAGGAATAAATAGAGAAGCTCAACATCACATACCAACCCAGAGCACTTATCTGGATTTCTTGGCCACACAACCGCCGGTATTCTCTGAGGCGGCTGACCATTGTGAAGCAAATCACTGGTTACGTGTCATTGAGTCCAAGTTTGGGTTGATCCAATGTGATGAATTCTCGAAGACTCTATATGCCGCTCAGCAGCTTCACGGCTTTGCTGGAGCATGGTGGGCAGACTACCTTGCTGTCCAACCAGCAGGGCATCGTGTCACATGGGCGGAGTTCCAAGCTGCATTTCGTGCTCGTTTCATTCCTACGGGCATAATGCAAACCAGCCTGGATGAATTCTGGAGTCTGAAGCAAGGGGACATGAGTATGCGAAGGAATTCAATCGCTTAGCTCAATATGTCCCTGACTATGTGAAATCACCATCCTTGAAGGGTTATCATTTTTACCGAGGGCTGACTGCTAGGCTGCGATGTGAATTGGCTCAAGTTAGCCAAGAGAATTTTGATGAGTTTGTTAGCTGTTCTATCACTCAGGAATATTATTCCAATCTCTACCTTAAAAAAAAAGAGGGAGAGAGACTCGTCACACGATGAATGCAATCACCTACCTCAGAAGTATCGGTGGGTAATCTGTTCACCTTCCGGTCGAGAGGTTCCACAAAGAGTGCAGTCATTCTTGGAGTATGACGACTCGTATACTCCACAGAGGTCTTATTCACCTCCACCGCAGAAGCAACTTATTTCTCTTGCATCTCAGTATCAACAAGGTGCACCAGAAGGTTATTTCCCTCAAGATGCTGAAAATGATCACAGTGAATTCTCAGCTGAACTGAGTAGTGTCCCAATTCATATTGACAATGAACTCAACGTCAATGAAGCAACTGAACCGAGCAGCAACATTTTGTCTGCGGGTCCAGTTCCAAAGAGTGATCTTGGACAGCGAAGAAAAGCCATGTCCAAAGTGGGAACAATTAATTATGTGTCAGTCAATGATCTGCCAAAGGGAGGTCCTGTTCTTGCCGGCAGGTTCACCTTAAATGACAAGCCGGTTGTCATTTTATTCGACTCTGGTGCAACACATAACTTCATTAGCAGGGCGACAGTGATCCGGGATCAGATCTCCACAACTATCACAAAAGGTTCTTACCTTATTCATTCGCCAGGTGGAGACATATCGACTAATGAAGTCGTTTCTCGAGCACCACTTTGTTTGGGTGGAAAAATTTATCCCACCACCCTCATTATTCTCGAAGACCAAGGAATCAATGCCATATTGGGAATATCATGGTTGACCTTCCATAAGGCTGTTCTGGACATCGAGAACAGGAGTGTTCACTTGGACTCTCCACTTCACAGGCGTCAGACATTGTATCTCGGCGAAGCAGTTTCCAAAGTCCCGGAAGTATGTAATGCCGAGGCTTGCAAGTTAGAAGACATTCCGATAGTCCGTGAATATCCGGACGTGTTTCCCGAAGATCTTCCAGGCTTACCACCTGAGCGCGAGATGGAATTCAAAATTAAGTTGATACCGGGAACCATGCCGATCTCTCGGAGACCATATAAAATGGCTCCGAATGAATTAGCTGAACTGAAGGAGCAACTCAAGGATCTGATGGACAAGGGGTTTATTCGTCCAAGCTCATCACCATGGGGTTGCTCGGCTTTATTTGTGAAGAAGAAGGATGAGACGCTAAGGCTATGCATCGATTATCGTCCTTTAAATGCTGTGACAATAAAGAACAAGTATCCACTACCAATAATTGATATTCTCTTTGATCAGCTAGTGGGTGCTAAAGTCTTCTCCAAGATGGACTTAAGGTCAGGATATCATCAAATCAAGATTCGAAAGGAAGATATCCCGAAAACAGCATTCTCGATAAGATAGGGACTCTATGAGTATCTTGTCATGTCATTCGGGTTGACCAATGCTCCGGCTCACTTTATGTATCTTATGAACTCGGTGTTCATGCCGGAGCTGGATCAGTTCGTCGTGGTATTCATTGACGACATTTTGGTCTATTCCAAATCAGAAGAGGAACACACTAAACATTTGCATATTGTGCTCCAATGCTTGAGAGATCATAAGCTCTATGCAAAGTTTAGTAAATGTGAATTCTGGATCAACCAAGTGCCGTTTCTTGGACATATTATTTCAGCGGAAGGCATTGCTGTTGATCCAGGCAAGATTGAACAAGTGCTGAAATGGAAGTCTCCAACATCAGTCCATGAAGTTCGTAGCTTCTTGGGTTTGGCGGGATATTAATGGAGGTTCATCCCGAGCTTCTCAAAAATCTCCAAACCTATGACTGAGCTACTGAAAAAGGGCGTCAAATATGATTGGAGCAAGCCATGTGAGGAAGCTTTTCAGACGTTGGTGAAGCACCTCACAACAGCCCCGGTTCTAGCTCAACCGGATATAACCAAGCCTTTTGATGTTTATTGTGTTGCATCCGGCATCGTGCTTGGTTGTGTACTCATGCAAGGAGGACGCGTAGTCGCATATGGATCACGGCAATTAGAATCATGAGCAACATTATCCAACTCATGATCTTGAGCTTGCTGCCATGGTATTAGCTTTGAAAATGTGGAGACATTACCTATTGGGAAATCTGGTTCATCTCTACACTGACCACAAAAGTTTGAAGTACATATTCACTCAGAAAGAGTTGAATATGCGACAATGGCGATGGTTGGAGCTGATCAAGGACTATGAGATTGAAATTCATTATCATCCGGGCATAGCAAATGTGTTTGCCGATGCACTCAGCCGGAAATGTCATATTCATAATATGACCAATACGCCGATAGAAGAGGAAGAACCAAGTCTCTACGTGGTTCCATATGGAGCTCTACATAATCTAGCTCTCATACCCACAATAAGAGAGGAGGTTATGGAAGCTCAAAATAAAGACAAGGGCATGGCTCATATCAAAAGGAGGTTGAAGGACGGGGAGATGAAATGTTTCTGGTTAGATGATGAAGATACCCTATGGTTCAAGGACCGGATAGTCGGAAGAAAATTTTGGATGAGGCTCACTTATCCAAATTTTCTATTCATCCGGGCAGCAATAAAATGTACCAAGACCTCCGGAAGAAGTTTTGGTGGACACGTATGAAACATGAAGTTTCCAAGTACGTTTCAGAATGTGATACGTGTCGAAGAGTTAAGGCCGACCATGTGAAGAAGTCGGGCCTGTTGCAACCGCTACAAATACCGGCATGGAAGTGGGAAGACTTGAGTATGGATTTCATCGTTGGGTTGCCGATGACCTCCCACCACCATGATTCGATTTGGGTAATCATTGACCGATTAACCAAATTGGCACGTTTCATTCCGGTGCATACCAGATACACCGCCAAGCAGTATTCAGAGTTATACATAGCACGGATCTTGTGCCTACATGGAGTTCCCCGGACGATCATCTCCGATCGAGGCACGTTGTTTGTTGCTCGTTTCTGGGAGCAGCTACACACATCCTTGGGAACCAAATTGATTCGAAGCTCTGCGTATCACCCTCAAACCGATGGGCAAAGTGAGATGGTGAATCAAATACTTGAAGATATGCTGAGAGCATGTGCCATCCACCATGGTAAGAGCTGGGATGATCACTTACTGTTGGCAGAGTTCTCATATAACAACGGGTATCAATCAAGTATATGAAGCTCTCTACGGTCGGAAGTGCCGCACACCCTTGAACTGGTGTGAATCCGGCGAGAGAGTTATTTACGGGATTGATCTCGTAAATGAGGCTGAAGAGCGGATAAGGCTTATTCAAGCAAATCTTAAAGCCGCTCAGTCCAGGCAAAAGAGCTATGTGGATAAGAGACGTCGTCCTCTGGAAATTCAAGTTGGGGACCACGTATATCTCCGCGTATCTCCTATGAAGGGCATTCACCGATTCGGAGAGAAAGGAAAATTAGCTCCACGTTTTATCGGTCCCTTCGCCATCATTGAATGGTGTGGACCCGTGGCGTACCGTTTGGAGTTACCGGTAGCCTTAGCCGGAGTTCATAACGTCTTCCGCATATCTCAGTTGCGGAATTGTTTGAAAGTTCAAACGGAGATTCTCATGGAAGGCATAGCCGATTTGAAGCCGGACCTCACATATGTTGAACATCCAACCCGGATAATTGATGAAAAGACTCGCGAGACCAGAAATCGGACGCTGCGATTTTTCAAGGTACTATGGGAAAATCACACGACCGATGAAGCTACATGGGAAAGCGAGGAATATTTACAACGCAATTATCCGGAGTTGTTAGAGGCTTATATTTAATAGTTGTCCTCTCCACGTTATCCTTAATCATGAATCTTGGGACGAGATTCTTTTCAAGGGGGGAGGAATGTAAAAGTCCCAAAAACATGTAAATGCAAAACTTGAGTTGTGAATAAAGCTGAGTATAATTTCAAGGTTTGGGACTTGCAAAAACTTTTCTGAACATGAGAAGATGGTCATGAGCAAGCACATGCCTTCAAGTTTCCTTTTTATTTCAAATGATCATGTGACTCCAAAGGTGTCCATTTCCAAAATGAGGGTTCCAAACTATTGGTTCAAAACCCTCAATTGCAGGGGCAATCTCAAGAGTCAGATGGCATATATGAATTCATCAGGTCCAAATTATGAGGAAGGCAAATTTTGAGCAAATTTGGAGGTGCTTTGATATGTATATCAAAGAGACTTGTAAATTTCATTGAAATTTGAATTCAAATTTGAAACTGAAGTAAAAGATGACCAATTGCCAATTGGCCTTTGAATTTGAGCTCTTCATAGCTGAATTTGCAATGTGCCAAGAGATATGTGTGAGAGTTTTGGGGGATAAGAAGAGGGGTGGACTCCACATGTCATTGGGAGGAGACTTACAACCAAAGGAAACCGGTGCTTCTGTTCAGACCGAGCTCGGGGCAATCGACCGCAGGTCGACACCGAGACACACGGGGAGGCCACCTCCTGGTTTCAGCTCGTGCTGGAGACCTGCTCGATGTCTCACTGTGCCCTCATCCGTCCACGCAGCGAGCTGTTCGGTCACAAAACCGCCACCCCGAGCCCCTGTTCTGCTCCCTCCCGAGAAAACGAGCCGCCGGCGCCGCGTCTGTTCTCCTCGATCGTGATCCACCGTCGCTCCCCAGCTGCTCGAGCTATCAACACGAAAAGGGAGCGCCAGCATGTGTACAAGAGTTCCCTCAGCTCAGCTCCGACGTCCGGGGCTTCTGTTGGCCGTATTTAAAGATCAACGCCGAAGCCGAGGTGCAAACGGTGGAAACTGACGTCGGGCTCGCGTGGGCAGCCTAGACCAGGCACATCCACGCCCGAGCAAGGACATCCCCGGACGCGCCGGTGAACCGTGCTGCTCACCTCCAAACCTCAAGCAAAGCCGTGAACCACCGAGCGAGAATTCGGGAAAACTTCGCCGGCGGCCAGAAACCGATGATCCGTTATGAAAACCCAAAATTCTCAGTTGTTCTTCGTTCTTAGATCATCAAATCATGCACAAATAAACTAGACTGGCTATTGATAAGATCCCCTTCACGACCCTAGCTAGAAACCTCGTGTTAGCAGCCAATTTTGAGCTTTCCGATCGGCGGCCATGGCGGGGACGCTCGGGCACACGGTGAATCTCAACTTTCCGCCGTTTCCGAGCCACGTTGAGGCCTTGCCGAGCTAGCCTGTCCTCCACTGATGCTTTAGAGCAAATCCTCCGAGCTTTTGGCGGGCTAGGGTGCTCGGACCATGGCGCCGAAGCCTCACCGAGGTGTGCGCACGTCGCCGACCGATTTCCGGTCACCGGCAGCCCGAGAGCACCACACCAATGAATTCCTCGTAGCTGGAAACCCCCAGGCTGCGAGTACCGAGCCAAAAAGCGGTCGGGAAGCCGACTTCGGCAAGCTCCGACGAGACTCCGGCGAGGGAGCAGCGCGGGAGGGAAAAACCAGCCCGAGGAGGAAGACGACCGGCGGGCCCCACGTGTCAGCGACGGAAGATTTAATATGCTGATCGGCTGCGGCTCTGGGATCCAGTATGGCTGCAAGGGAAGGGGTCTGTGGCCCCGTGTGGTTCAGCTCCAGAAGTTGACACGTGTGTGATGGACCCACGGTCAGAGTTTGAACATTTCCCGATATAATTTGAATTCCAGATTCAGTTCAAACTTAGTAACCTCATAACTTTTGCTACGAAGTTCCAAATTTAATTATTCAAATTGGGTTGGATTCAGGATGAAAAGATCTATCCAAATATGCAACCCAATTTGCATGAAAACCAATAGAAAATTCTGGAAAAATCTTTAAATCTTTTCAGCAAAAGAATTTTAGAGGGAGTTTGGTTCATCCAAAAATCTCCATATTCTGCCAGAATATTCTGTAGGCTATTAATGAACTCCTGTAAAAGTTTCAGCTCATTTGGAGTTGATTTGGTTAGGGTAATCCTGATTTCAAATTTCTGTATTCAAATGAATACAGAAACATTTTCAGGGAATTTCCAAAACTTGGAAATTCAGTTCTGGGCATTCCTTAACTACAAAATTCCTAGGAAAATTCATGCATGCTCCCTGAGATATGTATGAAATTTTAGTTCACTTTAATTTCCATGAAAGTGCAAATTTATTCAGAATTAATTTCTTTTTGCCTAAATGCTTAGGGAATTATTCTGAGTGATCTACTCAGTGAAATATTCTGAATTTTGGTCCAGATAACTTTCTTGTGACAAAGAACTCAAAAGAAAAGTTTCATCTCCATTGGAGACCTGGATCAGTACTGTTCTGTTTAACCTCTTACATAATAAACACACAAGGGAGGAAACACACATCTCACTTGAGCTAGTGCTACACCAAACCCAAACCACTAGCACCCAGTGTCATTTTAAATTCTTAAACAGAGTTCTAGTTTTAAACTTGTCTTTAGAACTTGTTAGCAAAAGTTTTACAATTAAACATATATGCATATTCATGACGTGTAGTGACTAAACGTGGAAAAGTGGAGAGGGAGTAAGGATTGGATCAAGGAACAAGAAGGGCAGTGACTAAAGCTTCAAGTCGCCAGCAACTAACTTCATACTTCTCTGACTTTAGTCACCCGCAAAACCAAGGCAAGCCCCGGTTTGTATTTAAGCTATTTTATAAAGTTTTTCATTTGTTTACTACTATGGGTCAAAGTTTGTACGTGCATTAGGTCAAGGATGTTTTATACTCCACTTGCATAACCAAAAATGAACCCTGAGGTCAAGGGTAGAAAAGTGTGTCACCACTGTAGAATAATGCCGTGCTAAATAGCTTAGGTCCTCCGGTAGAAGTCGAGTAGTTGGAATCTACTCGCGAGCTTTAGTTCAGGACTACATGGGTGCAGTTGGAAAAGAGGCAAACTAAAGTTTATATTTCTAAAGATGAGACCGGGCAGGAGGGTTAGGCAGCGACAAGACGAGGTCTTGGTCGAGTAGCTCTGTCTGTGTCGGTTAAGGACCGATGTGTGTGCGGCAACCATGAGCATGTATTGAGTTGTGTACCGGATGCTTACTAATATATGGGAACAAGGAAACCGATGTACCAGATTCACTGGATTGTAGAGGCATACCACATCGTCTCGTTAGACCTATGAGCCCGAGACGGCGCGACCGGTTCTACAGTCTAGTGTCCTTAGAAAGGTTGCCACATACGACGTAATGAAGGACGCCAGATTCGGATCATCAGAGGCGGGCGTATGTGTAGAGTTATCCGGGTAGTGCTTGATTCGAATCACTGTCCATCGCGGTTATTAAGTACCAGTTGCTCACTTTGTTGTGACGTAGTAAGCAAGTTGTGTGGAAACAGTTTGCAAAGTTTCAATTGCTGCTATGATTATTATAAATTGCATGAGAACCCTGTTTGATGTAGAGATAGAGCAAACTAGTTATTTTTCCACCTTTGGACAAGTAACATTGGAATGAAGCATTTCTTGTTTGATTGTGGAGTTCCAATGTTGCTGGGCGCAAGGTCACCACTATTATGGCTAAAATCTAAAAGTTAAGGATGAACTCATAGGCGAGTATTTTCGCAAATTACAGGATTAGGTCTTAAGTTACCCTCATGTAGAGTTGCATGCTTTAGGAGAGACGGTTAAGTCTTGCTGAGCCTTTGTGCTCACTCTTGCTATATGAGTGATTTTGCAGGTTAATACGACGCTATAAAGAGGGTTGTCCGGTGAGACTCGGAAACGTCCGAGTCATGTTACACATGGAGGACCTAGCCGCTGCCATGTCTTCGTGTTGCTAGCGAGAAGAGTCCGCGGGCTGGACCTCTTCTCGAGTGCTTCTTAGTTATTCGACGTGAGATGTTTATAGACTTCCGCTGTAGCTACTTTATGTAAATTATTTACAAAGAACAATTGTAAGCTTCCGCTTTTGATTTATGTAATACAGTGTTCCTTATATGTGTGCTGTTTGGTGCCGCATAACACGGCACCACCCAATGCGATTCCAGGGCGAGGTGCCCCATCCCCGTGAACCGGTACGGCGGGGGCCCTGTCATGATACGGACAGTAATGCTGGGACGCCGAGGAAACGCGAGGCGGTCAGGTGGAGGCTGCGTTTTCTGTCGTGCGTACGAGAGCAGGGCACGGCTGTGGTGTGTGCAGAGATGGGGTTCCTTCGTGAGCAAGGAGGCACCGAAGCTGGTCGCCAGCATGACGGCAAACCGAGGAGGTGGCGATCGGGATGGCTCGGTGGCGTCCGCTGAAGAGCCCCGAAGAACAGAGCTCGCGTGTGAGTTGGTTCACTCGGAGAGTATGACTGACATGTAGGCCCACTTCTCCCCTCTAATTCTTTTCTTTTGTTTTTTCTGCAAATATCTCAGCTACTCACAATTAAATTGTAAACATAGCCACCAAGTAATGAGATGAATTTGAATTCTTCAAATTGGAGTTGGTTTGGATAAATTTGATTCACACTTGAATTTGAATTTCAAATTCAGTTTTGAATTAATTCAAATATAGCTCCCGACAAGATGAACTCAATGATGATGAAAATTGGTGGAGTAACTCAGAAAAATGTGCTGAGTAAGAATATGAATCCATATTTTGAATTCAGATGATGAAAGTAGCTTAAATTTGAATTTGCATTCAAATTAGCCCTTTTTACAATTGGATCCAAAAATGCCTCAAAAAGGTTTGGATTGGCATAAAACTTGGCATGAGTATTCCTCATAATGTTTAGGGCGTAATGGTGAGCTCAGCCACTCATGTTTACATGTGTGAAATCCTAGTTTTGGATTTGTGAGTTTTTCCTCTAATCATCTATTGCTGGTGGTTACTTGCTCTTAACATGTGTGCATGAGATCACCACAAGAGAAGCTGTGGTGTGATGATGTGATGAACACTTAAGCAAGTGAAATCTTGGGATTTTACATCCCCCCTTAAAAGAATCTCGTCCCGAGATTACAGAAAGAAGAGACGAAGATGTGAGAGGAATTACCTGTGATTAGACACCATGAAATCCGGGTGGTTTGAGCGAAGGAAATCTTCACTCTCCCATGTCGCTTCCTCAGCGGTGTGTGTAACACCCAAAAGTTTCGAAAACTCAAAAGAGAAATTTAGGACGTGATGCTTGGGCGAAAATTCAAAAGTTGGAATTGGAATTCAAATTTGAAGTGGGGAAACAGAAAAGAAAAGGAAAAGAAAATGCAGAACGGGCAACTGGGCTGAAACCCGCCAAGCGGCCCAAATCAGCCGTGCCCCAGCTCCCTCTCCTCCTCTCACTGCTGCACGGGCTCCAGCTGTCAGCTCCTTCTCTCCCAACCGTCGCCGATTCTCCCGTGCCGATCGCTGCCTCCCTCGTCCAATATTCGCACCCCGGCCATGATCTCAGACGTCAGCGCTGGTACCGCACGTTCCCAACCTCCATGACCTCGGTTCCATAGGATTTATAAGCTACGAGGGCCCCTCGGACCCTCTCCGCTCGCAACCGCATTCCGTCGGTAAGTGCCGCCGCCGAAGCCTAAAATTCGCCCCGGTTATCGCTTTTCCTTCGAGTCTAACCAGCCTCACCGCTTCCCAGGAACTCCGTTGACCCCTCAGCACCGACGGTGAGAAGAATCCTCACCGGAAGACTCGACCCCGTCGCACACCAGTGAGCAACTGCCGCCCCTCGTCGTTGCATCGTTAAATTCCTATTCCTCTGCCCTTACTGATCCTCCAGTTTGCCTTGACGTGTTGTCACGCAGCTCTCGAGCAAGAAAAACCCCAGAGGTCCCATGCCTAAATGCTCGGCTGACGATCACCGATGAGCTCCGCCGGTCTACGTCGCCGCTGACCGCCTTCCAAGACCTCCGAGTTCAAGAGAACCGCCAAGGTGAAGCCCCCTGCCCCCCTCCTTTGAATGTGCAAATAAAATGAAGGTCTAGGGCTGGTAGACGAGTTTTCGCGGAAATCCAGCAAGCTCACCGCCTCCCACTGCCGTGCGCCGCCGGATAGCTGCCCGCTCCTGATGGGGTGACGTGGCTCGCTGCGAAGCGTCCATTTTAAATTGTAAGGCCACGAATAGATCGGTGTGTACCCCTTCGGCGATCTAATCCGAGCCCTATGTTTTAAATCCGACGGCCCACATTTAAAGCACCGATTCCCGCCGGGAATTAAGCGCGCTACCCACTGGGATTATTCAGAAAGCGCGCGCTAGCCCCTGGATCTTCTGATTTAGCCCCTGGACTTCCTGAAAACTATGCAGACCAGTGTAGAAAGCTGATCTAGCCCCTGGATAATTAGAAAATTAGGAAAAACTTTCTGTTTTACATGGTTAGGCCCCTGAACTTTAAGAAAATAAGATTGTGGACCCTGCAGTGGTGTATATTTGCACTTCAATCCCTGTAGAACACCTGATTTAGAAATTTAAGCATTTGAGTATGATTTAAATTCAAATAGGGATACAAACACATGTGCAATTTCAGTTTAAACTTTCCTAGCACTTTGAAAACAATTGGAATAATCTAAGAACTGGTTTTAATTTGCAAATGAAATCTGAAAGTGCCACTTAAATTCTGTTATTGTAGAAAATTCATTCTTAGGCATCAAACAATTCTGAAATATGTGTTCAAAATGAATCTAAAATGATCTTAACATATAAAAAGTCTTAAAATATTATGTTTTGGTATTTTTGAGCAATATATATTCTGTATGTGTGTTATCTTTGCTGTTTTAATGCTGAAATCCACTTTTAGGCATAGGAATAACTCTGAAAATATGAGAAGAATATGTACACGTTTAAGAAATGTCATATAAGGATTATTGAACATAAAGTTTGAAATTAAAAGCTGATTAGGAGATCTGAAAAATCCTGTTTAGGGATGGAATATACAAGTTTATGCAAAGGTTGTAACTAATGGAGTGAAGCAATGTGTATGTATGTATGACTTGCACGAGTGTATGTGTGAATGATTGCTTATGGAATGTTATTTTCCTTTGCTATGGGGATGTTGGCATGAGTAGAACCAGCCCTAGAGCCGGTTCTCACTTTCCAGGATCAAGACTTTCCATTCCTGGAGCAGCAGGAAGAAGGCAAGTGTCTAACCACTTTGATCCCAAGCTAGGATGTGTAGTTAGAGTTATTTGCATTGTCATATGAAATATGGAATCCATGTTAGGCAGTTTCCATAGATTTTCATTGCCATATATTTCCTTGTAGCCTGGGTTGGGAGTTATTTATTATGTTATTTTTTGTACTACTCATCCTTAGCCATGCTTAGATCGGGATAAATGGGATATGATATCACCACCTTGATTATTTACCCTTGAATGGAATATTATTAATTCTGCTAGAGGTAGGAGTCTAGGCAAGCTGGATGCTTTGGTTGGTGCTACGTGCATAAGACTCGGGTTTGTGTTTAGTGCTTGCCTGGGTTCTAAGGACCGGTTCATGGAGCATGTAACCTGGCTTTACCGTGCCAACCACATGCTGAGATGGGGCAGCTTGGCCAATTAATTAGGTGTCTTTCTGACGTAGTGTCGGTGTTTGGATGGTGCAGGGAATAGGTGTCAGCTGGACTACCATAGGAACCGCAAGGCTCAAGAGGGGGCCACTGCAGCGGGGGTTGAAGCCTCCTAAATGCTGTTAGGGGTGAAACCTCAATGGGCTCATACTCGTTGGGAATCCCTTTGTAAAGGCCTCGTAGTGATCTCCTGGCTACACACCTGGGAAGTGTGAACGTGGTTCGCGGCCACAGGCATAATGGAGGTTTTTAGTCCACCCGGCAACGAGGGATGAAATCACTACATGTGGGTACAGTGGTGCAAACTCTCTAGAGTCAAAACTATCATGACAGCCGTGCTCACGGTCAAGAGTGGCTTGGAGTTATTCATGATTAGATAATGATGAATTGAGAGGTTGTAGATGTTAAGCGGGGAGCTTAACAGTGGGTTTGGGTGTATGGGGCTGGGATCACTTCACTTATGTAGTAGTGTAGGTGTCAAATAAGCTTAGGAGATAGGTATTAATCGCGTAGTGCTTTCACCATATGTTCAGCCTTTCCTTGTTCGAGCCTGCATGACATTAATTTCCCACACTTGTTGAGTACCTATGGTACTCAAGCTTGCTTTTCGTTGGTTCTACTTGCTTCTCAGGCCAAAGAAATGAAGTGGTGTACAACAATGAAGACTTTGTTCCTGAAGAAGGGTTCTAGGTTCACGTAGTCCCCCGGGCAACGCCTATGACGGAGCCCACAAGACCATATTTCCGCTGCTTTGTTTACTTTCATGTTATGAACATTTTATCGTCCTCTGAGACGCTATGTAAGACTTATTTGTATTCGAATACCTGGCTTGTAATATTATGATGTTTCACTATTTGTCGACATGTTTGAGAAAATGATCCTGGCATACATGTGGGAATCACTTGGTTGTTCTTCGGAAAAACCAGGTGTGACAGAAGTGGTATCAGAGCCAAGGTTTCCCGTAGGAACGTGAACCTAGGTAGAAACAGACGTGTTTAAGGACATTATGTTCCTAAAAACTATTTTACAAAATGTATGGGGTAAAAGTGTTTGTTAATATTGTTCCTCTATTTGTTCATCTTGTATTAACTATTATTTAAAATAGAGTATTTAGTTGATTATTATCTAACTTGATTTTTAAATATTTTATGTTTTAGATGGTTCGCATGATCCGCACCGCTCGCAAGTCTACCGAAGGAAGAGTCCCTGTAGCTGCACCTGCTTTGAGGGAGGAGAACCACCGTGTGACCTACCACTCTCATGGGTTAGGCATAGGGGGCTTGCTGCGCCGTCTTTGATGTATGCTCCACATCGCTGGCAACACCGGCATGCCGATCGTACACTACAGCTCTACCAAGACAATTCGCGCAGAGCGCGAAGAGTGGAGCTCAGAGATGAGGATCTTCCACGACAACAGGTTGCTCAAGATCCACCACTCACCAGCTTGTCGAGCGACACAGGCCGATGCTGAGAAGGATGTCACTTGGGAGGCCATTACGTCTCAGAGTTACATCAACCGTGGCCACCTGGATAGGACCGAGTACATGTATGTTCTCCACCGTGAGAGTGGCACCGTGGAGTATAAGTACCCGCCGATCCAGGAGGGAAGTAATCACGACCACATGGATATGTGCTTGGAGGATGCAGCTATGCTTAGCACTAGACTGCAGGAGTGCCAGCAGGAGCTTCAGGATGTCCGTGACACCCTGAAGAATACTGAGGCTACACTTCGTGCTTGCATGAGAGTGATGGAAAGGGGAGATCAGAACGAGCTGTATGTTTCAGAGAATGACTCCTGGACGCCTGATTCCCCAGACCGCAGGGCGAACAAGCGTCGTCACACTTCTCCACCAGCCGCTTCTCCACCTAGAGCTGAGTCAGGGGGCAGCCGCAACGAAGATGAAGACCTCGATGAGCCAGCTTAGTGATGCAAGTCGTTTAGAGTCATTTCCCTTTAATCTAGTATTTCATCGAGTAGTTGCGTCAAGAACCTATCTATTTGCTTATTAATGTGTGGTGTGTGACGTGAGTTGTGGAAGCCATGGGCACTTGTCCACGACCTCGTCTTTATGTTTGCATTTTCTTTCGTGTGAGACATTGTGATGAATAGTTTGCATTTTTTTCGTATGAGACATTGCTATTAAAAGTTTGTGTGAAAATTTCTGAGTTGTCTAAATCTCTAATGTTCCAAAAGTTTAAATTTATGCAAGCTACATGGAAGTTAATACGTAATGATTAAGTTGATATTTGGCTATTCATGATAGATGGCCAGAAGAGGAAGAGGTTGTGGTGCCAACCAATACAACAACAATGAGGCCACCAACCCTCCCATTCCTATAGGGCAAGGCAGGGGTGGTCGCCGAGGAGGGGCTGATCCAATTCACCAAATGCTCGACATCCAAAATCAGCTCATCCAGAATTTGACTCAAGTGGTGCCAAACTTACATCAAGCTCCACTGCAACAGGCTGCCCCACGTCAACCAAGGTTGAGTGAGTTTCTAGGAACTCAACCCCCGAAGTTTGCTAGTGCTGCTGATCCCTTGGAGGCAGATGATTGGCTAAAGACCATTGAAAACAAGATGAGGATCATACAATGTCAAGGGAATGAGAGGGTGCTGTTTGTCTCTCACCAACTGCACGGACCCGCGGCTGACTGGTGGACCACCTACGTAGCAGCCCACGGTGACCCCAAGAACATAACTTGGGAGGAGTTCAAGCGCAGCTTCCGCAACCACTACATTCCAAGGGGAGAACTCAATAACAAGAGGAAGGAGTTCCTCGGGCCCCAATAGGGCAACATGACAGTGAGAGAATACCTCACCAAATTCACCCAGCTGTCCCGCTATGCACCAAGGGACATCGAAACTGATGAGCCAAAACAGGACAGCTTTATGGAAGGGCTCACCATGGAGATGCAATGTGCAATGTCCTCCAACGAATATGATAGCTTCCAAAAGATGGTGGACAGGGCATTTATTGTGGAGAGGAAGATGAAGGCCCTAGAGAATGAACACAAGAGAAATATGGGATGGCCATATCAAGCTTCGAGCAGTAACACACACCCACGTCTTGCACAGAAGCCTGCAGGACAGATGATCCATGCTTTGGTACCCTACTCAGCACTGAGAGGTTACAACCCAAATTTCAGGCCTGCATCAGCACAAGTACAGCCGCAGCGCCAGTTTTTACAGCAGCCACATCTTGTTTATCCACCTCGACCGGCAGGACAAGTGCCACAAAACCCACCCCAGGACAATAAAGGTCAGACACCTAAAGTTGGGGTGCAGTGCTTCAACTGTGGTGAAGTGGGACACTATGCTCACAAGTGTCCTAAGAAGAAGCCTATGCAACCACAGCAGCAGAACCTGGTGCGTGGAAGGGTGAACCACATGACTATGGAGGGAGCGCAAGAGGCACCTGATGTGGTGATTGGTAAGTTTTGTGCAAACTTCCACACAACAACCATTTTGCTTGATTGTACCCACTCGTTCATTGCTCAAGAATTTGTTAAGAAACATGATCTAGCAATAACACAAATGAACCACCTGCTAGCGGTAAATTCTCCAGGGGGAAATAAGAACAAGACAAGTATGCCCTAAGGTGAGTCTAGACATCAATGGGGTAGTGTTTTCTGCAAACCTCATAGTGATAAACTCACGAGGGATAGATATTATTTTGGATATGGACCGGCTGACCAAACATAAGGGAATTATTCATTGTTCGACTAGAACGGTGGAGTTAACTCATACTAGTGGCACCAAGGTTAAATTCATGGTCGTCCAAGAACCGAGGAGGGACATTAAACTCAATCAAGGGGACATGAAACTTGAAGAGAAAAGAGTAATAATGGAGTAACCATATGTTTTTCCTGAGGAGTTACCAGGTATGCCCCCAGATCATGAAGTGGAATTCATGATCGAACTAACGCCTGGAACAGCCCCGATATATAAGAGGCCCTACCGGATGGATTCCAAGCAACTAGAAGAGCTCAAAGAACATATCCGGGAATTGACGGAAAAAGGGTACATTCGTCTTAGTTCCTCACCTTGGGGAGCTCTAGTGATATTCGTGTCCAAGAAGGATAGAACCCAAAGGTTGTGCGTAGACTACCGTGGACTAAATGAGGTAACCATCAAAAACAAGTATCCGTTGCCTAACATTGAAGACTTGTTCGATCAGTTGAGAAAGGCATGTCTGTTTTCAAAAATTGATCTCAGATCGGGATATCACCAACTGAAGATAAGACCATCCGGCATTCCCAAGACAGCTTTTGTCTCTCGGTACGGGTTGTATGAGTGCACAGTCATGTCGTTCGGGTTAACTAATGTCTCGGCAAACTTCATGTACCTCATGAACAAGGTATTCAAGAATATTTGGACAAGTTTGTGGTGGTTTTCATTGATGACATTCTCATTTTCTCCAAAGACGAAGAGGAGCATGAGAAGCATCTAAGATTGGTGTTGCAAAAATTGAGAGAACACCAACTCTATGCCAAGCTAAGTAAATGTGAGTTTTAGCTGAAGAGAGTCCCCTTCTTATGACACATAATCTCAGAAGGAGGAATATCGGTGGATCCCGCCAAGATCGCGGATGTGCAGAAGTGGAAGACTCCTGAAAATGTCGGGAAAACCCAGAGCTTCTTAGGCTTGGTCTGATACTACCGACGATTTATTGAGGGGTTCTCCAAGATCTCAAGGCCTCTCACCAAGATGTTAGAGATGGGAATCACATTCACATGGACACCGGGGTGTGAGGCAAGTTTCTAGGAGTTAAAGAAGAGGTTGACAACAGCCCCAGTGCTAGTCATGCCAGATATGCAGAAGAATTTTTCAGTGTATTGTGATGCTTCTAGACATGGATTGGGAAGTGTCCTTATGCAAGATGGACATGTTATGGCATATGCTTCTAGGCAGCATCGAAAATACGAGAAGAACTATCCTACGCATGACCTAGAGTTAGCCGCAGTGGTCCACACGTTGAAACTTTGGAGGCACTATTTAATAGAAAAAAGGATAGAGATATATACTGACCATAAAAGTTTGAAGTACATTTTCACACAGCCAGATCTTAACCTCAGACAAAGGCGATGGTTAGAGCTGATCAACGACTTTGATGTGGGTATCAACTATTGTCCGGAAAAAGCAAACGTCGTGGCAGATGCTTTAAACCGAAAGATACATGTCAACATGTTGAGCTTAAATGACACACCTACAGAATTGCGCGAGGAATTCGCAAGACTCAAGTTATGTCTTGTGAATAATGGTGAGGCCATCGCAATGTAAGTGGACTCCACACTGGAGCAGGACATACGCAACAGTCAGAAAGACGATGAGAAAAATCAGGAGATCAAAACACTCATCAAAGAGAATAAAGCTCCTGGGTTTAGAGAAGATGGACAAGGCACGATATGGTATGGAAAAAGGATATGTGTGCCTGAGATAAAGGAGATTCGTGAATTGATTCTGAGAGAAGCTCATGATTCTGACTACTCCATTCATCCTGGGAGTACGAAGATGTATCATGATCTCAAAAGCAGGTACTGGTGGTACGTCATGAAGCGAGATGTCGCAGAACATGTTGCCTTGTGTGACACATGCCAGTTGGTGAAAGCAGAACATCAACGACCTGCAGGATTGTTGCAACCACTCAAAGTACCTGAATGGAAATGTGTGAGACCTATGTGTGCTGAATACATTGGCAATTAGGATAAAAGTTAGCATTAACATTCAAAGTTTTGAATATTGCCAAAACATTCTTCTGTGGCAAGGTCCGACAAGTTCTTTGTTAGGTCCACCAAGTGTTGGCAAGGTCCGACGCAAGGTCCGGAGAGCTCCTGCAAGGTCCGAAGAGCTTCTGTGAGGTCCGGAGCTTGTTTTTAGGGAGCTCCTGTGAAGTTCAACTCGTAGAACTGCATCGTCTTGTTTTTGCTTTTAACTCGCAATGTTTCAAACTTGCTTTATGGGAAAGTTCGCTTAGTATTAATTTGCTAAGTTTTTGGTGTGTTTTGGTGGTTATGGCTGTTATCATTTGATATGGTTTGTAACATGCTTATGTGACGTGCTCATGTAAGGTGTTGTGGTTTTCGAACTAACGTGAGTCAAGTCGAGGACTTGTGCTCGGAAGAATTGGTTGTTTATTCATGTGCAGGTGTTGCTTGAGTTCAAGACATGGCTGGTGACGGGATCCTTGGACTAGTCTCAGGGAGGAGATGAGGTTCCAACAACCAAGTTCGGGAGGAGCTGTGGTTGAGTTGATCGGGAGGTCGCGCAGCATGTTTGGATCAAGGGCAGTGCATATGAAGGTTGCGTGTACGTCGTTGGAAGGTGTTTGCACGTGTGCAAGGAGTGCATGGACGTGGCAACATCGTTCTAAGGCGTGATGAAGAGAAGTGGATGTAAAGAATTGGTCGGAAAGGTCCAACCGGCTGGATTGCGTACTCAGGCTGAGGCTGAGTCGGATATGGCTCAAATATGGAAGATTTGAGTTGGTTATGATAGGATTTCGTGCCAGGCACGAAGTTGAGTTGTTTTAGGAATGTTTAGGACGTTCCTAAGGTGTTTGGAAGTCTCACGATTGCTTCTATCTGCGAATAGGAGAGTCCTGAACAGTTATGGTAAGTTAGGATACGAGTCCAATTAGGAGTAGGAGATTGTTTAGCCTGAGGGCTGGCTATAAAAGCAAGGGAGGCCAGAGATCTCGTGGGTAGAGAACTTTGGGCTGTTCCTCTTGTGTTTCTATTGAATAAAGTTCATAGTTTCGAGGAGCTTTTGTGCCTTGTTCGTCCGACTTGTTTTTCGTAAAGTCTTTCTCGCCGAGTTTCTGGACAGACCGACGTTGCCTCGGTGTTTCGTTCATAACACGAGTTTACAGATCCGATTGACGTGATTCTTTTTGGGTTGTCTTCACAACTCAATTATCTATCATCTGTGAAATTTTCACGAGCTTCGGATCTGTAGTTTTTGAGATACACGAGTTTCTTTGCAGCGTTGCAGATCTGTTTTATATCAGGTAGAGCAGATTGATCTTCGTTTAATGTTTTGATCGTATCTCAAGTTTTACTTCGTGTTTTCAAGTGATTCTTGTTGCATTAGATCCGTGACTTGATTCTCTACCTCTATACTTGATTTGTCACGGTTGAACACGTTTGAAAACACTTGCACACATGGTTTCTTTAACCGATTGATTTTTTGCTGAGGGGTTTTTGTTGTTTCCGCTGCGAAAAGTTTTAATCTACCAGTCACCCCCCTCTGGTAGCTTTTCACATGCTCTTCGATCCTACAAAATGGGAAGAAATAAGCATGGACATCATAGTGGGACTGCCTAGAACACAATCAGGATATGATTCGATATGGGTCATAGTCGATCGACTGACTTAGGTAGCTCATTTCATCCCTGTGAAAGAAAATTACAGCGGCTGCAAATTGGCAGAAGTGTACATGTCCAGAATTGTGTGTTTTTATGGGGTGCCAAAGAAGATAGTGTCAGATTGAGGAACACAATTTACCTCAAAGTTCTGGCAGAAGTTACATGAAACCTTGGGGACTCATATGAATTTCATCTCTGCATACCATCCACAGACCGACGGGCAGACAGAAAGAACCAATCAGATACTCGAGGACATGTTGAGAGCTTGTGCGCTCAAGAACAGCAGGAGTTGGGACAAGAACTTACCATATTCCGAGTTCTCCTATAACAACAGCTACCAGGCTAGCATGAAGATGTCTCCCTTTGAGGCGTTGTATGAGAGAAAGTGCAGAACTCCGTTGTTTTGGAATCAAACTTGGGAAAGTAAAGTATTTTGGCCAGAAGTACTACAAGATGCCGAGGCTAAAGTGGGAGAAATCCGTAACAACTTAAGGATAGCTCAAACAAGACAAAAGAGCTATGCAGACATACGGAGAAGAGAGCTCACCTTTGAAGTAGGGGACTATGTCTACCTCAAAGTGTCTCCTATCCGAGAACTTCGTCGATTCAAAGTGAAAGGGAAACTATCACCTCGGTATATCGGATCCTTTAAGGTTCTAGAGAGGAAGGGCGAAGTTGCATATCAGTTGGAATTACCGGCTCGCCTATCAGATGTACACGATGTGTTCCATTTGTCACAACTCATAAATTGCTTTAGGACCTCCGAAGAGAGGTTACCAATTAATGAGATAGACGTTCGAAAAGACCTTTCATATGCCGAACAACCGGTCAAGATTCTTGAGACGATGGAACACATCACAATGAACAAAAGAGTCTGAATGTGCAAAGTGCAATGGAAACATCACTCGGAAGAAAAAGCCACATGGGAGAGAGAAGACGAACTCAAGGCACAGTTTCCGGATCTATTCCCCTAGGGTCATCAAATCTCGAGGACGAGATTTCTTTTAATGGGGGTAGAGTTGTAACACCCAAAAGTTTCAAAAACTCAAAAGAGAAATTTCAGACGTGATGCATGGGCAAAAATTCAAAAGCTGGAATTGGAATTCAAATTTGAAATGGGGAAACAGAAAAGAAAAGGAAAAGAAAATGCAGAACGGGCGACTGGGCCGAAATACGCCGAGAGGCCCAAATCAGCCACGCCCCTGCTCCCTCTCCTCCTCTCACTGCCGTGCAGGCCCCAGCTGTCAGCTCGTTCTCCCCCAATCGTCGCCGATTCTCCCGCGCTGATCGCTGCTGCCCTCGTCCGAAATTCGCGTACCCCGGCCACTATCTCAGACTGTCAGTGCTGGTACCGCATGTTCCCAACCTCCATGACCTCGACTCCATCGGATTTATAAGCCATGAGGGTCCCTCAGACCCTCTTCTCTCGCAACCGCATTCTGCCGATGAGTGCCGCCACCGAAGCCTAAAATTTGCCCCGATTATTGCTTTTCCTTCGAGTCTAACCAGCCTCACCGCTTTCCAGGAACTCCCTCGACCCCTCAGCACCGACGGTGAGAAGAATCCTCGCCGGAAGACTCGATCCTGTCGCACACCAGTGAGCAACCGCCACCCCTCGTCGTTGCATCATTGAATTCCTATTCCTCTGCCCTTACTGATCCTCCAGTTCGCCTTGGCTTGTTGTCACGCAGCTCTCGAGTAAGAAAAACCCCAAAGGTCCCATGCCTAAACGATCGGCTGACAATCACCGACGAGCTCCGCCGGTCTACGTCGCCGCTGACCACCTTCCAAGACCTCCGAGTTCAAGAAAACCGCCGAGTTGAAGCCCCCTACTCCCCTTCCTTCGAATTGTGCAAAGAAAATGAAGGTCTATAGGGATCGTAGACGAGTTTTTGCGGAAATCCGGTGAGCTTGCCGCCTCCCGCCGCCGTGCGCTGCCCGCTCCTGACGGGGTGACGTGGCTCGCTGCGAAGCGTCCATTTTAAATCGTAAGGCCACGAATAGATCGGTGTGTATCCCTTCGGCGATCTAATCCGAGCCCTCTGTTTTAAATCCAACGGCCCACATTCAAAGCACTGATTCCTGCCGGGAACTAAGCGCTACCCCCTGGGATTATTCAGAAAGCACACGCTAGCCCCTAGATCTTCCGATCTAGCCCCTGGACTTCCTGAAAACTATGCAAACACGTGTAGAAAGCTGATCTAGCCCTTTGATAATTAGAAAATTAGAAAAAAAAACTTTCTGTTTTACATGGTTAGGCCTCTGAACTTTAAGAAAATAAGATTGTGGACCCTGCAGTGGTGTATATTTGCACTTCAATCCCTGTAGAACACCTGATTTAGAAATTTAAGCATTTGAGTATGATTTAAATTCAAATAGGGATACAAACACATGTGCAATTTCAGTTTAAAATTTCCTAGCACTTTGAAAACAATTGGAATAATCTGAGAACTGGTTTTAATTTGCAAATGAAAACTGAAAGTGCCTCTTAAATTCTGTTATTGCTGAGAATTCATTCTTAGGCATAAAACAATTCTGAAATATGTGTTGAATATGAATCTAAAATGATCTGAACATATAGGGCGTCTTAAAATATTATGTTTTGGTATTTTTGAGCAATATATATTCTGTATGTGTGTTATCTTTGCTGTTTTAATGCTGAAATCCACTTTTAGGCATAGGAATAACTCTGAAAATATGAGAAGAATATGTACACACTTAAGAAATGTCATATAAGGATTATTGGACATAAAGTTTAAAATTAAAAGTTGATTAGGAGATCTGAAAAATCCTGTTAGGGATGGAATATACATGTTTATGCAAAGGTTGTAACTAATGAAGTGAAGCAAGGTGTATGTATGTATGTATGACTTGAATGAGTGTATGTGTGGATGATTGCTTATGGAATGTTATTTTCTTTTGCTATGGGGATGTTGGCATGAGAAGAACCAGCCCCAGAGCCAGTTCTCACTTTCCAAGATCAAGACTTTCCATTCCCGGAGCAGCAGGAAGAAGTCAAGTGTCCTTGACCATTTTGATCCTAAGCTAGGATTTGTAGTTAGAGTTATTTGCATTGTCATATGAAATATGGAATCCATGTTAGGCAGTTTCCCTAGATTTTCATTGCCATATATTTCCTTGTAGTCTGGGTTTTGGGTTATTTATTATGTTATTTATTTATACTACTCATGCTTAGCCATGCTTAGAATGGGATAAATGGGATATGATATCATCACCTTGATTATTTACCCTTGAATGGAATATTATTAATTCTGCTAGAGGTAGGAATCTAGGCAAGCTGGATGCTTTGGTTGGTGTTGCGTGCACGAGACTCGATTTTGTGTTTTAGTGCTTGCCTGGGTTCTAAGGACTGGTTCATGGAGCATGTAACCTGGCTTTACCGTGTCAACCACATGCTGAGATGGGGCAGCTTGGCCAATTAATTAGGTGTGTTTCCGACGTAGTGTTGGTGTTTTGATGGTGAGGGGAATAGGTGTCAGGTGGAGTACCATAGGAACCGCAAGGCTCAAGAGGGAGCCACTGCAGCGGAGGTTGGAGCCTCCTGGATGCTGTTAGGGGTGAAACCTCAGCGGGCTCATACTCATCGAGAATCCTTTCGTAAAGGCCTCGTAGTGATCTCCTGGCTACACACCTGGGAAGTGTGAACGTGGTTCGTGGCCACAGGCATAATGGAGGTTTTTAGTCTACCCGGCAACGGGGGATGAAATCACTACATGTGGGTACATTGGTGCAAACTCTGCAGAGTCAAAACTATCATGACAGCCGTGCACACGGTCAAGACCGGCTTGGACTTATTCATGATTAGATGATGATGAATGGAGAGGTTGAGGATGTTAAGCGGGGAGCTTAACAATGGGTTTGGGTGTATGGGGTTGGGAGCACTTTACTTATGTAGTAGTGTAGGTGCCTAATAAGCTAATGAGATAGGTATTAATTGCATAGTGCTTTCACCATGTGTTCAACCTTTCCTTGTTCTAGTCTGCATGACATTAATTTCCCACACTTGCTGAGTACCTATGGTACTCAAGCTTGCTTTTCGTTGGTTTTACTTGCTGCTCAGGCCAAAGAAATGAAGTGGTGTACAACACTGAAGACTTTGGTCCCAAAGAAGGGTTCTAGGTTCACGGAGTCCCCCGGGCAACGCCTTGGATGGAGCCCACAAGACCATATTTCCGCTGCTTTGTTTACTTTCATGTTATGAACATTTTATCGTCCTTTATGATGCTATGTAAGACTTATTTGTATTCGAACACGTGGCTTGTAATATTATGATGTTTCACTATTTGTCGACACATGTATGAGAAAATGATCCTGGCATACATGTGGGAATCACTTGGTTGTTCTTCGGAAAAACCGGGTGTGACAGTGTGGTTGCTCTACAAGATCTTGTAGAACCACAACATTCGGTTACGCGTGGTCCTAGTCTTCTCATCAATAATTTCAACCGGATATTCAGCGTACGTTAAATCCGGTTGCAACTCGCCAATGTCTTCAGTGGGAACAGCAGCTGTATACTTTAGATATTTCTGGAGTTGTGAGACATGGAAAACATCATGAACACCAGTGAGAGATGCCAGTAGCTCCAGTCTATACGCCACTGGTCCACATTTCTCGGTGATGGCATAGGGTCCAATAAATCAGGGAGCGAGTTTCCCTTTTACGCCGAATCGGTGGATGCCTTTCATCAGAGACACACGGAGGTAAACGTGTTCCCCGACTTTATACGAGAATTCCACCAACGGTAAATGATCATCCCAATTGTTATCGTGGTGGATGGCACACGCTCTCAGCATGTCTTCTAACACTTGATTCACCCTCTCAGTTTGTCCATCAGTCTGAGGGTGATAGGTGGAGTTTCTAATCAGTTTGGTACCCAAAGCAGCGTGCAACTGCTCCTATAAACGAGCCACAAACAGTGCATCTCGATCTGAGATTATGATCTTGGGTACCCCGTGCAAGCATAATATTTTTGCAATGTACAACTCCGCATACCTGCTGGCATGGAAATGTGTATGCACGGGAATGAAGTGAGCCGACTTGGTTAACCGGTCAACGATTACCCAAATGTAATCATGCTTGTGAAAGGTCAGGGGTAATCCCACAATAAAATCCATGCTCACATCTTCCCATTTCCATGTGGGAATTTTTAGGGGTTGCAGGAGCCCTGATTTCCTCATATGATCAGCCTTCACCGCAAGGCTCAAGAGTGGGCCACTGCAGCGGAGGTTGTAGCCTCTTGGACGTGGTTAGGGGTGAAACCTCAGTGGGCTCATGCTAGTCGGGAATCCCTTTATAAAGGCCTCGTGATGATCTCCTGGCCGCCATGAAAGTGTTTATGTGGTTGGCTGCCATGGGCAAAATGAAGGTTCTTTTAGTCCACCTGAAAACAGGGGTTGAAATCACTACCTGCGAGGAAAGCGGCACAAACTCTGCTGAGTTGGAAAACTGTCATGACAGCCGTGCTCACGGTCAATAGCGGCTTGGACTTCTTCATGATTAGTGGAATGTGAAAGGAGATGGTTGATAATGTGAAGTGGGGAACTTAACATTGATGATGTGGATATGGTAATGGGATAAATTATTTATGTAGTAATGTAGGTGCTAATTCAAGCTAAGGTGTTAGGATAAATGTGTAGTGCTAAAACCATGATGTAAGCCTTTCCTTGTCTTGGCCTTCATGTCATTTATTTCCCACACTTGCTGATTACCTTAGGTACTCGGGCTTGTTTTTTTTTTGTTGTATTTAATTGCTGATCAGGCTATGGAGATGATGTTGAGTACAACGGACACGACATCGACCCGAAAGACCTCTACTAGGCTTGCGGAATCTCCTGGGCAACGTCTGTGATGGAGCTCCACAAGATTAATTCCGCTGCGTTGTCTTTGATGTTTCCAATACTTTAGAAATCTTTAAAGACATTTATGTAAGACTTTATGTGCACGTTTATTTTGGCATGTAATTTATGATGTCTTCACTATTTGTCGCCACATATATGAATGAACGATCCTGGCATACATTGATAATTCATTCGGTTTGTCTTCATGAAAACCGGGTGTGACAGCTGGTTGTTTTGGTATGCTTTTGTGTGAATGAGACTCGAGATAGTGGTATTACCTGTCTTAGATTCTATGGACCTGTTTATGGAACATTTAACCCGGGTTTACATTGCCACCACAAGACTGGGATGGGGCAGCTTAGCCAATAAATTAGGTGTTCTTTTGGTATAGTATAATGTTTGGATGGTGCGGGGAATGGGAGTTAGTTGGACTGCCCATGGAACCACAAGGCTCAAGAGGGGGCTTCTGCAGTGGAGGGTGTACTCCTCGGAATTGCAGCAGTGAAACCTCAGGGGGCTTGTACTTGCCGGTAGACCCTTTGTAAAGGCCTCGTTGTGATCTCCTGACCACACACCAAAGAAAGTGTGTAATGTCGCTTGCAACCACAGGTATCAGAGAGGTTCTTTAGTCCATTTGGCAACAGGGGATGAAATCACGACTTGTGGGTAAAATTGTATAATCTCTATAGAGAATAAAACTGTCAGGACAGTCGTGCTCATTGTCAAAAGCGGCTTGTACTTTTTCATGATTAGAAAAACATGAAAATGGATTGGATAGGAAATGTTATATGGTGTAGTCTAACATTGATGGTTTAATTATGAAGATGGAGGGATATTAATCATTTAGTAATATAGGTGGCTAATTGAAGCTAGGTAATAAGGAATTAATGCTTTGTGCTTAACATGAGTCATCCCTCCTTGTTATTGGCCTACATGCCATCTTTTTCTACACTTTCTGTGTGCCATTGGTACTCAAATTCGCTTTTGTGTCGACTGCCGTTGGTCTTCCAGTTGGAGATGTATTCGGCTTGGGCTTTTGTGTGGCTGCATCGCTGACGCAAATATGCTCCCAGTCACTCTCCGAATCAGAATGTGAAGACCAGAATTCATGTGTATATATAGATGAGTTACAAAGATGAATTACATGCAAGAAATGAATAACCTGCCATAACTATAGAAGATATTCCCCAACACAATTAGGAGACATATAATCTCATTCTATGTATAGGAAATAGCCTTCTATCCTTAACAGTATCATTCCATGTATAGGAGATAATATTCTATCTTTGACAGCCAAAATCCACTATTCCCGTGAGCCTATAGAGACCCAGATCAGTGGAGTCCCGAGGGCAGCCCGGCGCGCGCGCTCCATGGCCGTGGGTCACAACGGGGAAGAGCCCGTGAAGGTGCAAGCGATCCCAGCCACCCTTGTTTATGGACAGATGAATCTGGCAACCTGATTCTTGATCCTCTTAAAGGGATGCAACACGATTTTAAGAAATTTGGACCATTTCTTGATTTGTGCGTCCTTATAGGTGATGAAGAGCAGGTTGTGCTCTTCCATGGAGAGCTCCTCCCTACTAGAGTTGGCCCATGTCATGTGCTCAAAAACTACGACATCTCCTCTACTCTGTAGGGTTCCCCCTCTCCAATCCTCCCCAAGCTTCAAGAGCATGAGCAATGATGCTGGATGAATTTGATCTCGGAGAAGATCATGGTGTTTCAACCACGTGGCCAACTCCTCCATCGTGGCTGTCAAAGGGCCGAAAAGAGGGTGAATGTCTTCACCAAGGGCAGTGGTGATGTGTCTACGTTCTTCATTAGCAGCACCACGTCGGTACTATCCACACCACCTTTTTTGTCAAGGAAGAAAAGTATGTCAAGTCTTACCAGCTTCCATGGGAATCAAGAGGAATACCTGCATGACTCCTCAATATTGAAGGTTACAAGGTGTTGCATGCATGAGATCATATGTTGTCTGCATAAATTTTGACATTCAACCAAACAATAAAATCGCACTCATAATCGTATGAGGAAATCAAGAAGGTGGGAGGACAGTTCATGCATGCGTCCATGCAGGAGGGGATGCATGCAACAGGCTTCGACATCATTTTCCCTGACAATCAAATAGAAACACATATCCGGATATACTGCAATAAGATGTATGTCGTCCTCATTTTTTCCATGAAACTAAGAAGTGCATGTCATCCTCATTTTTTTGAGAGACCAAAATAATTTGTATGGAACAGAGAAGAAAACCAAGGAACCGAGGAAATATATACACTGATGACTGGGTTACCCTTCCTATAAACTTTACTTACGTTCAAGTCATGCCAACAGCTATGACAACAATCATAGCTCAGGGACGAGGTCTCTTGAGGAGGAGGTGTAGTATTTTTGGTGTGTGCACTGCTAGCCTGAGCTACCAGATTGAAGACAATTCATTAGTTAATTGGTAATGTACTGGTGATACTGTTACTATAGTATGTGACAAGTAACATGAATTAGTTGGTTTGTTGTGAAAGAGATAAGTTAGACATATTTGTTAGGTTAGTACTTATCAGATTAAAAAGGGTCAACTCTTTAAATAAAGAGTCAATACTCATTAATTGTAATCAAGCAAGAAATCAAACAAAGCAGTAGCCAGAGCCTCCAAGGGAGGGCAACTTGCAGGTTACCTCTTACTATCCAGTTATACCTAATCTGAACCATAGCAGTTCCAAATGCTCATGTAGGAAAATTTTGTGTAGAGATTGAATCTACAAAAACCCTATGTTTTTCCACCATCCCAAAGGAGCCTGATTGAACAATTATTCCAATAATTTATTTTGTTCATGTCTTGCGGTCTTGCAGACTCATCCAATGATAGGGACTAGAAAGTCCTTTTTCCAATCCATATCGCCGTTTGTTTTTCTCAACTAAACAATTATTTCAGCCTATTGTTCCATTGCAAAAAAAAATACCAAGGCTCAATCACATTCACACTTTGGTTGGGAAAGAATTGAATGACTACAGAGAGATGACACCCCATCAATGTTCCATTAATGCAAGCTTGCTTTTTTGGCACCCTAGCCTGGATTTTTCTCGTTTTACACTGGAAATGACTGAACTGCCCCTAAAAGCCAAATATGTTTGTTTGATGAAATCATCGTCCAGACGACAGCCACTGACTCATTTCGGTGTCCTCGAAGGGACAGCAACCAAAACTCGCCGCCGGCAATCCCGCTCATCATAGGTGACTCCTCCAGGAAAAGTACGCCTCTTCCTCTCTGGACAGTCTTCATCAACAACACGACTGCATTCGAGTTGAGTGGACAAATGTCTGCATTTGGATCACACCATTTCTCAGGTAAGAAAGAGACGGATCTCCCCTGGATTGCTCTTGGAGTTTTGATTCTTTGTTTCTATCTGCATGGTTTGTTGCGGATGTGTTTTTGCCTCTCTAGGATTATCAGTCATGTCTTCGATGCACACAAGATTAGTATCAGTTGATCCTAATCTAGAATTTTTGGGAATTTGACAGAGCCAAGTCCAAACTTGGCAGCAAAACCGTGAGCTCGATATGTGGAACTGACTTATGTAAAATCGAACTAGGTCTAGGGGGACCATTGGGGTCTGGTTACTGTCCCTATTTGCTTGTTGTGTTGGAGATGGTGGGGTTTTATTTTATAGTAGTTACCTCGTATTCACAATAGTTCGATCATCCTCACAGCTTCTCCAGCCAACTGTTGAAATTAGCTAGCGCAGATTAACCATACCTTATCAGATGGCTCAGAATCGTCATCATGTGCGGGCGTGGTCTTCTCATTATTACTCTGTAGTTTAAATACTTCTGGACTGTGGATGCTGATGATGTTAGTTTTGGATAGTGCAATCATTGATTCTTTTGTTATAATCAATCCAAATTAAGAACATGTAATAGTGTGAAAATTTTAATATACTCACTTATAATATACTCACCTTGTTGTGGTTCGTCTCAATTCCTTTCACTTGACAAAAGATTTAGTTGGTTGGGCCATGCATTTGATGCTTGGGGTGCACCTGGGGCTTTCCATTATTGTTATGAGATGTATTACATCTCCTATTCTCAGTCACGTCCAAAGCTGTTGGACTTCTTGTGAAATCACTACATAATGTCGCTACCGAAGACTTTGATGTCTACTTCTTCCTCTGGCAAGATGGTGGGTTCAACGTTGGTCTCTAGGAGCAAGATGAAAAGCGGGTGGGGCACAATTGCATCGCTGATCAAGCAACAATCTTTCTCTATCCTCTCCCTTACACAAAACCGACGAGAGTGTGTTCTTGCTTAGCATCATCACTTGGGGTTGTGCTTCAGATATCTCAGCCCATTACACCAAGTCTACTGATGCACCTCCCACTTAGATGCAAGTATTATTTCTCGTTTGGCCATGTCCAAAGAAACTACTATAAGAAAAAAAGAGGTGATAACTTTGTTTGGAAAATAAGAGAAACAAGTGGAAAGCAAGACAAAGTCTAGAAACAAACCATCAACCGCTCCTACAATCCCCTATCTCAGACACCATTACAGAGCAGGAGCAGAGACGGTTCACATTTTGTCTTGTCTCAACCTCTCGCCATTCCATCCTTGGCTCTCACGCTCCACCCCAACAGATAAGAACTGCAACAAACAATGGGCAACTTCCTGATCAACCTAACCTACTTCATCAACTCCAACTTCGTCATTAAAGACGTGGGGAACCAATCAGAGCGCATGAATTATTCATCATCGCACTGCATGTAGATGGAGTACTTGATCCGGATGAGTACAACCTCTTCATTCACTAGGTGAGGCCTTTATCATGGACGAACTTCACCTAGCTTGGTGTTCGATTTGCTTGCATCCACCCCTTAAACATTGGTTATTCAGAATGGACAGCATATTCACAGAGATCCCCTGGTTTTGTCCAACACCTTTGATATTGAGGGGATTAGAGTAAGAGTAATCAGGTATGGTTTCAAGTTGAACCGTAGAGATCATGGCTACACCCGCTTCGGTCGGCTCATGATTCTGGGTTATCCGTTAGACTATAGAAGCCTAGAGCACATCAACCAAGCGGTGTCATCATTTGTGAAATTGATTCATTTGCATAGCAGTTCCCAATCACTGTGATATGTGCTCATCCAGTGTCTTTAAAATGAACCACAACCAGTTCCAAGGTGCCTTATCGTCCGACAAGGTCTTAGCAAAGAAACAGGATAGTCATAGTTGTGGCCAGTTTACATCCTAAACTGGAAGGTGTCAGACCATCTCCTCCCACCAAAATATCGATGACATCCCGCCGGATGGAACCCACACCCGTTCCAGGTCTTGCCAGAGGAGGGAGGACAGCTGGAGGACTTGCTGAACCAGCAAATGCAGGTGGCCCCTCCGTTAGTTTTATCTAATGGGACGGTTCCAGTAAATTTAAAGTAATATCGTTGGGTATAGATTGAACGGTAGATGAGCTGTACTTCACATGATGCAGTAGTACCTCTAAGACAGAGGATTCCATGGGATGCCACAGTGACCAAGCAGGAACAGCAGCAGTAGAATGTCCAGCCACGACCAAACAAATGGCTACCTTAGAATGATCAACACTATAATTAACAGCAGCAATAGAAAAATCAGGAGCAGCAGCCGCAAGAGCACAAAATTCTGGAGATTGAGGAGCCAAAGAAGCCGGAAGAAGACCCAGCCCCACAGATTGCAGAGGAACAACTGGAGCATCGTAATGCTGGAGAGGTAACAGTGCAGCCAAATATCACAACAAGCGATAAATGAATTGCAGATGCTACACCAGATTATAATGGAACTGCAACTTCAGCATCAACAGACAGATAATTGGATATACAGTTGGGGGATGGGACATATACTTCCAAGAGATCCTAGTTGCTAAAATCCAGAGAAATTAATCTGCCCAGACCCTTTAATTGGATCTGGAAGGGCAAGATGATTAGAAAACTAAAAATCTTTATCTGGTTAATGTTCATGGACGGATTGAATTCGAAAAACTTACATCGAAAAAATACAAGATAGAAGGGGATGCCTACACATGTCTACTATGTGATCTCAGCATTGAGTAATACACCTACCACCTTTTCTTATAGTGCACATTCAGTACAACATGCTGGAACCTCTTGGGAATACAATTGGATCATTAGCTGCAGTTTTTAAACACCATCAAAATGTGTAGGATCGAAGAGCACGTGAAAAGCTAACAGAGGGGGTGAATGGTAGATTTAAACTTTTTAGCGGAAGCAACAAACCCCCCCCCCTCAGCAGAAAATCAATCTGTTAAAGAAACCGTGTATGCAACTGATCTAAATGTGTTCAACCGTGATAAAAGTGGTATATATTATAGTGAATCAAGTCATGAAGATACGACAACAAGAATCATGGAAATCCGTCAAAAAAACTCAAGTTATGATTGATAGATCAAACGAGGGTCAATCTGTTATACTCGAGTAAAAAACAGATCTGCAACACTGCAAATAAACTCGTGTAGATCAGAAACTACAAATCCAATGACCGTGAAATTTTCACAGATGATAGATAATGAAGTTTTGAAGACAACCCAAAAAGAATCACGTCAATTGGTGTCACAACCGGTTTCTCCGAAGAACAACCGAGTGAATATCACATGTATGCCAGGATCATTTTCTCATACATGTGATGACAAATAGTGAAGCATCATTTATTACAAGCCAGGTATCGAATATAAATTTGTCTTACAAAGCATACGTCTCGATGGACGATAATAAGTTCATAACATGTAAATAAAATAGCAGCGTAATATTATTCTTGTGGGCTCCGTCACAGGCGTTGCCATGGAGACATCATGAACCTAGAATCCTTCTTCGGGTCCGAAGTCTTGTTCATTGAACACTACATCATCCCCTCGACCTGAGCAGCAATTTAAACCAACAAATATGCAAGTTTGAGTACCGTTGGTACTCAGCATGCGTGGGAAAGTTATGTCATGCATGGCCAGACCAAGGAGAGGTTAAACTCATGGTTAAAGCACTATGCAATTAATACCTATCACCTTAGCTTATTAAGCACCTACATTACTACACTGGTGAAATGATCCCAATCTCCCAACCCATCATCAAAATCAAATAACCATAACATCATTTCCAATGTTAAGCTCCCCGCTTAACATCCACAACTTCCAAAGTCATCATCCTCTAATCATGAATAAGTCCAAGCCGCTCTTGACCGTGAGCACGGCTGTCATGACAGTTTTGACTCTGCAGAGTTTGCACCACTGTACCCACATGTAGTGATTTCATCCCCCGTTGCCGGGTGGACTAAAAGAACCTCCATCATTCCAGTGGCCACGAACCACATTCACACTTCCCAGGTGTGTAGCCAGGAGATCACTACGAAGCCTTTACAAAGGGATTCCCGACAAGCATGGGCCCACTGAGGTTTCACCCCTAACAGCATACAAGTGGCTCCAACCCCGCCGAAGTGGCCCCCTCTTGAGCCTTGCGGTTCATATGGTAGTCCAGCTGACACCTACTCCACGCACCATCCAACACACACATACTACGCCGGGGATACACCTAATTAATTGGCCAAGCTGCCCCATCTCAGCATGTGGTTGGCGCGGTAAAGCCAGGTTACATGCTCCATGAACCGGTCCTTAGGATCCAGGCAAGTACTAAACACAAACCCGAGTCTCGTGCACCCAGCACCAACCAAATCATCCAACTTGCCTCGATCCCTACCTCTACATAACTCATAATATCTCATTCAAGAGTAAGGTAAATAAATTGATGATCTCAAATCCCAATTATCCCATTTTCAGCGTCGCTAAGCATAAGCATATAAATAAATGACATGATAAAATAATTCCCAACCCAAGCTACAAGGAAACAAGGTAATGCAATTTTAGGGAAACTTCCTAACATGGGTTTCATATTTCAATTGACAATGCAAATAATTCTAGCTACACATCCTAGTATAGGATCAAAGTGGTCAAGGACATTTGCCTTCTTCCTGCTGCTCTAGGAATGGAAAGTCTTGGTCTTGGAAGGGGAGTACTTGCTCTGGGGCAGGTTCTACTCATGCCAATACACATAGCAAAAGAAAACAATCAATACAAAATACATAGTTCACACTTTCACTTCATACAACCCACACATACATACATATGATAGTCATTGACATTTCTAAGTGTTGTGGTTACTCTAGATGTGCTGATTTTTGGCCTACATGCACTTTTAAACATATGTATATGATTTCTAACTTTTGTATTCAGATTTCTGTTTGCACACTATATATGAATTTCCAATTTGAACAAATTCTTTATATTCAATTAATACACTTCTTAGCTACCAAGTTTGCATGAGAGGTAATTTCCTACTCCCAATACGTTTTCAGATCTTCTACCAAATCCTAAAATGAAGTTTTTGGATTTAGAGACTTCATTTATCATTTTCTAATTATGCATACCCATTTTCCTATATTTTTCAGATTTATTTTCTATGCCTAAAAGTGAGTTTTAATATTAAATAGTAGGGCATATCATCTAAACAGAATAGGTTCTGATCTAAAATATTAAATAATATATTTTTGAACTTCTCCTCTGATGTGAACTAATTTAAATTTATTTTACCAATTTTTAGAATTATTTCCTAACCTAAAACTGTGTCCCTATAACTAATAAATGTGAACAATCAATTAGACAGATTCATTTCAGCCTAAAAATCTATTTTTAACTCATTCTAAAGTTTTCTAAGTGCTAGGAAAGTTTAAATTTGAATTTACAATGTGTTTGCCTCACCTTTTAAATTTAAATCCTAATCACATATTCAAATTTCTAAATTTAATATCATATAGGGTCATAAAGGTAAATCCACCCTACTACAGGGTCTAATTTATTATTTCATAAATTTCCAGAGATCTAACTACACATAACAGAGGGGTTTTCCTAATTTTTATTAAGTCCAGGGGCTAAAACTGATTTTTAAATGAATTTACACGAATTTCTGAAGTACTAGGGGCTAGATCAGAAGTTTCCGGGGCTAGCTCATGTTTTCCGAGATCCCCAGGGGGTAGCGCGTAAGAATCCCGGCCTTTATAACGTGGGGCTGATGTGGACCGTCCGATTTAAAATAGACGGCTAAGATTGTAACGCGAAGCGTTACGGGTTAGATCTAATAAGAACTGCACGATTTAAAATGGACGGGCCTCAGGGGGCCACGTCGCCCTAGCCGTGCGCGGGCGGCGCTGCCCGGCGGCGGGAGGCGGCGATCTCGCCGGATATCTTCGGATTTTTGTCTATACCTCCTAAAACTTGGATTTCATGGCTTATAACGGTAGAGGGGAGGTCAGGGATCTCACCTCGGTGTTTTTCTTGAACTCGGAGGCCCTAGAAGGCGGTCGGCGGCGAGGTCCGAGATGAATTAGCGGCGGTGCTCGCCGGAGCTGCGCCTAGGGTGCAAAACACCGGGTTTCTTCACCTGCGTGACTCCCCGGAGGCGGTGGAACATGATCGGCACGTTAGATCAGAAAACCCGAGCAAGGATCGAAAGAAAACGGTGATCGAAGCTTCGGTTCTCACCGGAGAGAAAAGTGGAGCGCGCTGGGGATTTCGGCGAGTTTCTTTGCGGGAATTTCACGGGGGGAGGCGGCGGAGGATCGACTCGGTTAAATAGCAGCGTCCGGGGCGGAAGATCGGGCTGTTGGCGTGGTTTTTCGGAGGTGGTTTGGATTCGGGTGCGAGAAGAGTCCTGGGGTCGGCCGGGCGCGCGGGAGGTGAGGGATGACACACGGGCCCCGCGTGTCAGTGAGAGGAAGAGAGGGGGCGCGCGGTCTGGGGCTGGCGCGGGGAGGTAGTGGGCCGGCTGGTGGGTTTCGGCCCACTGGCCGGTTGGGGTTTTTTTTCTTTTTCTTTTTCCTTTTCTTTTTTGTTTTGATTTGAATTTGAATTCCAGTTTGAATTTGAATTTCTGCACCACATGCAATACGTCCAAAAATTTTTAAATTCCCCTCTTTAGCAGATTTTGGGGTGTTACAGCTCTACCCTCCTTAAAAGAAATCTCGTCCTTGAGATTGGTGGTTCTAGGAAAACAATTTTGGAAACTGTGCCTTAAGCTCGTCTTCTCGCTCCCATGTCTCCAAAACCTTGACCGGTAGCTCGACATAAGATAGATCCTCTCCTACGTCAACCTCATTTACGGGTAACATCTCTTCAGACGTCCTCAGACATTTCTTGAGGTGTGACACATGGAATACATCATGCACATCCGATAGGCGAGCCGGTAGTTCTAGTTGATATGCCACTTCGCCTTTCCTCTCTAGAACCTGAAAGGGTTCGATGTATCGAGGTGATAACTTCCCTTTCACCTTGAACCGACGAAAACCTCGGATAGGGGAGACCTTGAGATAGACATAGTCCCCCACGTTGAAAATAATCTCCCTTCTCCGTACATCGGCATAACTCTTTTGTCGGGTGTGTGCTATCCTCAAGTTGTTGCGGATTTCCCTCACTTTCGCCTGGTTTCTTGTAGTACCTCAGGCCCAAACACTTTACTTTCCCCCGTTTGGTTCCAAAATAGGGGAGTTCTGCACTTCCTCCCATACAAAGCCTCAAATGGTGACATCTTCATACTAGCCTGATAGTTGTTGTTATAGGAGAACTCCGCATATGGTAAGTTCTTATCCCAACTCCTATTGTTCTTGAGCGCACACGCTCTCAGCATATCCTTAAGGATCTGACTGGTTCTTTCCGTCTGTCCGTTAGTCTGGGGATGATAGGCAGAACTAAGATTCAGATGAGTTCCCATGGTTTCATGTAACTTCTGCCAGAACCTTGAGGTGAACTGTGTCCCTCGATCTAACACTATCTTCTTGGGCACTCCATGGAAACACACGATCCTTGACATGTACAATTCTGACAATTTGGATCCGCTGTAGCTTTCTTTCCCGGGAATGAAATGAGCTACCTTGGTTAGCCTGTTGATGATGACCCATATCGAATCATATCCCGATTGGGTCCTGGGTAGTCCCACTATGAAATCCATACCGATTTCTTCCCATTTCCATTCAGGCACTTTGAGTGGTTGCAATAATCCCGCGGGTCGTTGATGTTCTGCTTTCACTAACTGACATGTGTCACATAGGGCAACATGTTCCGCGACATCTCGCTTCATGCCATACCACCAATATCTGCTCTTGAGGTCATGATACATCTTCGTACTCCCAGGATGAATGGAATAGTCAGAATCATGAGCTTCCTTCAAAATCAATTCACGGATCTCCTTCACTTCAACCACACAGATTCTTCTCCATTGCCACACCGTACCTTGTTCATCCTCTCTGAAACCAGGGGCTTTATTATCCTTGATGAGTTCTCTGATTTCTTGTATCTTCTCATCAGTCTTTTGACCGTTGCGTATATCTTGCTCTAATGTGGAGTCCACTTCCATGGAGATGGCTTCACCACTATTCACCAAACATAGATTGAGTTTTATAACCTCTTCCTTCAGTTCTGTAGGTATGTCCTTTAAGCTCAACATATTGACCTGCACCTTCCGGCTTAAAGCATCTGCTATGACGTTCACTTTCCCAGGATGATAGTTGATGCCCACATCAAAGTCGTTGATTAGATCTAACCATCTCCTTTGTCTAAGGTTGAGATCTGGCTGTGTGGAAATATACTTTAAGCTCTTATGATCCGTATATATCTTTGTCCTCTTCCCCATCAAGTAATGCCGCCAAATCTTCAACGCGTGTACCACTGCGGCTAGCTCTAGGTCATGCGTAGGATAGTTCTTCTCGTGTTTCCGGAGCTGCCGGGATGCATAAGCCACGACATGCCCCTCTTGCATGAGAACACATCCCAACCCGTTTCCAGAGGCATCGCAGTACACCGAAAAGTTCTTCTGCATATCTGGCATAACTAGCACTGAGGCTGTTGTCAATCTTTTCTTCAGCTCTTGAAAACTCGTTTCACACTGCGGTGTCCATGTGAATGTGATTCCCTTCTCTAACAATTGTGTGAGGGGTCTCGAAATCTTGGAGAAACCCTCGATAAATCGTCCATAATACCCAACCAATCCTAAGATGCTTCGAACTTCCCCGACATTTTTGGGGGTCTTCCACTTCTGCACATCCTCGATCTTGGCGGGATCTACCGAGATTCCTCCCTCCGAGATTATATGTCCTAAGAAGGGAACTCTCTTCAACCAAAATTCACACTTGCTCAGCTTGGCATATAGTTGGTGTTCTCTCAGTTTTTACAACACCAACCTTAAATGTCTCTCATGTTCTTCTTCATCTTTGGAAAAGATGAGAATGTCATCAATGAAAACCACCACAAATTTGTCCAGATATTCCATGAATACCTTGTTCATGAGATACATGAAGTATGCCGGGGCATTAGTTAGCCCGAACGGCATGACGGTGTATTCATACAGCCCGTACCGAGATATGAAAGCTGTCTTTGGAATATCGGTTTGTCTTATCTTAAGTTGGTGGTATCCCGACCTGAGATCAATTTTTGAGAACACACAAGCTCCCCTCAGCTGATCAAATAAGTCTTCAATGCGGGGTAATGGGTACTTGTTCTTGATGGTTACTTCGTTCAACGCACGGTAGTCTACGCACAACCTTTGGGTTCCGTCCTTCTTGGGCACAAATATCACTGGAGCTCCCCATGGTGAGGAACTAGGACGAATGTACCCCTTGTCTGTCAATTCTCTTAAATGTTCCTTGAGTTCTTCCATCTGTTTGGAGTCCATCCGATAGGGTCTCTTGTATATCGGAGCTGTTCCAGGAACTAGCTCAATCGCAAATTCCACTTCACGATCGGGAGGCATACCTGGCAACTCCTCCGGAAAAATGTCTGGATATTCCCTGATGATCCTGATCTCCTCCACTTCCACCTCAACTTGATTGAGTTTAATGTCCCTCCTAGGCTCTTGTATGGTTATGAACTTTACTCTGGTGCCACTAGGGTGAGTTAGTTCCACCGTTCTTGTCGAACAATGGATGATTCCTTTATGTTTGGTCAACTAATCCATAACAAAAATAATATCTATCCCCGGTGAATCTATGACTATGAGGTTTGCAGTAAATATCACCCCATTAATGTCTAGATTCACCTTGGGACACACTTGTCTTGTCCTTATTTCTCCCCCTGGAGAGTTTACTGCTAGCATATGGTTCATTTGTGTTGTTGCTAGATCATGCTTCTTAACAAACCCTTGGGCAATGAACGAGTGAGTAGCACCAGAATCGAACAACAGGGTTACAATGTGTAAATTGGCAGGAAACATACCAACTACCACGTCAGGTGCATCTTGCGCCTCCTCCATGGTCACGTGGTTCACCCGTCCTCGCATCACATTCTGCTGTTGCGACTGCACGGGCTTCTTCTTTGGGCACTTTTGAGCGTAGTGCCCCACCTCGCCACAATTGAAGCATTGCACCCCAACCTTAGGTGTCTGGCCTTTGTTGTCTTGGGGTTGGCTCTGTGGTCCTTGCACTGCTGGTCGAGGTTGATATGTGGGACAAGGCTGCTGTACAAACTGACGATGCGGCTGTGCCGGTGCTGATGGAGGCCTGAAATTTGGGTTGTACCCTCTGGGTGCTGAGTAGGGCACCACGGCACGGCTCGTCTGCCCTGCGGTTGGTTGCATCAGTCGTGGGTGTGTGTTGCTACCCGAGGCTTGGTGTGACCATCCCGCCTTCCTCTTGTTTTCATTTTCCAAGGCCTTCAGCTTTCTCTCCACAACAAATGCTCTGTCCACCATCTTTTGGAAGCTTTCATACTCGTTGGAGGACATTGCACACTGCATTTCCGCTGTAAGTCCTTCCAGAAAGCAGTCCTGTTTCTGCTCATCAGTGTCGATGTCCCGTGGTGCATAACGGGATAGTTGGGTGAATTTAGTGAGGTATTCTCTCACAGTCATGTTTCCTTGCTGCAGCCCCAAGAACTCCTTTCTCTTGTTTTTGAGTTCACCCCTTGGTATGTAATGGTTGCGGAAACTGCTCTTGAACTCTTCCCAAGTGATGTTTGCGGAAACTGCGCTTGAACTCTTCCCAAGTGATGTTCTCTGGGTCATGATAGGCGGCCACGTAAGCGGTCCATCAATCAGCAGCAGGTCCATGCAATTGGTGAGAGGCAAACAGCACCCTCTCATACCCTTGGCATTGTATGATCCTCATCTTGCTCTCAATGGTCTTTAGCCAATCATCTTCTTCCAGAGGTTCAGCAGCACTTGCAAACTTTGGAGATTGAGTCCCTAGAAACTCACTCAACCTTGGTTGGCGTGGTGCAGCTTGTGGAGGTGGAACTTGGTGCAAGTTGGCCACCACTTGAGTTAGGCTCTGGATGAGCTGATTCTGATCTTCAAGCATTTGATGGATGGGATCAACTCCTTCACGGCGACCACCCCTGTCTTGTCCTCCAGAAAGATGAGGGCTGCCGGCCTCATCGTTGTTGTTGGCGCGGTTGGCACCACGACCCTTTCCTCTTCCAACCATCTATCATGATCAACCAAATGTTAATTTAAAGCATTTCGTATTAAATTCCCAATTTGCTTGTTTAAACTTAAACTCATGAGGTCTTATTATATTAACATTTTCTGAGGGTTTCACGTCTCACGCGAAAATAAATGCACTCCTAATTCATAGGGGTGCACACATCAAAGCAAAACAGCCCAAAGACGAGGTTGCGGACAAATGCCCATGGCTTCCACAACTCACGTCCCACACCAAACATTAACACACCATTAACTAAGGTATTGACTCGACTACACGATAACCTGCTGAACTAAGGGAAAGGACTCTACACGACTCGTATCACTGAGCTGGCTCCTCGGGATCTTCCTCATTATTGCGGCTGCCCTCTGACTCCGCTTTGGGTGGGGAAGCTGCTGGTGGAGAAGTGTGGCGACGCCTGCTCGCCCGACGGTCTGGGGAGTCAGGAGTCCATGTGTCATTCATGGTGACACACAATTCATTCCCATCTCCTCTTTCTCTCGCCCTCAAGCTGGCGCGAAGCAATGCCTCGGTCTCCTTCAGGGTGTCACGAACATCCTGAAGCTCCTGCTGACACACCTGCAGTCGAGTATTGAGCATAGCAGCAACCTCCAAGCACAGATCCATGTGCTCATGGGATGTCCCCTGCTGCACTGGCGGGTACTTGTACTCCGCTGTACCACTCTCACACTGGAGGACATACATGTACTCAGTCCTGTCCAGGTGGCGACGGTAGATGTAACTCTGGCAGGTGATGGCCTCCCAAGTGACATCCTTCTCAGCATCGACCTGTGTCGCTCGACAAGCTGGAGAGCGGTGGATCTTGAGCAGGTGATTTTCATGGATAATCCTCATTTCTGAACTCCATTCTTCCCGCTTCTCACGGATGGTCCGGGTGGAGCTGTAGTGTATAATTAGTTTGCCCGTATTGCCGGCAGCGTGGAGCATACGCCGTAGACGGCGCAACAAGCCTCCTACTGTCAATCCGTAGGAGTGGTACGTCACCGGACGATTCTCCTCTCTCAGGGCAAGGGCAACTACAGGAACTCTCCCTCCGGTGGACTTGCGGGCGGTGCGGATCATGTGAACCATCTAAAACATAAAGTATTTAAAATTAAGTTAGATAAGAGTTAAACAAAAATTGTATTTTGAATAAAAGTTGGGGTAAGATGAGTAAAGTGACCCCATTAAATAACACTTTTTAACCCACACCTTTGTAAAATAGTTTTTAAGAAAATAGGGTCCTGAAATACGTCCATTTCTACCTAGGTCCACGTTTCTACAGGCAACCTTGGCTCTGATACCACTTCTGTCACACCCGGTTTCTCCGAAGAACAACCGAGTGAATATCACATGTATGCCAGGATCATTTTCTCATACATGTGATGACAAATAGTGAAGCATCATTTATTACAAGCCAGGTGTCGAATATAAATATGTCTTACAAAGCATACGCCTCAATGGACGATAATAAGTTCATAACATGTAAATAAAATAGCAGCGGAATATTATTCTTGTGGGGTCCGTCACAGGCGTTGCCCGGGAGACATCATGAACCTAGAATCCTTCTTCGGGTCCGAAGTCTTGGTCATTGAACACCACACCATCCCCTTGACCTGAGCAGCAATTTAAACCAACAAATATGCAAGTTTGAGTATCGTTGGTACTCAGCAAGCGTGGGAAAGTTATGTCATGCATGGCCAGAGCAAGGAGAGGTTGAACTCATGGTTAAAGCACTATGCAATTAATACCTATCACCTTAGCTTATTAAGCACCTACATTACTACACAGGTGAAATGATCCCAATCTCCCAACCCATCATCAAAATCAAATAACCATAACATCATTTCCAATGTTAAGCTCCCCGCTTAACATCCACAACTTCCAAAGACATCATCCTCTAATTATGAATAAGTCCAAGCCGCTCTTGACCGTGAGCACGGCTGTCATGACAGTTTTGACTCTACAGAGTTTGCACCACTGTACCCACATGTAGTGATTTCATCCCCCGTTGCCGGGTGGACTAAAAGAACCTCCATCATGCCAGTGGCCACGAACCACATTCACACATCCCAGGTGTGTAGCCAGGAGATCACTATGAAGCCTTTACAAAGGGATTCCCGACGAGCGTGGGCACACTGAGGTTTCACCCCTAACAGCATACAAGAGGCTCCAACCCCACTGCAGTGGCCCCCTCTTGAGCCTTGCGGTTCATATGGTAGTCCAGCTGACACCTACTCCCCGCACCATCCAACACACCCATACTATGCCGTGGATTAATTGGCCAAGCTGCCCCATCTCAGCATGTGGTTGGCACGGTAAAGCCAGGTTACATGCTCCATGAACCGGTCCTTAGGATCCAGGCAAGTACTAAACACAAACCCGTGTCTCGTGCACCCAGCACCAACCAAATCATCCAACTTGCCTCGATCCCTACCTCTACATAACTCATAATATCTCATTCAAGAGTAAGGTAAATAAATTGATGATCTCATATCCCAATTATCCCATTCTAAGCATGGCTAAGCATACGCATATAAATAAATGGCATGATAAAATAATTCCCAACCCAAGCTACAAGGAAACAAGGTAATGCAATTCTAGGGAAACTTCCTAACATGGGTTTCATATTTCAACTGACAATGCAAATAATTATAGCTACACATCCTAGTATAGGATCAAAGTGGTCAAGGACACTTGCCTTCTTCCTGCTGCTCTGGGAATGGAAAGTCTTGGTCTTGGAAGGGGAGAACTTGCTCTGGGGCAGGTTCTACTCATGCCAATACATATAGCAAAAGAAAACAATCAATACACAAGACATAGTTCACACTTTCACTTCATACAACCCACACATACATACATATGATAGTCATTCACATTTCTAATTGTTGTGGTTACTCTAGATGTGTTGATTTTTAGCCTACACGCACTTTTAAACATATGTATATGATTTCTAACTTTTGTATTCAGATTTCTGTTTGCACACTATATATGAATTTCCAATTTGAACAAATTCTTTATTTTCAATTAATACACTTCTTAGCTACCAAGTTTGCATGAAAGTTAATTTCCTACTCCCAAAAGGTTTTCAGATCTTCTACCAAATCATAAAATGAAGTTTTTGGATTTAGAGACTTCATTTATCATTTTCTAATTATGCATACCCATTTTCCTATATTTTTCAGATTTATTTTCTATGCCTAAAAGTGAGTTTTAATGTTAAATAGTAGGGCATATCATCTAAAAAGAATAGGTTCTGATCTAAAATATTAAATAATATATTTTTGAACTTCTCCTCTGATTTGAACTAATTTAAATTTATTTTACCAATGTTCAGAATTATTTCCTAACCTAAAACTGTGTCCCTATAACTAATAAATGTGAACAATCAATTAGACAGATTCATTTCAGCCTAAAAATCTATTTTTAACTCATTCTAAAGTTTTCCAAGTGCTAGGAAAGTTTAAATTTGAATTTACAATGTGTTTGCCTCACCTTTTAAATTTAAATCCTAATCACATATTCAAATTTCTAAATTTAATATCATATAGGGTCATAAAGGTAAATCCACCCTACTACAGGGTCTAATTTATTATTTCATAAATTTCCAGGGGTCTATTTACACATAACAGATGGGTTTTCCTAATTTTTATTAAGTCCAGCGGCTAAAACTGATTTTTAAATGAATTTACACGAATTTCTGAAGTTCCAGGGGCTAGATCAGAAGTTTCCGGGGTTAGCTCGTGTTTTCCGAGATCCCCAGGGGGTAGCGCATAAGAATCCCGGCCTTTATAACGCGGGGCTGATGTGGACCATCCGATTTAAAATAGATGGCTAAGATTATAACGCGAAGCGGTACGGGTTAGATCTAATAAGAACCGCACGATTTAAAATGGACGGGCCTCAGGGGGCCACGTCGCCCTGGCCGTGCGCGGGCGGCGCTGCCCGGTGGCGCGCGGCGGCGGGAGGCGGCGATCTCACCGGATATCTTCGGATTTTTGTCTATACCTCCTAAAACTTGGATTTCATGGCTTAGAACGGTCGAGGGGAGGTTGGGGATCTCACCTCGGGGTTTTTGTTGAACTCGGAGGCCCTGGAAGGCGGTCGACGGCGAGGTCCGAGATGAATTAGCGGCGGTGCTCGCCGGAGCTGCGTCTAGGGTGCAAAACACTGGGTTTTCTTCACCTGCGTGACTCCCCGGAGGCGGTGGAACATGATCGGCGCGTTTGATCAGAAAACCCGAGCAAGGATCGAAACAAAACGGTGATCGAAGCTTCGGTTCTCACCGGAGAGAAAAGTGGAGCGCGCTAGGGATTTCGGCAAGTTTCTTTGCGGGAATTTCATGGGGGGAGGCGGCGGAGGATCGACTCGGTTAAATAGCAGCGTCCGGGGCCGAAGATCGGGCTGTTGGCGTGGTTTTTCGGAGGTGGTTTGGGTTCGGGTGCGAGAAGAGTCCCGGGGTCGGCCGGGTGCGCGGGAGGTGAGGGATGACACACGGGCCCCACGTGTCAGTGAGAGGAAGAGAGGGGGCGCGCGGTCTGGGGCTGGTGCGGGGAGGTAGTGGGCCGGCTGGTGGGTTTCGGCCCACTGGCCCGTTGTGGTTTTTTTTCTTTTTTCCTTTTCTTTTCTTTTTTGATTTGAATTTGAATTTCTGCACCACATGCAATACGTCCAAAAATTTTTAAATTCCCCTCTTTAGCAGATTTTGGGGTGTTACAATTGGTTCTGTAAAACTCAAGTTATGATCAAACCATCGAAGCACTATCATGCTGTCCAGAAACTCGATGAGAAAGACTTAACAAAAACAAGTCGGACGAACAAGTCACAAAAGCTCCTCTAAATTACGAATTTTATTGATCAAAACATAAGAGGAACAGCCCAAAGTCATCATTCCACGAGCTTTGGCCTCCCTTGCTTATATAACCAGCCCAGAGGCCAACCCAATCCTAACTAGGACTCTAATCCTACTCAGTTTTTGAATCGAAAATTTCCATAACTGCTCAAGATTCTCCTATACGCAGATAGAAGCAATCTTAAGACTTCCAAACACCTTAGGAACGTATCCCACATTCCTAAAACAACTCAACTTTGTGTCTCACACGAAATCCTATCATAACCAACTCAAATCTTTCCATATTTGAGTCATAACCGACTCAGCCGCATGCTGAGTCCATAATCCAGCCGGTTAGACCTTTTCGACCAATTCTTTACGTTCACATCTCTTCATTACACCTTGGAACCATGTTACCATGTCTATGCTCTCCTTGCACACGTGCAAACACCTTCCAACGACGTCCACGGTACCTTCATATACATTGTTCTTGATCCAAACATGCTGCGCGACCTCCCGATCAACTCAACCACAATTCCTCCCGAACTTGGTTGTTGAACCTCAACTTCTCCCTAAGACTAGTTCAATGGATCCCGTCACCAGCCATATCTTGAACTCAAGCAACACCTGAACATGAATAAACAACCAATAATTTCGAGCACAAGTCCGCGACTTGACTCACGTTAGTTTCAAAAACCACAACACCTTACGTGAACACCTCAAATAAGCATGTCGCAAACCATAGAAAAATGTTAACCACCGTAAACAGCCATAACATTTCAAAGACTTAGTAAAAGAATACTATGCAAATTTTCCATAGATGTAAAGCAAGTTCGAAATATTTGCATGGTAAAAATAGAACCATTGCGAGTTAGCTTCGGACCTTGCCAAAGCTAACCAGACCTTGAGCCGGAGCTTACCAAAACTATCAGAGCCTAGCACAGGAACTTACCAAAGATAGTCGGACCTACCGCTAGAGCTAACCAAACACATGTCGGACTTAGCCATAGCATGTCGGACCTTATGTCGGATCTTGTCGGAGCTCGGACCTAGAGTCGGACCTTGACAAAAAGAGTGTTTTGTCAGAATTCAAAACTTTTATCGTCACAACCAATGTATTCGGCACACAAAGGTCTCACAATCTCCTACTTGATGAATGCATTGGCAACACCACTTAAAATCTGAACATTGGCTTTCTCAAATGAAAAGTTTTGAAAACAATCAAATGAGAAAGAAATTTCAAAACAAAATTTTCTCCCCCTGTACATATTTCTCCCCCTTTGTAAATCAGAAATAAAATGCGAAAAACAAAAATTCTCCCCTAAGAAGAATAGTGCCAAAACACTTATGAATCGTGCAATGTGTGATCAGTTTCTCTCCCTTTGATAATGTATTCAGCAAGGTTCAAATGAGAAATTTTAATTGTTATGAGCATATTTATAACATATACATATAAAACAAAGCTCATCCAAGCCATACTATCAAGTATCTTACACTATCACATCAATGAGATACATAAAGTAGTGTAAGCCATGCTAGAGATCAAGTGTAATTATCAATTTAAGTAAGGCATGATCTCATAAACTTAACTATGTCAAGACCTGAAAACATGACACTTGTTGCTACATTTTAATTATTTTTCAAAGCACAAATTCAGATCATATGACATTTGCAAGAGATTATATGCCGCATCAGCCTTATTCTAACCAACCAAGCCACGCCTATGTCATTTGACAATCAGAAGCTTAAGGACATGGTTTTAGTCATACACAACTTCTTTCAAGTTCATATCTAAGTGCAATGATAAGCCATCTCAAAAGAAGAAGTGCGATGCATGCATATTCTCTTGATCTTTTTCTCAATTTTTCATTTGAACATAAAAGCTCAACATGTGAATAGTTGATTGATTATTTTTTCATTATTAAAAGCACTTGTGAGCATGCAACAAGTTTAAAACAGCAAGAAAGTTCGATCATGACCAGATTTAGTGTAAATAATTATTCCAATTACTAGTCATGGCAAAAACTACAAAATATATAACATGAGTAATGTAGTAAGAACTTTCAGCATATAAAAGGAATCACAAAGTCATATATGTATGAAATACTATGCTCATATTATTTTAATTTCAGATTCACACATAGACTTCCCAAGTTTCAAAAATCCCCCTCAATTTAAGCCATGAGGATGCATAACCCCTATTTCAATATGAATGAAACAAAAACGAGTGAAATCCAAAGGTTTTGTAAAAATGTCAGCCAATGTTGGGTATCTACATGGTGAAGCACAATGTTTCCTTTTTCAACATTATCACGGAGAAAGTGATACCTAATGTCAATGTGCTTTGTTCTCGAATGTTGCACGGGGTTTTTAGCAATGTAAAGGGCACTAGTGTTATCACAAAATAGTGGAACACTATCTAGATCAACCCCATAGTCCTTAAGTGTTTGAACAATCCAAAGAATTTGTGATCAAGCGCTAGCAGCAGCTACATATTCAGATTCGGATGTGGGTTGTGCAACTGAATTTTGTTTTCTAGAGGACCAAGCAACAGGTGAATTACCAAGAAAATGGCAAGCACCCGAAGTACTTTTCCTATCAATTCTACAACCACCAAAATCAGCATCCAAAAAAGCTTTCAAAGTAACGGTTGAGGAAGAAGGAAGAAAAATCCCAGATTCTTGAGTTCCATGTAAGTACCTGAGAATTCTTTTGACGGCTTGACGATGTGAAGCACGTGGGGAAGCTGAAATCGTGCACAAAGACATACGCTGAATTGTATGTCCGGTCTTGATGCCGTGAGGTACAAAAGTGATCCAATCATACTTCTATATTCTTTTTGATCCACGGGTTCACCATCTTCATCAAGTTCAAGTGCCATTGCTGTACCCATTGGTATCCGAAGAGGCTTGCTTTTGTCCATGTTGAAGCGCTTAAGAAGATCTCTTGTATACTTTGTTTGATGCACAATAGTACCCTCCTTGGTTTGCTTGATTTGCAGCTCTAAAAAGTATGTGAGTTCTCCCATCATACTCATCTCAAATTCTGAACTCATCATAGCTGAAAACTTGGACACAAGATCATAAGAAGCACAACCAAAGATAATATCATCCACATACACTTGAACGAATAATGAGTCATTGTTATGCTTAAGCACAAAAAGAGTTTTATCAACCTTGCCCATGGTAAACCCCTTTTCAAGTAAGAATATTTTTAACCTATCATACCATGCTCTAGTGGCTTGTTTAAGACCATACAAGGCTTTGGACAGTTTGTAAACATGATTAGGAAAAATTTGGATTTTCAAAACCCGGTGGTTGCTTGACGTAGACCTCCTCATCTATGTAGCCATTAAGAAAAGCACTTTTAACATCCATTTGATATAACTTGAAACCATTAGATGCAGAAAATGCTAACAAAATTCTTATGGCTTCTAATGTAGCAACAGGAGCAAAAGTTTCATCAAAATCTAGTCCTTCAACTTGTGTGAAATCTTGAGCAACCAACCTAGCCTTATTCCGAACCACAACCCCATCCTCCCTTTGTTTATTTTTAAACACACATTTAGTTCCGATTAGAGTGTGACCTTGAGGTGGAGGTACAAGTTTCCAAACATTATTTCTTTCAAAATTTTCTAACTCTTCTTGCATGGCAATAATCCAAGATTCATTAGTGAGTGCGTGTAATATATTTTTGGGTTCAAAAGAAGCAACAAATGCAGAATGAGCGTGAGAGTTTGGATCACAAAACCTGGACCGTGTGACTCGTTTGTGCAAGCTTCCAATCATTTGATGTGGAGGATGACTTTTGAGGACCCGGAGGGGAGTAGACAATTCACAAGCTCCTTCTTCTTCATGTTCATCATAAATTGAAGAACTTGTGACTTGAGGACGACCTGGGCTAGTAATGGTGGTCGTCGGTGCTGGTTGTGAATCAAAATCAGGAGCTGGAACAATGTCATTAGCTTCTGAATTTTCGGGCAGCATCATCACTTTTTCATCTTCTTCGATGAAAATACTCTCTCCCTGCTGATATGGGTCTAGTCCTGCAATATTAGAGCTAGTACCTGGGCTAGTTTCATCAAAAGAAACCTCACAAGTCTCCACAATTTTGTTAGTGTCATGTAAAAGCACACGGTAGCCACTAGTATGAGATGGGTAACCAAGAAACATGCCATCAACGGATCTAGGTTCAAATTTATCAAGATTATCATGTTTCCTAACAAAGCATTTGCAACCAAAGGCCCGAAAGTGTGTGACACTAGACCTATGTCCAAACCAAAGTTCATATGGTGTTTTCCCTAGCTTAGCACGTAAGAAAACACGATTTGAGACATAACAAGCATTTGCAATTGCATCAGCCCAAATTTTCTAGCAGTTTGATATTCATCAAGCATAGTCCTAGCCATCTCAACTAAGGTTCTGTTCTTTCTCTCTACAACACCGTTTTGTTGAGGTACATATGGTGAAGAAAATCAATGATCTATTCCATTTTCAGCACAAAAGTGATCAAACGATTGATTTTTAAATTCGGTTCTGGTATCACTTCTAATTGCTTTTAAAAATCCTCGGTGATCAATTGATAACCTAAGAAATAAGGTTCTAAAGTGACTACAAATTTCATTCTTAAATGCCATAAAACCCAAGAGTATCTAGAATAGTCATCAACAATCACAAGAACATACCATTTAGCTCTGAAGGATTGAACACGTGAAGGTCCTACGGTGTCAAGGTGCAAAAGTTGATCCGGTTCAGTTGTCATGGTCATTGTGAGAGGAGCATGTGAACCTGCAACCATCTTAGCATGTCTACAAGAAGAGCACACAATTTCTTTGTCCCCTTTAAGCTTAGGCAGCCCACGTATGCGATCAAGAGCACTAACACGTGTGAGATGATCAAAGCCTACGTGACCAAGTTTACGATGCCAAAAATATAAGTCTTTTGAATCATTAGCAACTAGACATCTATGGCTAGAGGATGACATCTCAAAATCAGCTTTAAAAACTCTTCCAAACTGATACATATTGAAAATGAATCACTATTTGAATCTGCAACCTTGCAATAATTTTTAGTGAAAATGATTTCCAGATTTTCATCTAACAATTGTGAAACAGAAAGCAAGTTGTATTTCAAATTTTTAACAAGTGCCACATCTTTTAAAGTGTAGTGATTATTTACTCTAACCGAACCCTTAGCAATTATAGGAGTGGAAGAATTATCGGCAAAAGTAACATTTTATACATGTGACACCAAAGAGAGGGAGGAGAACCATTCTTTGTTACCGGTCATGTGGAGAGAGCATCCTGAATCCACAATCCAAATGTTCTCCTTCCTCAAGCGTGTAACCTACATAGAAGTACAATACTACGATGACTCAATACTGGGGTTAGTCAAAAAACGTTTAGGAATCCAGTACTGAGTCACACGACGTCCAACAGAAGAAACATGCAAAGGCTGAGATAAAACAGCAGATTTATGAGCCAAAGTTTGAGGATTTTTGTACCCAACTACTGACCTACGAGGTGTTACATGAGTAGAACTAAAAACAGTAGGTCTAGAAGCAAACTTTACATGTTTTTGACTCATTACAGCAGGTTGTATATTCCTAACATTCAGTTCAGCACATGCAACAGGTTTTGCACAGTTGCTATGTGATCTAGCAATCGTTCTTTCCTTTTTATGTTGCTTAGCTAGTCTATAACAAAAATCTATGACATGACCATCTCTACCATAGTAGGTACAATGAAATTTAACTTTATGTTCATGTCTAGATCAGCAGACAACATGTTTATCTGAAACCGAATGAGACAACACTCCTGCAGATTTAAAAGCCACTTCTTTTTGTTTAGAAACTGTTTTAATCAAATCACTTCCTAAGGAATTTACAATTTTAGGTGGATGTGCTTTAGCATGAGCATGGGAATCAAAATCTAAACCAGTTTTATCATTGCAAAATTTAGAAGAATTCAACAAGAAGTTCAGATTCTTATTCCCATTATAAAACCGCTCTTGTGTCCTATTCATGTCATCAAGTTTCTTAGACAAGTCTAGGCAGTTTTGACATGAAGTTTTTCCTTTTAGTTTGCAATTGGAACAATACTTAACTTCATGAGAACGTTAATCATTGTTCAATATAGAAAATTCATTCATAGCATCTTGTAGTTTCTTTTTAAGATCATCACAAGTAGAACAATGCAAATCAATTATAGAACAAGAAACAGCTTTCAAGTTTTTATCATTAAGTGCAGCAAGCTCTCTGTTCTTTTCAATCTCTAACTCAAGTTTATCAAGTGTGGAGGTATGTGCACTTCTTAGAGAGGACAATTGTTCATGTATTAAATCACATGAGGAACAAGAATCATCACTGGGAATCAAAGATTTCAAATGATTAATTTCAGACTCTAGTGACTCAATTTTAACAGCATTATCCCTAAGCTTTTTGTCCTTTTTCTTAACTATAACAGTGGCACGAGAAATAGCATCACACATTTCTTCGCAAGTAGGACATACCTCTTCATTGTCGCTATTGTGTTCTGCCCCCTGCATACTTAAACTTGACTTGCCCGCCTTAAGGCATAAGTTTGCCAAATCATCTTCATCTTCGTCACTTCTGATGTCCACATCACTTGAGCAAAGTTCTTGAAGTGCGGAGATAAAACTATTTACCAATTGGCGTCCTATAAAACCCTTCTTCTTTTTCTTATCGTATGTAGAAGAGTGCTTCGTCCTAGTTTGCTTTTCATCATGGTAAGTAGGACCTGAAAGGTTAGGGCAATCCATACGAAAATGTCCTGTATTACCACCTTAGAAGCATCGTTGAGGTCCGACACTTCCTCTCCTTCTATTTCTTACATTTTCCAATGCTTTTGAGAACCGAGTAGAGATGAGTGCAAGTTCTTCCTCTGGAAACTCTTCAATCTGTTCAAGGGTTAGAGAGGACAACAAAGAAAGTGTACCACAAGATGAAGATTGACTAGATCTAGGCATGTCATGTTGTGAAACAAATGCAAGAGACTTGTTGAGGTTCTTACGTGATATTATGTCAATTTCATGAGTTTTTAACTTAGAATATAGCAAATCCAATGTAAGTGTACTCATGACAGTAGATTCACGAATAGATGTAACTTTCATCTCCCAAATTGACATGTCTATGCACTTATTAATTGTCTAGCATTTTCAGCATCTGAAAAATTAAAGTTGACACTACGCAAGTTGCTGAGAATTTTATTGAAGCGAGCAAAGAGGTCATCGATTGACTCACTGGGTTGCATCTCGAAGCGCATGTATTCTTTCTTGAACATATCTTGTCTTACCTAAATTACGAGTCAGACGAACAAGGCACAAAAGCTCCTCTAAATTATGAATTTTATTGATCAAAACATAAGAGGAACAGCCCAAAACCATCTTTCCACGAGCTCTGGCCTCCCTTGCTTATATAACCAGCCCAGAGCCAACCCAATCCTAACTAGGACTCTAATCCTACTCAGTTTCTGAATCGAAACTTTCCATAACTGCTCAAGACTCTTCTATGTGCAGATAGAAGCAATCTTAAGACTTCCAAATAACTTAGAAACGTATCCCACATTCATAAAATAATTCAACTTTGAGTCACACATGAAATCCTATCATAACCAACTCAAATCTTTTCTTATTTGATCCATAACGGACTCAGCCGCAGCCTGAGTCCACAATCCAGCCGGTTGGACCTTTCCAACCAATTCTTTACGTCCACATCTCTTCATGACGCCTTGGAACCATGTTGCCACGTCCATGCGATCCTTGCACATGTGCAAACACCTTCAAACGAAGTCCACGATACCTTCATATGCATTGTTCTTAATCCATACATGTTGCACGACCTCCCGATCAACTCAACCACAATTCCTCCTGATAGGAGGATGAGTCCCGATCTTTCGAGATGTAGGGTAAACTTGATTGGGTGGAGATCTCGACGTTGATGATCCAAGGCTCCGAACGAACGAAACCCCGCAATCACTACACCACTGCTCCGTTGGTTATCACTCGTGTCACACGAATGACCTCGCCACGAAGGCTTATCCCTGCAAGCGCAATCAAGAACACAAGCAAGAACAGAGAAGTTGCAATCAAAACTGGATTGATCACGAATTTGGGGTCTCACAACCGATGATCGGCGACACTGTTTAATGACAGATTGTAATTAAGCAAAACCTAGCTGTTTGTGACGGCGGCTAGGGGGTATAAATGAGGTGGAGGACGACCAGGGGGGTGCTGGGGTCGTGACCTAACCCTAATACACGTACATAATGGACTTGGACTCGATACAAAGCCCAATGGCCCAACTAGGTGATGCAACACCCTAACAGACTGTAAACTTTATATTGTTTCGAAGTTTCCCATCGACTCCATGGGAATTTTGATCTGGGGCCAGTTCCATTGGAAAGTTTATCCTCTCAGCTTTCCGTGCATATGTAGAACGTCAAAAACGGAGTCCGTATGCCTCCTGTGCATCCATTTTAAGGTGGACTGCTCCTGGGCCCGAGTTGGACTCGAGTTTGAGTTGGGCTCGGTCTCTAACTTCTTGTTGGTGTATTTTCTGGTCCTCCACGCCTCCAAACCCCTCTCCATGTATCTCCATGTCCTCTCCATGGTTCCTAATCATAATTAATCCATTAGGTAGCAACATACTCTCAAAATTCACATATAAAGAACTGTTCAGGAACGAGCTCACCTCTAAATTCAATTGGCGTGCTCGAGCTCTAGTAATTGGACCTTGCATGTCTACCATGTGAGTGTTGTGTATATCTGCAGGAGTGATGTCCACATCATCCTCCCCCTCTTGCATCAGAGTCGTCCTCGACTCAAGCTCATCTTCTTCTCCCAAGTATGGCTTCAAATCTGAAATGTTAAATGTGGGACTAACCCCAAACTCAGGAGGCAACTCAAGTTTATATGCATTGTCATTTATCTTCTCAAGAACCTTAAAAGGTCCAGCATCACGTGGCATGAGTTTGGACATTGTCAAATCCAGGAACCTATCTTTTCTCAAATGAATCCACACCAAATCACCGGGTTCAAATTTTACCTCCTTCCTCCCTTTACTAGCAGCAATGCGATACTTTTCATTCATTTTTTCAATTTGTAACTTAGTAGTTTCATGCAACTTAAGAATAAATTCAGAACCTTGTGTAGCATCTAAGTTCACAATTTCAATATGTGGTAAAGGTAGCAAATCAATTGGAGCACGAGTATTGAAACCATAGACTACCATAAACGGTCTTAACTTGGTTGTGGAGTGAATAGACCTGTTATGAGCTTACTCAATATGTGGCAAACACTCCTCCCACAACCTCAAATTGTCTTTCAAAACAGCCCGCAACTTAGTAGATAAGGTACAATTAACTACCTTGGTTTGCTCATCAGTTTGTGGATGACAAGTAGTAGAAAACAGCAACTTTGTTCCCAATTTATACCATAAAGTTCTCCAAAAGTGACTCAAAAACTTAGCATCCCTATCAGAAACAATAGTATTAGGAACACCATGCAAACGCATAACCTCATTAAAGAACAAATCAGCAACATGTGAAGCATTATCGGTCTTGTGGCAGGGTATAAAATGAGCCATTTTAGAGAAACGATCAACAACCACGAAGACACTATCCCTCCCACTCTTTGTTCTAGGCTCCTAAAACAAAGTCAATAGAAATATCCTCCCAAGGTGCACTAGGAACCGGAAGAGGCATATAAAGACCATGTGGGTTAAGTCGAGACTTAGCTTTGTTGCATGTCGTGCAACGTGAAACGTAGCGCTCCACATCACGCCTCATTCGTGGCCAAAAGAAGTGAGCGGCCAGCACATCCTCTGTCTTTTTAACACCAAAATGTCCCATCAAACCACCTCCATGCGCTTCCTGCAACAACAAAAGACGAACTGAGCTAGCTGGAACACACAGCTTGTTAGCACGGTAGAGAAGGCCTTCACGCAGCAGGAATTTTTGCCACGTTCTTCCCTCTCTACCATTTTCAAAGGCATCTTTGAAGTCCAAATTAGTAGCATATAACCTCTTTATGGTTTCCAAACTAAAGATTTTATGAGAAAGTTGGGATAGTATGGTATAACATCTAGATAAAGCATCGGCAATCACATTGTCTTTCCCTTTCTTATGTTTAATGATGTAAGGAAACAATTCTATGAACTCAATCCATTTAGCATGACGTTTGTTCAGATTAGCTTGTCCTTTAAGATACTTCAAAGACTCATGATCTGAATGTATGACAAATTCTTTAGACCATAGGTAATGTTGCCAAGTTTGCAAGACACGCACTAAAACATAAAGTTCTTTGTCATATGTAGAATAATTCAGCGAAGGCCCATGCAATTTTTCACTAAAGAAGGCAACAGGTTTACCTCCTTGAATTAGCACTCCTCCAATGCCAATGCCGCTCGCGTCACATTCAAGCTCGAATGTCTTCTCAAAATCAGGAAGTTGCAGCAATGGTGCTTGTGTGAGCTTCGACTTGAGAACATCAAAAGCTTGTTGTTGTGCTGGTCCCCATCGAAACGGCACTCCATGCTTTGTCAACTCTTGGAGAGGTGCCGCAATGGTGCTGAAATCCCGCACGAAACGCCGGTAGAAACCTGCGAGACCAAGAAAACTCCGAACCTGTGTGACCGTAGTCGGAAGTGGCAAGCTCGTGATGGCAACAATCTTTGCCTCGTCCACCTCAATGCCCTGCAAAGTAACAACATACCCATGAAAAGACACACGATCAGTGCAAAAGGTGCACTTCTCAAGGTTACCATATAAATGTGCATCGCGCAAGACATTAAAAACAGCACGCAAATGTTCAAGATGTTCATCATATGACTTGCTATAAATAAGGATATCATCAAAGTAAACCACCACAAATTTACCAATGAAAGCACGTAAAACCTCATTCATCAATCTCATGAAAGTGTTGGGCACATTAGTTAAACCAAATGGCATGACTAACCATTCATAAAGTCCGAATTTAGTTTTAAAAGCAGTTTTCCATTCATCACCTAAAGCCATACGAATCTGATGATACCCACTACACAAATCAATCTTGGAGAAAATAACAGAACCACTCAACTCATCAAGCATGTCATCCAATCTAGGAATAGGATAGCGATAACGAATGGTAATGTAATTGATGGCTCTACAATCAACACACATGCGCCAAGTGCCATCTTTTTTTGTAACCAAAAGAACAGAAACAGAACAAGGACTAAGACTCTCACGAATGTACCCGCGGTCCAGAAGATCTTGGACTTGTCGCTGAATTTCCTTAGTCTCGTCGGGGTTGGTCCTGTAGGCAGCACGGTTTGGCAAGCTCACCCCTGGAACCAAATCAATATTGTGCTCAATGCCTCGCACAGGTTGTAATCCGGGGGGTACCTCTGATGGAAAAACATCCATATATTCCTGCAAATGGTTAGCAACAGCAGGTGGCAAGACAATGGATGTATCCTCAATGGAATATAAAGCATGTTTGCACACTAAAGCATAGCAAGTTCCATTAGAGGCATATAAATCATCAAGATCAGATTTAGTTGCAAGCAAAATAGGATTTTTCAACTTAATAGGTTGCTGAATTTCATAATTGAAAACACCCTTTTGCTTAGCATTATTCTTTTTCTCCTGCTCAAACTGTACAATTTCAGTGGGACTCATAGGAAGCAACACAATTTTATTGCCCTTATGCATGAGAGTGTACTTATTAGATCGACCATGGTGAATAGCATCAGTATCAAACTCCCAAGGACGTCCCAACAAAAGAGAACAAGCATCCATAGGTACCACATCAAAATCAGCAAAATCATGATAAGAACCAATGGAAAAATGTATCCTTGCTGTTTGTGTTACCTTAACCTTACCATTGTTGTTAAACCATTGAATGTGACAAGGGTGGGGATGCTCCTGTGTGGTCAAGCCAAGCTTCTTGACCACCTCAACATTCACCAAATTGTTGCAGCTACCACCATCAATGATGGTATGTACACGGCAGTCCTTGACGACGAGAAACATGTTGAAAAGGTTGTGACGTTGGCGGTTGTCGTCCTCTCGAACCGTGGCACTCAAAGCTTGCTGCACAATCAAAGTCCTATAGTTGTTTGTCGCAGATGTACTAAGAACCTCCTCAGCACCATCATCTGAACCTGAAACATTAGTTGCAATAATATTTTCATCTTCAATATCAGAAGCACTAACATACCCACCATCAGCAGTGGCAATGATCGCCCGTTTGCTAGGGCAATCTCGTTGCATATGGCCAAGTCCCTGGCAGCGGTGGCACCTGATGTCGGAGCTGCGACTTGTCGAAGTGTTGGGTGCAGCTGCCTTTGCTGCAACACCTGGAGGCATCTGGGACTTGCTGTTATCTTGTCCCTGTGATGTAGAAGGTGCAATGCTGCTGCGTACAACACCTGTGGAGGGTGGTGTAGAAGCACGTACGCTCGAGGAGGGCGCTGCTTTGGATGGCACCGGAAATTGTCGTGGCGTGAAAGTGTTGTTCCGCCGCTGCTGTTGGCGACCCTGCACTTCTTTTTCTGCTAACATAGCAAGTTGAAATAAACATTGAATAGAATGATATTCCTTGTAGTCAACTATGTCCTGGATCTCACGCTGCAAGCCCCCATAAAACCTAACAATTTGGTCTTCCTGATCCTCAACTACCCGACAACGAAGCATACCTTTCTGCAACTCTTGGTAGTACTCTTGGATAGTCATGTCACCCTGATCAAAGCGTTGCAATTTCTTAAGAAGATCACGTCTATATGAAGGAGGAACAAACCTAGCGCGCATCTCTTCTTTTAACGCAGCCCATGTCTGTGGTGCATTACGTGTATTGACAAGTTCATTCCACCAAATTATAGCAAAATCTTTAAACTCACTAGTGGCTTGTCTAACTCTATGTCGCTCAGGAACAAGATGAGAGCTAAATTTTTGTTCTACCGTCATCTCCCAATCCAAGTAAGTCTCAGCATCATAAGATCTATAAAATGTTGGGATAGAAAACTTAATCTTAGCATAAGGATCATTATCTTGTTCAGGAGCATGAGGACGAGGTCTACCTCCCATACCTTGACGATTTCGTCGAGGGCGACGGCGCTGCTGTGCATCAACCTCATCGTTATTGAAGTCATCCTCTGTGTCATAGTTGTAAAATACCCAAAAGTGGTAGCAAGAAAATTCAGCTCATATACACTTATGAAAAATGAGGGGAATTAAAACTTTGAATTATAATAAGTGTGAGTTCAAAGTGAGGGTTTAGACTTCCCAAAACTTCCAAACATGGAGATCTAAATGCACAACTTGGATATTTATAGTCCGAATATTCAACCTTCCAAATTTCAGCTCATTTGGAGGAGTTTTAATATTTGTTTGGGATTAAAAGGAGAAGCCCTCTAATCTAAATTTTAAATTCAGTTTCAAATTCCAATTCCCTCAATTTGAAAATTGGGTTTCACAAATGTGTTCTCCACCTTTGAATGAGCAGCCATGCCAAAAGTTAGAAATTTTGGAGCTGGTTTGCTATATTTTTGAGGCAATACAAAGTGGAGAATTCAAACTCTTTTTCAAATTCAAATGATCAATCCACATCCAATTTTCACACCCGAATTCAAACTATTTGAATTCAGCAAATTCAAACTATGACTTGGGGTTGAAGTCAAGTCTTAAATGTTGAGTTGCTGGTGGGAAAATATCAGAAAAAGTTGATTAAACAAAGAGGGGAGGTGGGACCCATTTGTCAGCCACCCACTGGGGTTGCCGCTGAGGCGGTTGAACAGCGGGAGCGCGCCAGCTCCCGGTTGAACCCGCGCCCGAGGGAGAGCCTGCGCCACCTCCTGCTGCCTCGGTAGCTCGGTTGGATCACGGCAAAGGGTGCGCCGGAGCTGTTTTCGTTCTTCCCCTGCTATAACTCGCGCCCCCGCCGTTTCCTTTCGTCCAGAACACCGCCGCCGTTCCTTCCGATCACACCACAGCCTCCAAGCTCGATTGCTCGAGCGCTTCACAGCAAAGAGCATCGCCTGGACGTGCTCTAGCCCTTGCCAAAGCCCCTTCAAGGTTTGCCAGTCCGAACTGCTCGAAAAACGCGGATTGGCGCCAAAGCTTCAAGGTACCCGGACCTCGCCGTTTCGGCTCTCCGTCGACAGCAGCAACCGGCCACCCTCTCCCCCGACTTCCTATACAAGAAAGGTGCGTGGACATGTCCTGGTCGTGTAGCCGGAGGCCGTTTAGCGTTTGCTAGGACCGATGGCGAGAATTTCACCGTTTCCCCAAATGGTACACAGACGGATAGTGCGCGGTCTAGCCAAAAATTCGTGGTGCACGATCCTTTAGACCTCGAGGAAGCTTGCACGGAGCTTCTCTACTTCCTAGCGCCTCTCCTCGACGAAGAACCAAGCAAAAACATCAAGAAACGAGGGAGCCCTAGCTGTTTTCTTAGTCGCCGGTGCAAAAGCACCTCGGGTCGCCGTGGAGCCCTTGGTTGCCGGCAGTTTCACCGGCGGCCAGGACCCTTACGGGCTCCTACATCACTCACTGATGCTCTAGAGCCCAAGAATCGATTGAATGATAGAGGAATAAGGGTTCCCGACCTCGCCGGAGTTCAAAACTTTGCTGTCACCGGTGCGCGATGGTTTCCGGTGAGCCACGGCCGCCGGCGACCCTCCTACAGTGTTCAGCGCGGTTAAAAATGGGGGAGCGGCGAGTTTGACGAAGTTTGGACCACAGGAACCCCGTCCCGGCGAGCCTCGCCGGCGTGCGCCGCCGCGGAAGGCGCGGGCTGCGCGAGGAAGACGAAGGAGGGCCCAGTCCCACCGGTCAGCCTCCGGGTGCGCGCGAGGATCGGCTTGTGGCGTTGGATCCCGTGCGGCTGCACGGGAATAACCCCGTAGCCCCCGGTGTTGCTAAAATCTGACTGGTCCGAATTAAACCAGTGGGCCCAGCCCAATTATGTGAAGTTTCTATTAGAGAAATAATTCCAGGAATTAGCTGATCTTTACAAGGCCATAACTTTGTGTAGAAAACTCCAAAAAGAGTGAGACCAATTTTGTTGGGTTCCTCATGAGGAGTACTTCACAGAGAAACCAAATTTTGGCTATGAAAATGCCCAGGAATTTCTGTAGAATTGTTTTTATTAAATCCTTTAGGGATTTAGTACAGGAGCAATTCTTTATGAAATATTCCCAAATTTGGGCAGCAAATCCTCTTCATAGATACTGATCTCCAGTAAAAGTTTGGGCTTCATTGGAGTTAATTTGCTAGGTCAAATTACCTTCCCATGTTCAGCTTTTATTTGGAAAATTCAATTTAAACAGAAAACTTTTCAGAACTCCTATCCAACTTCAAAAATTCATATCCCTCTGATGGTAGCTCCAAAAATGGTGAAACAAATTTTGTTAGAACCATGGAGACTTGCCCCAATCAGATCTTCCACCATTAGCTATGTCAAAGCTCCTGAATTGGGCTCAAAATTCAGATAGGCATTGTACTTGTAGGAATTTTAAAGACTACATTATGCAATGACATGTCTCCAAATTTGGCTCAAGTCATCCTTAGAGAGTCTAGTATCCACTGTAAAATTCCCAAAGCCAATTAAGGATCCTAAATAGCAGTAGCTATGAATAGAAGTTCCATTTCTATAAATCCTTAATACTTATACATGTATTTTATTACATTTCATAATAGTGACCGAAGTTGAGGATACGCCGGAGCCCTTGGACGTCCTCCCACCAGAACCTGACTTTCCGTTTAACTCGCAACCAGGCAAGCCCCAGTTTGCACTTAAGTACCTTTTATAAAGCTTTTTATTTGTATCACTTATGTCTAGGGTGAATGCTTGCATTAGAGTTAGGGTGATTGAAACCCCACTTGCATAGCCTTTTAAATCCTATAAAGGGTTGGGTAGTTTACAAACTCGACTAGTAGAGAATGCCATGCTAATGTATAGGATCTCGGTAGAAGTCGAGTGGTTGGAAGCTACTCGCGAGATAGTACTTATCACACGGGAAGAAAAGAGGTAGATAATGGCTTGAATTATGAAAATAAGACCCAGCAGGGGGGATAGGAAGCAGTGAGCTGAGGTCTCACGTGCGTAGCCCTGTTGGTGTCGGTTGAGGACCGTCCGTGTGCGGCCCTGCTGGACAAGTATCGAACAGTACCGGATGCATACTGGCATATGGGAACCAGGAAACCGATGTAATTGGTTAACCTGGGTGTCGAGGCTTACCCAACCGTAAATAGGAGCGGGTTGAGGGTAGCAAGGTGTAAATCTGCCGGTGGGCACAGTCACACTCCACGCGGGGACCTCCTACCCGTTACGTATGGACCGGTTCGGCATTTGGGTTGCCTTTGAAAGGTTGTTGCATACAACAGAGTAGGAAGGGGTGTGGAATCACGCTTCTGAAAGTGGGTGTATGCAACGTGTTATCCGGGTGTGTCTTGATTGCAATCACCGTCACTCGCGGTGATTTGAGTACCCGCTTGTTCACTGCGCTGTGACGTAGTAAGAAGTGAAATAAGCCAACTGAAAATGCTGTATTGATCTAAATGTCTTGAATACCTTGATTGCTGTAGATATAGAGCTAATTAAGTTTATATTCCACTTTGGGCATCTCCACATCGGGGGAAAGCGTTTCTTGTTTGATTGTGGACTTCCGATGTGAGGGCTGCCTAAGGCACATGAACCTGCTGCTATAAAACTGAAAGTAAGGATCAACTTATAGGCGTGTCTTTATTGCAAAATCCTTTTCCCATCTTACATATCCTTGCACGTAGAGTTCCATGCCTAGGGTTGACGGTTAAGACTTGCTGAGCCTTCGTGCTCACGGTTGCAATATTTGAGCTGTGTGCAGGTGAGAGTTATGAGGAAGGTTCCGAGGACGAGGCGATGCTCCCGTCGGGGTACACGGCCGAGCTGGAGCCATGCACGCCGCCGTGATTCTCCGGTTCCAGGTTGCTAGTGTGTAACGTCCCCGGGCTGGACGGCTGCACTTTTGCATAGCTAGGATGAGAGGCCTTATATGTATATTACTTCCGCTGTATGAATAGGTTTTGTAAAAAGACTTCCGCTGTTTTATATCAAATAAAAGTTTGTATGTAATCCTTTATTCTTTTCGTGTTTGCTGTTGGGTGCCGCATCGCACGGCACCACCCTATGCGATCCTGGAGTGGGTGAACCACGGGGTGGTCCCCACAGCCGTGGTATCAGAGCCGCATTGGGAATAGCACGCTCGAAAAGAGCCTATTTTTGAAAACTTAGAAGTAGTCGAGTGAGGATTAGTCTTTAAGCCCACATAAGGTCTATGATAGTAGTAGTTACTAAGGTGGGAAAAGCTAACTTATGTGTTATACATTCTGTAACGACGCTCCGACGTCAGGTAAGAGGTAAGGTACGCCACCGCAGGCGGATCAATTGCGGTAACTCCCCATACGAGTAATAGTATGTTAGGTTATACCGTGGCTTGGCACGGTAGTTAATATGAGTCTCTGAACCTCTCCATGGTTCTGAGAGCATATGAAAACGCTGATCTCCAGCGTGCTTTAGGCAAAAGTGAGAATACCCCATCGTGTGGTAAGCAACACGATAGTATGCAACTCTTGAACGTTCAATGTTCAAAGGGCCATACGCAGCGCTCGCCATCGGCGTGCCTCAACGGTCATGAGGCAGTAGGTGGTATCCGTTGGGTTGATAAAATTCCCAACCGTGACGACCCGTTCGCGCTCTACTCGGGTTCCCCGTCGTGTGGTGTGAAAACACGACCATGTACCTTGAGACGTGGCTTGACTCAAGGACGATCCGTATGGCAATGATACAGACCGTATGTTTTTACTATGATATGGAACTGCCTGCAATGTTAAAACCTTTGTGTGCATCATTATTGTGTGTTTTTCTGCAGGTACACTAACCACGTTAGTGCATGACGTGTAGAAACCGTTTGTGAGTGACGACTTTAGTTCCACCATTTAACACGTATATGCCGGAATACCGGTTTAGGATTTTTCTGTGGTGAGGAAACGTAGTACCGACTGCATAAAAGTTTATTTTCAAAGAAAAGAGTCGAAATGAAGTTTAGGAATCCATTTAGGGGTTAGTAAACTCCTATATTGAACTGAGAGTCAATTGGGAGTATAGATTCAGTCTCAAAAACTTAGGAATAATCTCCCCTGTTTTCGGCAGCAATTTTTGCTGAACTTGAACAGGGCATAACTTAAGATTGATTGAACCAATGGAGGTGTGGGATACCATTATGGAAAGGTTTTGAAGTCCTCGAGAATTTTTCTGTAGAGTTCCAGAACAAAATCTCCCTCCAATGGGATGAAAATCTCAGATGAGTAGGTACTGTCCAGAAACAGGGCAGACCAAATGCTCTCTGGAATTTTCTGTATTTCAACCAAAACAGTTAGTTTCACCGTTTGACGTCCAGTGGCTGTTGTAAAACAGCGAGTTGGAGTCGAAGGGTTTATGTATTTGACATATCACATCGAGTTAGTACATGTTTGGGTGCAATACAATAGCGAGGAATTACGCATGCTAATACACTTAACATCCCGTGGTGACCCCGATGGTCGAAATGAACTTTTAACCCATAAAGTTCAATACTTTGGAACTCGATCGTATGACACGGTCCAGGGATGTATATGGTGCATAAAGTTTATACTTTATCCATATGTGTGATTGTTATGCGCATTGTTTATCCCATTCTCGCATTACTATTGTATAGGCTGGATGAGCTAAACCCACATGTGCTGATAGTTTGAAGGATATGAATGCAGAATGGTGCGGACACGTTCAACGCAAGAGGAGGGAGGTCCGAGTCAAGTTCGTGGTGATGAGTCTCCACCTCCGGAGCAAACCACGACGCAGCAGCAACCACCTCCTCCGCCGCCAGAACTTCCAAGGAATCTTGCGGAGGTTCTCGCCGCAGTGCTCGGCTCGCACAACGAGCAAACCGAGTTGCTGCGAATGCTAGGGCAGCAAAATGCGTCCCATCAGGGAGGACGCCAAGACAATGGGCAATGCCAGCCCCAACAAAGCTCGTATTCGGAATTCATGGCGACCCATCCACCGGTCTTCACGGAGGCCGAAGAACCTTTGGAGGCGGACAGCTTTATCCGCAGTCTAGAGGCAAAGTTCGGGCTGCTATGATGCACCGAACATCAGAAGGCGCTGTACGCAGCGCAACAGCTTCAAGGAGAAGCCGGTACCTGGTGGGCGAACTACATCGCCTCCTTACCGGCTGGCCATGCCGTCACATGGATGGAGTTCCGGGAGGCATTCCGCGCCTATCACATACCTCCCGGTGTGATGGAAATGAAGCTCCAGGAGTTCCTGGCGTTACGGCAAGGCGAGAAGAGTGCTCATGAGTACTCCAGGTTATTCAACCGGCTGGCGCAATATGCGCCAGGATTTGTGGGCACGGAAGACAACAAGCGCAATGCGTTCTTCCGGGGCCTGAACTCCAAGATGAAGGTCCATCTCGCCCAGAGTAATCGCGGCACATTCGACGACCTAGTTAATGCCGCGATTCTACAAGAGAATGCTCAGCGCGAGCGCGGTTCTGACAAGAGGAAACGCAGCGCGCTGACAAGCAGCAGTGGTGGGACACCCCAAAAATACCGCGTGGTGTATCGCTCACCATCCGGTCAGAGATGGCAGCCACCGGCGCGAGTCGCGCGACCGCCTCAGTTTCGCGGTCGGCAATATAATGCGCCGGGCTTTCGACCGACGTATCCACCACAGCAACAGCAGCAGCAAAGGATGGTTCCGCGTGCACCTCCATTTCAGCAGCGTGCACCAGGATTCCGTCCTCAAGTCGGCGGGACCCCGACACCATACACGTGCTACACGTGTGGCCGTGTCGGACACATTTCGAGAGACTGCCCCGAGCCACGACTGGGCAGGGGTGCAGCACCGTATCAGGGTGCTAATCAGCCCCGCAATCAGCCCAAGAAACCTGTACCAAAACCCGGCAACGTCCACCACTTAGCTATCGAAGACGTGCCGGAAGGCGAACCCGTCCTCGCGGGTACGTTCTCTTACCTAGATCATCCCGTAGTCATACTTTTTGACTCCGGTGCCACTCATAATTTCATAAGTCAGTCTTATGTTATTAAATATCAACTGCCTATCATTCCCACAAATAATTCATATTTGATATGTTCTCTGGGTGGGAAAATAACAGCTGATAGAATGGTCTATAGAGCACCATTACAGTTGGGTGGAAATCTATATCCGACTTCTCTAATCATGTTAGAAAGTCAAAAACTTGATGTCATTTTAGGAATGTCATGGCTACATCGCCATGGTGCTGTTCTTGACATCATTCCACGTGTGGTTCGTTTAAACTCTCCACTTCATGAACCACATGTTCTTATTCTTGACCATTCGTCTCAAGAAACTCCAGCCACATATAACACGGAAGTCACGAAACTTGAGGATATTCGTGTGGTTCGTGAATACCCGGATGTCTTTCCGGATGATCTTCCAGGTATGCCACCCGAAAGAGATGTCGAGTTCAAGATTGAACTTGTACCGGGGACGACACCGATCTCACGGAGACCGTATAAGATGGCTCCGAATGAGCTGGCTGAACTAAAGGAGCAGCTCAACGATTTGATGAAGAAGGGTTTCATTAGACCGAGTTCCTCGCCATGGGGATGCTCGGCGCTGTTTGTGACAAAGAAGGATGAAACTTTGAGGTTGTGTGTGGACTACGGACCTCTCAACGCCGTCACCTTCATGAATAAATATCCACTGCCCCGCATCGATATTCTCTTTGATCAACTTGTGGGTGCGAGTGTATTTTCCAAGATGGATCTTCGCTCCGAATATCATCAAATCAAGATCCGAGCGGAGGATATCCCAAAGACGGCCTTCTCGACGAGATATGGGTTATATGAGTACCTCGTCATGTCCTTTGGTCTCACCAACGCCCCGGCACACTTCATGTATCTCATGAACTCAGTGTTCATGCCGGAGTTGGACAAGTTTGTGGTGGTGTTCATAGACGACATCTTGGTTTACTCCAAGACTGAAGAAGAACACGCCAAACACTTGCATATCATGCTTCAACGATTAAGAGACCATAAGATTTATGCCAAGTTCAGCAAGTGCGAGTTTTGGATCAGCCAAGTGCCATTACTTGGTCACATTATTTCTGCAGAAGGCATTGCAGTTGATCCAAGCAAAATCGAACAAGTGCTGAAATGGAAATCCCCCACATCAGTCCATGAAGTCAGGAGTTTCCTCGGGTTAGCAGGATATTATCGAAGATTCATACCAAATTTCTCCAAACTTGCTAAGCCGATGACTGAACTGTTGAAAAAGGGGATCAAATATGTTTGGAGCTCAGCTTGTGAAGAAGCTTTCCAAGCATTAGTGAAGCATCTTACAACAGCCCCGGTGTTAGCTCAACCGGATACAACCTAGCCCTTTGACGTATATTGTGATGCGTCTCACTTCGGGCTTGGCTGTGTATTGATGCAAGGAGGAAGAGTGGTCGCCTATGGCTCACGTCAACTTCGTAACCACGAGCAGCACTATCCGACTCATGATCTTGAGCTCGCTGCTGTGGTATTGGCCTTGAAGATGTGGAGGCACTATTTGCTTGAGAACTTAGTGAACCTCTACACCGACCACAAAAGTCTGAAATATATATTCACTCAAAAGGAGTTGAATATGCGGCAACGGAGATGGCTAGAACTGATCAAAGACTATGAGATCGAGATTCACTACCATCCCGGGAAGGCAAACGTGGTTGCCGATGCCTTAAGCCGCAAATCCCATGTCAATAGTCTGTCCATCACCCCACTTGAAGAGGAGGAGCCGAGTCTGTACTTGGTTCCATATGGGGCATTATATAATCTTGCTCTCATCCCTACAATACGAGAGGAGATTATGGAAGCTTAGAAGAAGGACGTGGGAATGTCGCACATTCGGAGAAGGATGGAGAATGGCGAAATGAAATGCTTCCGAAGAGATGAACACGACACTCTATGGTTTAAAGACCGTATAGTGGTACCCCGTGACATGAAGCTTCGGAAGAAAATCTTGGACGAGGCTCATTTGTCCAAATATTCTATTCATCCGGGCAGCAACAAGATGTACCAAGATCTGAAAACCAGGTTTTGGTGGACACAGATGAAGAGAGAAATTGCAAAATACGTATCCGAATGTGATACGTGTCGGCGGGTGAAAGCCGACCATATGCGTAAAGCCGGACAGCTGCAACCATTGAACATTCCGGCGTGGAAGTGGGAGGATATCAGCATGGACTTCATTGTTGGTTTACCTCTCACGTCTCACAAACATGACTCGATTTGGGTGATAGTCGATCGACTAACCAAGTCGGCTCATTTTATCCCCGTACATACAAAGTACGTGGCCAAGCAATATGCGGAGCTGTACATTGCAAAGATCTTATGTTTGCACGGTGTTCCCCGCTCCATCATTTCAGATCGCGGTGCGCTGTTCGTCTCTCGGTTTTGGGAACAGCTGCACGCATCACTGGGAACCAAACTGATCCGAAGCTCCGCGTATCACCCGCAGACAGATGGTCAAACTGAACGGGTGAATCAAGTTCTTGAAGACATGCTACGCGCTTGTGCCATCCACCACAGCAAGAATTGGGACGATCATTTGCCGTTGGCGGAGTTTTCTTACAACAATGGCTATCAAGCTAGCATCAAGATGGCGCCGTATGAAGCTCTCTACGGCCGGAAATGTCGTACACCTCTCAACTGGTGCGAGTCCGGCGAGCGAGTTATCTACGGAGTTGAACTTGTGAATGACGCGGAAGAACGAGTGCGAGTAATACAAGCCAATCTTAAGGCTGCTCAATCTCGTCAGAAAAGCTATGCGGATAAAAGACGCCGTCCTCTCCACTACGACATCGGGGACCATGTTTATGTCCGTGTGTCTCCGATGAAGGGAATTCATCGTTTCGGAGTGAAGGGTAAACTTGTGCCGCGGTTCATTGGTCCGTTCACCGTCATTGAAAGATGCGGACCCGTGGCCTATCGCCTAGAGTTACCAGCGTCGCTTGCAGGCATTCACAACGTCTTCCACATCTCTCAGCTGAGAAAGTGCCTCAAGCCCTCGGTTGAAGTCCGCACAGAAGACATAGAAGTTCTTCAACCGGACCTCACGTACACGGAGTATCCAATTTGGATTATCGATGAAAAGACTCGTGCCACAAGAAACCGGACCTTATGGTTCTACAAGGTCTTGTGGAGTAACCATACCGCTGATGAGGCCTCACGTACACGGAGTATCCAATTCGGATTATCGATGAAAAGACTCGTGCCACAAGAAACCGGACCTTATGGTTCTACAAGGTCTTGTGGAGTAACCATACCGCTGATGAGGCGACATGGGAAAGCGAGGATTATCTACGAACGTATTATCCGGACTTGCTATCATCCTATACCCGGTAAAGTTTTCCCCACTTTGCTTTTCCTTTGGAATCTCGGGACGAGATTCTTTTTAAGGGGGGAGGGATGTAAAATCCCCAAAAGTGGTAGCAAGAAAATTCAGCTCATATACACTTATGAAAAATGAGGGGAATTAAAACTTTGAATTATAATAAGTGTGAGTTCAAAGTGAGGGTTTAGACTTCCCAAAACTTCCAAACATGGAGATATAAATGCACAACTTGGATCTTTATAGTCCAAATATTCAACCTTCCAAATTTCAGCTCATTTGGAGGAGTTTTAATATTTGTTTGGGATTAAAAGGAGAAGCCCTCTAATCTGAATTTTAAATTCAGTTTCAAATTCCAATTCCCTCAATTTGAAAATTGGGTTTCACAAATGTGTTCTCGACCATTGAATGAGCAGCCATGCCAAAAGTTAGAAATTTTGGAGCTGGTTTGCTATATTTTTGAGGCAATACAAAGTGGAGAATTCAAACTCTTTTTCAAATTCAAATGATCAATCCACATCTAATTTTCACACCCGAATTCAAACTATTTGAATTCAGGAAATTCAAACTATGACTTGGGGTTGAAGTCAAGTCTTAAATGTTGAGTTGCTGGTGGGAAAATATCAGAAAAAGTTGATTAAACAAAGAGGGGAGGTGGGACCCATTTGTCAGCCACCCACTGGGGTTGCCGCCTCAGCCGACGGCGGTCGAACAGCGGGAGCGCGCCAGCTCCCGGTTGAACCCGCGCCCTTGCCAAAGCCCCTTCAAGGTTTGCCGGTCCGAACTGCTCGAGAAACGCGGATTGGCGCCAAAGCATCAAGGTACCCGGACCTCGCCGTTTCGGCTCTCCGTCGACAGCAGCAACCGGCCACCCTCTCCCCCGACTTCCTATACAAGAAAGGTGCATGGACATGTCCTGGTCGTGTAGCCGGAGGCCGTTTAGCGTTTGCTAGGACCGATGGCGAGAATTTCACCGTTTCCCCAAACGGTACACCGACGGATAGTGCGCGGTCTAGCCAAAAATTCGTGGTGCACGATCCTTTAGACGTCGAGTAAGCTTGCACAGAGCTTCTCTACTTCCTAGCGCCTCTCCTCGACGAAGAACCAAGCAAAAACATCAAGAAACGAGGGAGCCCTAGCTGTTTTCTTAGTCGCCGTGGAGCCCTTGGTTGCCGGCAGTTTCACCGGCGGCCAGGACCCTTACGGGCTCCTACATCACTCACTGATGCTCTAGAGCCCAAGAATCGATCGAATGATAGAGGAATAAGGGTTCTCGACCTCGCCGGAGTTCAAACTTTGCTGTCACCGGTGCGCGATGGTTTCCGGTGAGCCACGGCCGCCGGCGACCCTCCCACAGTGTTCAGCACGGTTAAAAATGGGGGAGCGGTGAGTTTGACGAAGTTTGGACCACGGGAACCCCGTCCCGGCGAGCCTCGCCGGCGTGCGCCGCCGCGGAAGGTGCGGGCTGCGCGAGGAAGACGAAGGAGGGCCCGGTCCCACCGGTCAGCCTTCGGGTGCGCGTGAGGATCGGCTTGTGGCGCCGGATCCTGTGCGGCTGCGCGGGAATAACCCCGTAGCCCCCGGTGTTGCTAAAATCTGACTGGTCCGAATTAAACCAGTGGGCCCAGCCCAATTATTTGAAGTTTCTATTAGAGAAATAATTCCAGGAATTAGCTGATCTTTACAAGGCCATAACTTTGTGTAGAAAACTCCAAAAAGAGTGAGACCAATTTTGTTGGGTTCCTCGTGACGAGTACTTCACAGAGAAACCAAATTTTGGCTATGAAAATGCTCAGGAATTTCTGTAGAATTGTTTTTAGTAAATCCTTTAGGGATTTATTACAGGAGCAATTCTTTATGAAATATTCCCAAATTTGGGCAGCAAATCCTCTTCATAGATACTGATCTCCAGTAAAAGTTTGGGCTTCATTGGAGTTAATTTGCTAGGTCAAATTACCTTCCCATGTTCAGCTTTTATTTGGAAAATTCAATTTAAACAGAAAACTTTTCAGAACTCCTATCCAACTTCAAAAATTCATATCCCTCTGATGGTAGCTCCAAAAATGGTGAATCAAATTTTGTTAGAACCATGGAGACTTGCCCCAATCAGATCTTCCACCATTAGCTATGTCAAAGCTCCTGAATTGGGCTCAAAATTCAGATAGGCATTGTACTTGTAGGAATTTTAAAGACTACATTATGCAATGACATGTCTCCAAATTTGGCTCAAGTCATCCTTAGAGAGTCTAGTATCCACTGTAAAATTCCCAAAGCCAATTAAGGATCCTAAATAGCAGTAGCTATGAATAGAAGTTCCATTTCTATAAATCCTTAATACTTATACATGTATTTTATTACATTTCATAATAGTGACCGAAGTTGAGGATACGCCGGAGCCCTTGGACGTCCTCCCACCAGAAGCTGACTTTCCGTTTAACTCGCAACCAGGCAAGCCCCAGTTTGCACTTAAGTACCTTTTATAAAGCTTTTTATTTGTATCACTTATGTCTAGGGTGAATGCTTGCATTAGAGTTAGGGTGATTGAAACCCCACTTGCATAGCCTTTTAAATCCTATAAAGGGTTGGGTAGTTTACAAACTCGACTAGTAGAGAATGCCATCCTAATGTATAGGATCTCGGTAGAAGTCGAGTGGTTGGGAGCTACTCGCGAGATAGTACTTATCACACGGGAAGAAAAGAGGTAGATAATGGCTTGAATTATGAAAATAAGACCCAGCAGGGGGGATAGGAAGCAGTGAGCTGAGGTCTCACGTGCGTAGCCCTGTTGGTGTCGGTTGAGGACCGTCCGTGTGCGGCCCTGCTGGACAAGTATCGAACAGTACCGGATGCATACTGGCATATGGGAACCAGGAAACCGATGTAATTGGTTAACCTGGGTGTCGAGGCTTACCCAACCGTAAATAGGAGCGGGTTGAGGGTAGCAAGGTGTAAATCTGCTGGTGGGCACAGTCACACTCCACGCGGGGACCTCCTACCCGTTACAGATGGACCGGTTCGGCATTTGGGTTGCCTTTGAAAGGTTGTTGCATACAACAGAGTAGGAAGGGGTGTGGAATCACGCTTCTGAAAGTGGGTGTATGCAACGTGTTATCCGGGTGTGTCTTGATTGCAATCACCGTCCCTCGTGGTGATTTGAGTACCCGCTTGTTCACTGCGCTGTGACGTAGTAAGAAGTGAAATAAGCCAACTGAAAATGCTGTATTGATCTAAATGTCTTGAATACCTTGATTGCTGTAGATATAGAGCTAATTAAGTTTATATTCCACTTTGGGCATCTCCACATCAGGGGAAAGCGTTTCTTGTTTGATTGTGGACTTCCGATGTGAGGGCTGCCTAAGGCACATGAACCTGCTGCTATAAAACTGAAAGTAAGGATCAACTTATAGGCGTGTCTTTATTGCAAAATCCTTTTTCCATCTTACATATCCTTGCACGTAGAGTTCCATGCCTAGGGTTGACGGTTAAGACTTGCTGAGCCTTCGTGCTCACGGTTGCAATATTTGAGCTGTGTGCAGGTGAGAGTTATGAGGAAGGTTCCGAGGACGAGGCGATGCTCCCGTCGGTGTACACGGCCGAGCTGGAGCCATGCACGCCGCCGTGATTCTCCGGTTCCATGTTGCTAGTGTGTAACGTCCCCGGGCTGGACGGCTGCACTTTTGCATAGCTAGGATGAGAGGCCTTATATGTATATTACTTCCGCTGTATGAATAGGTTTTGTAAAAAGACTTCCGCTGTTTTATATCAAATAAAAGTTTGTATGTTATCCTTTATTCTTTTCGTGTGTGCTGTTGGGTGCCGCATCGCACGGCACCACCCTATGCGATCCTGGAGTGGGTGAACCACGGGGTGGTCCCCACAGCCATGGTATCAGAGCCGCATTGGGAATAGCACGCTCGAAAAGAGCCTATTTTTGAAAACTTAGAAGTAGTCGAGTGAGGATTAGTCTTTAAGCCCACATAAGGTCTATGATAGTAGTAGTTACTAAGGTGGGAAAAGCTAACTTATGTGTTATACATTTTGTAACGACGCTCCGACGTCAGGTAAGAGGTAAGGTACGCCACCGCAGGCGGATCAATTGCGATAACTCCCCATACGAGTAATAGTATGTTAGGTTATACCGTGGCTTGGCACGGTAGTTAATATGAGTCTCTGAACCTCTCCATGGTTCTGAGAGCATATGAAAACGCTGATCTCCAGCGTGCTTTAGGCAAAAGTGAGAATACCCCATCGTGTGGTAAGCAACACGATAGTATGCAACTCTTGAACGTTCAATGTTCAAAGGGCCATACACAGCGCTCGCCATCGGTGTGCCTCAACGGTCATGAGGCAGTAGGTGGTATCCGTTGGGTTGATAAAATTCCCAACCGTGACGACCCGTTCGCGCTCTACTCGGGTTCCCCGTCGTGTGGTGTGAAAACACGACCATGTACCTTGAGACGTGGCTTGACTCAAGGACGATCCGTATGGCAATGATACAGACCGTATGTTTTTACTATGATATGGAACTGCCTGCAATGTTAAAACCTTTGTGTGCATCATTATTGTGTGTTTTTCTGCAGGTACACTAACCACGTTAGTGCATGACGTGTAGAAACCGTTTGTGAGTGACGACTTTAGTTCCACCATTTAACACGTATATGCCGGAATACCGGTTTAGGATTTTTCTGTGGTGAGGAAACGTAGTACCGACTGCATAAAAGTTTATTTTCAAAGGAAAGAGTCAAAATGAAGTTTAGGAATCCATTTAGGGGTTAGTAAACTCCTATATTGAACTGAGAGTCAATTGGGAGTATAGATTCAGTGTCAAAAACTTAGGAATAATCTCCCCTGTTTTCGGCAGCAATTTTTGCTGAACTTGAACAGGGCATAACTTAAGATTGATTGAACCAATGGAGGTGTGGGATACCATTATGGAAAGGTTTTGAAGTCCTCGAGAATTTTTCTGTAGAGTTCCAGAACAAAATCTCCCTCCAATGGGATGAAAATCTCAGATGAGTAGGTACTGTCCAGAAACAGGGCAGACCAAATGCTCTCTGGAATTTTCTGTATTTCAACCAAAACAGTTAGTTTCACCGTTTGACGTCCAGTGGCTGTTGTAAAACAGCGAGTTGGAGTCGAAGGGTTTATGTATTTGACATATCACTTCGAGTTAGTACATGTTTGGGTGCAATACAATAGCGAGGAATTACGCATGCTAACACACTTAACATCCCGTGGTGACCCCGATGGTCGAAATGAACTTTTAACCCATAAAGTTCAATACTTTGGAACTCGATCGTATGACACGGTCCAGGGATGTATATGGTGCATAAAGTTTATACTTTATCCATATGTGTGATTGTTATGCGCATTGTTTATCCCATTCTCGCATTACTATTGTATAGGCTGGATGAGCTAAACCCACATGTGCTGATAGTTTGAAGGATATGAATGCAGAATGGTGCGGACACGTTCAACGCAAGAGGAGGGAGGTCCGAGTCAAGTTCGTGGTGATGAGTCTCCACCTCCGGAGCAAACCACGACGCAGCAGCAACCACCTCCTCCGCCGCCAGAACTTCCAAGGAATCTTGCGGAGGTTCTCACCGCAGTGCTCGGCTCGCGCAACGAGCAAACCGAGTTGCTGCGGATGCTAGTGCAGCAAAATGCGTCCCATCAGGGAGGACGCCAAGACAATGGGCAACGCCAGCCCCAACAAAGCTCGTATTCAGAATTCATGGCGACCCATCCACCGGTCTTCACGGAGGCCGAAGAACCTTTGGAGGCGGACAGCTTTATCCGCAGTCTAGAGGCAAAGTTCGGGCTGCTATGATGCACCGAACATCAGAAGGCGCTGTACGCAGCGCAACAGCTTCAAGGAGAAGCCGGTACCTGGTGGGCGAACTACATCGCCTCCTTACCGGCTGGCCATGCCGTCACATGGATGGAGTTCCGGGAGGCATTCCGCGCCTATCACATACCTCCCGGTGTGATGGAAATGAAGCTCCAGGAGTTACTGGCGTTACGGCAAGGCGAGAGGAGTGCTCATGAGTACTCCAGGTTATTCAACCGGCTGGCGCAATATGCGCCAGGATTTGTGGGCACGGAAGACAACAAGCGCAATGCGTTCTTCCGGGGCCTGAACTTCAAGATGAAGGTCCATCTCGCCCAGAGTAATCGCGGCACATTCGACGACCTAGTTAATGCCGCGATTCTACAAGAGAATGCTCAGCGCGAGCGCGGTTCTGACAAGAGGAAACGCAGCGCGCTGACAAGCAGCAGTGGTGGGACACCCCAAAAATACCGCGTGGTGTATCGCTCACCATCCGGTCAGAGATGGCAGCCACCGGCGCGACCGCCTCAGTTTCGCGGTCGGCAATATAATGCGCCGGGCTTTCGACCGACGTATCCACCACAGCAACAGCAGCAGCAAAGGATGGTTCCGCGTGCACCTCCGTTTCAGCAGCGTGCACCAGGATTCCGTCCTCAAGTCGGCGGGACCCCGACACCATACACGTGCTGCACGTGTGGCCGTGTCGGACACATTTCGAGAGACTGCCCCGAGCCGCGACTGGGCAGGGGTGCAGCACCGTATCAGGGTGCTAATCAGCCCCGCAATCAGCCCAAGAAACCTGTACCAAAACCCGGCAACGTCCACCACTTAGCTATCGAAGACGTGCCGGAAGGCGAACCCGTCCTCGCGGGTACGTTCTCTTACCTAGATCATCCCGTAGTCATACTTTTTGACTCCGGTGCCACCCATAATTTCATAAGTCAGTCTTATGTTATTAAATATCAACTGCCTATCATTCCCACAAATAATTCATATTTGATATGTTCTCTGGGTGGGAAAATAACAGCTGATAGAATGGTCTATAGAGCACCATTACAGTTGGATGGAAATCTATATCCGACTTCTCTAATCATGTTAGGAAGTCAAAAACTTGATGTCATTTTAGGAATGTCATGGCTACATCGCCATGGTGCTGTTCTTGACATCATTCCACGTGTGGTTCGTTTAAACTCTCCACTTCATGAACCACATGTTCTTATTCTTGACCATTCGGCTCAAGAAACTCCAGCCACATATAACACGGAAGTCACGAAACGTGAGGATATTCGTGTGGTTCATGAATACCCGGATGTCTTTCCGGATGATCTTCCAGGTATGCCACCCGAAAGAGATGTCGAGTTCAAGATTGAACTTGTACCGGGGACGACACCGATCTCACGGAGACCGTATAAGATGGCTCCGAATGAGCTGGCTGAACTAAAGGAGCAGCTCAACGATTTGATGAAGAAGGGTTTCATTAGACCGAGTTCCTCGCCATGGGGATGCTCGGCGCTGTTTGTGACAAAGAAGGATGAAACTTTGAGGTTGTGTGTGGACTACGGACCTCTCAACGCCGTCACCTTCAAGAATAAATATCCACTGCCCCGCATCGATATTCTCTTTGATCAACTTGTGGGTGCGAGTGTATTTTCCAAGATGGATCTTCGCTCCGGATATCATCAAATCAAGATCCGAGCGGAGGATATCCCAAAGACGGCCTTCTCGACGAGATATGGGTTATATGAGTACCTCGTCATGTCCTTTGGTCTCACCAACGCCCCGGCACACTTCATGTATCTCATGAACTCAGTGTTCATGCCGGAGTTGGACAAGTTTGTGGTGGTGTTCATAGACGACATCTTGGTTTACTCTAAGACTGAAGAAGAACACGCCAAACACTTGCATATCATGCTTCAACGATTAAGAGACCATAAGCTTTATTCCAAGTTCAGCAAGTGCGAGTTTTGGATCAGCCAAGTGCCATTACTTGGTCACATTATTTCTGCAGAAGGCATTGCAGTTGATCCAAGCAAAATCGAACAAGTGCTGAAATGGAAATCCCTCACATCAGTCCATGAAGTCAGGAGTTTCCTCGGGTTAGCAGGATATTATCGAAGATTCATACCAAATTTCTCCAAACTTGCTAAGCCGATGACTGAACTGTTGAAAAAGGGGATCAAATATGTTTGGAGCTCAGCTTGTGAAGAAGCTTTCCAAGCATTAGTGAAGCATCTTACAACAGCCCCGGTGTTAGCTCAACCGGATACAACCTAGCCCTTTGACGTATATTGTGATGCGTCTGGCATCGGGCTTGGCTGTGTATTGATGCAAGGAGGAAGAGTGGTCGCCTATGGCTCACGTCAACTTCGTAACCACGAGCAGCACTATCCGACTCATGATCTTGAGCTCGCTGCTGTGGTATTGGCCTTGAAGATGTGGAGGCACTATTTGCTTGGGAACTTAGTGAACCTCTACACCGACCACAAAAGTCTGAAATATATATTCACTCAAAAGGAGTTGAATATGCGGCAACGGAGATGGCTAGAACTGATCAAAGACTATGAGATCGAGATTCACTACCATCCCGGGAAGGCAAACGTGGTTGCCGATGCCTTAAGCCGCAAATCCCATGTCAATAGTCTGTCCATCACCCCACTTGAAGAGGAGGAGCCGAGTCTGTACTTGGTTCCATATGGGGCATTATATAATCTTGCTCTCATCCCTACAATACGAGAGGAGATTATGGAAGCTCAGAAGAAGGACGTGGGAATGTCGCACATTCGGAGAAGGATGGAGAATGGCGAAATGAAATGCTTCCGAAGAGATGAACACGACACTCTATGGTTTAAAGACCGTATAGTGGTACCCCGTGACATGAAGCTTCGGAAGAAAATCTTGGACGAGGCTCATTTGTCCAAATATTCTATTCATCCGGGCAGCAACAAGATGTACCAAGATCTGAAAACCAGGTTTTGGTGGACACAGATGAAGAGAGAAATCGCAAAATACGTATCCGAATGTGATACGTGTCGGCGGGTGAAAGCCGACCATATGCGTAAAGCCGGACAGCTGCAACCATTGAACATTCCGGCGTGGAAGTGGGAGGATATCAGCATGGACTTCATTGTTGGTTTACCTCTCACGTCTCACAAACATGACTCGATTTGGGTGATAGTCGATCGACTAACCAAGTCGGCTCATTTTATCTCCGTACATACAAAGTACGTGGCCAAGCAATATGCGGAGCTGTACATTGCAAAGATCTTATGTTTGCACGGTGTTCCCCGCTCCATCATTTCAGATCGCGGTGCGCTGTTCATCTCTCGGTTTTGGGAACAGCTGCACGCATCACTGGGAACCAAACTGATCCGAAGCTCCGCGTATCACCCGCAGACAGATGGTCAAACTGAACGGGTGAATCAAGTTCTTGAAGACATGCTACGCGCTTGTGCCATCCACCACAGCAAGAATTGGGACGATCATTTGCCGTTGGCGGAGTTTTCTTACAACAATGGCTATCAAGCTAGCATCAAGATGGCACCGTATGAAGCTCTCTACGGCCTGAAATGTCGTACACCTCTCAACTGGTGCGAGTCCGGCGAGCGAGTTATCTACGGAGTTGAACTTGTGAATGAAGTGGAAGAACGAGTGCGAGTAATACAAGCCAATCTTAAGGCTGCTCAATCTTGTCAGAAAAGCTATGCGGATAAAAGACGCCGTCCTCTCCACTACGACATCGGGGACCATGTTTATGTCCGTGTGTCTCCGATGAAGGGAGTTCATCGTTTCGGAGTGAAGGGTAAACTTGTGCCGCGATTCATTGGTCCGTTCACCGTCATTGAAAGATGCGGACCCGTGGCCTATCGCCTAGAGTTACCAGCGTCGCTTGCAGGCATTCACAACGTCTTCCACATCTCTCAGCTGAGAAAGTGCCTCAAGCCCTCGGTTGAAGTCCGCACAGAAGACATAGAAGTTCTTCAACCGGACCTCACGTACACGGAGTATCCAATTCGGATTATCGATGAAAAGACTCGTGCCACAAGAAACCGGACCTTATGGTTCTACAAGGTCTTGTGGAGTAACCATACCGCTGATGAGGCCTCACGTACACGGAGTATCCAATTCGGATTATCGATGAAAAGACTCGTGCCACAAGAAACCGGACCTTATGGTTCTACAAGGTCTTGTGGAGTAACCATACCGCTGATGAGGCGACATGGGAAAGTGAGGATTATCTACGAACGTATTATCCGGACTTGCTATCATCCTATACCCGGTAAAGTTTTCCCCACTTTGCTTTTCCTTTGGAATCTCGGGACGAGATTCTTTTTAAGGGGGGAGGGATGTAAAATCCCCAAAAGTGGTAGCAAGAAAATTCAGCTCATATACACTTATGAAAAATGAGGGGAATTAAAACTTTGAATTATAATAAGTGTGAGTTCAAAGTGAGGGTTTAGACATCCCAAAACTTCCAAACATGGAGATATAAATGCACAACTTGGATCTTTATAGTCCAAATATTCAACCTTCCAAATTTCAGCTCATTTGGAGGAGTTTTAATATTTGTTTGGGATTAAAAGGAGAAGCCCTCTAATCTGAATTTTAAATTCAGTTTCAAATTCCAATTCCCTCAATTTGAAAATTGGGTTTCACAAATGTGTTCTCGACCATTGAATGAGCAGCCATGCCAAAAGTTAGAAATTTTGGAGCTGGTTTGCTATATTTTTGAGGCAATACAAAGTGGAGAATTCAAACTCTTTTTCAAATTCAAATGATCAATCCACATCCAATTTTCACACCCGAATTCAAACTATTTGAATTCAGGAAATTCAAACTATGACTTGGGGTTGAAGTCAAGTCTTAAATGTTCAGTTGCTGGTGGGAAAATATCAGAAAAAGTTGATTAAACAAAGAGGGGAGGTGGGACCCATTTGTCAGCCACCCACTGGGGTTGCCGCCTCAGCTGACGGCGGTCGAACAGCGGGAGCGCGCCAGCTCCCGGTTGAACCTGCGCCCTTGCCAAAGCCCCTTCAAGGTTTGCCGGTCCGAACTGCTCGAGAAACGCGGATTGGCGCCAAAGCATCAAGGTACCTGGACCTCGCCGTTTCGGCTCTCCGTCGACAGCAGCAACCGGCCACCCTCTCCCCCGACTTCCTATACAAGAAAGGTGCGTGGACATGTCCTGGTCGTGTAGCCGGAGGCCGTTTAGCGTTTGCTAGGACCGATGGCGAGAATTTCACCGTTTCCCCAAACGGTACACCGACGGATAGTGCGCGGTCTAGCCAAAAATTCATGGTGCACGATCCTTTAGACCTCGAGTAAGCTTGCACAGAGCTTCTCTACTTCCTAGCGCCTCTCCTCGACGAAGAACCAAGCAAAAACATCAAGAAACGAGGGAGCCCTAGCTGTTTTCTTAGTCGCCGGTGCAAAAGCACCTCGGGTCGCCGTGGAGCCCTTGGTTGCCGGCAGTTTCACCGGCGGCCAGGACCCTTACGGGCTCCTACATCACTCACTGATGCTCTAGAGCCCAAGAATCGATCGAATGATAGAGGAATAAGGGTTCTCGACCTCGCCGGAGTTCAAACTTTGCTGTCACCGGTGCGCGATGGTTTCCGGTGAGCCACGGCCGCCGGCGACCCTCCCACAGTGTTCAGCGCGGTTCAAAATGGGGGAGCGGCGAGTTTGACGAAGTTTGGACCACGGGAACCCCGTCCCGGCGAGCCTCGCCGGCGTGCGCCGCCGCGGAAGGTGCGGGCTGCGCGAGGAAGACGAAGGAAGGCCCGGTCCCACCGGTCAGCCTCCGGGTGCGCGTGAGGATCGGCTTGTGGCGCCGGATCCTGTGCGGCTGCGCGGGAATAACCCCGTAGCCCCCGGTGTTGCTAAAATCTGACTGGTCCAAATTAAACCAGTGGGCCCAGCCCAATTATTTGAAGTTTCTATTAGAGAAATAATTCCAGGAATTAGCTGATATTTACAAGGCCATAACTTTGTGTAGAAAACTCCAAAAAGAGTGAGACCAATTTTGTTGGGTTCCTCATGAGGAGTACTTCACAGAGAAACCAAATTTTGGCTATGAAAATGCTCAGGAATTTCTGTAGAATTGTTTTTAGTAAATCCTTTAGGGATTTATTACAGGAGCAATTCTTTATGAAATATTCCCAAATTTGGGCAGCAAATCCTCTTCATAGATACTGATCTCCAGTAACAATTTGGGCTTCATTGGAGTTCATTTGCTAGGTCAAATTACCTTCCCATGTTCAGCTTTTATTTGGAAAATTCAATTTAAACAGAAAACTTTTCAGAACTCCTATCCAACTTCAAAAATTCATATCCCTCTGATGGTAGCTCCAAAAATGGTGAAACAAATTTTGTTAGAACCATGGAGACTTACCCCAATCAGATCTTCCACCATTAGCTATGTCAAAGCTCCTCAATTGGGCTCAAAATTCAGATAGGCATTGTACTTGTAGGAATTTTAAAGACTACATTATGCAATGACATGTCTCCAAATTTGGCTCAAGTCATCCTTAGAGAGTCTAGTATCCACTGTAAAATTCCCAAAGCCAATTAAGGATCCTAAATAGCAGTAGCTATGAATAGAAGTTCCATTTCTTTAAATTCTTAATACTTATACATGTATTTTATTACATTTCATAATAGTGACCGAAGTTGAGGATACGCCGGAGCCCTTGGACGTCCTCCCACCAGAAGCTGACTTTCCGTTTAACTCGCAACCAGGCAAGCCCCGGTTTGCACTTAAGTACCTTTTATAAAGCTTTTTATTTGTATCACTTATGTCTAGGGTGAATGCTTGCATTAGAGTTAGGGTGATTGAAACCCCACTTGCATAGCCTTTTAAATCCTATAAAGGGTTGGGTAGTTTACAAACTCGACTAGTAGAGAATGCCATGCTAATGTATAGGATCTCGGTAGAAGTCGAGTGGTTGGAAGCTACTCGCGAGATAGTACTTATCACACGGGAAGAAAAGAGGTAGATAATGGCTTGAATTATGAAAATGAGACCCAGCAGGGGGGATAGGAAGCAGTGAGCTGAGGTCTCACGTGCGTAGCCCTGTTGGTGTCGGTTGAGGACCGTCCGTGTGCGGCCCTGCTGGACAAGTATCGAACAGTACCGGATGCATACTGGCATATGGGAACCAGGAAACCGATGTAATTGGTTAACCTGGGTGTCGAGGCTTACCCAACCGTAAATAGGAGCGGGTTGAGGGTAGCAAGGTGTAAATCTGCCGGTGGGCACAGTCACGCTCCACGCGGGGACCTCCTACCCGTTACGGATGGACCGGTTCGGCATTTGGGTTGCCTTTGAAAGGTTGTTGCATACAACAGAGTAGGAAGGGGTGTGGAATCACGCTTCTGAAAGTGGGTGTATGCAACGTGTTATCCGGGTGTGTCTTGATTGCAATCACCGTCCCTCGCGGTTATTTGAGTACCCGCTTGTTCACTGCGCTGTGACGTAGTAAGAAGTGAAATAAGCCAACTGAAAATGTTGTATTGATCTAAATGTCTTGAATACCATGATTGCTGTAGATATAGAGCCAATTAAGTTTATATTCCACTTTGGGCATCTCCACATCGGGGGAAAGCGTTTCTTGTTTGATTGTGGACTTCCGATGTGAGGGCTGCCTAAGGCACATGAACCTGCTGCTATAAAACTGAAAGTAAGGATCAACTTATAGGCGTGTCTTTATTGCAAAATCCTTTTCCCATCTTATATATCCTTGCACGTAGAGTTCCATGCCTAGGGTTGACGGTTAAGACTTGCTGAGCCTTCGTGCTCACGGTTGCAATATTTGAGCTGTGCGCAGGTGAGAGTTATGAGGAAGGTTCCGAGGACGAGGCGATGCCCCCGTCGGGGTACACGGCCGAGCTGGAGCCATGCACGCCGCCGTGATTCTCCGGTTCCATGTTGCTAGTGTGTAGCGTCCCCGGGCTGGACGGCTGCACTTTTGCATAGCTAGGATGAGAGGCCTTATATGTATATTACTTCCGCTGTATGAATAGGTTTTGTAAAAAGACTTCCTCTGTTTTATATCAAATAAAAGTTTGTATGTTATCCTTTATTCTTTTCGTGTGTGCTGTTGGGTGCCGCATCGCACGGCACCACCCTATGCGATCCTGGAGTGGGTGAACCACGGGGTGGTCCCCACAGTAGTGAGCATGTGAATCACCATCAATGATGATAGAGGGTGTAGCTTGTTGGGGAAGACGAGTCTCCATCTCGTCCAACCGTGTGGTCAGACCAGCAACACTTGTATGGAGCATCTGAAAGGTGGCTGTTGTAGTGGTTTGTTAATTGTTGAAAGCTTCGGTCATTGCCCGCATCATGTCCTTTAGTTCCATATTGGACACGCACTCATCATCATCCGGAGGTGTAGAACCAGAGGTCTTATCCATAGGCTCCTTTCCTGTCATTGTTAGTACAAAACAGAAACGAAGAGAAAAAGATCGTGAAGAACCCTATTACTACGCTCTCCGAAGTGGGTGGAAAATCGATCAGTAAGATGCGTCTTACCCCGCTCTTACAAGTTTCTTACCAGCACTGCAGGTGACCAACGGTGACCGGTATGAAGCAAGCAGAGAGTGGGTGTGTTTGCAAAGGTTACCTGTTCTGCTCGAGGGAAGGTGGAGCTTGAAAGACTCAAATGCAGTATATGTATGTGGCACACAAGTTAGTAACAGATAGCAATGTTGAATAAGTGTCCAAAGAATTTTACCTAGTTGCTGGCCTAAGAATGTATTATAACAGTTGTGGCAACAAGTAAGGACAAGGATGAATAATGATGAACAACAAGGGTAATATCAGCAAGTATCCAGCACTCACACAGAAATAGCACAACTAGGAAACCCCTTAGCCTCCTATTTTTGTCTTGAAGCACTAGTAGAAATCAAAATCCTTTTTTTCTTTTTTTTATATTTTTTCTCAACCAGGGGAACAAGAATAGAAACAGCACCAAGTATTAGCTCAAACCGATGAAAGATGAGATCGACACAAATTCAGGAGCGATTAGAAAAAACTGGTGCTGGAACTTCGGAGTTCGAAACGAGGGCCTTCTTAAATTTTTTTATTTTTTTGAAAATGCCGTATGTGGACTTTTTCGAGACCTTTCTGGGAAAAAAATGCGCCTCAATCGGAGTTATGAGCGAGAAGTTATGCCCGTTTTAAGGAGGATACCCCGAATCAGGTTTTGGTGGTGGTGGAAACAGCAACAGAAACGAATCGGTGGATGTAATTTTTTTGTAGATTGATTTTTTGTAGATGGCAGCGGATGGAAGAAACAAAACTGAACCAAAACAAATCTAAACCAGCATCCAGACTCAACCTAGGACACGAACTCAGAACTACGGACTCCGAAACTAAATTGTGCAAAAGGTTGAGCGGGGGTTGTAGGTCAGGGAAACTAAAAATTTTTTTGTGGCTTTTTGTGGACGATAGGACTGAAACAAGATAAATATAAAGGGCACACAAATATACCTCACGGTGAACCTGGAAATCTGATACCAATTGATAGGAGGATGAGTCCCGATCTTCCGAGAGGTAGGGTAAAATTGATTGGGTGGAGATCTCGACGTTGATGATCCAAGGCTTCGAACGAAAGAAACCCCGCAATCACTACACCACTGCTCCGTTGGTTATCACCCGTGTCACACGAATGACCTCACCACGAAGGCTTATCCCTGCAAGCGCAATCAAGAACAAAAGCAAGAACAGAGAAGTTGCAATCAAAACTGAATTGATCACGGATTTGGGGTCTCACAACCGATGATCGGCGACATTGTTCAATGACAGATTGTAACTAAGCAAAACTCAGCTGTTTGTGACGGCGGCTAGGGGGTATAAAGGAGGTGGAGGACGACCAGGGGGGTGCTGGGGTCATGACCTAACCCTAAGACACGTACATAATGGACTTGGACTCGATACAAGGCCCAATGGCCCAACTAGGTGATGCAACACCCTGACAGACTCTAAACTTTATGTTGTTTCGAAGTTTCCCGTCGACTCCGAGGGAATTTTGACATGCAGCTAGTTCCATTGGAAAGTTTATCCTCTCAGCTTTCCGTGCATATGTAGAACGTCAAAAACGGAGTCCGTATGCCTCCTGTGCATCCATTTTAAGATGGACTGCTCCTGGGCCCGAGTTGGACTCGAGTTTGAGTTGCGCTCGGTCTCTAACTTCTTATTGGCGTATTTTCTGGTCCTCCACGCCTCCAAACCCCTCCCCATGTATCTCCATGTCATCTCCATGGTTCCTAATTATAATTAATCCATTAGGTAGCAACATACTCTCAAAATTCACATATAAAGAACTGTTCAGGAACGAGCTCACCTCTAAATTCAATTGTCGTGCTCGAGCTCTAGTAATTAGACCTTGCATGTCTACCATGTGAGTGTTGTGTATATCTACAGGAGTGATGTCCACATCACCTCCTGAACTTGGTTGTTGAACCTCATCTTCTCCCTAAGACTAGTTCAATGGATCCCGTCACCAGCCATATCTTGAACTCAAGCAAAACCTGCACATGAATAAACAACCAATACTTTCGAGCACAAGTCCGTGACTTGACTCACGTTAGTTCCGAAAACAACAACACCTTACGTGAACACCTCACATAAGCATATTGCAAACCATAGCAAAATGTTAACCACCGTAAACAGCCATAACACTTCAAAAACTTAGTAAAAGAATACTAAGCAAACTTTCCATAGATGTAAAGCAAGTTCAAAATATTTGCATGGTAAACACAGACCCATTGCCATTTAGCTCCAGACCTTGCCAAAGCTAACCGGACCTTGAGCCGGAGCTTACCAAAGCTAGCAGAACCTAGCACCGGAACTTACCAAAGCTAGTCGGATCTACCGCCGGAGCTAACCAAACACATGTCGGACCAAGCCATAGCAAGTCAGACCTTATGTCGGATCTTATCGGAGCTCGGACCTAGAGTCGGACCTTGACAAAAAGAGTGTTTTGGCAGAATTCAAAACTTTTATCATCATAGCCAATGTATTCAACACACATAGGTCTCACAAAATGGCAATGCAAAATTGGCAGGGTACCTTCTTCATGTAGATCTTCTCTATAGCTGCTTGGGAAGTCCAGAAGCAGGGGCATGGGAAAATCTTCATAGTGGCTAATCCATCCTTCCAATCCTGGAACAAAACTACCTTTCACTGATCAACCTTCAGTTACATAGGTTCAAGCCTTCAGTCAAGGAGGATGTCTTGGTATTGGTTGGATAGCTTGTCTTAATTTCTTGACTCCTCTCTCTCATAATTCGAAGGCTGCAGTAATCACCGTCCTCTACAAGCTTGTACAGATCGAGGGTCTTCCACTGGATGCCCTTAGGATTTTCCCTACTATAATTTCTCAATAAAAACAATCATTAGGTTTTTTATTTTTTAATAGAACAGTAGAAAAGTTTGATGATGTTTTGTTGTTGACATGATGTTTCCTTGAAACTTCCCTGAAGGTATTTCAAAGCCTCATATCATACATGTATACACAAGAAGGGCTAAGAAACAGCAAGTTAATGAAGCATCAAACAAGAGCCCATCAAACAAACAGGCCAAAGGAATGGATCCAACGAGCAGCAATTATGCCAAAAGGACTGGAGCTTCAAACAGGGTGCAACATTTTGAATTACAAAAGTTGTCCTCACACAAGAAGGAGCTGAATATGGAGAAAACAGCTCCAGTAGGGGAAACCCCAAAGTCTGACGAGCTTGAAGCTTATAATAAGGAAAATGACAAGAATGGAGCTCCAGCTGCTGCTAAAATCGACTCTACAAGAAGGAAACACTAAAAGACTCTTCAAAAATTGAGAGCACACAATCCACGGGTGGATGCACTAAAGGTGAGTATGAATTGAATATGTATTTAGTTAGTAGAAGTAATATTTTTATATAGAATCAATCATTGTCCTGTATGATGTTAGGAATAAATCACACCACGGTCTGGTCCAAGCGTGTGTCGTGTGCGTCACATTTGTTGTGTACGTGTATACGTGAGCTAGTTTCCTTGGAGTACAGGTGCTGGCTAGGAATAGGTGGTGGCTAGAAACGACGTGAGTTGCGGAGTGTAGTTGAGCTCCTGCATGGATAGGCGCATGACAGGTCTTGCACCTGAGCAGTTATTTAAATAGCGGATGGGAGAAACAGCTACAGTTAACAACCCCACACCCCACAAAACATAACAAAAAAATAGAATGTTGAATCATGGAATGCAAACTGTAGTTTAAAAAATAGTGCCAGAGTTTAAGAAATGTTATGTTGCTGTATCTTGTGGAGAGCCCGTCTTTTGAGACAGCAGGCTTAATTTAAAACTATAGAAACTTCAATATCAAAATGCTTTGAGATGCACCTCCAAGTGCCTGCAGAAGCTGTATTTCGCTGCACTAAATCCAAAAGCAACGTTATGTTTTTAACCCTTGCAATTGCAACGATTCGTTTTGAAATATTTATATGTCGGGTTTCACATAATCATATAGGGTACTGTGCTTATCCTTTAGATGCAAGAAAATGGCAGTACTTCTTAAAAGACATGGCAAACTTTTGCATTCTTAACAGTTTTCAAGTTAGTAAATATTTCCTTACTAAGTAATTTCATTAATGCTAGGTACTGAATCTGAAGGTTTCGGCATGGATGGAACGGCATTAAGAGTTCAATTTCATGAAAAACAATATGTCTCTAAAGTGGCCATAAGGTATGGGATTCCTTTATTGAATAGTTTCTTTTCTAGTATATCCGTCTACACAATAGATGCCATGTTCATATTTCAATTTATCATCATATGATGATATTGATTTTCTTACCTGGCGTGATATAGACTAGCTCAAAAAACTAAGTCGCAACGGACAGTGATATGTATGGCAGTTTCAGTATGATGGGTCTTCATGAAAATCTACTGAAGGGGATATATCAATACGGTAATTCATATTTTACATATTTCCTTCGGATGCCAATTATTTTTGAGTGGGAAACATTTTTAGAATCTCTTGTCATTCTTATCCTCTACTTCTATGATTTTTTTAAACAAAGTTATTACTATGAAATTTTGTTTAAAGGCCTGGAGAAGCCTTCTGTGGTCCATCAAAGAGGAATAGTCCCATGATGCAAGGGTCTTGATGTAATCCAACAGTCTTTATCTGGAACAATTGCGACAATTTGCTGCGGAGTTTTGCAGTGACTTGATTATGGATCTGCAGAATGCCAGGCCTTGGTTTCTGTACCAACACGTGACATTGCCCAAGAGACTGAAAAAGTTATTCAATAACTTGGTCCGTGCCTTAGTGTTAAAGCTCATGCTTGTGCTGGAGGATATAGTGTCCATGCTGAGAAACAGAATCTATTAAGTAGCGTTCAGGTCCTCATTGGCACCCCTGGCCGTGTTCTTGACTTGCTGCAAAGGCGAGCAATCTGTCCAGACCACATTGGAATGTTCTTTTTGGATGAAGCATATGAACTACTAACAGGACGTTCCAGGGACCAGATCAGATTATTTTGTTACCCACCTACTTGCGCAATGTGGTCATTACTGTGAATGACTACACTGAACATATTACTTGCATAGCATCTATAGTCAAAATCAATTATTATGCTATAATATAATGACCCTATTTTATTAACTCGTGGCTACCCATATTTCTTGCAGATCTATAACATTATGCAGCTTCTTCCTAAAAAAATCCAGGTTGGAGTTTTCTCTGCCATCTTCTCCAATGAAGCTCTCGAGATTAGCCAGAAGTTAATGGATAAACCTGTAACAATTATTATGCCAAGAGATGAGTAACTAAAGGATATCGACATGGAGCAGTTCCGTGTTAAAGTCTATATGGAAGAACTAAAGCTTGGCAAATTGTGTGATTTTTTTGACACGATGATGGTCACACAAAGCCTCATCTTCGTGACGATACGGGACAAGGTCAAGTCACTTAAAGAAAAGATTAGAGGCAAGGGCATAGCTGTCTCGGCAAGCCATGGAGGCATGAATCAACACGCCAGGGACACTGCAATACAGGAGTTCCAGTCTGGATCATCTCCTATTCTCATTGCTACTGATCTTTGTCGCATGGATGTGGTGCATGCCCTAGTTATCATCAACTATGACCTGCCATCACACCCCGTGCACTACATACGTCATGTTCTGCAAAATAGACAGCTTGGAAGGAAGGGTGTGGTCATAAATTTTGTTACTTGCGCTGATGAACACAACCTCTCTGACATCCAGAGATTTTGCAACAGCCAGATAGGTGAGCTACCCTCTAACATTGCTGATCTGCCGATAGGCTATAGAGTGCAGAACCAGGACTGAACCTTAGGGCTAAAGCCTAAGGTGATCTAGTCATGTTCTTGCAGGCTACACTGTTTCTCTAATACCTTGTAATGTGGTCAGTTAGAGCTTACTGTTTGCCTAGGGATCATAAACTACATGACAGCTTCATTGTTTTGTGATATTCGTGCAAGTTAAAAACCATGGAATTGCTTCTGTGAATCCTGAACCTTGTTCCTAGCGTTCTATTACAGGTCCCAATACATCGTACTAAATTTTTTAATGGATGTGTTTCATATCAAGCAGCCGTATGAAATGTTTTGTATTTCTGAGTGCCATTTAGTTTTGTAGCCATGGTACTAAATACTAATAAAATTGTTAAATGATGATACAGCATGTGGGTAATGGTTAATATATGTATCGCTGGTGAGCATTCTTCTAATTGCAATAAAGGGTGCGCTTCAAAAAAGTACCTTTGCCATGTTTTCTTTGCATCACACATCCCTATGTTAAATAGGACAACCTGTTTTTAGTACCCCAGGAAGAGATCTCCTAACGAACGGTACTCTTAATGAATATAAGTGCTACAAAAAGATGTCTGATGGGCTGAATTATTTGTATATAACATGTGATGTCGTGGTGCAATAACTTAATAGTAGATCCAGTTCAAAACTGATGAAAATCTCAATTTTCTTTATTGAAGCATACCATCATAACATAAGCTACAACATCATTAACTAACACTAGTTCAGCTCAAGAGAAACAAAACTAAACCCAAATCCTAGATACCCTTTCCATTTCAAGCATTTTCGATATTCTATGACAATTGTAAGAGCCCCCAAGCCGAAATAATGTATATGAAGACTGTTGTTGTCAAAGATAAGCATCACTTGCAAGGAGGAAGAACAGATATCCAAAGCCCAATGGGCAAGTACAACAAACTCAGTCACATGTCGAACAATCTTTTTTCCATAAGTTTTAAGGAGCCAGCGTTTTAAAGGGATTGGAACTCACCAGAAAAACGGATGCAACAGCTGCAGTGGTGATCTCCTTGGCGAAGCTGCGGCTGTGCCTTGGATGAAGTCACTTGAAATGATTTTTCAACTTGAAATGATTTTTCCTTAACCCTCCTATTGTACAGTTTTGCCACTTTCATTTTTTTCTTTCTCAATTTCACTCAAAGCTATAAATCACCTTTCATTTAATTCATATGTTCTATCCATCATTAAATTATTGTACTCTATATCCGATAAAAATCATCTTGTACCACCCTACACGCTTGCAAATTATTTTCAACAAGGAGTACTGCTTCAAGTGTGTAAACTGTTTCAAAAGGCGTCACCTTGGTGGCTCCATGATTACCACTTCTATAACCCCATAATTCATGTGATAGTATCTCATGCCACCTTTCTTGGGCAATTCTCTATCTTCTTCTGGATTAACTTAATCAAAATCTTGTTGCTAGATTCTTCCTGACCATTAGTTTCTGCATATTATGGTGACAACTTTAGCAATTTTATCCCAAGAGATTCAGTAAACTCTTTAAAATGATAAGAAATAAAAGAAGCTCCTTGATCAGTGGTTAATGTATGTGGGATGCCAAATTTATACAAAATATGATCTAACACAAAACTGATCACTTCTTTGTGAGTAATGTTTTTCAATGGTATTGCCTCTGTCCATTTAGTAAAATAATTATCAGTTGCAAACACAACAACATAGTGACCTTTCGATGATGAGGGATGAGTCTCACCAATAAAATCTAAACTTCATCCTCTAAATGGCCCCAACTTTATTATAGGATGTAACATACTAGACGATGCCAATTGGACATTACAAGTTTTTTGTCAAGCCTCACACCACTTATAATACCGTAAACAATCCTCAAGCATAGTTTGTACCCAATACGGCATGTAACTGTTGCAAAAAACGAGACACAAATAAAGTGCCTCGATCCGAGATGGTGGTGCGGGGTACGGCGTGTAAACACAGAATCCGTGAGATGTATAGTTCAGCATACTTATTGGCGTTCTAATTGGTGTTGACCAGGATAAAATTTGCAGATTTTGTGAGCCGGTCGACGATTACCCAAACTGAATCATATTTCTGAAATGTGGTGGGTAAACCGACAATGAAATCCATGCTCACGTCCTCCCATTTCCAGTCTGGGATGCCTAGTGGTTGCAACAGTCCCGATTTCTTCATATGATCTGATTTCAACCTTTGACATCTATCGCACTCGGACACATATTTAGCAATCTCCCGCTTCATCCGTGTCCACAAAAATTTACTTTTCAGCTCTTGATACATCTTGTTGCTGCCGGGGTGAATCGAAAACTTTGATAAGTGAGCCTCATTAAATTTTCTTCCTCAGTTCCAGGTTACAGGGTACGACTATTCTATTTTTGAACCATAAAACACCGTCTCTGTCTTTCCGGAAACATTTCAGCTCTCCGCTGTCCACTCGCCTCTGTAAATGTGACATACCCTTGTCATGCTTCTGGGCTGTCGCTATCTCTTCACGGATCGTGGGGATGAGATCTAGGTTGTAGAGAGATCCATGTGGAACCAAATATAGATTTGGTTCACTCTCTTCAATCCGTGTGATGGTTAGATTATGAACATGTGACTTGCGACACGACGCATCAGCCACCACGTTTTCTTTGCCGGGATGATAATGAATCTCTATTTCGTGATCCTTTATCAATTCTAACCATATTCGCTGCCTCATGTTCAATTCCTTCTGAGTGAATATGTATTTCAGGCTCTTGTCGATGGTATATAGATGTACGAGGTTTCTAAGTAGGTAATGCCTCTGCATCTTGAGTGCGAGTACCACAACAGCTAATTCTAAGTCATGAGTTGGATAGTTTTGCTCATGGTTCCGGAGCTGCCGTGATCCATATGCGACCACTCTTATATCTTCCATCAGCACACATCCGAGTCCAATGCCGAATGCATCGCAATAGACATTGAACGGTTTTGTTGTATCTGGCTGCGCCAAAACCGGTGCTGATGTGAGGTTCTTCACCAAAGCCTTGAATGCCACTTCACATGCTGGACTCCAGATACATTTGGTAGCCTTCTTCTGCAATTCTGTCATTTGCTTTGCAATTCTCGAGAAGTTCGGAACGAAACTCCGATAATATCCCGCGAGTTCGAGGAAACTCCGCACCTCGTGGACAGACCTCGGGGATTGCCAAATTAGCACTTGTATGATCTTGCTCGGGTCTACAGCGATTCCCTACGCTGAGATAATATGCCCGAGGAAGGGTACTTGCGATATCCAGAATTTGCACTTGCTGAATTAGCGTATAGCTTATGATCTCGCAGCCGTTGCAAGACCATACGCAAGTGATTTGCGTGCTCTTCCTCCTACTAGGAATAAACCAGGGCGTCGTCGATGAATACCACGACAAATTTATCAAGCTCTGGCATGAACACCGAGTTCATCAAGTACATGAAATGAGCCGGAGCATTGGTGAGGCCGAAGGACATGACAAGGTACTCATAGATCCCGTACCTCATCGAGAACGCTGACTTCGGTATGTCCTCAGCCGTGGTCTTAATCTGATGGTACACCCTGATCTTAAATCTATCTTGGAAAATGTCTTTGCCTCTACCAACTGACAAAACAACATGTCGATACGGAGCAGTGGTCACTTTTTCTTGATCGTGATGGTGTTTAGTGGACGATAGTCCATACAAAGCCGTAATGTCTCATATTTCTTCTAAACAAATAATGCCAAACAGCCCCATGATGACGAGCTCGTCCTAATGAAACCCTTGTCCAGCAGGTCCGTCAACTGTGCTTTCAACTCTGCCAATTCTTTCGGTGCCATTTTGTACGACCTTCGAGATATTGGCATGATTTCCGCTGCAAGTTCTATTTTGAACTCCACCACCCGGTCAAGCGGCATACCCGGAAGATCATCTGGGAATACCTCGGGAAACTCTCGGACCACTGGAATGTCTTCCAGTCTGCTGGTGGTGGAATGATATACGGTTGGAAGTTTTATTTCTGGACTGTGACGGACCAAAATCCGTACAATCCATAATCACAGAGGGTAGTGCCGCATGATGCGACACCCGACAGCACACACAATAAGGAAACATAGTATTAAATTGAAACTTACTTAATTTATACAAAAGTAGTACAACCTTCAGTTTACAACTACTTTACAGAGTTTTACTGCAGTGGAAAATAATTATTCAACTCACGCCTACTCCTATCTAGCAAAAGTTGGTTGTGCAGCCCTATGGACAACCCACACTAGCTCCACTCAGCATCACTGTGGCGTGTACGGCTCCTTGTCAGGACCCACCTTTCTCGGGGCCCACTTGTGCATTCCGTACCAATCCCTAGATCAGTAGTTGGTACACACAATAGAATGGATCGAATATCATACATTAATTCAGTCTCATCATGACCTTTAAGGTCTTACACCCATGCATGTCTTAAGTTACAATTCATTGGCCATGCAGGGCCTCAAATGAACGTAAAACTATTGAAGAGCAGCAGACTAAGTGGCTCCCATTCCCCTCAGGCAGCCTTGGGCACAGGACTAGACCTACTCGTAATTGTATTGCACTTCATGTTCTATCTCCCTCTCCTCTTCTGCTTCTGAGGGTCGTGAAGAAAGCAAGAGTGAGTACGGAAGGTACTCAGCAAGCACTAACACAACTTAAGGGGATGTGTTTCATGCAAGGGTTGTAGGAATGCAGGGCCATATGGCTTAGGGTTGCCGAAAAGCATTCATGCAGGGTTTTCTTAAAAAAGGTTTTTGCAAAGCAAATGAGGTATTTGTATCCTGATTTTAGTTGGTGGGACCTAGGGGAGTTTGAGCTCCATCCCTTCAGTTCCCTAAGTTTTAACCAAACGTTCGAGTCCACGACTTTACTAGTTCCTGGCACACAGCCGTAATTTCCAAAACGTGGAAAATACTACCACCCATCAAATCAAGGAATCAAACTAAGGCTAATCAACATGAGCTTGGAATATAGTGTGCCAAGACCATGACAACGATTATCCAGATTTTACACTCTACAGAGGTTGTACACTTTACCCACAGGTCAAGCACTCCTAGCAAGGGAGTAGCATAACGTTCGCCTCATCTTCCCCGAGTAACCCCACAATCACACCTCGGGATGCACCCAGGGGCTATTGGGCAATTACTCTCCTAGCCGGACCACGGGTAATGACTCCCCCGTGTCTTTTCTTGGTCCCCCGTACCCTACTGGCCGCCAGATGGCTCATGTGGAAGTCACTAAGAAGGTAGAGGGAGTCCTGCCCATACAGGTTCTGTGGTTGTACGAAATCACTATGACGAGGTCATATGAACCGGTCCTTGAGTTGGTGAGTGAAAGTGCATCTAGGAATTCCCTTGTGGGTTTTGGACGATTGATGACAAACAAATTTAGATCCTGATGAACTTGTTGAGATGAATGGAGATTAACTCGTGTAAGGTAGGATTGGTGCACTCAAAAAGTGAAAAATGAAGTGATGAAGAAAAAGGAAAAGGACAAATCCATGAACCAAGCGCAATGTAGACTTACTTGTATAGGATGTGTGTGAGAAACACATCCCAAGAGCTCAAAATCTTTGCGTACGGGTAAGGGCTTAAAACATATCCTAATCACTCACTGTGCACCAGACTAGTCTGCTTAGAAACTTGACTAGTCCGCTTAGAAACCGGGCTAGTCCGTTTAACTCTTTGTTGCTTCGCAACACGGTGCACCGGACTAGTCCGCTCAAATTCCGGACTAGTCCGTTCAACTGTCTAGAGTCGACATTCACCTTGCACCGGACTAGTCCGCTCATGGACCGGACTAGTCTGTTCAACTTTCTGTAACCACATTAAATTAGGGTTTCCACTGTGCCGCATGCCTCACGTGAATTGCTGTTCAACTTTCTGTAACCATGTTAAATTAGGGTTTCCACTGTGCCCATGCCTCACGTGAATTGTACACGGCACACCGGACTAGTCCGTTAAACAGAGCGGACTAGTCCAGCGGCCAGGACTTTTGGGAACTTTGTATAAATAGAGGTGCACGGCCACACATTAAAAAGAGACGAATCCTAGCGCCGCCGCACGCCCCAAGAGCACAAAAATACTTCTCTCCACTCATTCTAAGCCCAAAAAGATAAAATATTTGAGGATTAGAGATTGGATAAAGGAGAGAATCGTTCTTCTCGACATTGAGCTCTTAGTTTGTTTTCTCTCACACAACTGCTGATCATTATTCTGTGTGGGTGTGTGTGGGAGAAGGAGTTACTCATTGTAATCTTTTGGGAGCACTCAAATTGTGAGAACGCCCCATGTACGATCATTTGCCCTTGTGTGTGGTTAGTGGATTTGAATCGACCTTTGTGGCGATTCAACGAGGGAAGGGTTGGTGAAGACCCGATACTTGGTGGACTCCTCAACGAGGATGTAGATTCCTGGGTGGAATCGAACCTCGGGATAAAAATATTGTCTCGTGTCTTCTTAATCTTCTGTCAATTATCAATTAGGGGTGCTAGTACTCAATTGATTTACATCGACATCTCGCGTTAAAATTGATAGTTTCTGTTTCTTACTTCATTACACTTGAGTTGTCATTATTTTCCGCTGCATAAATACTTGAAGTAAGAATAAGTCTAAATTTAACCTTTTAATTACGCTCATACCGGACTAGTCCGGCCTACCTGGAATTGATCCATTCACTATGTGTTTTAGTGAAGCGTTAAAACATTCAACGAGCCTATTCACCCCCCCTCTAGGCTACATTCAATTGGTATCAGAGCCTAACTCTTCTAAAGAGAATCACCGTTCAAAGAGGCGATGTCGGAAATCAAGGGTGCATTCAAGGGCTTCAACCATGAAAATGGTGGTAACGAAGGAAACCAAAAGTTGGAGAAGCTCCTCGATGCCATTCAGGACTGCAAGGATGATGATGAGGAGATGCTCGAACTAAAGGCACTTATGTGGAAGAAGGCACTCTCCCCCAAAGGGAAGAAAATTGAAGACAAAAAGCAAAAAGGGGGTAGTCACAAAGACTACTCCCGATATCCTTTTAACTATGAGCATTTAAGTTCAAATAATCATTACTTGTCAATTCCATTAGGCAAATCACCTTACTTTGATGGAAATGATTATACAATGTGGAAACAAAACATGAAAATGCACGTTATATCTATTAACCCAAGCCTTTGGCATATAGTGTGTACCGGTCTAGATATACCTGATGATGATGAAGAGCTAACCCTTGATCAACAACAAGCTATTCATCAGAATGCTCAAGTCGCAACAGTAATCACCTGATCATTGAGCTGAGACGAGTTCACCAAGGTGGATGGACTCAAAATTGCTAAGGAAATATGGGACACTCTCAAAACCGCACATGAAGGTGGTCGTCATGTGCGTGAAGCTAAGATCGAAATTATAGAAGGTGAATTGGGAAGGTTTGCTATCGAGGAAGGAGAATCACCCCAAGAGATGTACAAACGACTGAAATCTCTCATCAATAAGGTCCGAGCCTATGGTAGCAAGAAGTCGACGGATCATGAAGTGGTCAAATGGATACTTAGAGCATTTATGCCTCGGAACTTGACACTCTGCTCCATGATTAGAGAAAGTAACGGGTTTCACAAAATGACCCCGGACGGGATTCTTTGCAAGATCATCAACTTTGAAATGATGGAGAAGGAAGCCAAGCATGTCAAGAAACTTGCTGACCTTACCTCGACAAAGAAGGGAGCAGTTGCACTAAAGGCAACATGCAAGCCAACATCAAAAGAAACTCGAGAAGCTCATGAGGACGATGATGGTGACGATGAAAGCACTGATATCGATGATGAAGACATGATCCTTTTCATAAAAAACTTCAAGAAGATGATGAGAAGAAGAAAGGGTGGCAACTCAAATGAAGGAAGATATAAGGACAAACAAAGATCCAGACGAGGCGCGCATGCTACAATTATGGAGAATATAATCATTTCATGGTGGATTGTCCACATGAAGATAATAAGAGGAAGAGTAAAGACAACAAGACTCAACAAAAAAACTATTCAAGAAAAGGAAGCAATATGGCCAAGCACATCTAGGGAAGGAATGGGACTCCAATAGAAGAGATGGCCACTATAGCTATCAAGAAGCCAACCATGAAGTATACACTATTCCCAACCATGAGAGCATGGAAGGACACCAACCACACATGCCTAATGTCCATGGAACAGAATTGAAGAATACACAAGTCGATGAATATCTAGATGAAGAAGGAATAAAGCATGAACTTTCGGCACCCTACTACCCATAACAAAACGGGGTAGCCGAAAGGAAGAACCGAACGCTCATTGAGATGGCAAGGACAATGCTTGACGAATACAAGACCTCTGACCGATTTTTGGCTGAAGCTATCAACACTGCTTGTCATGCAACAAACCGACTGTACCTTCATCGCCTACTCAAGAAAACCTCATATGAACTACTCACCGGTAACAAACCAAATATTTCATACTTTCGAGTTTTTGGTTCAAAATGTTATATTCTAAACAAGAAGCCTAGGACCTCAAAGTTTGCTTCGAAGTCCGATGATGGTTTCTTGCTTGGCTATGATTCGAACTCCTACGCTTATCGTGTCTTCAACAAGGTCTCCGGACTTGTTGAAGTAGCACGTGACGTAGTGCTCGATGAAACTAATGGCTCCCAAACGGAGAAAGGTGATAAGTGTGTGCTAGATCAAGAAGAAGCCCCATGTCAAGCATTGAGGAGAATGGCACTTGGTGATATTCGACCTCAAGAACAATCACAAGAATCAAGTGCTCAAGATGAACCTCAACAGGAGAGCTATGATCAAGGGGGAGCCCATGCACAAAATCAAGATCATGAAGATCAACAATATGATCAAAGCATTAATGACGGCAACGATCCAGGGGGAGCCGAAGAAGATGATGATTATGAGAACTCAACACCACAAGTGCCACATCCAAGAGTACACCAAAGCGTACAAAGAGATCACCCCGTCGACAACATAATTGGTGATATGCAAAAGGGAGTGACAACTCGGTCTCGTATAGCTAATTTTTGTGAATACTATTCCTTTGTTTCCTCTTTAGAACCATACAAGGTTGAAGATGCACTAAAAGATCCGGACTGGGTGATGGCAATGCAATAAGAATAGAACAACTTTAAGAGGAACGAAGTATGGGAAATTGTTGAAAGACCAAAGTCCAACATCGTCGGCACTAAATGGGTCTTCCACAACAAGCAAGACGAACACGGAGTCGTAACAAGAAACAAGGCACGACTTGTGGCTAAAGGTTACTCACAAGTCAAAGGTTTGGATTTCGATGAGACTTTTGCTCCCGTAGCTAGGCTTGAATCAATTCGTAAATTACTTGCATATGCCACTCACCATGATTTCAATATGTACCAAATGGACGTCAAAAGCGCCTTCCTCAACAGGCCTATCAAGGAGGAGGTGTACGTGGAGGAACCCCCTGGGTTTGAAGATCAAGAGTACCCTGACCATGTGTTTGAACTACGTAATATCCGGGTAGTGTTTGATTTGAATCACCGTCCCTCGCCGTTATGAGTACCGCTTGCTCACTGTGTTGTGACGTAGTAAGCAAGTTGTGTGGGAACAGTTTGCACAGTTTTAATTGCTGCTATGATTATCGTAAATTGCATGAGAACCTTGTTTGAAGTAGTGATAGAGCAAACTAAAGTAATTTTTCCACCTTGGGACAAGTAACATTGGAATGAAGCATTTCTTGTTTGATTGTGGAGTTCCAATGTTGCTGGGCGCAAGGTCACTACTATGATGGCTAAAATCTGAAAGTTAAGGATGAACTCGTAGGCGAGTCCTTTTGCAAATTACATGTTAAGTCTTAAGTTACTTTCATGTAGAGTTGCATGTTTAAGAGAGACGGTTAAGTCTTGCTGAGCCTTTGTGCTCACTCTTGCTATATGAGTGGTTTTGCAGGTTAAACCGACGCTACAAAGAAGGTTGTCCGGTGAGATTCGGAGACTTCCGAGTTATATTACACATGGAGAACCTAGCCGCTGCCATGTCTTCTTGTTGCTAGCGAGAGGAGTCCGCAGGCTGGACCTCTTCTCGGGTGCTTCTTAGTTATTCGACGTGAGCTGTTTATAGACTTCCGCTGTAGCTAATTTCATGTAAATTATTTCCAAAGGACATTTGTAAGCTTCCGTTTGATTTATGTAATACAGTGTTCCTTATATGTGTGCTGTTGGGTGCAGCATAACACGGCACCACCCAATGCGATTCCCGGGCGAGCGGCACGGCCCCGTGATCAGGACCGGGTCCCCACAGTGTGGTATCAGAGCCACATTGGTAATAGCACACGGAGAAAGGATCGTATTATGAAAAAAACTTAGGATACGTTGAGGAAACGGTATTAGGCCCACATAAGGACTATAGTAGCATAGTTACTCAAAGTGGCATGAATAACATATGTGTTATAATTCTGAATTTTGATTATATAACGACGCACCTACGCGCAGGTAAGAATGGTAAGGAACGCCAACGAAAGCGGTTCAATTTTGGTTAGCTCCCTTGACGAGAAAAGTGGTTCAGGGCTAGGTCTCACAGCTTGGTGTAAGACGTTAACATGAAACTCTTGGACTCTTCATGTTCCTGAGTTTATATGAAACGCTGATCCCTAGCGTGCATTAGGCAAGCAAGTGGAGACCCCATTGTGTGGTCAGTAACGCGATAGTGTGTTCTTCTAGAAATAGCCTAGGAGGACATACGCAGCGCTTGCCATCGGCGTGCCCTGCAGGGCAGTAGGTGGTATCCGTTGGGTTGATAACATTCCCAACCGTGACGACCCGTTCATGATATACTCGGTTCCCCGTCGTGTGGTGTAAAAACACGATCACGTACCTTGAGACGTGGCTTAACTCAAGGACGGCCGTATGGCAATGATACGGGCGTGTGTATTTAATTTCAAATATGGACCTGCCTGAAATGAAAACAACCTTTGAGTGCACCACTATTGAGTGTTCTTCTGCAGGTACTAACCACGTACGTATTCCAAGTAGCACACGTTTGCAAGTGACCATCTTAGTGCAACTGATAAAATGGATATGCCGGTGTAATCCGGTTTAGGATTTTCTTTGGTGAGGCTACGTAGTACCGACATGTTTCTTACGGTGCATCGACACCGTACTACACTTAATAACCTCTTCCCTATGAAAAAATGATTCATGAACTAACTTTCATCTAAAATGGGAGTTTGAAACAAATATTAGTTACTGAACTCTTATTTTGAGCTATGATTCAAATGAGAGAAGGTCTAAGTTTCAAAGATTTCAAAACAAGGGTGCTTCGTTTCTGGCAGGGATTCTTTCTGGATTTAACAGAGCATAACTCTGAGTAGATTTAACCAATTAAGGTGTGTGATACAGTACTGGAAAGATTTTCAAGTGCACCACAACTTCTTTGTAGACCTCCAGAGCAAAATCACACGTTAAGTTGGTGAAAAGTCCAGTTGAAGGCAAACTGTTCAGAACCAGGACAGCAGCAAAAACCTCTCTGGACCATTCTATTTTTAAGCCATAACATCCTGTAGAAAAATCCTTAAGGAGCCTATGATACACCGTTGGAAATATTATGATATATGCAACATTGTTGTAGTTCACAGTTTGATCAGATTCTTAATGTATTTGCATATACAACTGTGATAAAAGTAGCCACATACAAAGAAGATGCTGGCAAATTTTATCCAGGAATTCTTTCAACTTTGAGCAATCATAACTTTTGATCCAGAGGTGATCTAGAGGCATACGAGTACTCGTTTGAAAGATACTGTAGTTTACTAAAACATTCGTATTGAACTTAAGTCAAGAATCTGCAGTTGACTTGAGTAAATTTTGGATTTTGTGTGAACTGGTCAGGGTAGTCCAGCTGATTAGTTTAGCGTACTTAAGATTTGTTGAAACATGAATGTGGTTATGCTTCATAAAGTTCGTGACATGTTCATGTTTTACTTATCTTTACTCACTACTGAGATAGAATTTTGATTAACTCAAAATTTTGTTTCGTGCAGTATGGTACGCGCACATTCTCAAATGGAGGTTGGAGGTTTGAGTCGAGGTGGGAATGACTCGACTTCATCACAAGAGCCATCGCCAACCGGATTGGTGGAAATTATGGCGAAGATGAATGAAACTCTCCAAACTCTAGTTCAGCAAGGAATAAATAGAGAAGCTCACCATCACATGCCAACCCCGAGCACTTATATGGATTTCTTGGCGACACAACCGCCGGTGATCTCTGAAGCGGCTGACCATTGTGAAGCAAATCACTGGTTACGTGTCATTGAGTCCAAGTTTGGGTTGATTCAATGTGATGAATTCTCGAAGACTCTATATGCCGCTCAGCAGCTTCACGGCTTCGCTGGAGCCTGGTGGGCAGAATACCTCGCTGTCCAACCAGAAGGGCATCATGCCACATGGACGGAGTTCCAGGATGCATTTCGTGCTCGTTTTGTTCCTGCGGGTATAATGCAAACAAGTCTTGATGAATTCTGGAATCTAATACAGGGAGAAATGAGTGTTATTGAGTATGCGAAGGAATTCAAACGCTTGGCTCAGTATGTCCCTGATTATGTGAAGTCACCAGCCATGAAGGGTTATCATTTTTATCGAGAGCTGACTGCTAGGATGCGATGTGAGTTGGCTCAAGTTAGCCAAGAGAATTTTGATCATGCCGGAGCTAGATCAGTTCGTCGAGGTATTCATCGATGACATCTTGGTCTATTCCAAATCAGAAGAGGAACACGCTAAATATTTGCATATTGTGCTCCAACGCTTGAGAGATCACAAGCTCTATGCAAAGTTTAGTAAATGTGAATTCTGGATCAACCAAGTGCCGTTTCTTGGACATGTTATTTCAGCGGAAGGCATTGCTGTTGATCCAAGCAAGATTGAACAAGTGCTGCAATGGAAGTCTCCAACATCAGTCCATGAGGTTCGTAGCTTCTTGGGTTTGGCGGGATACTATCGGAGGTTCATCCCGGGCTTCTAAAAAATCTCCAAACCTATGACGGAGCTACTGAAAAAAGGCATCAAATATGATTAGAGCAAGCCATGTGAGGAAGCTTTTCAAGTGTTGGTGAAATGCTTTTCAAGCGTTGGTGAAACACCTCACAACAGCCCCTGTTTTAGCTTAACCGGATACAACCAAGCCTTTTGATGTTTATTGTGATGCGTCCGGCATCGGACTTGGTTGTGTACTCATGCAAGGAGGACGCGTGGTCGCATATGGATCACGGCAATTACGAAATCATGAGAAACATTATCCAACTCATGATCTCGAGCTTGCTGCCGTGGTATTAGCTTTGAATATGTGGAGACATTACCTATTAGGAAATCTGGTTCATCTCTACACCGACCACAAAAGTTTGAAGTACATATTCACTCAAAAAGAGTTGAATATGCGACAACGGCGATGGTTAGAGCTGATCAAAGACTATAAGATTGAAATTCATTATCATCCAGGCAAGGCAAATGTGATTGCCGATACACTCAGCCGGAATGCTCATGTTCATAACCTCACCATTACGCCGATAGAAGAGGAAGAACCGAGTCTCTACTTGGTTCCATATGGAGCTCTACATAATCTAGCTCTCATACCCACAATAAGAGAGGAGGTTATGAAAGCTCAAAAGAAAGACAAGGGCATGGCACATATCAAAAGGAGGTTGAAGAACGGGAAGATGAAATGTTTCCGGTTAGATGATGATGATGATAGCTTATGGTTCAAGGACCGGATAGTCGTACCCCGTGATATGAGGCTGCGGAATAAAATTTTGGATGAGGCTCACTTATCCAAATTTTCTATTCATCCGGGCAGCAACAAGATGTACCAGTAATTGAAGACTAAATTTTGGTGGACCCGGATGAAGCGAGAGGTTGCTAAATATGTATCAGAATGTGATACGTGTCGCCGAGTTAAAGCTGACCACATGAAGAAAGCAGGAACTTTGCAAACGCGAAGTGTCCCGACATGGAAGTGGGAGGATATTAGTATGGATTTCATTGTTGGACTACCTCTCACGGCTAATAAGCATGAACCGGTTTGGGTAATCGTGGATCGGTTAACCAAATCAGCACATTTCATCCCGGTACATACGGGATTCCATGCCAAGAAGTATGCGGAGCTATATATTGGCAAGAATACTATGCCTACATGGAGTTCCGCAGACGATCATCTCCGATCAAGGTGCGTTGTTCATTGCTCGTTTCTGGGAGCAGCTACATGCCTCACTGGGAACCAAATTGATTAGAAGCTCTGCATATCATACTCAAATTGATGGGCAAACGGAGAGGGTGAATCAAGTTCTCAAAGATATGCTTCGAGCTTGTGCCATTCACCACGGTAAAGGATGGGATGATAATCTACCGTTGGCGGAATTCGCTTATAACAATGGTTATCAAGCGAGCATCAAAATGGCACCGTATGAAGCTCTCTACGGCCGGAAGTGCCGCACATCCTTGAACTGGTGTGAATCTTGCGAGAGAGTGATTTACGGGATTGATCTCGTAAATGAAGCTGAAGAGCGGGTAAGGCTTATTCAAGCAAATCTTAAAGCCGCTCAATCCAGACAAAAGAGCTATGCGGATAGGAGACGTCGTCCTCTGGATTTCCATGTTGGGGACCACGTATACCTCCGCGTATCTCCTATGAGGGGCATTCACGGATTCGGAGTGAAAGGAAAATTAGCTCCGCGTTTTATCGGTCCCTTCATCATCATTGAAAGATGTGGCACCATGGCATACCGTTTGGAGTTACCGGCAGCCTTAGCAAGAGTTCATAACGTCTTCCACATATCTCAGTTGAGGAAGTGTTTGAAAGTTCAAACGGAGATTCTCACGGAAGGCATAGCAGATTTTAAGCCGGACCTCACGTATGTTGAGCATCCAACCCAGATAATTGATGAAAAGACTCGCAAGACCAGGAACCAGACGCTGCGATTTTTCAAGGTGCTATGGCAAAATCACACGTCCGAAGAAGCTACACGGAAAAGAGAGGAATATTTACAACGCAATCATCCGGAGTTATTAGAGGCTTATGTTTGATAGTTGCCCTCCCCACATTATTCTTAGTTGTGAATCTCGGGACGAGATTCTTTTTAAGGGGGAGGAATGTAAAAGTCCCAAAACATGTAAATGGAAAACTTTAGTGATGAATAAAGTCGAGTTTAAATCCAAGAAATGGGACTTGCAAAAACTTTTGTTTAATCATGTAATTGTTGGCATGTGCAAGAGGACTTTCAATTCAGTTTGAACTAAAGGGTTCACTTCAAGGAAAAGAAGGCCATTTCCAAAAAGGAAATTCAAACTGTTGTTTAAAAATTTGTATTTGCAGAGGCCAACTCAAAGGTCAAAGGGCATATTCAAATTCTTCAGGTTTGAATTAGTGATAATGCAAATTTTGAGCAAATTTGGAGGTGCTTTGATAGGTATATCAAAGAGACTTGTGAATTTCGTTGAAATTTGAATTCAAATTTGAACTGAAACAAAACATGTCAAATTGCCAAATGGCTTTTGAGTTTGAGTTTCTCATAGCTGAAGTTTGCAATGTGCCAAAAATTGGAGATATTTGAGAGAGGAAGTGAGTGGGGCCCAATGGTCATTGTGAGGGGGAGACTTACTACCTAAGTCTTTGCTCTCTCGGTTCAGACATGAGCTTGGACAACTTACTCACAGGGCGCCATCGAAGCTACCGCCAAAGCCACCGCCTCGTTTCTCCTCGCGCTGGTAACCAGCTTCGCCATGTCCATCACGCTCTGTGTGATCCACTCCTCACCACCCGAACCAAACGCGTTCTTTTCTCCTCGGCCACAACACACTCGCTCAACGCCGAGCTCGCTGCCGCCACGAGAAAACAATCGGGAAACCACCGAACTTATGCCACAGAGCCCCACCGAGCTGAAAAACGGTGTGGTAGAACCCTCAGCTACCTCCTCGGTACCGAAACAGAGCAAAGATCGGTTCCCTTTCCTCGGACGCACTGTTCTTCGCGACGACCTCAAATCACCAGTGATCATGCGTACGTGGGCAGCTTGCCACCGCGGCATTCACACCCAAGAAAGGGCACCCAAGGATGCCCCAGGGATCCGTGCTGCTCCTCCTCAAACCTCACGTCGAGCAATGGACCACCGAGCGCCAATTTGAAGTTTTTCCTTCGGAGGGCGCAACCCAACCTCCCAGTACGAAATCAAGAAATTCTCCCTATTTCTTCAATCTTTGGTCACAAAATTAGGCACAAAGGAGCTAGGCTAGATGGCGGTGACCTCCTCTTTTCAAACCTAGCTTGAAGCCGACGAGAGGCGACGTATTTTGATGTTTTCCGAGCGCAAAACCGGCATTACCAGTCGAGCGCACGGTGAAAGCCGGGTAGCCGCCGTTTTCGTGCTTGGTTGAGCTTTTGCCGAGCTTCCCTGGCCTCCCAGGATGCTGTAAAGCCGAAAACCAGAGAGCTTGGCGGGCTAGGACCGCTGGGCGACGGTGCCGAACATCTCCCGAGGCTGCCGCACGTCGCCGACCGGTTTCCGAGCACCGGCAACCCTAGAAAACCCTCACTGTGTTCCTCACCCGATTTTATGTACTGGCGGCGAATTTGAGCACAGGAGATGGACGGACGACCGGGTTCCGATGTCCTCCATCGAGCTCAGGCGGCGGGGTCACGTGGGAGTCCGGAGGTTGAAGACGATGGCGTCGGGCTCGCTGTCAGTGAGAAGAAAGCCGGTTGGGATCGTCTGTGGATTCGGATCCTTTGCGACAGCGTGGGAAATGAAACTGTAGCCCCGTGTGGCTTATCCCAGCATGTGACACGTGGTCCCCTGGACCCACCTGAAGGATTTGAACAATTCCCGGTTTATTTGAAGTCCAAATTCAATTCAAACTTTAGGACCTCATAACTTTTGCTAGGAAGCTCCCAAATTAGTGATTCAAATTGGTTTGGATTCAGGGTGAAAAACTGTATCCAAATAGGTAACCCAATTTGTATTAAAACCATTAGTAAATTCTGGAAAATTCTTTAAAGCTTTTCAGCAAAAGAATTTTAGAGGGAGTTTGGTACATCCAAAAATCCTAAACTTTTGCCAGAAATTATTTAGGATGTTAGGACACTCCTGTAAAAGTTTCAGCTCATTTGGAGCTGATTTAGTTATGATAATTCTGATTTCAAGTTTCTGTGTTCAAATGAATACAGAAACAATTTCAGAGAATTTCCAAAACTTGGAAATTCAGTTCTGGGCAGTTCTTAGCTCCAAAAATCCTAGGAAAATTCATGCATACTCTCTGAGTTATGTTTGAAATTATAGTTCACTTGAATTTGCATGGACGTGCAAATGTTTTCAGAATTAATTCTCTATGGCCTAAATACTTAGGGAATTGTGCTGAGTGATATATTCATTGAAAAATTCCAAATTTTGGTCCAGATGACTTTCTTGTGACAAGGAACTCACAAGAAAATTTTCAGCTCCATTGGATCCCTAGATCAGTACTGTTCTGTTCAGCCTCATTAGGTGATCAACACCCATGTGATGAACCCCACTTATCACTTGATCATAGTACTTTAACTCAAACCCAAACCACTAGCACCAGTGTCATTTTAAATTCTTAAACAGAGTTCCAGTTTTAACTTGTCTTTAGCACTTGTTAGCAAAAGTTTTACAATTAAACATATATGCATATTCATAACGTGTAGTGATTAAACGTGGAAAAGTGGAGAAGGAGTGAAGCTTGGATCAAGGAACAAGAAGGGCAGGGGTTAAGCTTCAAGTCATCAGCAACTAACGTCACCATTATCTGACTTTAGTCTCCTGCAAAACCAAGGCAAGCTCCGGTTTGCATTTTAGTTGTTTTATAAAGTTTTTACTTTGTTCACTACCATGGGTTAAAGTTTGTATGTGCATTAGGTCAAGGATGTTTTATACTCCACTTGCATAACCAAAATGAACCCTGGGGTCAAGGGTAGAAAGGTGTCAGCGCTGTAGAATAAAGTCGTGCTATATAGGCTAGGACATCCAGTAGAAGACGAGTAGTTGGAATCTACTCGCAAGCTATAGTTCAGGATTACATAAGTGTGATTGGAAAAGAGCAAACTAAAGTTTACATTTCTAAATATGAGACCGGGCAGGAGGTTAGGAAGCGGCAAGACGAGGTCTTGGTCGAGTAGCTCTGCCTATGTCGGTTAAGGACCGAAGCGTGAGCAGCCCTGCTGAGCAAGTATTGAGTTGTGTACCGGATGCTTACTCCTATATGGGAACCAGGAAACTGATGTACCAGGTTCACTGGATTGTAGAGGCATACCACATCATCTCGTTAGACCTATGAGCCGGAGATGGCGTGACCGGTTCTACAGTCTAGTGTCCTGCGAAAGGTTGCCGCATACGACGTAATGAAGGATGCCAGATTTGGGTCTTCAGAGGCGGGTGTATGTGTCGAGTTATCCGGGTAGTGTTTGATTCGAATCACCGTCCCTCATGGTTATGAGTCCCACTTGCTCACTGTGTTGTGACGTAGTAAGAAAGTTGTGCGGGAACAGTTTGCAAAGTTTTAATTGCTGCTATGATTATCGTAAATTGCATGAGAACCTTGTTTGAAGTAGTGATAGAGCAAACTAAAGTTATTTTTCCACCTTGGGACAAGTAACATTGGAATGAAGCATTTCTTGTTTGATTGTGGAGTTCCAATATTGCTGGGCGCAAGGTCACTACTATGATGGCTAAAATCTGAAAGTTAAGGATGAACTCGTAGGCGAGTCCTTTTGCAAATTACATGTTAAGTCTTAAGTTACTTTCATGTAGAGTTGCATGTTTAAGAGAGACTGTTAAGTCTTGCTGAGCCTTTGTACTCACTCTTGCTATATGAGTGGTTTTGCTGGTTAAACCGACGCTATAAAGAAGGTTGTCTGGTGAGACTCGGAGACTTCCGAGTCATGTTACACATGGAGAACCTAGCCGCTGCCATGTCTTCGTGTTGCTAGCGAGAGGAGTCCGCGGGCTGGACTTCTTCTCGGGTGCTTCTTAGGTATTCAACGTGAGCTGTTTATAGACTTCCGCTGTAGCTAATTTCATGTAAATTATTTAGAAAGAACACATGTAATCTTCCGCTTTGATTTATGTAATACAGTGTTCCTTATATGTGTGCTGTTGGGTGCCGCATAACACGGCACCACCCAATGCGATTCCCGAGCGAGCGGCACGGCCCCGTGACCAGGACCGGGTCCCCACAGCATGGTATCAGAGCCACATTGTTAATAGCACACGGAGTAAGGATCGTATTACGACAAAAACTTAGGATACGGTGAGGAAACGGTATTAGGCCCACATAAGAACTATAGTAGTATAGTTACTCAAAGTGGCATGACTAACATATCTGTTATAATTCTGAATTTTGATTATGTAACGACGCACCTACGCTCAGGTAAGAATGGTAAGGAACGCCACCGAAAGCGGTTCAATTTCGGTTAGCTCCCCTGACGATGAAAGTGGTTCAGGGCTAGGTCTCGCAGCTTGGTGTGAGACGTTAATATGAAACTCATGGACTCTTCATGTTCCTGAGTTCATATGAAACTCTGATCCCTAGCGTGCATTAGGCAAGCAAGTGGAGACCCCATCGTGTGGTCAGTAACGCGATAGTGTGTTCTTCTAGAAATAGCCTAGGAGGACATACGCAGTGCTTGCCATCGGCGTGCCCTGCAGGGTAGTAGGTGGTATCCGTTGGGTAGATAACATTCCCAACTGTGACGACCCGTTCATGATATACTCGGGTTCCCCGTCGTGTGGTGTAAAAACACGATCACGTACTTTGAGACGTGGCTTAACTCAAGGACGGCCGTATGTCAATTATACGGGCGTGTGTATTTACTTTCAAATATGGACCTGCCTGAAATGAAAACAACCTTTGAGTGAACCACTATTGAGTGTTCTTCTGCAGGTACTAACCACGTACGTATTCCAAGTAGCACACGTTTTTGAGTGACGGTCTTAGTGCCACTGATAAAATGGATATGCCGGTATAATCTGGTTTAGAATTTTCTTTGGTGAGGCTACGTAGTACCGACATGTTTCTTACGGTGCATCGACACCGTACTACACTTAATAACCTCTTCCCTATGAAGAAATGATTCATGAACTAACTTTCAACTAAAAATGGGAGTTTGAAACAAATATTATTTACTTAACTCTTATTTTGATCTAAGATTCAAATGAGAGAAGGTCTAGGTTTCAAAGATTTCAAAACCAGATTGCTCCGTTTCTGGCAGGGATTCTTGCTGGATTTAACAGAGCATAACTCTGAGTAGATTTAACCAATTAAGGTGTGTGATACAGTTCTGGAAATATTTTCAAGTTCTCTACAACTTCTTTGTAGACCTCCAGAGCAAAATCACACGTTAAGTTGCTGAAAAGTTTAGTTGAAGGCAAACTGTTCAGAACCAGGACAGCAGCAAAAACCTCTCTGGACCTTTCTATTTTTGAGCCATAACTTCCTGTACAAAAATCCTTAAGGAGCCTATGATACACCGTTGGAAATATTATGAAATATGCAACATTGTTGTAGTTCAAAGGTTGATCAGATTCTTATCGTATTTGCATATACAACTGTGATAAAGGTAGCCACATACAAAGAAGATGCTGGCAAATTTTAGCCAGGAATTCTGTCAACTTTGAGCAATCATAAATTTTGATACAGAGATGATATAGAGTATATGAGTACTCGTTGGAAAGATACTGAAATTTACTAAAACTTTCGTATTGAACTCAAGTCAAGAATCTGCAGTTGACTTGAGTAAATTTTGGATTTTGTGTGAACTGGTCAGGGTAGTCCAGCTGATTAGTTTAGCGTACTTAAGATTTGTTTAAACATGAATGTGGTTATGCTTTCATAAAGTTCATGACATGTTCATGTTTTACTTATCTTTACTCACTACTTAGATACAATTTTGATTAACTCAAAATTTTGTTTCGTGCAGTATGGTACGCTTATATTCTCAAATGTAGGTTGGAGGTTCGAGTCGAGGTGGGAATGACTCGACTTCATCACAAGAGCCATCACCAACCGGATTGGTGGAAATTATGGTGAAGATGAATGAAACTCTCCAAACTCTAGTTCAGCAAGGAATAAATAGAGAAGCTCACCATCACATGCCAACCCCGAGCACTTATCTGGATTTCTTGGCAACACAACCGCCGGTATTCTCCGAAGTGGCTGACCATTGTGAAGCAAATCACTGGTTACGTGTCATTGAGTCCAAGTTTGGGTTGATTCAATGTGATGACTTCTCGAAGACTCTATATACCGCTCAGCAGCTTCACGGCTTCGCTGGAGCCTGGTGGGCAGAATACCTCTCTGTCCAACCAGAAGGGCATCATGTCACATGGACGGAGTTCCAGGATGCATTTCATGCTCGTTTCGTTCCTGAGGGCATAATGCAAACAAGTCTTGATGAATTCTGGAATCTAAAACATGGAGAAATGAGTGTTGTTGAGTATGCGAAGGAATTCAAACGCCTAGCTCAATATGTCCCTGATTATGTGAAGTCACCAGCCATGAAGGGTTATCATTTTTATCGAGGGCTGAGTGCTAGGCTGCGATGTGAGTTGGCTCAAGTTAGCCAAGAGAATTTTTATGAGTTTGTTTTCTGTGCTATCACCCAGAAATATTATTCCAATCTCTACCTTAAAGAAAAGAAGGAGAGGGACTCATCACAGGATGAATGCAATCATCTACCTCAGAAGTATCGGTGGGTAATCCGTTCACCTTCCGGTCGAGAGGTTCCACAAAAAGTGCAATCATTCTTGGAGTATGACGACTCGTATACTCCACAGAGGTCTTATTCACCTCCACCGCAGCAGCAACTTATTTCTCATGCACCTCAGTATTAACAAGGTGCACCAGAATGTTATTTCCCTCAATATGTTGAAGATGATTCTGGTGATTTCTCAGCTGAACCGAGTGGTGTCCCACTTCATATTGAAAACGAACACCTCATCAATGAAGTAACTGAACCGAGCAGCAACATTATGTCTGCAGGTCCAGTTCCAAAGAGTGATCTTGGACAGCAAAGAAAAGCCATGTCCAAAGTGAGCATAGTTAATTATGTGTCAGTCGATGATCTGCCGAAGGGAGGGCCTGTTCTTGCTGCAGGTTCACCTTAAATGACAAGCCAGTTGTCATTTTATTCGACTCTGGTGCAACACATAACTTCATTAGCAGGGCGACGGTGATCAGATCTCCACAACTATGACAAAAGGTTCTTACCTTATTCATTCGCCAGGTGCAGAATATTGACTAATGAAGTCGTTTCTCGAGCACCACTGTGTTTGGGTGGAAAAATTTATCCTACCACCCTCATTATTCTCGAAGATCAAGGAATCAATGCCATATTTGGAATATCATGGTTGACCTTCCATAAGGCTGTTCTGGACATCGAGAACAGGAGTGTTCGTTTGGACTCTCCCCTTCACGGGCGTCAAACATTGTATCTCGGCAAAGCGGTTGCCAGAGAACCGGAAGTATGTAATGCCGAGGCTTGCAAGTTAGAATACATTCCGGTAGTCCGTGAATACCCGGAAGTGTTTCCCGAAGATCTTCCAGGCTTACCACCTGAGCGCGAGGTGGAATTCAAAATAGAGTTGATACCGGGAACCACGCCGATCTCTCGGAGATCATATAAAATGGCTCCAAATGAATTAGCTGAACTGAAGGAGCAACTCAAAGATCTGATGGACAATGGGTTCATTCGTCCAAGTTCATCACCATGGGGTTGCTCGGCTTTATTTGTGAAGAAGAAGGATGAGACGCTGAGGCTATGCGTCGATTATCGTCTTTTAAATGCTGTGACAATAAAGAACAAGTATCCACTACCAAGAATTGATATTCTATTCGATCAGCTAGTGGGTGCTAAAGTCTTCTCCAATATGGACTTAAGGTCGGGATATCATCAAATCAAGATTCGAGTGGAAGATATCCCAAAAACAGCATTCTCGACAAGATATGGACTCTATGAGTATCTTGTCATGTCGTTTGGGTTTACCAATGCTCGGGCTCACTTCATGTATCTTATGAACTCGGTGTTCATGCCGGAGCTAGATCAGTTCGTCGAGGTATTCATCGATGACATCTTGGTCTATTCCAAATCAGAAGAGGAACACGCTAAACATTTGCATATTGTGCTCCAACGCTTGAGAGATCACAAGCTCTATGCGAAGTTTAGTAAATGTGAATTATGGATCAACCAAGTGCCATTTCTTGGACATATTATTTCAGCGGAAGGCATTGCTGTTGATCCAAGCAAGATTGAACAAGTGCTGCAATGGAAGTCTCCAACATCAGTCCATGAGGTTCGTAGCTTCTTGGGTTTGGTGGGATACTATCGGAGGTTCATCCCGGGCTTCTCAAAAATCTCCAAACCTATGACGGAGCTACTGAAAAAAGGCATCAAATATGATTGGAGCAAGCCATGTGAGGAAGCTTCTCAAGCATTGGTGAAACACCTCACAACAGCCCCGGTTTTAGCTCAACCGGATACAACCAAGCCTTTTGATGTTTATTGTGATGCGTCCGGCATCGGACTTGGTTGTGTACTCATGCAAGGAGGACGCGTGGTCACATATGGTTCACGGCAATTACGGAATCATGAGAAACATTATCCAACTCATGATCTCAAGCTTGCTGCCGTGGTATTAGCTTTGAAGATGTGGAGACATTACCTATTAGGAAATCTGGTTCATCTCTACACCGACCACAAAAGTTTGAAGTATATATTGACTCAAAAAGAGTTAAATATGCGACAACGGCGATGGTTAGAGCTGATCAAAGACTATGAGATTGAAATTCATTATCATCCGGACAAGGCAAATGTGGTTGCCGATGCACTGAGCCGGGATTCTCATGTTCATAACCTAGCCATTACGCCGATAGAAGAGGAAGAATCGAGTCTCTACTTGGTTCCATATGGAGCTCTACATAATCTAGCTCTCATACCCACAATAAGAGAGGAGGTTATGAAAGCTCAAAAGAAAGACAAGGTCATGGCTCATATCAAAAGGAGGTTGAAGAACGGGGAGATGAAATGTTTCCGGTTAGATGATGAAGATACCTTATGGTTCAAGGACCAGATAGTCGTACCCCGTGATATGAGGCTGCGGAAGACAATTTTGGATGAGGCTCACTTATCCAAATTTTCTATTCATCCAAGCAGCAACAAGATGTACCAGGAATCGAAGACTAAATTTTGGTGGACCTGGATGAAGCGAGAGGTTGCTAAATACATATCAGAATGTGATACGTGTCGGAGAGTTAAAGCTAACCACATGAAGAAAGCAGGAACTTTGTAACCGCTAAATGTTCCGGATCGAAGTGGGAGGATATTAGTATGGACTTCATTGTTGGACTACCTCTCATGGCTAATAAGCATGACTCGGTTTGGGTAATCGTGGATTGGTTAACCAAATCAGTGCATTTCATCCCGGTACATACGGGATTCCATGCCAAGAAGTATGCGGAGCTATATATTGCAAAAATACTATGGCTACATGGAGTTCCCCGGACGATCACCTCCGATCGAGGTGCGTTGTTCATTGCTCGTTTCTGGGAGCAGCAACATGCCTCACTGGGGACCAAATTGATTAGAAGCTCTGCATATCATCCTCAAACCGATGGGCAAACGGAGAGGGTGAATCAAGTTCTCGAAGATATGCTTCGAGCATGTGCCATTCACTACGGTAAAGGATGGGATGATCATCTACCGTTGGTGGAATTCGCTTATAACAATGGTTATCAAGCGAGCATCAAAATTGCACCATATGAAGCTCTCTACGATCGGAAGTGCCGCAAACCCTTGAACTGGTGTGAATCTGGTGAGAGAGTGATTTACGGGATTGATCTCGTAAATGAAGCTGAAGAGCGGGTAAGGCTTATTCAAGCAAATCTTAAAGCCGCTCAATCCAGACAAAAGAGCTATGCGGATAGGAGACGTCGTCCTCTAGATTTCCATGTTGCGGACCACGTATACCTCCGTGTATGTATCTCCTATGAGGGGCATTCACCGATTCGGAGTTAAAGGAAAATTAGCTCTGCGTTTTATCGGTCCCTTCGTCATCATGGAAAGATGTGGAACCGTGGCATACCGTTTGGAGTTACCGGTAGCCTTACCCGGAGTTCATAACGTCTCCCACATATCTCAGTTGAGGAAGTGTTTGAAAGTTCCAATGGAGATTCTCACGGAAGGCATAGCAGATTTGAAGCCGGACCTCACGTATGTTGAGCATCCAACCCGGATAATTGATGAAAAGACTCGCGAGACCAGAAACCAGACGCTGCGATTTTTCAAGGTGCTATGGGAAAATCTCACGTCCGAAGAAGCTACATGGGAAAGCGAGGAATATTTACAACGCAATCATTCGGAGATTTTAGAGGCTTATGTTTGATAGTTGTCCTCCCCACATTATTCTTAGTTGTGAATCTCGTGACGAGATTATTTTTAAGGGGGGAGGAATGTAAAAGTCCTAAAAGTTGTAAATGGAAAACTTTAGTGATGAATAAAGTTAAGTTTAAATCCAAGAAATGGGACTTGCAAAAACTTTTGTTTAATCATGTAATTGTTGGCATGTGCAAGAGGACTTTCAATTCAGTTTGAACTAAAAGGTTCACTTCAAGTAAAAGAAGGCCATTTCCAAAAAGAAAATTCAAACTGTTGTTTAAAAATTTGTATTTGCAGGGGCCAATTCAAAGGTCAGAGGGCATATTCAAATTCTTCAGGTTTGAATTAGTGAGAATGCAAATTTTGAGCAAATTTGGAGGTGCTTTGATAGGTATATCAAAGAGACTTGTGAATTTCATTGAAAGATGAATTCAAATTTCAACTGAGGCAAAACATGTCAAATTTCCAAATGGCTTTTAAATTTGAGTTCCTCATAGCTGAAGTTTGCAATGTGCCAAAAATTGGAGATATTTGAGAGAGGAAGTGAGTGGGGCCCAATGGTCATTGTGAGGGGGAGACTTACTACCTAAGTCTTTGCTCTCTCTGTTCAGACACGAGCTCGGACAACTTACTCACAGGGCGCCACCGAAGCTACCGCCAAAGCCACCGCCTTGTTTCTCCTCGCGCTGGCAATCAGCTTCGCCATGTCCTTCACGCTCATTGTGATCCACTCCCCACCACCCGAACCAAACGTGTTCTGTTCTCCTCGGCCACAACACACTCGCTCACCGCCGAGCTCGCTGCCGCCGCGAGAAAACAATCGTGGAACCACCGAACTTGTTCCACAGAGCCCCACCGAGCTGAAAAATGGCGTGGTAGAACCCTCACCTACCTCCTCGGTTCCGAAACAGAGCAAAGATCAGTTCCCTTTCCTCGGGCGCACTGTTCTTCACGACGACCTCAAATCACCGGTGATCATGCGTACGTGGGCAGCTCGCAACCGCGGCTTTCACACCCGAACAAGGGCACCCAAGGACGCCCCAGGGATCCATGCTCCTCCTCCTCAACCCTCACGTCGAGCCATGGACCATGGAGCGCCAACTTGAAGTTTTTCCTTCGGAGGGCGCAACCCGACCTCATGGTACGAAATCAAGAAATTCTCCCTCTTTCTTCAATCTTTGGTCACGAAATTAGGCACAAAGGAGCTAGGCTAGATGGCGGTGACCTCCTCTTTTCAAACCTAGCTTGAAGCCGACGAGAGGCGATGTATTTTAATGTTTTCCGAGCGCAAAACCGGCTTTACCAGTCGGGCGCACGGTGAAAGTTGGGTAGCCGCCGTTTTCGTGCTTGGTTGAGCTTTCGCCGAGCATCCCTAGCCTCCCAGGATGCTGTAAAGCCAAAAACCAGAGAGCTTGGTGGGCTAGGACCGCCGGGTGACGGTGCCGAACCTCTCCCGAGGCCGCCGCACGTCGCCGACCGGTTTCCGAGCACCGACAGCCCTAGAAAACCCTCACACCGTGTTCCTCACCCAATTTTAGGTACTGGCGGCGAGTTTGAGCATAGGAGATGGACGGACGACCCGGTTCCGATGTCCTCCGGCGAGCTCCGGCGGCAGGGTCGCGCGGGAGTCCGGAGGTTGAAGACGATGGCGTCGGGCTCGCTGTCAGTGAGAAGAAAGCCGGTTGGGATCGTCTGTGGATTCGGATCCTTTGCGACAGCGTGGGAAATGAAACTGTAGCCCCGTGTGGCTTATCCCAGCGTGTGACACGTGGTCCCCTGGACCCACCCGAAGGATTTGAACAATTCCCGGTTTATTTGAATTCCAAATTCAATTCAAACTTTAGGACCTCATAACTTTTGCTAGGAAGCTCCAAAATTAGTGATTCAAATTGGTTTGGATTCAGGGTGAAAAACTGTATCCAAATAGGTAACCCAATTTGTATTAAAACCATTAGTAAATTCTGGAAAATTCTTTAAAGCTTTTCAGCAAAAGAATTTTAGAGGGAGTTTGGTACATCCAAAAATCCTAAACTTTTGCCAGAAATTATTTAGGATGTTAGGACACTCCTGTAAAAGTTTCAGCTCATTTGGAGCTGGTTTAGTTATGATAATTCTGATTTCAAGTTTCTGTGTTCAAATGAATAAAGAAACAATTTCAGAGAATTTCCAAAACATGGAAATTCAGTTCTGGGCAGTTCTTAGCTCCAAAAATCCTAGGAAAATTCATGCATACTCTCTGAGTTATGTTTGAAATTATAGTTCACTTGAATTTGCATGAAAGTGCAAATTTATTTAGAATTAATTCCTTGTGGCCTAAATACTTAGGGAATTGTGCTGAGTGATCTATTCATTGAAAAATTCCAAATTTTGGTCCAGATGACTTTCTTGTGACAAGGAACTCACAAGAAAATTTTCAGCTCCATTGGAGCCCTGGATCAGTACTGTTCTGTTCAGCCTCATTAGGTGATCAACACCCAAGTGATGAACCCCACTTATCACTTGATCATAGTACTTCAACTCAAACCCTAACCACTAGCACCAGTGTCATTTTAAATTCTTAAACAGAGCTCCAGTTTTGAACTTGTCTTTAGCACTTGTTAGCAAAAGTTTTACAATTAAACATATATGTATATTCATAACATGTAGTGATTAAGGAGTGAAGCTTGGATCAAGGAATAAGAATGGCAGGGGTTAAGCTTCAAGTCATCAGAAAGTAACTTCACCATTATCTGACTTTAGTCCCCTGCAAAACCAAGGCAAGCTCCGGTTTGCATTTTAGTTGTTTTATAAAGTTTTTACTTTGTTCACTACCATGGGTTAAAGTTTGTATGTGCATTAGGTCAAGGATGTTTTATACTCCACTTGCATAACCAAAATGAACCCTGGGGTCAAGGGTAGAAAGGTGTCATTGCTGTAGAATAAAGCCGTGCTAAATAGGCTAGGACATCCGGTAGAAGACGAGTAGTTGGAATCTACTCGCGAGCTATAGTTCAGGATTACATAAGTGTGATTGGAAAAGAGGCAAACTAAAGTTTACATTTCTAAAGATGAGACTGGGCAGGAGGGTAGGCAGCGGCAAGACGAGGTCTTGGTTGAGTTACTCTGCCTGTGTCGGTTAAGGACGGAAGCGTGTGCAGCCCCGCTGAGCAAGTATTGAGTTGTGTACCGGATGCTTACTGAAATATGGGAACCAGGAAACCGATGTACCAGGTTCACTGGATTGTAGAGGCATACCACATCGTCTCGTTAGACCTATGAGCCTGAGACGGCACGACCGGTTGTACAGCCTAGTGTCCTGCGAAAGGTTGCCACATACGACGTAATGAAGGATGCCATATTTGGGTCTTCAGAGGCGGGCGTATGTGTCGAGTTATCCGGGTAGTGTTTGATTCGAATCACCGTCCCTCACGGTTATGAGTACTGCTTGCTCACTGTGTTGTGACGTAGTAAGCAAGTTGTGTGGGAACAGTTTGCAAAGTTTTAATTGCTGCTATGATTATCGTAAATTGCATGAGAACCTTGTTTGAAGTAGTGATAGAGCAAACTAAAGTTATTTTTCCACCATGGGACAAGTAACATTGGTATGAAGTGTTTCTTTTTTGATTGTGGAGTTCCAATGTTGCTGGGCGCAAGGTCACTACTATGATGGCTAAAATATGAAAGTTAAGGATGAACTCGTAGGTGAGTTCTTTTGCAAATTACATGTTAAGTCTTAAGTTACTTTCATGTAGAGTTGCATGTTTAAGAGAGATGGTTAAGTCTTGCTGAGCCTTTATGGTCACTCTTGCTATATGAGTGGTTTTGCAGGTTAAACCGAGGCTATAAAGAAGGTTGTCCGGTGAGACTCGGAGACTTCCGAGTCATGTTACACATGGAGAACCTAGCCGCTGCCATCTCTTCGTGTTGCTAGCGAGAGGAGTCCGCGGGCTGGACCTCTTCTCGGGTGCTTCTTAGTTATTCGACTTGAGCTGTTTATAGACTTCCGCTGTAGCTAATTTCATGTAAATTATTTACAAAGAACATTTGTAAGCTTCCGCTTTGATTTCTGTAATACAGTGTTCCTTATATGTGTGCTGTTGGGTGCCGCATAACACGGCACCACCCAATGCGATTCCCGGGCGAGCGGCACGGCCCCGTGATCGGGACCGGGTCCCCACATAAAATACCCTTTGACATTTGAATTATCTACCAACTAGCCATTTGAATTGGGTAGAATTCAAATTGTGAAGTGTTTGAATATATTTTCAGCATATATGCAGTTTGAAATTCAAATTGAGTTTGAATTTGCTAAAATTAGCTCATGTCAAGATCAACTCCAAATGGAGTGAAAATTGGTGTGTGAGCTCACAAAAATGTGCTGAGTATGAATATCCCTCCCACTTTTGAAGTCGTGGGATAAAAGTAGCTTGAATTTAAATTTGTGTTCAAACTAGCCTCTTTCTAGTTACACCCAAAAATACCTCAAAAAGGTTTTGGATTTGGGTGAATTTTGGCATGGGCATTCCTAGCAAGGTGTTGGAGTTTTCCATATGCTCAGCCCTTATATGATGCATGTGGGAAATGCCACTTTTGCATTTTGTGAGTTTATTCGCTAATGACCATGTTGATGGTGTTTACTTGCTCTTCAAAGGTGTTCATAAGTTTTCCTCAAATGAGGTGTGTGTGTGGTGTGATGAACACTTTCGATGTGTGCAAAAACATAGGCCCTTACGCAAGCAAAATTGAATAAGTGCTGAAATGGAAAGCCCCCACTTCTGTCCATGAAGTCAGAAGCTTCCTCGGTTTTGCGGGATATTATCGAAGATTCATTCCAAGCTTCTCCAAGCTTGCTAAGCCAATGACAGAATTACTGAAGAAGGGAACGAACTATGTTTGGAACTAAGCATGTGAAGGAGCGTTCCGAGCATTGATGAAGCATCTCACAACAGCCCCGGTTTTAGCTCAACCGGATACGACCAAGCCCTTCGACATGTATTGTGATGCGTCCGGTATCGGGCTCAGCTGCGTGTTGATGCAAGAAGGACGTGTGGTCGCATATGACTCATGCCAACTTCGAAATCATGAGCAACACTATCCGACTCATGATCTTGAGCTTGCTGCTGTGGTTTTGGCGCTGAAAATGTGGAGGCACTATCTCCTGGGGAATTTGGTGCATCCCTACACCGACCACAAGAGCTTAAAATATATCTTCACCCAGAAGGAACTGAATATGAGGCAAAGGAGGTGGTTAGAACTAATCAAAGATTATGAAATTGAGATTCATTACCACCCCGGCAAGGCGAATGTGGTTGCCGACACGCTGAGTCAGAAATCACATGTCCATAACCTTACCATTACGCCGATGGAAGAGGAAGAGCCGAGTTTATACTTGGTTCCTTATGGATCACTCTACAACCTTGCTATCATCCCTACCATTAGGGAGGATATCGTTGCAGCTCAGAAAGTTGACAAGGGCATGGCACATCTCCGGAGATGGATAGACATCGGGGATATCAAATGTTTCTTGAAAGATGATGAGGGGACGCTGTGGTTCAATGACCGCATAGTCATGCCCCAAAATATGGAGCTGAGAAAGAAGATCCTTCATGAAGATCACTTGTATAAATTCTCCATTCATCCGGGCAGCAACAAAATGTACCAAGATTTGAAAAGAAAATTTTGGTGGACATGGATGAAGCAAGAAGTGGCTAAGTACGTATCCAAGTGTGATACGTGTAGACGAGTGAAAGCGAATCACATGAGAAAATTAGGGCTGTTGCAACCCCTGAAAATTCTATCATGGAAGTGGGAAGATGTGAGCATGGATTTCATTGTAGGGTTACCTATGACTTCTAACAAGCATGATTCTATTTAGGTAATCGTTGACCGGTTAACCAAATCGGCTTACTTCATTCCCGTGCATACACATTGCCATGCCAGAAGGTATGCGGAGTTGTACATTGCAAGAATCCTATGCCTGCATGGGATACCCAAGACCATAATCTCAGATCAAGGAAAACTATTTGTATCTCGTTTCTGGGAGCAGTTGCACGCTCCATTGAGTCCCAAACTGATTCGAAGCTCCGCCTATCACCCTCAGACAAATGGGCAAACTGAGAGGGTGAATCAAGTGTTAGAAGACATGTTGAGAGCGTGTGTCATCAACCACGGTAGAAACTGGGATGATCATCTACCGTTGGCGGAATTCTCATACAACAATGGTTATCAGGCGAGTATTAAGATGGCACCATATGAGGCTCTCTACGGTCGCAAATGCCGCACCCCATTGAACTGGTGCAAGTCCGGTGAAAGGGTCACATTCGGGGTTGATGTGGTGAATGACGCCGAAGAGCGTGCTCGGATTATTCAAGCCAACTTGAAGGCCGCCCAATCCCGACAGAAAAGTTACGCTGATCAGAGGAGTAAGCCACTACACTTCAACGTCGGGGAACACATGTACCTCCGTGTATCTCCGATGAAAGGCGTGCACCGATTCGGCGTGAAGGGGAAACTCGCTCCCCGATTTTTGTACCCTATGCTATCACCGAGAAGTGTGGACAAGTGGCGTATAGACTGGAGCTACCGGCATCTCTCGCTGGTGTTCACGACGTTTTCCATGTTTCACAATTACAAAAATGTCTGAAGTATACGGCTGCGGTTCCCACCGAAGACATTGGGAGCTGCAACAGGATTTGACGTATGCTGAATATCCGGTGGCGATTATTGATGAGAAGGCTCGGACCACGCGTAACCAAATGTTGTAGTTCTACAAGATATTGTGGAGCAACCACACCGCGAAGAAGCAACGTGGGAGAGCGAGGAGTTCGTTCGCTCAAACTACCCGGATTTCATGGTGTCTCATCACGGGTAATTCCTCTCACATCATTGTCTCTTCTTTTGTAATATCAGGACGAGATTCTTGGGAGGGATGTGAAATCCCAAAAGTCTAGCAAGTGGAGCTGAAATTCACACCGAGAAAATGTGAGGGAATTTAAATTTTTGAATACAACGGTGTGAGCTCCAAATGCTAAAGTAAACGTGCAAAAAATGTCCAACCACGGAGACCTAAATATACCATTTGATTCTCCACACATCTGATATTAGCCCGGCAAAGTTTCAGCTCATTTGGAAAGTATTGGCTATTTGTTGGAGTTAAAAACGGGCGACAATTCAATGTTGAATTTAAACTCAGTTTCAAATTCCAACTTCACCGAAATTCAAATTCAAGTGCCCCATTGTGTTCCTCACATTTCGTTTGGTCTGCCCTCCAATTTTGGAAATTTTTGGACAAAATCCGTGTGGGAATCCTAAAGCACAGAGAGGAGGAAGAATTGGGGTGGTGGACCCCACCGGTCAGTCTCACAAAATGCTAACCGACCCCATGGAGTCGGGAGCGCGCGCCACCTCCTGGCAATGTCGGCCAACCGACGTTGCCCGAGCGCCACCTCCTGCTCGCTAGAGAAGGATGGCAAGTGAAGCAACCTGTACCTCTGCCGTGACCCGTTTCTTCCCCTCGCATTGTTCACTTTCTCCTCACACAACCGAAGCAACTCGCACACGCACCCGACCTCGCTGCTCCCCGGCATCCGAGCACTAGAGGCTCTTTCGTGGCCGACGCTCTACACAAAAAAGGTCCACCACAAGGTGCTAAACACAACCGTGCCAACCTCCCCTTCTCTCATGCATCGTCGGTGGAGAATTTCTCTGTTTATCGCATCTGTACTTATTGAACCGAGCCTCACCAAAACCCAAAATTCGCAGTGATGCCTCCACCATCACTTGTACCGAGCTATAGACATGATCTAGACCCTCCCACGCTCCTCGAGATCAAGAACCATCGAATTTCATCGAGTTTTGGCGCTGTTCGTCGAGAATTTTAAGCCGGCGCTGGTTTTGCCCCTAGGTCGCCGATGAGCCCCTAATTTCGGCTATTTTTTAGCTGATTTGAGCTCATGCCGGTGATGAGGGTTCAACCACGGTGCTCTAGGATGAACCGAAGAGTTTGAGCCATTCTAGTATGCGCGCGACGTTGCTGAAGCCAAGCCGCCACCGCCGCTCGTCGCCGACCCACTTCCGGTGGTCGGGGGCTTCGGCCGACCCCGGGGAGGAGTTGCCCCTGGTCCAGAAGGGGGAGGCGGCGAGTTTGGCGCCGAGGGAAGGCCGGGATGGCACTTACGGCCAGCCTCACCGGTGCTCACCGCCGCGTGCCACCACCCCAGCCACTGTTGGCGCGAGGTTGAAGAAAAGGGGTGGGCCCCACCGGCAACAGTTTGAAATTTTCCAATTTCGGTTCAGATTTTCCTCCAACTTCCTTTGATCATAACTTTTGATAGGAACCTTCAAAAATTGTGAAATAAATTCAATTGGATTCCTCTCAGTGAGTACTATCTAGGGGTGCATCCCAATTGTTATGAAAAATCCCTAGATTTGGTTCATTAATTCATTAAAAAATATTGTAGGAATTTTTACAGGAGTTATGTGTATTGGAAAATTCCCAAATTTTGGAAGGACGTTCTTCCAAAAATCCTTGAACTCCAGTAAAAATTTCAGAGGCATTGGACTCCATTTTATTGGCCAAATGTTATTTCAACCCTCTGTGTCTCTGAGAAATAGCAAAAATAGACAGAGCAAATATCAGGCTTTCACTCAAACTTCATAAATCCATATCTATGACTAGGAAGCTCCAAATTGGGTGAACCAAATTTTGTTGGATTTATCTCCACGAGTACTATACAGTAAAACAAGTTTCATCACATGAAACTTATTTTTTTTCCAGAATTAATTCCCTCAAGTTTAAACTGTTGGGAATTTTATCTGGAGAATTCCTATATGGAAAATTCTGAAATTTGGCGAGGATGTTCATTTGAAAATACTTGAGTAACAGGAAAAATTCCAGATCCATCAAAGTTAATTTAGCCCCCCTAATGGGATGATTAAGTGGACTGCCCTGAGAAAATAGAAAAATGTACAGAAACATTTTTCAGATTTTCTCAAATCTTGTTTAGGGCATAACTTCGACTAGGATTCTTCAAATGACATGAAACCAATTCCATTAGAGCCATCTCAAATTCTAATTTCCAGAAAGTAATGGTTTGAGGCATGAAAAACCCTGGAAATCCTTAGAAGCTCTAGTAATGACCAATTAGACTTTTATTTGTACAGAGCTCAAATTAACTTTGTTTCAAATGAAACTTGGTCAAGTCTATGGTAAGGACCTTACCAAGCTATCACAAAAATTTCAGAGCCAAAGGGGATGTCTAGCTATAGTTATGGTCTTTACATATTCAATTTAACACATTGCATTTAAATTGACATGTCGTGCATTGCTTACGTTTAGTCGCTGAAGGCGAAGAGATCCCAGAAGTGTTGGACTTCCTCCTTCTGGACGAGACGCTAACATTGGACCAGCAGCAACAAGACAAGCACCAGTTTGCATTTAACAAGTTTTATAAAGTTTTGCTTTATATACACATAGCTTGAGGTATGTTTGTGCATTAGGTGTAGGATGGATGAAACTCCAAATGCATAACCAGATCATTCCACCAAGAGAGAGGGTACTGTCTAAGTCCTTGAGTAGTTTATCCTCTGCTTAACGTGTATAGACTTCAGTACAAGTCGAGTAGTTGGAATCTACTCACGAGTATAGGCTTCGGGACACACGGGATTGGTTCGAGTGATGTGATATCACTTTAGTAAGAAAATGACACTAGGAAGGGGCTAGGGCGCAGCAAGAGGAAGTCTTGTGGGCGCAGCCCTGTCCGTGTCAATTGACCGATCTGTGTGTGGCCCTGCTGAACAAGTTTTGAACGTACCGAAGGGATATCGGATATATGGGCTCCGATAAACCGATGTAACCTAAACCTCCGGGCGTCGAGGCATAGCACACCGATTTATAGGTGTAGGTTGAGGGCAGCCAGGTGGAAATCTGCTAACGGGCATAGATAGATGCTCCATGTAGGGAACCTCCTGCTTGTTTCGATACGACCGGTTCGATGTTTGGGCTGTTGGGTGAAAGGTTGTCTCATACGGCACGGGGTGAGCGTGCTGCGTGCAGCTCCGCGTGTGGGCGTACGTGACGTGCTACTCGGGTTCCCCTGCAGGTGTATATCGAGTCGATTCACCGTCCCTCACGGTTATGAGTACCGCTTGTTCACTTAGTCGTGACGTAGATAAATTATGGAATATTGTGATTCAATTCTGCTGATATGGATAAATTGTATTGCTACATGTGTGCCACCAAATATTGCTCACTAAATTTCAGATTCATGAACCGTTAACTTGTGGCTAACAGAGGAATTAAGGATGAACTTGTAGGTGTGTCCTTTGCTGCAATGTGCCATCCCATGTTGGTTATGAACTGCATGTCGAGTTTCATGTATAGGTGAGTCGGTTAAGACTTGCTGAGCCCCTGTGCTCACGGTTGCTGCTATGAGAGTTTTGCAGGTGATGACTACCCCACGGACTCGGGGTGCGAGTCCACCGGCGAGGGCTACCCTCCGTTGGGGACCACGGCTGAGTGGGAGCCGTACACGCCGTGCTGAGCTGATGATTGGAGCTAGTGTGGGTTGTCCATCGGGCTGGACAACCGACTTTTGCTTGTTAGGTGGGCGTGAGTTGTAAAAATTTAGCTTCCGCTGTTGTAGACGCTGTATTTAGATGGAAACTGAAGGCTTGTACTACTTTGTACATATTCAGTTGTTTTTCTATGTAATACAAGGTTTGCCTTATGCTGTGTGCTGTTGAATGTCGCATCGAGCGGCACCACCCTCTGAGATCCGGGGAGAGCGGATTTCGGTCCGCCACAATATCCAGCGGCTGTTGTAAAACAACGTGTTGGAGTCAAAAATTTATGCATTCAACATATCACTTCGAGCGAGGACATGTTTGGGTCCAGTACAATAGTGAGGATTTACGCACGCTAACGCAGTTAACATTCCGTGGTGACCCACGATGGTCGAAATGAACTTTTATTCCATAAAGTTCATTACTTTTGAACTCAATCGTGTGACAGGGTCCAGGGATGTATATGTTGTATAAAGTTTATACTTTATCCACATGTGTGAATGTTATGCGTATTATTTGTTCCATTCTCGCACTACTATTGTATAGACTAGATGAAGTAAACAACCACGTCCTGATCGTTTGAATGGTATGAATGCAGAATGGTGCGTACACGGTCTACGCAAGAGGAGGGAGGTCCGTGTCAGGTTCGTGGTGATGAGTCTCCACCCCCGGAGCAAACCACGGCGCAGCAACAACCACCTCCTCCACCACCAGAACTTCCAAGAAATCTTGCGGAGGTTCTCGCTGCAGTACTTGGCTCACACGACGAGCAAACTGAGTTGCTGCGGATGCTGGTGCAGCAGAATGCGTCCTGTCCAGGAGGACGCCAAGACAATGGGCAACGCCAGCCCCAACAGAGTTCATATTCAGACTTCCTGGCGACCCATCCACTGGTCTTTACAGAGGCCGAAGAGCCTTTGAAGGCGGAAAGCTTCATCCAAACTCTTGAGGTGAAGTTCGGTTTACTTCGGTGCACCGAACACCAGAAGGCGCTGTATGCAGCGCAACAGCTTCAAGGGGAAGCCGGTACATGGTGGGCGAACTACATCGCCTCATTACCAGCTGGCCATGCCGTCACATGGATGGGTCCCGGGAGGCATTCCACGCCTACCATATAACTCCCGGGGTTATGCAGAGGAAGCTCCAGGAGTTTCTGGAGCTGAAACAAAGTGAGAGGTGTGCTCACGAGTACTCCAGAGCGTTCAACCAGCTGGAGAAATATGTGCCAGAATATGTGGGAACGGAGGAACAGAAGCGAAACATGTTCTTCCGGGGCCTGAATTCCAAAATGAAGGTCCATCCCGCCCAAAGCAACCGCGGCACATTCAACGATCTTGTTAATGCCGTGATTGTACAAGAAGATGCCCAGCGCGAGCACAGTTCTGATAAGAGGAAACGCAGCACGCTAGCGAGCAGCAGTGGTGGGGTGTCACAAAAGTACCATGTGGTGTATGGCTCACCATCCAGTCAGAAATGGCAGCCACCGGCGCGACCATCTCAGTTTCGCGATCGTCAATTTAATACACCAAGCTTTCGACCGTCGTATCCACCACAGTAACAGCAGCAGAAAAGGATGGTCCCGCGTGCGCCTCCGTTTCAACCGTGTGCACCGGGATTCCATCCTCAATTCAGAGGGACCCCGACACCATTTACGTGCTTCACGTGTGGCTGTGTCGGACATATTGCCAAGGACTGCCCCGAGCAGCGACAGAGCAGGGGTGCAGCACCGTATCACGGTGCAAATCAGCCCCGCAACCAGCCCAAGAAACTAGCACAAAAACCCGGCAATGCCCACCACTTATCTATCGAAGACGTGCCAGAAGGCGAACCTGTCCTCGCGGGTACGTTTTCTTATTTAGATGATCCTGTAGTCATACTTTTTTACTCCGGTGCCACCCATAATTTCATAAGTCAATCTTATGTTATTAAATATCAATTGCCTATCATTCCAACAAATAGTTCATACTTGATTTGCTCTCCGGGAGGGAAAATAACAGTTGATAGGATAGTTTATAGAGCACCATTACAATTGGGTAGGAATCTATACCCGACTTCTCTAATTATGTTAGTGTGAGACCTATGTGTGCTGAATACATTGGCTATGACGATAAAAGTTTTGAATTCTGCTAAAACACTCTTTTTGTCAAGGTCCGACTCTAGGTCCGAGCTCCGACAAGATCCGATGTAAGGTCCGACTTGCTATGGCTAAGTCCGACATGTATTTAGTTAGATCTGGCGGTAGATCCGACTAGCTTTAGTAAGTTTCGATGCTAGGTTCTGCTAGCTTTGGTAAGCTCCGGCTCAAGGTCTGGATAGCTTTGGCAAGGTCCGGAGCTAAATCGCAATGGTTCTGTTTTTACCATGCAAATGTTTTGAACCTGCTTTACATCTGTGGAATGTTTGCTTAGTATTCTTTTACTAAGTTTTTGAAGTGTTATGGCTGTTTACGGTAGTTAACATTTTGCTATGGTTTGCAACATGCTTATGTGAGGTGTTCACGTAAGGTGTTGTGGTTTTCGGAACTAACGTGAGTCAAGTCGTGGACTTGTGCTCGGAAGTATTGGTTGTTTATTCATGTGCAAGTGTTGCTTGAGTTCAAGATATGGCTGGTGACGGGATCCATTGAACTAGTCTTAGGGAGAAGATGAGGTTCAACAACCAAGTTCGGGAGAAATTGTGGTTGAGTTGATCGGCTGGTCTCGCAGCATGTTTGGATCAAGAACAATGCATATAAAGGTATCGTGGACATCGTTGGAAGGTGTTTGCACGTGTGCAAGGAGTTCATGGACGTGGTAACATAGTTCCAAGGCGTGATAAAGAGATGTGGACGTAAAGAATTGGTAGGAAAGGTCCAACCGGCTGTATTATGGACTCAGGCTGCGGCTTAGTCGGTTATGGCTTAAATATCGAAAGATTTTAGTTAGTTATGATAGGATTTCATGTGGGACACGAAGATGAGTTGTTTTAGGAATGTGAGATACGTTCCTAAGGTGTTTTGAAGTCTTAAGATTGCTTCTATCTGCGTATAGAAGAGTCTTGAGCAGTTATGGAATGTTTCGGTTCAGAAACTGAGTAGGATTAGAGTCTTAGTTTGAATCGGGTTGGCCTCCAGGCTGGTTATATAGGCAAGGGAGGCCAGAGCTCGTGAGGAGATGACTTTGGGCTGTTTCTCTTATGTTTTGGTCAATAAAATTCATAATTTAGAGGAGCTTTTGTGCCTTATTTGTCCGACTTGTTTTTGTCAAGTCTTTCCCGTCGAGTTTCTGTACAGCACAATAGTGCTTCGGTGTTTTGATCATAACTCTAGTTTTACAGATCCAATCGACATGATTCTTTTTGGGTTGTCTTCAAAACTTGAGTATCTATGATCTATGAAAATTTCATGGTCATTGGATTTGTTTGTAGTTTCTGATCTACACGAGTTTCTTTGCAGTGTTGCAGATCTGGTTTTTACTCGAGTAGAACAGATTGACCCTCGTTTGATCTTTCGATCATAACTTGAGTTTTTTTAACAGATTTCCGTGATTCTTGTTGTCTTGTCTTCGTGACTTGATTCTCTATAATATATACCACTTTTTTCACGGTTGAACACATTTAGATCAGTTGCATACACGGTTTCTTTAACAGATCAATTTTCTGCTGAGGGGGTTTTTGTTGCTTCCGCTAAAAAGTTTAAATCTACCATTCACCCCCCTCTGGTAGCTTTTCACGTGCTCTTCAATCCTACAGTTAGAGAGTCAAAAAATCAATGTCATTTTAGGCATGTCACCATGGTGCTGTTCTTGACATCATTCCACGTGTGGTTCGTCTAAACTCTCCACTTCATGAACCACATACTCTCGTTCAAGAAGTCCCAGCCACATATAACACGGAAGCCACAAAACTGGAGGATATTCGTGTGGACCATGAATACCCGGATATATTTCTGGATGATCTCCCGGGCATGCTGTGAAATTCCAAAATTCTAGCAAGTGGAGCTGCAAATCACACTGAGAAATTGAGAGGGAATTTAAACTTTTGATTATAAAGGTGTGAGCTCCAAGTCTATATTGAACTTGCAAAAATTCTGTAACACGAAGGTATAAATCTACAATTTGGTTCTCCACACATCCAATAATAGCCCGACAAATTTTCAGAGCATTTGGAAGGGATTTCCTATTTGTTGGAATTAAAACGGGAGAAAATTCAAATTTGAATTTAAATCTCAGTTTCAATGTCCGACTTCACCGAAATCCAAATTTGAGTGCACCATTGTGTTCCTCACATTAATTTTGGCCTATACTCTAATTATTATCAAATTTGAAGCTCATTTGCTACTTTAAACTGAATTGGGGGATAACGGGGGAAGTGGACCCCACATGTCATACGTAGGAAGAAGGAACCCGCCTCTGTGCCGCCACCTCCTGATGTCCGGTGTCCAACGGACTCCCGCGCCCGCCACCTCCTGCTCATGTGCTCTGGTGGCCGAAGGATAGAAGCGACACTCCTTGACACGTGAACCGTTTCCCCTCTCGCCCTCCACCCTCTCCCTCGCATAGCCTCGAAGGACACTCACCACAGCCGACTCCATCCGTCCCCTGGCGTCCGAGCGCTATGAGTTTCCTCGTGGCCGACATTCTACACGAAAAAGAACTTCCCTCAGGTGCTAAACGCAACCGTGCAAACCTCTCCTCCTCTCATGCAATACCGAGAACGAATTTTGCTTTTTAATGTCTCGGTGTTCATAAAACCGAGCCGGCCAAAAGTTCAAAATTCGTAGTAATCACTAAACCAAAGCTTGTGCTGAGCTACAAACATGTTCTAGACCTTCCCACGCTCCTCCAGGATCAAAAAGCATAAAAATCATCAAGTTTTGGCGCTGTTCTTCGAGAATTTTGAGCTGCCGCCGGTTTTGGACCTAGGTTGCCGATGAGCTCATGTTTGCATGTCACACCCGGTTTCTCCGAAGAACAACCGAGTGAATATCACATGTATGCCAGGATCATTTTCTCATACATGTGACGACAAATAGTGAAGCATCATCATATTACAAGCCAGGTGTCGAATATAAATAAGTCTTACGTAGCATACGTCTCGATGGACGATAATAAGTTCATAATAGGTAAATAAAACAGCAGCGGAATATAAATCTTGTGGGCTCCGTCACAGGTGTTGCCCGGGGGACTCCCTGAACCTAGAATCCTTCCTCGGGACCAAAGTCTTGGTCATTAAACACCACATCATTCTCTTGACCTGAGCAGCAATACAAACCAACAGAAAAGCAAGTTTGAGTACCGTGGGTACTCAGAAAGTGTGGGAAAGTTATGTCATGCATGGCTAGAGCAAAGAGAGGTTGAACTCATGGTTAAAGCACTACGCAATTAATACCTATCACCTTAGCTTATTAAGCACCTACATTACTACACAGGTGAAATGGTCCCCATCCCTCAACCCATCATCAATATCAAGTACACATAGTCTCAACTCAAATGTTAAGCTTCCCGCTTAACATCCTCAACTTCCCAATCCATCATCCTCTAATCATGAATAAGTCCAAGCCGCTCTTGACCGTGAGCACGGCTGTCATGACAGTTTTGACTCTACAGAGTTTGCACCACTATACCCACATGTAGTGATTTCATCCCCCGTTGCCGGGTGGACTAAAAGAACCTCCATTACGCCAGTGGCCGCGAAACCACATTCACACTTCCCAGGTGTGTAGCCAGGAGATCACTATGAAGCCTTTACAAAGGGATTCCTGACGAGCATGGGCCCACTGAGGTTTCACCCCTAACAGCATACAAGAGGCTCCAACCCCGCTGCAGTGGCCCCCTCTTGAGCCTTGCGGTTCATATGGTAGTCCAGCTGACACCTATTCCCCGCACCATCCAAAACACCCATACTACGCCCGGGATATACCTAATTAATTGGCCAAGCTGCCCCATCTCAGCATGTGGTTGGCACGGTAAAGCCAGGTTACATGCTCCATGAACCGGTCCTTAGGATCTAGGCATGTACTAAACACAAACCCGAGTCTCATGCACCCAGCACCAACCAAATCATTCAACTTGCCTCGATCCCTACCTCTACATAACTCATAATATCTCATTCAAGAGTAAGGTAAATAAATTGATGATCTCATATCCCAATTATCCCATTCTAAGCATGGCTAAGCATAAGCATATGAATAAATGACATGATAAAATAAATTCCAACCCAAGCTACAAGTTAACAAGGTAATGCAATTCTAGGGAAACTTCCTAGCATGGGTTTCATATTTCAATTGACAATGCAAATAATTCTATCTACACATCCTAGCATAGGATCAATGTGGTCAAGGACACTTGCCTTCTTCCTGCTGCTCTGAGAATGGAAAGTCTTGGTCTTGGAAGGGGAGAACTTGCTCTGGGGCAGGTTCTACTCATGCCAATACACATAGCAAAAGAAAACAACAATCCATAAGACATAGTTCACACTTTCACTTCATACAAACCACACATACATACCTATGAAAGTCATTCACATTTCTAAGTGTTGTGGTTACTCTACACGTGTTGATTTTTTGGCCTACATGCGCTTTTAAACATATGTATATGATTTCTAACTCTTGTATTCAGATTTCTGTTTGCACACTATATATGAATTTCCAATTTGAACAAATTCTTAATACACTTCTTAGCTACCAAGTTTGCATAAAAGGTAATTTCCTACTCCAAATAGGTTTTCAGATCTTCTACCAAATCCTAAACTGAAGTTTTTTGGATTTGGAGACTTCATTTATCATTTTCTAATTATGCATACTATTTTCCTATATTTTTCAGATTTATTTTCTATGTCTAAAAGTGAGTTTTAATATTAAATAGTAGGACATATAATCTAAACAGAATAGGTTCTGATCTAAAATATTAAATAATATATTTTTGTACTTCTCCTCTGATGTGAACTAATTTAAATTTATTTTACCAATTTTCAGAATTATTTCCTAATCTAAAAATGTGTTCCTAGAACTAATAAATGTGAACAATCAATTAGACAGATTCATTTCATCCTAAAAATCTATTTTTTTAACTCATTCTAAAGTTTTCCAAGTGCTAGGAGAATTTAAATTTTGAATTTGAACATGTGTTTGCCTTACCTTTCAAATTTAAATCCTAGTCACATATTCAAATTTCTGAATTTAATATCATATAGGGTCAAAAAGGTAAATCCACACTACTGCAGGGTCTAATTTATTATTTCATATATTTCCAGGGGTCTAACTACACATAACAGAGCGGTTTTCCTAATTTTTATTAAGTTCAGGGGCTAAAACTGATTTTTAAATGAATTTATACGAATTTCTGAAGTTCCAGGGGCTAGATCAGAAGTTTCCGGTGCTAGCTCGTGTTTTCCGAGATCCCCATGGAGTAGCGCGTAAGAATCCCGGCCTTTATAACGCGGGGCTGATGTGGACCGTCCGATTTAAAATAGACGGCTCAGATTAGATCGCCGAACCGGTACGCGCGGGTTTTGATTCTACCGTGCGATTTAAAATAGACGGCCCTCAAGGGGCCACGTCGCCCTGGCCAGAGCCTGCCCGGCGGCCCGCGGCGGCGGGAGGCGGCGATCTCGCCGGAGATCTTCGGGTTTTCGTCTATACTTCCTAAAACTTGGATTTCATGGCATAGAACGGTAGAGGGGAGGTCGGGGATCTCACCTCGGGGTTTTTCTTGAGCTCAGAGGCCCTGGAAGGTGGTCGGCGGCGAGGTTCGAGATGAAATCGCGGCGGTGCTCGCCGGAGCTGCGTCTAGGGTGCAAAACACAGGGTTTTCTTCACCTGCGTGACTCCCCGGAGGCGGTGGAACATGATCGGCGCGTTAGATCAGAAAATCCGAGCAAGGATCAAAAGAAAACGGTGATCGAAGCTTCGGTTCTCACCGGAGAGAAAAGTGGAGTGCGTTGGGGAATTCGGCGAGTTTCTTTGCGGGAATTTCACAAGGGGAGGCGGCGGAGGATCGGTTTGGTTAAATGGCAGCGTCCGGGGCCGAAGATCGGGCTGGTGGCGCGGGTTTTCGGAGGTGGTTTGGATTCGGGTGCGAGAGAGGAGACCGGTTCGGTTGGGCGCGCGGGAGGTGAGGGATGACACGCGGGCCCCGCGTGTCAGTGAGAGGAAGAGAGGGGCGCGGGTTTGGGGCTGGCGCGGGGAGGTAGTGGGCCGGCTGGTGGGTTTCGGCCCACTGGCCGGTTGGGTTTTTTTTCTTTTTCTTTTTCCTTTTCTTTTCTGTTTTGATTTGAATTTGAATTCCAGTTTGAATTTGAATTTCTGCACCACATGCAATACGTCCAAAAATTTTTTAATTCCCCCCCTTTAGCAGGTTTTGGGGTGTTATATTGCAGCCACATTTGAGCTGATTTGAGCTCATGACGGTGATGAGGGATCCACCATGGTGCTCTAGGAAGAAGAATCAAAGAGTCTGAGCCATTTTAGCGTGAGTTCGATGCTGCCGAAGGGGTGCCGCCGCCGCCGCTCGTCATCGATGACTTCCGGTGACCGGTAGCCTCGGGCAACCCCATGGGGTGAGTTCCCTGTGTCCCAAAAGTGAGGGGCGGCGAGTTTCAGCCCTAGGGGAGGCCGGAAATGTGGTTCTGGTGGATCTCACCGGAGAGCGCCGCCACTTAGATGCTGCCGCGCGCGAGGAAGAAGGAAATCGTGGAGTGGGACCCGTGCGCCAGAGTTTAAAAATTTCCTTCAATTTCCAGTTTTAGTTCAAAATCAATTGCTCATAACTTTTGATAGGAACCTCCAAAAATTGTCAAATAAATTTCGTTGGATTCCTTTCAGTTAGTATTATCTAGGGGTTCATACCGATTTTTATGAAAATGTGAGTGGAGCCCGAACGCCGCCCGTTGAGTCATGGGGACAGGGCACCTCGCCCGGGAATCGCATTGGGCGGTGCCGTGTTATGCGGCACCCAACAGCACACATATAAGGAAAACTGTATTACATAAATCAAATGCAGAAGCTTTACAAATGTTATTTGTAAATAATTTACATAAATTAGCTACAGCGGAAGACTACAAACCACTCACGTTGAATAACTAATGAGCACTCAAGAGGAGGTCCAGCCCGCGGACTCCTCTCGCTAGCAACACGAAGACATGGCAGCGGCTAGGTTCTCCATGTGTAACATGACTCGGAAGTCTCCGAATCTTACCAGACAACCTTCTTTATATGCGTCGATATCAACCTGCAAAACCACTCATATAGCAAGAGTGAGCACAAAGGCTCAGCAAGACTGATCCGTCTCTCCAAAAGCATGCAACTCTACATGAAAGTAACTTAGGACCTAAACATGTAATTTGCAAAAAGACTCACCTACAAATTCATCCTTAACTTTCAGATTTTAGCCATCACAGTAGTGACCTTGTGCCCAGCAACATTGGAACTCCACAATCAAACAAGAAACGCTTCATTCCAATGTTACTTGTCCCAAGGTGAAAAATAACTTTAGTTTGCTCTATCACTACTTCATACATGGTTTTCATGCAATTCCAATTATCATAGCAGCAATTTAAACTTTGCAAACTGTTTCCACACAACTTGATTACTACGTCACAACATGGGAGCAAGCGGTACCCAGTAACCGCGAGGGACGGTGATTCGAATCACACACTGCCCGGATAGCTCGAGACATACGCCCGCCTATGAAGACCCAAATCTGGTGTCCTTCATTACGTCGTATGTGGCAACCTTTCGCAGGACACTCGACGGTAGAACCGGTCGTGCCGTCTCAGGCTCATAGGTCTAACAAGACGATGTGGTATGCCTCTACAATCCAGTTAACCTGGTACATTGGTTTCCTGGGTCCCATATAGCAGTGAGCATCCGGTACACAACTCAATACTTGCTCCTGGATGCGGCACAAGCATCGGTCCTTAACCGACACAGGCGGAGCTACTCGACCATGACCTCATCTTGTCGCTGCCTAACCCTCCTGCCTGGTCTCATCTTTAGAAATATAAACTTTAGTTTGCCTTTTCCAACTACACCCAGGTAATCCCGACTATAACTCACGAGTAGATTCCAACTACTCGACTTCTACCGGAGGTCATACCCTATTTAGCACGGCAATCTTCTACAGCGGGGAAACTATATTCTACCCTTGACTCTCGGGTTTATTTGGTCATGCATTTGGAGTATAAAACATCCTTGACCTAATACAAATACAAACTCTAAAACATAATTGTGAACAAAGTAAAACATTATAAATAATTTAAATGCAAACCGGAGCTTGCCTTGGTTTTGCAGGTGGCTAAAGTCAGATAATGGTGAAGTTAGTTGCTGATGACTTTAAGTTTAATCACTGCCCTTCATGCTTCTTGATCCAAGCTTCACTCCTCCACTTTTCCACGTTTAATCACTACACGTTATGAATATGCATATATGTTTAATTGTAAAACTTTTGCTAACAAGTTCTAAAGAGAAGTTTAAAACTGGAACTCTGTTTAAGAATTTAAAATGACACCAGTGCTAGTGGTTTAGGTTTGGGGTTAAGTGACATGATCAAGTGAGATGTGTGTTTCATCACTTGTGTGTCGATCACGTAATGAGGTTGTACAGGACAGTACTGGTCCAGTGCTCCAATGGAGCTGAAAATTTTCTTGTGAGTTCCTTGTCACAAGAAAGTAATCTTGGATAAAAATTTAGATTTTTTCAATGAGTAGATCACTCAAAACAATTGCCTAAGCATTTAGGTAAAAAGGAATCAATTCTGAATAAACTTGCACTTTCATGCAAATTCAAGTGAACTAAAATTTCAAACATAGCTCAGGGAGTATGCATGAATTTTCCTAGGATTGTTGGAGCTAAGAACTGCCCAGAACTGAATTTCCAAGTTTTGGAAATTCTCTGAAATTGTTTCTGTATCCATTTGAACACAGAAAATTGAAATCAGAATTCTCCTAAGAAAACCAACTCCAAATGAGCTGAAATTTTTACAGGAGTTAACTAACATCCTTAAGAATATTCTGGCAAAATTTGAGGATTTTTGGATGAACCAAACTCCCTCTAAAATTCTTTTGCTGAAAAGTTTAAATAATTTTCCAGAATTTAATAATGGTTTCCATGCAAATTGGGTTGCATATTGGGATAGAGTTTTTCACTCTGAATCCAAACCAATTTGAATTATTAAATTTGGAGCTTCCTAGCAAAAGTTATGAGGTTCTAAAGTTTGAACTTAATTTGGGGATTCAAATAAACCGGGAAATGTTTAAACTCTGACCGTGGGTCCCGGGTACACGTGTCAACCGGTGAAACCAAGCCACACGGCCCACTGACTCCTTCCCGTGCAGCCACAATGGATCCCGGAGCCGTAGCCGATCAGCAAATTTAAATTTCTGTCGCTGACACACGGGACCTGCCCGGTCTTCTTCAACCTTCGGCCGCCCGCGCCCGCGCGCCGCCGGGCTCGCTGGAGATCACCGGATTTTGGCTTCCCGGCCGCCTCTCGGCCTGATGCTCGCCGCCTGGGGGATTTTGGGGACGGGCAACCGATCTACGGTGTCGGCACAAGCTCTAGAAGCCGGAACCAGGTCGGCGGCGTGCAAGGGCCTCGGTGAAATTTCGGCACCGATGACCCATCACTTCAGCCCACGAAAACCCCGAGTGATCGGATCTACAGCATCAGTGACGCCTATGGAAGCTCGACATGGCCACAAAGTCGCTCGGGAACGGCGGTTACTAGGGTTTCACCGGGCGCCCGATCGTTCCCGCCATGGCCGCCGATGGAAAAACTTGAAATCAGATGTTAACACAGGGTTTCAAGCTAGGGTTGTGAAGGAAAATCAATCGCCATCGAGTCTAGATTATCTGTGCACCGTTTAGGGAACTAAAGACTACAATTGAGTGGGAATTTTGAAGTTTCATACCAGAACAGCGCTTTGTGGCCGCCGGCAAAATTTTCCCGAATTCTCACTCGGTAGTCCACGGCTCTGCTTGTAGTTTGGGGGTGAGCAGCACGGTTCAACAGCACGTCCGGGGGTGTCCTTGCTCGGGCATGAAAGTCCCCGGTGGGGGCTGTCCACGTGCACACCGGTTCGCGGTTGTTTTAGGTTACCGCCCGGGGAAGCTGTCCTAGTGTGGAGAACGCCGGGAACTGTGGTGTTTGGGCTGAGGAGTTTAGAGGACAGTCGGCCCTTGCTGTTTTGCAGCTCAGGGCGACGTCACACGCACGTTTTTGTGGTTTTCCTGTAGCAACCGAGGAGGTGGCGTGCTAGTCTGCTATCACATGCGAGGAGGAGAAGAAACACAAACAGCTCGGTTCAGAGGTGGGAAGGATCACGCCGAGCGTGAAGGAAACGGTGAAGCTGGTTGCCAGCGCGAGGAGAAAAAAGGCGGTGATCGCTGAATCAAGCCTCGGTGGCGCCCTGCGGTTGTTTGCTCCGAGCTCGTGTATGAACAGAGAACAGAAACTTAAGTAGTAAGTCTCCCCCCTCACAATGACAATTGGGCCCCACTCATTTCCTCTCTTAAATATCTCCAGTTTTTGGTCACATTGCAAACTTCAATCGTGTAGAGCTCAAATTTGAAATCCATTTGGCAAATTGACAAGTTTTACCTTAGTTTCAAATTTAAATTTAAATTTCAAGGAAATTCATAAGTCCCTTTGATCTTCATATCAAAGCAACTCCAAACTTTGTCAAAATTTGCATTCTCACTAATTCAAACCTGAAGAATTTGAATATGCCCTCTGATTTTTGAGTTGGCCCCTGCAAATACAAATTCTTAAACAACAGTTTGAATTTCCTTTCTGGAAATGCCTCCTTTTCCTGAAGTGAACCCTTTAGTTCAAACTGAATTTAAAGTCCTCTTGCACATGCCAACAATTACCTATTTAAACAAAAGTTTTTGCAAGTCCCATTTCTTGAAAGTGAACTCAACTTTATTCACAACTCAAGTTTTGCATTTACATGTTTTGGGACTTTTACATTCCTCCCCCCTTAAAAAGAATCTCGTCCTGAGATTCATGATTAAGAACACGTGTGGAGGACGACTATCGAACATAAGCCTCTAATAACTCCGGACGATTGCGTTGTAAATATTCCTCGCTTTCCCATGTAGCTTTGTCGGACGTGTGATTTTCCCATAGCACCTTGAAAAATCGCAGCGTCCGGTTTCTGGTCTCGCGAGTCTTTTCATCAATTATCAGGGTTGGGTTTTCAACATATGTGAGGTCTGGCTTCAAATCTGCTATGTCTCCCGTGAGAATCCCCGTCGGAACTTTCAAACACTTCCGCAACTGAGATATATGGAAGACGTTATGAACTCTGGCTAAGGCTGCCGGTAACTCCAAATGGTATGCCACGGATCCACATCTTTCAATGATGACGAAGGGACCGATAAAATGTGGAGCTAATTTTCCTTCCACTCCAAATCGGTGAATTCCCTTCATAGCAGATATGCGGAGATATACGTGGTCCCCAACATGGAAGTCTAGAGGACGACGTCTCCTATCCGCATAGCTCCTTTGTCTGGACTGAGCGGCTTTAAGATTTGCTTGAATAATCCTTACCCGCTCTTCTGCTTCATTTATGAGATCAATCCCGTAAATAACTCTCTCGCCGGATTCACACCAGTTCAAAGGGGTGCGGCACTTCCGGCCATGGAGAGCTTCATAAGGTGCAATTTTTATGATCGTTTGATAACCGTTGTTATACGAGAACTCCGCCAACGGTAAGTGATCATCCAAGCTCTTACCGTGGTGTATGGCACACGCCCTTAGCATATCTTCAAGGATTTGATTCACCCTCTCAGTTTGCCCATCAGCTTGAGGGTGATACGTGGAGCTTCGAATCAATTTAGTTCCCAAGGATGCTTGTAGCTGCTCCCAGAAATGGGCTACAAACAGCGGTCCTCTGTCGGACACAAGGTACGGGAACTCCGTGTAAGCATAAGATTCGTGCTATGTATAACTCCGCATACTGCTTGCGCTGTATTTGGTATGCACCGGACTGAAACGTGCTGATTTGGTTAATCGTTCAACGATTACCCAAATGAATCATGGTGGTGGGAGATCATCGGCAACCCGACAATGAAATCCATACTCATGTCTTCCCACTTCCATGCCGGTATTTGTAGCGGTTGCAACAGGCCTGACTTCTTCACATGGTCGGCCTTAACTCTTCGACACGTATCACATTCTGAAACGTACTTGGCAACTTCACGTTTCATACGTGTCCACCAAATCTTCATCTGGAGGTCTTGGTACATTTTATTGCTGCCCGGATGAATAGAAAATTTGGATAAGTGAGCCTCATCCAAAATTTCTTCCGCAGCCTCATATCACGGGGTACAACTATCCGGTCCTTGAACCATAAGGTATCTTCATCATCTAACCAGAAACATTTCATCTCCCCGTTCTTCAACCTCCTTTTAATATGAGCCATGCCCTTTTCTTGCTTTTGAGCTTTCATAACCTCCTCTTTCAATGTGGGCATGAGAGCTTGATTATGTAAAGCTCCATATGGAACCAAGTAGAGACTCGATTCTTCCTCTTCTATCGGCGTAATGGTCACATTATGAATATGAGACTTCCAGCTGAGTGCATTGGCAACCACATTCGCCTTGCCTGGATGATAATGAATTTCAATCTCATAGTCCTTTATCAGCTCCAACCATCGCCGTTGTCGCATATTCAACTCTTTTTGAGTGAATATGTACTTTAAGATTTTGTGGTCGGTGTAGAGATGAACCAGATTTCCCAATAGGTAATGTCTCCACATCTTCAAAGCTAACACCATGGCAGCAAGCTCGAGATCATGAGTTGGATAATGTTGTTCATGATTCCGTAATTGCCATGATCCATATGCGACCACGCGTCCTTCTTGCATGAGTACACAACCAAGTCCGATACCAGACGCATCACAATAAACATCAAAAGGCTTGGTCGTATCCGGTTGAGCTAAAACCGGGGATGTTGTGAGGTGTTTCACCAACGCTTGAAAAGCTTCCTCACATGGCTTGCTCCAATCATATTTGATGCCCTTTTTCAGTAGCTCCGTCATAGGTTTGGAGATTTTTGAGAAGCCCGGCATGAACCTCCGATAATATCCCACCAAACCCAAGAAGCTACGAACTTCATGGACTGATGTTGGAGACTTCCATTTCAGCACTTGTTCAATCTTGCTTGGATCAACAGCAATGCCTTCCGCTGAAATAATATGTCCAAGAAATGGCACTTGGTTGATCCAGAACTCACATTTACTAAATTTTGCATAGAGCTTGTGATCTCTCAGTCGTTGGAGCACAATATGCAAATGTTTAGCGTGTTCCTCTTCTGATTCGGAATAGACCAAGATGTCGTCGATGAATACCACGACAAACTGATCTAGCTCCGGCATGAACACCGAGTTCATAGATACATAAAGTGAGCCGGAGCATTGGTCAACCCAAATGACATGACAAGATACTCATAGAGTCCATATCTTATAGAGAATGATGTTTTTGGGATATCCTCCGCTTGAATCTTTATTTGATGATATCCCGACCTTAAGTCTATCTTGGAGAATACTTTAGCACCCACTAGCTGATCGAAGAGAATATCAATTCTTGGTAGTGGATACTTGTTCTTTATTGTCACAGCATTTAAAGGACGATAATCGACGCATAGCCTCAGCGTCTCATTCTTCTTCTTCACAAATAAAGCCGAGCAACCCCATGGTGATGAACTTGAACGAATGAATCCCTTGTCCATCAGATCTTTGAGTTGCTCCTTCAGTTCTGCTAGTTCATTCGGAGCCATTTTGTATGGTCTCCGAGAGATCGGTGTGGTTCCCGGTATCAACTCTATTTTGAATTCCACCTCGCACTCAGGTGGTAAGCCTGGAAGATCTTCGGGAAACACGTCCGGATATTCACGGACTACCGGAATGTCTTCTAACTTGCAAGCCTCAGTATTACATACTTCCGGGTCTTTGGAAACCGCTTTGCCGAGATACAATGTTTGACGCCCGTGAAGTGGAGAGTCCAAATGAACACTCCTGTTCTCGATGTTCAGAACAGCCTTATGGAAGGTCAACCATGATATTCCCAGTATGGCATTGATTCCGTGATATTCGAGAATAATGAGGGTGGTAGGATAAATTTTTCCACCCAAACAAAGTGGGGCTCTAGAAACTATTTCATTTGTCGATATATCTCCACCTGATGACAATGTTGCATATGTCATAATATTTCCAACGGTGTATCATAGGCTCCTTAACGATTTTTCTACAGGATGTTATGGCTTAAAAATAGAATGGTCCAGAGAGGTTTCTGCTGCTGTCCTAGTTCTGAACAGTTTGCCTTCAACTAGACTTTTCACCAACTTAACGTGTGATTTTGCTCTGGAGGTCTACAAAGAAGTTGTAGAGCACTTGAAAATATTTCCAGAACTGTATCATACACCTTAATTGGTTATATCAACTCAGAGTTATGCTCTGTTAAATTCCAGCAAGAATTCCTGCTAGAAACAGAGCACACTGTTTTTCAAATCTTTGAAGCCTAGTCATGTTCTCATTTGAATCTTAGCTCAAAATAAAAGTTCAGTAAGTAATACTTGTTTCAAACTTCCATTTTTAGTTGAAAGTTAGTTCATGAATCATTTCTTCATAGGGAAGAGGGTATTAAGTGTAGTACAGTGTGGATGCACCGTAAGAAACATGTCGGTACTACGTTGCCTCACCAAAAGAAAAATCCTAACCGGATTATACCAGCATATACGTATTATCAGTGGCACTAAGATGGTCTCTCGCACACGTGTACTACACGGGATACGTACGTGGTTAGTACCTGCAGAATAACACTCAATAGTGGTGCACTCAAAGGTTGTTTTCATTTCAGGCAGTTCCATATCATACTAAAAATATACGCCCCGTATCATTTCCATATGGGCCGTCCTTGAGTCAAGCCACATCTCAAGGTACGTGATCGTATTTTTACACCACATGACGGGGAACCTGAGTAGAGCGCGAACGGGTCGTCACAGTTGGGAATTTTATCACCCCAACAGATACCACCTACTGCCCTGCAGGGCACGCCGATGGCAAACACTACGTATGTCCTCCTAGGCTAATTCCAGAAGAACACACTGTAAAAGTCCCAAAACATGTACATGAATAAAACTAAGGTTTGAGTTCATATGTGTGGCAAAGACATGAAAAATGGGACTGGCTAAAACTTTTCTTCTTGCAAAGTGATACATGGATGATTATCCAAAAACGAGGTTCACATCTTTATTTAAAAGTGTTGAACCAATAAGGATTTAAACACCCTTTGCATGCTAGTTTAAAAAATCAGATTTGAAATTCAAAGTTCACACAAATGGTGGCTAAAACTTTCAATAACCATGCAGCCCTAGAGTTGGAAATTAGGGAAAAGTTTAATGACAAACTTTTCATTTTTTGGGTGGGCTCCAAAAAGGAATTATGGAAGCATTTTCCAAACTCCAATCAAATTCAAATTTGTCATGCAAATTCAAACTGAATTTGGAGAATTCAAATTCTAGCCCACCTTTGAAACTAAGAATTGTGAAATTGGGAGGATTAACTTGAGATCTTTTGGAGAGGAGAGAAGTAGGGGACCCACATGTCATTGAGTTGCATATCTTAACTTGCACCTTAAGCAACAAGTCTCTGTTTTTCAACTCCACTGAACAGCTCTCACCGTGAGCCACCGAGAGAAGCACGGCGCCACCTCCTGCTGCCTTCTCCCACGCGCTGGCGCCCAGGGTCGGTTCCACTCGTGTCTTTGACGTGATCCACTCTCCTGACCGAAGGAAAACTCACTTGTATTCTCCTCCTCGCGAGCAACATCGAATGGCGCTGCCTCACTGCCGCCTCCTCGGCATGCTCGGGAAACCGGCAGAAACAACCGCACCATCGCCCTCTGAGCTGCAAAACAGCACGGCGCACTCGCTGCTCGCCTTCCCGACCCAGAAACGAGTGAGCTCCGGCTTCCCTTGCCTCCCAAACAACTCACCCGCCGCGACCTAGCTCAAAGCCGGCGATCGGCTTCACGTGGACAGACCACTACGGTGATTTTCAAGCTCGATCAAGCATGTCCATGGGAGCGCTGTTGTGGTGCTGCTCTCAACCGAAGCTCGGGCCAAACCATGAAGCATCGATGACGAATTTCAGAATTTTGTTCCGGCGAGTACAAACCAATCGTCCGGTATGGTTTCTTCAAATTTCCCCTCTCTGATCTGTGAGGGCCCGGTCCCGATCACGGGGCCGGTCCTCTCGCCCGGGAATCGCATTGGGTGGTGCCTGCGATGCGGCACCCAACAGCACACATAATAAAACATCATATTACATAAATCAAGCGGAAGCTTACAAAGTTTAAATTTTACAAATACTTCTCAAAATATTCTACAGCGGAAGACTAGTACAACTTACGTCTCATACCTATGCCAAGCAACAGAGAAGGTTTCCAGCCCGTGGACCCTTATCGCTGGCAACACTATCACAATAGCAGCGGCAGGGGCTGCCCTGAGTTCACCACTCGGAGAGCTCCGAGTCTCATCGGACACCCGTACAATTCAGCATACAGTTATTACCTGCAAAACAACTTATGCAGTATCTGTGAGCACGAAGCTCAGCAAGACTTAACCATCTCCCTAGTCATGAAACTCTACATGATGAAAATAGAGAGCCAAATATAGAAGTTTGCACAAAGATGAACTTGAGCTAAAGGAGAGTCCTTACTTCAAGTTTTAAGCAACTTTTATAGTCCTCGCTCAATTCACATCGAGACTCCCCAATCAAACAAGAAACGTTTTATCTCGATGTCACTTGCCTGAGGTGAAAGTAACTTTAGTGAGCTACCCTAGACTCATACGAACCTTGCGCCATTAACGTCGAGACTCCACAATCAAACAAGAAACGTTTTGCCTCGACGCTACTAGCCCAAGGTGGAAATTAAATCTAGTGAAGTGTTGATCGTTCCTCATCTCCATTATGAGGATTACTCACGAAGCATATTAAACGTATCCCAGTTTATTACTACATCACGACTCAGTGTACAAGTATGCTCACTACCGTGAGCGACGGTGATTGCAATCAAAAACACCCGGCTGTCACGACACGTACGCCCGTACTCGACGTTGCACACAGCAACCATCACTGACGTCGTACGTGGCAACCTTTCACACGACACCCAAATGTCGAACCGGTCCCACCGACTGGGATTAAGTCTCTCTACGGCAAACCCTCGTAGAGCCGATGTAAAAGTACCAAAACTTGTAAATAGAAAACTTGAGCTATGAATAGAGTTGAGTTTGAATACAAGAAATGGGACTTACAAAAACTTTTGTTTACTCATGAAAGTGTTGGCATGTGCAATAAAACTTTGAATTCAGTTTGAATTAAGAGGGTCACTTCAAAAAGAAGAAGGGCATTTTTCAAAAGAGGAAATTCAAACTGTTGTTTAAAAAGTTGTACTTGCAATGACCAACTCAATGATCAGAGGGCATATTCGAACTCTCCAGGTTTAAATTGTGAAGGAGGCAAATTTGGAGGTGCTTTGATATGAATATCAAAGGAACTTGTGAATTCCATGCAAATTTGAATTTAAATTTGAAACTCTGGCACAAATTGTCAAATGGCAAAATGGCTTTTGAATTTGGATCCCTCATGGCTAAATTTGCATGTGCCAAGAATTTGGAGATATTTGGGAGAGGGACTGTGGGGGCCCACATGTCAGTTGAAGGAAACTTGCCCCTGAAGCAAACCGGTTCTTCAGTTCAGACCGAGCCCGAAGCAACCGATGGCAGGCCGACACCGAGACGCACGGGGAGGCCACCTCCTGTTGTCCAGCTCGAACGGGATACCAGATCGACGTCTCACCGCGCCCTTATCTACCCAACGCAGCACTCTGTCGGCTGCAAAACCGCCCCACCGAGCCTCTGTTCTGTCTCCTCCCGAGAGAACGAGCCGCTGGCGCCGCGCCTGTTCGTCAATCGTGAGCCAGCGCCGCTCCCCGGCTGCTCGAACTAGCAACACGAAAAGGGAGCGCCAGCGTGTTTCAAGGGTCCCCTCAGCTCAGCTCCGACGTTCAGGACTGCTGTTCGCCGTATTTGAAGAATCAACGCTGAAGCCAAGGTGCAAACGGCGAAAACCGACGTCGGGCTCTCGTAGCCAGCTCACACCGGGCAGTGTCACGACCCAACAAGTGCACCCCAAGGCGCGCCAACTCTCTGCACTGCTCCTCTCCAAATTTCAGAGCAATCTGTGCGACGTAGCTCCGGAATTTCAAGTTTTCCTCTCGGACGAGGAAAACCTAACCGCGGGTAAGAACTTCAAAAATCGATGCTTAATTCTCGGTTAAAGTTGTTCATTTTGTGCACACAGGAGCTAGAGAGGATAGGGAACCTTTTTCCTTCTCAACCCTAGCTTAGCAGTGAGTAGGGGCAGCTAATTTCGAGTTCTTCCATCGGCGGCCATGGCGGGGGCACTCCGGCACACCATGAACCCCCACTTGCTGCCGTTTCCGAGCCGGTTTGAGGCCGTGCCGAGTTAGGCTGACCTCCACTGCTGCTTTAGAGCGAGTCCGCCGAACTTTTGGTGGGCTAGGGTGCTCATACCACTGCACCGAAGTCTCACCGAGGTGTGCGCACGTCGCCGACCGGTTTCCGGTCGCCGGCAGCCCGAAAGCACCGTACCATTGAATTTCTCGTGGCTGAAAACCCCCAGGCGGCAAGTACCGAGCCGGTAGACAACCGGGAAGCCGACTACGGTGAGCTCTGACGAGTTTCCGGCGAGGGGGCAGCGCGGGAAAAACGAAACGGCCCGAGGAAGAAGACGACCGGCGGGTCCCACGTGTCAGTGGCGGAAAAATTAAATCCCCGATCAGCTGCGGCCCCGGGATCCAGTGTGGTGGCGCGGGAAAGGTCCTGTGGCCCCGTGTGTCAGGATTCCGGCGGCTGACACGTGTAGGAGGGACCCACAGTCAGGGTTTGAACATTTCCCGAATTAATTTGAATTCCAGATTTAGTTCAAACTTTAGAACTCCATAACTTTTGCTAGGAAACTCCAAATTTAGTTATTCAAATTGGGTTGGATTCAGGATGAAGAACTCTATCCAAATATGCAACCCAATTGGCATGAAAACCAATATAAAATTCTGGATAATTCTTTAAATCTTTTCAGCAAAAGAATTTTAGAAGGAGTTTGGTTCATCCAAAAATTCCCAAATTTTGCCAGGATATTCTTTAGGATGTTAGGAGACTCCTGTAATAGTTTCAGCTCATTTGGAGTTGATTTAGTGAGGGTAATTCTGATTTCAATTTTCTGTATTCAAATGAATACAGAAACATTTTCAGAAAATTTCCAAAACTTGAAAATTCAGTTCTAGCCATTCCTTAGCTCAAAAAATCCTAGTAAAATTCAGGCATACTCTCTGAACTATGCTTGAAATTTTAGTTCACTTGACTTTGCATGAAAGTGCAAATTTATTCAGAATTAATTCCTTTTTTGCTTAAATGCTTAGGGAATTATTCTGGTAGATCTACTTACTGAAACATTCTGAATTTTGGTCCAGAGGACTTTCTTGTGACAAGGAACTCACAAGAAAATTTCCAGCTCCATTGACGCCCTGGATCAGTAGTGTTCTGTTCAACCAATTAGGTGATCACCACCCAAGTGATGAACCTCACTTCTCACTTGATGATAGTGCTTAGACACACACCCAAACCACCACCCCCAGTGTCATTTTAAATTCTTGAACAGAGTTCCAGTTTTAAACTTGGCTTTAGCACTGGTTAGCAAAAGGTTTATAATTAAACATGTATACATATTCATAACGTGTAGTGATTAGACGTGGAAGGTGAAGAAGGAGGAGTTGAGCTTGAAACAAGAAGCAAAAAGGCAGTGATTCAGCTTCAAGGCAGCAGCAACTAACTTCATAATCATCTGACTTTAGTCACCTGCAAAACCAAGGCAAGCCCCGGTTTGCATTTAAGTTATTTTATAAAGTTTTTCATTTGTTCACTACTATGGGTCAAAGTTTGTATGTGCATTAGGTCAATGATGTTTTATACTCCACTTGCATAACCAAACATGAACCCTGAGGTCAAGGGTAGCATTGTGTCATCGCTGTAGAATAAGGCCATGCTAAATAGACTAGGGCATCTGGTAGAAGACGAGTAATTGGAATCTACTCGCGGGCTATAGTTTAGAATATCATAAGTGTGGTTGGGAAATGATATGCCCACGCCGACCACACCATCAAGTATACCGACTACATCAAGCAAGATGGAACAATCATCAAGTCAAGCTACACCAGCTCATATCTTCGATGGACCAATTACTCGTAGCCGAGCTAAACAGCTACAACAAGAGGTGCACGCGCTACTTTGTGAAATTCCATTTATTAATGAGAATTATATACTTCCCAAATCGTACATGTTTCTATTACTCAGGTTCACCAAGGAGGATGACAAGAACACACCAAGACTAAACCAGAGAGGAGAACTATGTCGAACCAGTTCGGCCTGGCAGAACTGTCATGAAGAAACGGTCATATCTCTTGATTCATAGAAGCTGTGAAGGTCCATGAGTACTTGTTGGAAAGGTGTTGAAGTCAACTTTCTAATGCCACTAAGTGCCGAGTGCTTTAGAGCTCCCAGCTTGGCAGCCGAGTGCTTTTGGTGCAGACTGTTCAGAAGATCAATAGTCAGCCTGATATCCAAGTTTCCGTGAGAAACTGTATCACTCTACAATATTTCGTGAAGCATGCTACACATGGTGTGAAAGGTTATCAAAATAGATTTCCAACGCATCTGGTCTCGTGTCTTTTGGATATCCCTAGGTGGAGTTATAGTTAAAACATTGAAGACCACTCAAAAGGCCAGAAGACATGCGGGAAATTGATGACCACTGCATGAATGATCAAGCCAGTTGGCCTTCCACCTTCCCACGTGGCTTTTTCAGTTCACATCTATTTTTAGACTAGTTGTTGGTATAAATACCACTCTTTTTGTAAGCCAAGGAAGACCTTTTGATGAATTAAGATTAATCCAGTGATATTTGCAGCCGAGCTGCTTGAGTGTCTTACTCAACCCTTGTTCTTCCTTGTTCTTCTTGAACTTGTGGAGAGATCTCTCTGAGATCCACTAATTCGTGCTCTGCGGGTTCCAGTACGGCTGCCCCTTCTTGTGTGGATTAGCTCCGGTTGTGGTTCTGCAGTCGTTCGGAGATCGAGTCGAAGTCTTCGCCGGTTTCGGTGTCTCTCTCCCCGTTGCTTGGTCGTATCCAACCTTGGTCAGGTATAAAGCTAGTTATCCGCGCTGTTTCTACAGCAAGTTTTCTTGTTCTTGAGCCTCCTGTCATGAAGATCGGACCACCCTTCGCCGAACCAAATTTCGGTGCATATCATGTGGTAATCAGAGCTATTGTTGTCACGGTAGGTTCATTTTCATTATCACCCACCCTCCCACCCTTTTTCAATCTGTTACAGTTTTCACCATCCACATATTCATCCCTGTGTTTATCTTTTACATATATTTGTTTTTCCTATAGTCCAAAGCCTAAAAAAATACCTATAGCCCTTTTGACGGTACTGTTATCTTGTGTTTGTGTTCTTCCAGTTGCTCGTCACCACCGTTTACCTATATCTTTGTAATCAGCACCCCTGTTAGTGTTATAAAAAAAAGAAGACTAAAAAAAAAGAGTACAAGTGAAAAGATTCTGAAGAATTTTGTGTTACGGTTGGGTGTTGAAATTTTCAGTTTTCATATCCAAGTTGGTGGTAATCTTGATAGGAGCAATTTTTTTATCTTTTGAGCACATCTTTTTCACTTGATTGGCAGTACCGTAGCCCTCCTTGTTCAGCTACCTATAGCTCCACCAAAAACCTGAACCGGGACTTTCGATTTGTACTCCTTACGGCCTCTTTACCACCTCCGTTGAAGCTGTCACACCAGCACCATCACAGTTCTTGAGATCAGGCAAGAACTTGGGTAAGTAAGAGGTGAGATCGAGTGTGTCCACACACACACACACACACACACACACACACACACACACACATATATATATATATATATTTATTTATTTATTTATTTTTTTGCTGCTCCTAACATGGCAGACTCAGATTCAAGTGTTCATGATGGACACCATGGTGATAGGGAACCCCCTGTCTCATGGGATGAGATGTGTCGCATGGCTGATTCACTCATGGAGGCCATGGGCAGGCTCCTCGATGAGCGTCTTCCCGCGGCTGGAGGACGTCGAGCATGTCGTGATCAAGAGGACCGTCATCGAGAGGACTCCGGCGATGAGAACTCTGGTTTCGGCCATGGATTCAATCGCTTCGGAGATGGCCCTGACGGATCTGGTGGTGGTCGCCATGCTGATTCTAATAATTACCATGGTGGGCGTCGCTCACATAGGCGCAATGCTGATGGTCACCACGTGCATTTTGAAGACGAAGAGTTTGAAGATCAATATCATGAAGAAGGATCTCATGATGATGAAAATCCTTTCGGTCAAGGTGGCAGGTTTGATCGGCGTCATCATCACCGGCCTGCTGATTTTGAAGAAAGGGAATACCATCGTGGTCGACGTCCTCATGAAAACCCAGATAAATCACTCGTGTCAAGTTGAGTATTCCAAAGTTTACTGGAAAGGAGAATCCTGATGAATTTCTTGAATGGGCTGAGCAGTGTGATCAAATATTCCGAGTACATAATCTTTCGGCTCAGCGCCGTGTGAATCTTGCTTCGGTGGAACTCTCTGGATACGCTCTCACTTGGTGGAACCAAGTGCAGGAGAATCAACGTGATTTGGGATGCAGATATATCAATACATGGGAGGAGATGAAGCAAGTGATGAGAAGGTGATTTGTGCCATCTAGCTATCAGCGTGATCTCAGGAACCGGTTGCAAATGTTAAAGCAAGGGAAGAGATCAGTTGATGAGTATTTCAAGGAGATGGAGCTACTGTTGGTGCGGGCTGGAATAAGAGAAGATGCAGAGTCAACAATGGCAAGATTTCTAGGAGGTCTTAATGAAGAAATTTCTGGTTTTATGGAGATGTTTCCATATCCTACATTGCAGGATCTTGTTGACCAAGCTATGCGAACAGAGAAGAAGATTCAGCAAGAGTCACGTGGAAAATCTTATGGCAATTATTCTATTGCTGCCCCATGGCGCAAACAGCAGTCAAGTACTTCCTATGGTGGTGGACGATCTCAAGGGTCTGCAGCCAAGTCTTCTCAATCATTTGTTCCATCGAAGATGGCAGCCTCCACCGCGTCATCACCAACAACTCAGCAGCGACCCGCTGCAAGTTCAGCAGCCCACAGCAATGTCTCGGGAGCTACATCTTCTTCTCGAAGCAGAGAAATTATATGCCATAAATGCCACGACCGTGGGTACATTGCTGCCCAATGCCCAAGTAAGAGGGCCATGTTGTTGAATGAGAAAGGTGAATGGGAATCCGAGAGTGATCCGGAAGATGCTGAACCGATATGTGATGAAGAAATTGTGGAGGAAGGGATTGAGATCCAGCCTGAAGAAGGAGAACATAATTGCTTTATTTCTTTACGAGTGCTTAGTGTAACAGCAGAAAAGGAAGACAACAGGCAGCGACATAATTTGTTCCATACCCGTGGACTAATCAAAGATAAGGTGTGTCGCATCATCGTTGATAATGGCAGCTGCAACAATATTGCTAGCCAAGAATTGGTGGACAGATTGGGACTGAAACCACAGCGTCATCCTAGTCCATACAAGATGCAGTGGCCTAATGATTGTGGTGCACTACGTGTCAGTCATACTGTGACTGTACCATTCTCTATTGGTAAATACAATGCTCATGTGGAGTGCGACGTGGTGCCTATGCAAGCCTGCCAGCTTCTGCTCGGTCGACCATGGCTATATGATCGTGATGTCCAGATTTTTGGAAGGACCAACAAGCTGTCTTTTGTGTACAAAGGAGAGCGAATTTCTATGCTTCCTTTGACACCGGAAGAAATTTTGAAGGATGATATCAAGAAGAAACAGCGCGAGAGCGAGCATCACTTGCGAGTGAGCCACAAAAATAGTAAGGAAGAGTGTCCACAGACAAATCAAACCCCACAGCTGCAAGGAACCCAGAAACCGGGAAAATAGGGTTTAGTAATGATGGCTAGGAAGGGGGATATCAAAGCATTGAGTGAACCCGATGCCATGTTCTTTGTACTTATGTACAAGGACACTTTTCTTTCTACTAATGCCTTACCCTCTACCCTGCCGAGTACTCTTTTGAATGTCTTGCAGGAATATGAAGATGTCTTTCCGGACGAAGTACCACCAGGACTGCCACCTAAGAGAGGGATCGAGCATCAAATTGACTTGGTTCCTGGTGCGTCACTTCCGAACAGGGCTGCATACCGCACCAACCCAGAGGAGACGAAAGAAATTCAGCGACAAGTGGAGGAATTGATGAAAAAAGGGTATGTACAGGAAAGTCTTTCCCCTTGTGCTGTCCCTGTTCTTTTAGTGCCTAAGAAAGATGGGTCTTGGGTACTGTGTGTGGATTGCTGCGCAATTAACAACATCACAGTAAGATATAGGCATCCCATTCCTCGCTTAGATGATATGCTTGATGAACTTAGTGGTGCTAATTTCTTCACTAAAATTGATTTAAGAAGTGGCTATCATCAGATTCGTATGAAAGAAGGAGATGAGTGGAAAACAGCCTTTAAACAAAATTTGGATTGTATGAATGGTTAGTGATGCCTTTAGGTTTAACCAATGCACCTAGTACATTTATGCGATTAATGAATCATGTGCCTAGAACTTTCATTGGTAAATTTGTTGTGGTTTATTTTGATGACATCCTAATCTACAGCAAGACTCTTGAAGAACATGTTGCACATATCCAGAGCGTGCTTGCTGTCCTGCGTAAACAAAAATTGTACGCTAACCTTGAGAAGTGCACCTTCTGCACCGACAAGGTAGTTTTCCTTGGTTTTGTTGTTTCAGGACAAGGCGTGGAGGTGGATGCGGAGAAAGTCAAGGCTGTACACGAATGGACGCCTCCACAGAATGTGAGCTAAGTGAGAAGCTTCCTTGGACTTGTTGGTTTCTACCGGCGCTTCGTGAAAGATTTCAGCACGATCGCTGCTCCAATCAATGAGCTGACCAAGAAAGACGTACCTTTCAAATGGGGAGAAGCACAACAAAAGGCTTTTGAAGAATTAAAGAAGAAGCTCACAACATCCTCAGTCCTTGCACTTCCTGATTTCAACAAGACATTTGAAATTGAATGTGATGCAAGTGGAGTTGGGATTGGAGGCGTGCTGATGCAAGAAAAGAGACCAATTGCATTCTTCAGTGAAAAGCTAAGTGGTCCGACTTTGAATTATTCAGTTTATGATAAAGAATTATATGCTCTCGTTCGGAGTTTAGAAACTTGGCAACACTACCTTTATCCTAAAGAATTTGTAATACATTCAGACCATGAATCATTGAAACATATTAAGGGACAACTAAAACTGAATAAACGACATGCTAAGTGGAGTGAATTTATTGAGTCCTTTCCTTATATTGTCAAATATAAGAAAGGTCAAGACAATATTGTAGCTGATGCTTTATCTCGACGTCATGCTTTGCTCACACAACTTGATGCTAAAATTCTCGGATTGGAAAGTATAAAGGAATTATATGCCACTGATTCGTACTTTGCTGAACCATATGCCAAGTGCCGTAATGGCAAAGGATGGGAAAAGTATCATGTGCATGATGGATTTTTATTTCGCACTAACAAACTTTGTATTCCAGATTGTTCTGTTCGACTTTTACTCGTGCAGGAAGCTCATGCAGGTGGACTTATGGGCCATTTTGGAGCCAAGAAGACGGACCAAGTGCTGGCCGATGATTTCTTTTGGCCAAAAATGCGACGAGATGTAGAGAGACATGTTCTTCGCTGCGAAAACTGCCACAAAGCTAAGTCTCGTCTGAACCCTCATGGTTTATATACTCCTCTTCCTATTCCTAATGCACCTTGGGAGGACATTTCAATGGATTTTGTTCTTGGGTTACCAGGGACCAAAAGGGGAAGGGATTCAATTTTTGTCGTGGTTGATCATTTCAGCAAAATGGCACATTTTATTCCTCGCAACAAGAGCGACGATGCTTCCCGTATTGCTGAATTATTTTTAAGGGAAATCGTGCGACTACATGGAATGCCACGTACCATTGTGTCGGATCGTGACACCAAGTTCTTGAGCTACTTTTGGAAGACATTGTGGGGCAAACTTGGGACAAGACTGTTGTTCTCCACAGCATGTCATCCGCAAACGGACGGCCAAACTGAAGTTGTGAATCGAACACTATCAATGTTGCTCCGAGCTGTCCTTAAGAAGAACCTGAAACTATGGGAAGAAAGCTTGCCACATGTTGAGTTTGCATACAATAGGGCAGTACACTCGACCACTAGATTTTGTCCATTTGAAATTGTATATGGATTCACACCCACTGCTCCCATAGATCTTTTGTCTTTACCCATGCAGGAACGTGTGAACTTCGATGCAAGCAAGCGAGCTGAATTTGTCAAGAACATTCATGATAGGGCTCGGGCCAATATTGAAAAGATGACCAAGAAGTATGAGAAGCACGCTAACAAGGGTCGCAGGAAGGTGTTGTTCGAACCAGGGGACTTGGTTTGGGTGCACCTTCGAAAGGATCGTTTTCCAGAGCTGCGCAAGAGCAAGTTGCAACCCCAGGCTGACGGACCATTCAAAGTTCTACGCAAGATCAACGACAACGCTTATGAAATTGATCTGCCAAGTACTTATGGTGTGAGTACCAGTTTCATTGTGTCCGACCTCTCTCCATTCTTTGGATTGGAAGAGTCGAGGACGACTCTTTTTCAAGGGGGGGAGGATGATATGCCCACGCCGACCACACCATCAAGTATACCGACTACATCAAGCAAGATGGAACAATCATCAAGTCAAGCTGCACCAGCTCATGTCTTCGATGGACCAATTACTCGTAGCCGAGCTAAACAGCTACAACAAGAGGTGCACGCGCTACTTTATGAAATTCAATTTATTAATGCGAATTATATACTTCCTAAATCGTACATGTTTCTATTACTCAGGTTCACCAAGGAGGATGACAAGGACACGCCGAGACTGAACCAGAGAGGAGAACTACATCGAACCAGTTCGGCCTGGCAGAACTGTCATGAAGAAACGGTCATATCTCTTGATTCATAGAAGATGTGAAGGTCCATGAGTACTTGTTGGAAAGGTGTTGAAGTCAACTTTCTAATGCCACTAAGTGCCGAGTGCTTTAGAGCTCCCAGCTTGGCAGCCGAGTGCTTTTGGTGCAGACTGTTCAGAAGATCAATAGTCAGCCTGATATCCAAGTTTCCGTGAGAAACTATATCACTCTACAATATTTCGTGAAGCATGCTACACATGGTGTGAAAGGTTATAGAATTAGCTTTCCAACACATCTGGTCCCGTGTCTTTTGGATGTCCCTAGGTGGAGTTATGATTAAAACATTGAAGACCACTCAAAAGGCCAGAAGACATGCTGGAAATTGATGACCACTGCATGAATGATCAAGCCAGTTGGCCTTCCACCTTCCCACGTGGCTTTTTCAGTTCACATCTATTTTTAGACTAGTTGTTGGCATAAATACCGCTCTTTTTGTAAGCCAAGAAAGACCTTTTGATGAATTAAGATTAATCCAGTGATATTTGCAGCCGAGCTGCTTGAGTGTCTTACTCAACCCTTGTTCTTCCTTGTTCTTCTTGAACTTGTGGAGAGATCTCTCTGAGATCCACTAATTCGTGCTCTGCGGGTTCCAGTACGGCTGCCCCGTCTTGTGTGGATTAGCTCCGGTTGTGGTTCTGCGGTCGTTCAGAGATCGAGTCGAAGTCTTCGCCGGTTTCGGTGTCTCTCTCCCCGTCGCTTGGTCGCATCCAACCTTGGTTAGGTATAAAGCTAGTTATCCGCGCTGTTTCTACAGCAAGTTATCTTGTTCTTGAGCCTCCTATCGTGAAGATTGGGCCACCCTTCGCCGAACCAAATTTCGGTGCATATCAGGAAAGGAAGCAAACTAAAGTTTATATTTCTAAATAGGGTTTACTCGGCGAGCTGGGGCTAGGGCTCTAAGTTGTCGGCTCAGGAGTTGGAAAAGAAGTTTGTGGTTTCGGCCAAAGGTTCTGGGTTCTATTTATAATCAGGAAGAAAGAGTTCTAATCTGGTTGGACTTCGAATAAGAGTCCTATTCAAATTGTCGTTGAATCTTAACAACTTATCTTTAGTTGGTTTGGTGCGGTAACATTGTGGAATTCATGTCAGTTTCCTCCCGTACCGGTATTCCCACGCGTACAGAAGCAAAAACCGCTCCAGAATTCGTTACCTCCGCGGTGATGAGCTCCGGAAGCTCCACGTGTCCACCAGGGCCTGGTCTCCCCCATTCCGCAGAGACGAGCTCCGGTTGTGCCGCGTGTCAAGTGAGTGAGACCTCCCTCTCCTTCGGAGGTGAGCTCCACGTGCGCCACATATCCTAGCGGTCGGGACCTCCTCTCTATTTGGAGGTGGCTCTGCGCACGCCACGTGTCAGTGCCGGACCTTCCCTCTCTTTGGAGGTGGCTCCGGGTGTGCCAGGTGTCCTAACAGCGCCAGACTTCCTTTCTTCTCAGAGACGAGCTCCGAGGTTGACACGTGTCCAACAGTGACGGACCTCTCGAAGATAAGCTCCGGTGGTGACACGTGTCCAATAGAACCGGACCTCTCGGAGGTGAGCTCCGAGATCGACACGTATCCCGTGCGACTGGTCCTCTGATTTCCGCATTGACTAGCTCCGAAGGTGACACGTGTCCTGCGGGACCGGCCTCTCTTCTCCGCAGAGGCTAGCTCCGGAGGCAACACGTGTCCCTCGGGGTCGGACCTCTCCCCCTTTGCGGGGATGAGCTCCGAAAGCGCCACGTGGCCAGCGGGCCGCGGGAGTTGTCTTCGGCGCTCTTGGTGAACTGGATTTTGCTCTTTTAGGCTATCTTTTTTATTCTTTCTCTCTTCCCACTTCTTTTAAAATGTTTTCTCTACATGAAACTTGAATACATGCAGAAACCAAAAATGAGGGTGTCACAGTTCAGCAACTAATATTTGTTTCAAACTTCCATTTTTAGTTGAAAGTTAGCTCATGAATCATTTCTTCATAGGGAAGAGGTTATTAAGTTGAGTACGATGTCGATGCACCGTAAGAAACATGTCGGTACTACGTAGCCTCACCAAAGAAAATCCTAATCCGGATTATACCGGCATATCCATTTTATCAGTGGCACTAAGACGGTCACTCGCAAACGTGTACTACACGGGATACGTACATGGTTAGTACCTGCAGCAAAACACTAAATCATGATGCACACATAGTTTTCATCATTTTAGGCAGTTCCATGTCATACTAAAAACATACGCCCCGTATCATTTCCATACGGGCCGTCCTTGAGTCAAGTTACATCTCAAGGTACATGGTCGCGTTTTTACACCACACGACGGGGAACCCGAGTAGAGCGCAAACGGGTCGTCACGGTTGGGAATGTTATCAACCCAACGGATACCACCTACTGCCCTGCTGGGAACGCTGATGGCAAGCGCTGCATATGTCCCCCTGGGCTATTTCCCGACGAACACACTATCGCGTTACTGACCACACGATGGGGTCTCCACTTACTTGCCTAATGCAAGCTAGGGATCAGCGTTTCATATGAACTCAGGAACATGAAGAGTTCAAGAGTTTCATATTGACGTCTCACACCAAGCTGTGAGACCTATCCCTGAACCACTTTCCTCGTCAGGGGAGCTAACCGAAATTGAACCACTTTCGGTGGCATTCCATACCATTCTTACCTAAACGTAGGTGCGTCATTACATAATAAAAGTTCAGAATTATAACAAGTATGTTAGTCATGCCACTTTAAGTAACTATACTACTATAGTTCTTATGTGGGCCTAATACCGTATCCTCACCGTATCCTAAGTTTTTTTGTCGTAATACGATCCTTATTACATGTGCTATTACCAATGCGGCTCTGATACCACGCTGTGAGGGCCCGGTCCCGATCACGAGGTCGTGCCTCTCGCCCGGGAATCACATTGGGTGGTGCCGTGCGATGCGGGACCCAACAGCACACATAATAAAGCATCATATTACATAAATCAAACTGAAGCTTACAAAGTGTAATTTTACAAATACTTCTCAAAATATTCTACAACGGAAGACTAGTACAACTCACGTCTCATACCTATGCTAAGCAACAGAGAAGGTATTCAGCCCGCGGACCCTTCTCGCTGGCAACACTATCACAATAGCAGCGGCAGGGGTTGCCCTGAGTTCACCACTCGGAGAGCTCCGAGTCTCATCGGACACCCGTACAATTCAGCATAAAAAATTGTATGTTTCTTACTTCCATTGCCGCTTGCATCTGTACCATATAGGATGCATGGTACGCCATGGCAGCCCTTTTGTTCTCTCGCTCTTTCACCAATGCCTCCTCCTGCCGAGCCAAGCTCTCCCGAAGAGCCATGACCTCGAGATCTCTCTCGGTGACATGGCGGCTGGAGGAGCCTGCGCCAGCAGCCGAAGACTGGGAGGAGCTGCCTCTCGCAGGTCGTGTCTCCCTAGAGTTGACGACTCCAGAGAATATGGCAAGCCTACAAAAAACAAATCAATTCAAGGTAAAATTAAATAATCTTGAATTGAAAACAATGAAAGTAAATGAATTCACCTTCTGTGTGCTTTTCCACCTCCGCTTGCATACGCGGCTTGAGGGTCGATGTTGGAGGAGTTTTCCCAATCGAACCCTTCGCTGTGTATCCTCACAGCCTCTTGCCCATACCTAGTCTGAAAAACAATGAAATTGTGTAAGTTCAACAATATATATATAGTGTCAACTAATTTGAGAGGTCATGAAACTTACCAGGCGCTCCTCTGCGTACTGACTACACTGCTCCGGCTGAGAAGGTTCAGCGTGACCTCTCCTATAGACCGCAGTAGCACTCGGTCGCACGCCGGTCTCCTTTTTCTGTGAACATATGTTAGTACGAACAATACTACATTATGAATATAATAAAAACCACCAAGAAACTTACCATCCGTTTAGCCATTCGCACAAAACCTTGGACGTCCATACCGTGCTTCCCTGAGCTCCCTCTGGCATCTCGAGCCTTCTTGGACTTAGCGATGAACTCATCGCTAGCTCACTACCTGCAAAGGGCTCGGTAATCTTCAGTTCGTCCCTATAACCAATGGACACTAACCTGCACACATGTGTAGTTCATTAGATGTTACTTAGCAAAATTAATGTGAATAATTTAAAGATTACGCAACTTACCTCTGCGTATTGCTCCTCCGTCAAGTACGTGTCGGAGGCGTCTCTGAACGACCCAACCTCGTGGTCGTGGAGCTTCAAGTAGTCGTTAACTACTTGACTCCGAGCGTTCGAAAGCATTTGCATAACAAGCTTCCGAGTGTTCACTTCGAAAACGGAGCGGGCGTGATCAATCTGCTCAGCCGGGTGCTCAAGGCGGTACCTGAGCTGTAGGAAGCTAACACAGTTCGACATATACGCACATTAATATTTGAAGGAACATAAAGAATTGAAACTTCAAATATTTATGAAAGTTACTTACCCAAAAATCTGCCCACACGACTCCCTGTAGGTTATCGTTCTGCGGGTGAGGAACGCGCGCGTAGTCGTCCCACGACGTAGCTGCATGTCCATCAATCGCACCGGGGTAGTGCAGACGCACTAAGTTCCCGATGCAACCGTTCACCGTCCTGTGGTGTTTCTGCCCGTCGTACGAGAGGTCCTCCCAAGAACTAAAAAGACGTTTGTTAAGTCATTAAGTAAGATCATAGTCTTTGAGAACAAATAGAATTGAATACTTCATTAATGTGTTACCTGTCTCCAACCAGACGAATAATTACCGGCTCTCCAGGAATCGGTGGAGGACCAACAAAGTTACTTCTCCTCGTACGTCTCCTCCGCTACGGCACCATGTCTGGTGACCCAGAAGGCTGGTCACCGAACGTGTTCTTGGGCTGGGTGCCCTCTGGCTCACTGGGCAGACTACTCTCGGGGTGGCTGCCGGAGGGCTGGCTGCCAGAGGCCTGACTACCAGAGGGCTCGCTCCCCGAGGGCACGCTGCGCTGTGTACCCGTCTCCTGAGGTGCCGCTCTGGCCTCGGACTCATAGTCTGAATCAGACTACAATGGTAAAGTAAGTAAGTTAAATTGAAAAAGTGCCTTTAATAATTTTGTGCATTGTAGAAAAATTTACCTCTGTACGCTGCAAACTGACAACCCTGTCCCGCAACTCTGGATACGCACTTAACAGCTGAGTGCGTCTGCTCCCGCTGTAAGTGGAACCGTAGAAGTAGTCGTCTCTCTACTGCGAGGGGAGGAAACCCCTCACACTCGGCGCCTTCTTCCCCTTTGAACCCTTGCTTGACGACATCCTAATCAGTTTAAAAAAACATTACTCGTAATCAGTTTCAAAAGTAATGTAAGCGATAATTAATGTTACTTTCATTTAAAAGAACATTACTCGTAATTAGTTTCAAAATTCATCAACATCATGATCATCAACATCACGATCGGTGTCGTGAGCTGTTTACGTTTCTGCTTTCGCATTGTAGATGTCTCTACATCTGCAACGTCTCCTACAAAGTTATTGAGTCCTGCACCAGGCTCGACGATAAAAGAGTCTGACAACTCTTCGTCTTGGTAAACTTCTTCAGTGTCTCCACTATCATGATAACCATCATCTCCAGGAGTATACAAGCGCTCACGAGGATTCACTTTATATACCACCCACCAAGCGCTAAGCTTCTTACATGGATAAGGTAGATAATACACTTGTTCCACTTGATGTGCAAGAACGTATGTATCTAAACCTCGTAAGCGTTCATTGTGATTCACTTCCACCATGCCAAATTGATTTTCTCGAGTTCCATGATTGTTATCAAACCAATCACAATCAAAAAACACCACTCGAAGTTCTTTATTGCCAGCGAAAGTAAATTCCAGAATTTTGTTAATGATTCCATAGTAATTGGTTTATTTCCCTTGTGAGTCGATTGCCCTCGTCACAACTCCGCAATTTGATGTTGCTGCGAGAGGACGAAGAGTTTTGAATTGAGTTGTACGGAATCGGAAGCCATTTATGTCATATCGACCATAGCTTCTAACTTTGACTAATCCATAATATAGTTATCATAAATCTTGATGGATGTCGGTGTTCGCTAATACATAAGCTCAAAACCAGAATAAGAAATTAGGCCCTCCATTAATTCCGGCCCGTCACATCGTTTCTACGTGCTTTCTCGTTGGTTGATGCTTATGTTTCAAGTTTTGGTTGTGAAACTCGCTGTACACACAAAACATATGTTGTCGACATTAGCATACATGTATTGGTAAATACAATAATTATCATAAATGTAAGAGAAACACTTACTCGAAATATTTCTCCATGCCATCGATATTAGCATACATGTAGAGTAAAGCAGCAGTCCTTTCACCTTCAGTAAATTTGTATGTCGTGCTGCTGCCAATAGTAGTTCCCCTCGATTCAAAAATAGAGAGATCACTAACTGGTGGTTCGTCATCTATATTGTATTGCATTGGCGAAGTATTGACATTGTTTTCCTCTACAAAGTAGAAACTAGAAAAGTAACCTACTTCCTTTAGAGTAAATGCTTCGGCAATGCACCCTTCAACCCTTGCTCTGTTGCCAACCATAATTTTCAAATATCTCAATGCTCTTTCAACATGGTACATCCATCTATATTGCACAGGACCACCAACTTTTGCTTCGAACGGAAGATGGATAAAATGGAAGATGGATAAGAAGATGCTGCATTGGATTGAAGAAACCAGGAGGAAATATTTTTTCCATCTTACATAAAAGTACATGTATCTCCTTCTCTAACTTCTCCATCATGTCTTTCGTTATTTTTTTGGCACATAACTGCCTATAGAATAATGAGAGCTCAGCTAACGCTTTCCACACCGCATCAGCTAGATATCCCCGAAACATAACAGGTAAGAGTCTTTCCATTATTATTTGATAGTCATGACTCTTCAACCCAGTGAGCTTTCCCGTTTTAACTTTCACGGCTCGTCTCAGACTAGCAGCATAATCATCTGGGAATTTCAAAGTTTTCAACCATTCCATGTAACCGTTTCTGCATAAGTGTAATGACAATGTCGTTTTGTCCAGAAACTTAGTATTCCGGCATTTCGCACATGGACAACGAACTTTATCGGTCGTAGACAACGAGAACACTCGATCAATAAAGTTGTCTGTCCCGGCATACCACTCATCTGAGTGACCAGTTGCCTTGTTCCAACCGGTATACATCCAACTACGGTCTTCACTCATGTTTAACTCTGCAGTTTTAAGTCAAAGAATTTATAGTTAGTTTATTATTTATTTATGTCACAGCCCTATATCTATTGGAAAGGATAGGTTCTAAACCCACCCAAGAGTGACCGAGACGAATGTGCTTATGACAAGACACGAAGTCTAGATTCAGACAAAATTTCGGCAGCATAACCCCACTGTTCTCCAACTGCACGTCCGAAAATGGAGCAGCGGAGAACATTAGGGTTACGCTGTCAAAACTACATCCAAATCTAGACCCCGCATCTCATCATAAGCACACCCTCTCGGTCACTCCTAGGCTGTCCAAAAAGGTACAATTCCGAACCTACACGCCTCACATGCGTAACAAATGTGAGACGGGCCGGTTCGAAAGGGGTGACGCATATTGTAAAGGTTTACGTCAATCTTTCATTTTTGAGTCATTTCAAAGAGAGAGAGGAAAGAACAATAGAGAGAAGGAAAGAACCATAGTTGTTAAGGCGTCGCTTAAGCGGTAAGGCGCCTGGGGATCGTAAGGCGTCCCATCGTCTTAGATCCCGGCGTAAGGCGGGTGAAGGCGGCGGCGGCGCTCACACACAGGGGAGGCAGCGGCGGTGCCCGTGCACAGGAGATGATACATCTTCCGGGAAAGGAAGGGGCGGGGGTGGCACCGTCGACGGAGGAAACCAATTGGGGGGAGAGGGGGAGCACATTGACCTGTGCCCATGGGAGGTTGAGCGCCTGTAGATACGCGGCAGCCGGTCAATGGAGGCCGACGAGTGCCGGCAGATCAACAGTCCCGAGGCGGAGGAGGCCGAGCGCCGAAGGATCGGCAGTTCCGCGGCAGAGTGTCGGAGGCCGAGCGCTGGCTAAGCCGCGGGGGAGGGGGGAGGGAGGTGCAGGGCGAGGCGGCCTAGGTTGTTCACACCGTGCTTGTGTAGACGTATACGTTACCACTAAATGGGTCGTGTCGGGCTCTAAGCCCATTTATGTACATATAGTAATTTTAAACTCTCAAACAATCGAAACAATAATCAATTAAACTATTAACTCATGCATTAATCATCTAAGCAATTAACAACTCATCTAAACAAGCATAATTACCATAGTTAACAAGCTTATCAATTCTAAGCAATTAAAAAATTACACCTAGCTAGCAATTCAAATAAACCTGGGCAATAATTAAACCTAAGCATATCAATTCATCTAAATCTAAACAATTAGCCACTAAACAATCAAAACCACACAAGCATAATCTAAACAATTGGTAATTAGAAAAACCGAGCTTTCTAGATGGGGAGGGAGGCAGGCGACTTACCTCATGGTGGAGGCGGCGCGGCGAGCGGCGCACGGCGTGGAGGCAGACCGACACGGTGCGGCGGCGCGCAGCGCGACGGGCGCAGGTCCGGGCGGTGCGGCGACGTGGCAGCGTGGTGGGCCTAGGCAGCGCGTGAGGCGGCGCTGCGGGGCGGCGGCGGCCGGGTGCGCTGCGGTGAGGCTGCGGTGGCCGGGGCAGGGAAGGCTGGGGCGGGGTGGTGGCGGCCGGGGATGCGGCATTCGGTACTGCGGCGGCCGGGGTGCAGGGCGGGCGGTGCCGGCCGGAGCGGAGAAAGCCAGGGCGGCGGCTGTTGGGTGGTGGCCGGGGCGGGGACGTCCGGGGCGGCGGCAGCTGGCGGCGGCGGCCGGGGCGGCGGAGGCGCTTCGGGCGGGCCGGCTGGCGGCGGCGGCTGGCGGCGGCGGCGTTTCGGGCGGCGGGGGCTCGGGTCGGCGTGGGCGTGAATGCCCGCGCCGACCCGGGCCCGCGGGTATATAAGACTTATTTACGACGACCCGTGGTGTGGCCGTCGTAAATAAGCTTATTTACGACGGCCTCTGTTAGATACGATAGCCAGCCACACGGGCTGTCGTAAATAAGTTATATGTACGACAGCCTAGGGTTGGCTGTCGTATATAAGCTCTATTTATGACAGCAAGTTAATAAACGACGGCTGTACCGTCGTATATAACCTTATATACGATGTCCTGTTCGGACCGTCGCATACAAGTTTATATACGACGGCTGGCCGTCGTATGTTAATCCGGCTGTCGTATGTTGACCTCTTTCCTGTAGTGTTGGTTAATGTCTGGTTGGGACATGGAAGGTAATGAACATAATGGAGGTATGATTGGTATTTTAATACATGTTGGGATTACATTCACTAAAAGATAAGTTGTTGTTTTATCGTGGTTTTGATAAATAACTTTGCTTTCTGCAATGAGCGTTTTTATACCTACCTTGTTATGAGCTACATATCATATTTTCCCGCACTTGCTGAGTACATCATTGTACTCAAACTTGCATTATTATTTCATCATTAGCAACAGGAGGAGATTACTATGAAGACCAGGTGGAGCATTAGGCGTGTAATCTGTCCTCAACTTTGCCTATGGGTATGGAGTAGAGATGGAGCTGCTGCTGCTGCTTAGATTGCTTCCACATTAGTTAGAAGACTTCCGCTGCTAGAATAAAGACTTCCGCTGTGAGCATGAGTCCAAGACTCATGAGACATTGTAATAAACTCTGTTATTCATGGTCATATATAGTCTGAAATTCAGTTTGTGGATGATGTGTATATGTGTGATGAACATCCTGGGCACACATATGCATCAGTTCTCGGTTCCGTGGTATTCCACAGAATTGAGAGCGTCACAGATTGGTATCAGAGCCACGGGTTGACGGTAGGTTACACGCTTAGATAGATCACAGATTGGTATCAGACACAGATTGGTAACTAAACCACGCTGACCATAGGATGCAAGCCTAGGATGCATAGATTGGCCTTAAAACTACCTTGACATAGGGTACAAGCCTAGGAAAGGCCATAGTTGGATCACAGATTGGCAACACCCTAAACCATATAGGACCCCCATTGAGCAAGCCTTGAGTAGGAGTTGTGTGAGCCCTTATGATGATTGTTTGTAATTGTGTGCTTAGTGTGAGTTGTGGGACGTCTCAAAACGTTGTCCATATCCACACATAAGTAGAAAGAGGTGTGAGATGACTCGACACTTGTTCACATCATCATATGGGCTGATATATATAGTCCAATCCACCTTGATGCATATAATTAGGGGGATCCATCTAACATTCTAACCTCTATTCTATTTCGTTCTCTCTCACAGATGGTGAGAGGAAACGCCGGCCGCCAAGGAAGAAACGACCGTGGCAACCAAGAGGATGGCCACGACGAAGTTCCTGTTAACCCCGGAGCTGATGAGAACAACCTGGAACGGTTGATGGCCATGCAGAATCAACTTATGCAAACCATGATCCAAACTTTGGGTCAGTTCAGGCCAACAACAACAACCCCGTTCCGGCACCACCGCCACCACCACCGCCGGCTCATAACAAACTGGGAGACTTCATGAGGACTCGACCACCCACCTTTGCTCAATCTAACGACCCCATGGAGGCCGACGACTGGTTGAAATCCATGGAGAAGAAGCTTGCCATAGTGCAGTGCAATGACCGAGAGAAGGTTCTTTTTGCGTTGCACCAACTCATGGGAGATGCCGCTGACTGGTGGGATGCCCTATGCAACGCTCATGTCAACCCGGAGACAATCACTTGGACTGAGTTCAAGGAGAGTTTCTGCTCTCATTACATCCCTGCTGGTGTAACAATGCTCAAGAGACAGGGTTCGAAGGTCTCCGCCAAGGACAGAGAAGCGTGAATGAGTATCTCAACAAGTTCACACAACTGTCCTGGTATGCCCCCGAAGATGTCAACTCAGACCAGAGGAAGCAATACCTGTTCATGAGAGGGTTGAACAATGAGATCCAGGTTCAGCTCCTCAACAATGACTACGCGAGCTTCCAGAATCTGGTTGACAAGGCTATCATGGTTGAAAGCAAGATCCGAGAGATCGAGCGAGAGGGCAAGAGGAAGATGCCATACCAGCCACAAGGGAGCAACGTACGACCTCGGTACATGCCCCAAGCTGCACCTCAGTATGGATCGACCGCTCCCGCATACCGCCCTAATCAGCCACCACAGCAACGACCCGTTGCACAAGCACCTAGTGTGCCTTTACCTCCTGCACCTCGTTCCAACACGGGTGCTCCTATTCAAAACCCCCGTCCCAACGTACCTGCTGCCGTAGGCAACAGGGCATGCTTTGCATGCGAGGAGAAGGGACACTTTGCGAGCCAGTGCCCGAGTAGAGGTCCTGGACAACAAGGCAACGTGCCCAAGCAGAACTCACGGCTGAACGGAGGGAACAATCAAGAAAACCGTGGACAGCAGAACTATGCTCGCGGCAACGTGAACCATGTCTCTGCTGAGGAAGCGCAACAGGCTAAAGACGCCATAATTGGTATGTTTCTTGCCAACTCCAACCCAGCCACCATATTATTTGATTCTGGAGCATCACATTCCTTCATATCATCCAAGTATGTTCCCAAGAATAATCTACCCATAACACACTTGAAATATACTGTGTTGGTTAATTCTCCCGGTGGAGAGATGAAGACGAATATAGTATGTTCGAAAGTAAACCTTAATTTAAGGGGGGGGTAGACTTCCTTGCCAACCTCATTGTCTTGGATTTCCAAGGGCTTGACATAATACTCGGAATGGATTGGTTAAGAAAGCACAACGGAGTAATCCAATGTGCTGAGAGAAGCGTGCAGTTGACAAACGAGCACGGTACTCGCATTGAGTTTGAGTCAGCCCAGCCAACAACCCAGGAAGCAGAATTCCCTCATCTATTCTCTACTAATGAATCTCAAGGGCGAGATTCAATTTAAGGGGGGGAGATTTGTGACACCCTCATTTTTGGTTTCTGCATGTATTCAAGTTTCATGTAAGAAATCATTTTAAAAGAAGTGGGAACAGAGAAAGAATCAAAAAGATAGCCAAAAAGAGCAAAATCCAGTTCACCAAGAGCGCCGAAGACAACTCCCGCGGCCCGCTGGCCACGTGGCGCCTTCGGAGCTCATCCCCGGAAAGGGGGAGAGGTCCGACCCTGTGGGACACGTGTTTCCCCCGGAGCTAGCCTCTGCGGAGAAGCGAGGCCAGTCCCACAGGACACGTGTCACAATCGGAGCTAGTCACCACGAAAATCAGAGGACCAGTCGCGCGGGATACGTGTCGATCTCGGAGCTCAACTCCGAGAGGTCCAGCTCTATTGGACACGTGTCACCACCGGAGCTTATCTCCGGGAGGTCCTTCACTGTTGGACACGTGTCAACCTCGGAGCTCGTCTTTGAGAAGAAAGGAAGTTTGGCGTTGTTAGGACACGTGGCACACTCGGAGCCAGCTCCGAAGAGAGGGAAGGTCCGACACTGACACGTGGCATGCGCGGAGCCACCTCCGAATAGAGAGGATGTCCCGACCGCCAGGATACGTGGCGTACGCGGAGCTCACCTCCGAAGGAGAGGGAGGTCTAAATCACTTGACACGCGGCACAACCGGAGCTCGTCTCTGCGGAAAGGGGGAGACCAGGCCCTGGTGGACACGTGGAGCTTCCGGAGCTCATCACCGCGGAGGTAAAGAATTTTGGAGCGGTTTTTGCTTCTGTACGCGTGGGAATACCGGTACGGGAGGAAACCGACATGAATTCCACAATGTTACCGCACCAAATCAACTAAAGATAAGTTGTTAAGATTCAACGACAATTTGAATAGGACTCTTGTTCGAAGTCCAGTCAGATTAGAACTCTTTCTTCCCGATTAAAAATAGAACCCAGAACCTTTGGCCGAAACCACGAACTTCTTTTCCAACTCCTGAGCCGACAACTTAGAGCCCTAGCCCCAGCTCGCCGAGTAAACCCTTCGCCGGAGTTTGGTCGAGAGAGATCACCGGAAGAGAGCCCCTACGATCTGTCTGATAGGAGGACCTTGAGACTAAGAAGAACATAAGGTAGGTCTCCAATACCACCTTACGACATCGTCGCGTTTTCTTTGCATCTGTTCTTTGATTCCTTTCAAACAGAAGCTTTTCATGGACAGATCACGTGTTGATCGGTCCGATCTAGAGTCAAGATCATCGCCACGTCCACATTTGGTCCGAACACCCCTGTTCATCTTAAAACCCATGCAAACCATGCAAGAACACGTACAAACTGATCTAATACAAATTGATCATAGGATAAAATGCATATGCATCATTGCATCTAGTTAAAGTTTGTGCATGATATTGATTGTTGTGAATCTTGTATGTGCGTGATCATGTATAGAAGGACAAGCTCAAGGAGCCAGATACAACGAGCTGCCACAACAAGGTTTCGAGATCCAAGAGCAACCGGAACCACAAGAACAAGGCAAGTGCCCCTTGACCATATTGATCCTATGTTTTCGGAAACTATTTTGTTTTGCGAAAAGGTGTGTGTGCTGAGTCAAACATGATGGGAAACCCTTTTATAAGAGTTTACTAGTTTTGGTTAAACCGCCCTTGTCGCCAGGGAAGTTTATGCGTCGGGTATGGTTTTTTTTTTACTTTTATGCTTCGCTGAGTCCATGGGATTACGGGAAGCGAGATAGATATGTCTAGATAACTGCACTCGTAAGATTTATGAGAAACTGATGTTGTTAATGAACATCGATCGGAGGTAGATCTAGGCAAGCCAGGTTTGTGAATGAGGTAGAAAGAGATGGTGCTTTACTTGCCGTAGATCTAAGGACCGGTTCATGCGAGCACATGCCAGGATAACAGTGCCACCACAAGGCCAAGTATGGATGCGGCTTAGTTGACTATTTGCTAGATTGTTATGGACCGTGGAAGGTGCGGGGAATGGGAGTCGAGTGAGGACTGCCCTGGGAACTGCATGGCACAAGAGGGGGCCCACGGGTGGGAGAATTCGAGATTCTAGCCTGCCGGTGAAACCTTAGTGAGTCCATACATCTAGTAACCCCTTTGTAAAGGCTATTTTGTGATCTCTTGGACATACACCGATGGTTGTGTACTAGTATAATGGAGGTTCTGCAGTCGCCGATGGGTGACGAAATCACAAACTTGTGGGTAAAGAGGTGCAAACTCTGCAGAGTCTAAAACTATCATGATAGCGGAGCATATAGTCACGAGCATCTGGCCAACTTCCATGATTAGTTGGATGGTTATTTTGGGATGGTTTTGGATGGTTTTGTTTATGGTTTGGTTTTGGTTTGGTTTTCAGGACTGTTGAGACAAGATTGGTTGCATGACTGTTGAGTCATGGCAACGAGATTGGTCTCGGTGAGATGGAATTGTTTATGAAATGAAGTGGTAGCGAATACGAGATGGTATTTGTGAGATGGTAGCGAATACGAGAAGGTATTCGTGAGCAAGAATGAAATTGGTTAATGTCTGGTTGGGACATGGAAGGTAATGAACATAATGGAGGTATGATTGGTATTTTAATACATGTTGGGATTACATTCACTTAAAGATAAGTTGTCGTTTTATTGTGGTTTTGATAAATAACTTTGCTTTCTGCAATGAGCATTTTTATACGTACCTTGTTATGAGCTATATATCATATTTTCCCGCACTTGCTGAGTACATCATTGTACTCAAACTTACATTATTATTTCATCATCAGCAACAGGAGGAGATTAATATGAAGACCAGGTGGAGCATTAGGCGTGTGTCACACCCGGTTTCTCCGAAGAACAACCGAGTGAATATCACATGTATGCCAGGATCATTTTCTCATACATGTGATGATAAATAGTGAAGCATCATTTATTACAAGTCAAGTGTCGAATATAAATAAGTCTTACATAGCATATGTCTCGATGGACAATAATAAGTTTATAACAAATAAATAAAATAGCAGCGGAATATTATTCTTGTGGGCTCCATCACAGGCGTTGCCCGGGGGACTATATGAACCTAGAATCCTTCTTCGGTTCCAAAGTCTTGATCATTAAACACCACCTCATCCCCTTGATCTGAGCATCAATTTAAACCAACAAATATGCAAGGTTGAGTACCGTTGGTACTCAGCAAGTGTGGGAAAGTTATGTCATGCATGGCTAGAACAAGGAGAGGTCAAACACATGGTTAAAGCACTATGCAATTATTTCCTACCACCTTAGCTTATTAAGCACCTACATTACTATACAGGTGAAATGGTCCCAATCTCCCATCCCATCATCATAATCAAATAACCATAACATCATTTCAAATGTTAAGCTCCCCGCTTAACATCCACAACCTCCAAGGTCATCATACTCTAATCATGAATAAGTCCAAGCCGCTCTTGACCGTGAGCACGGCTGTCATGACAGTTTTGACTCTGCAGAGTTTGCACCACTGTACCCACATGTAGTGATTTCATCCCCCGTTGTCGGGTGGATTAAAACAACCTCCATTATGCCAGTGGCCACAAACCACATTCACACTTCCCAGGTGTGTAGCCAGGAGATCACTACGAAGCCTTTACAAAGGGATTCCCGACGAGCGTGGGCCCACTGAGGTTTCACCCCTAACAGCATACAAGAGGCTCCAACCCCGCTGCAGTGGCCCCCTCTTGAGCCTTGCGGTTCATATGGTAGTCCAGCTGACACCTATTCCCCGCACCATCCAACACACCCATACTACGCCGGGGATACACCTAATTAATTGGCCAAGCTGCCCCATCTCAGCATGTGGTTGGCACGGTAAAGCCAGGTTACATGCTCCATGAACCGGTCCTTAGGATCCAGGCAAGTACTAAACATAAACCCGAGTCTCGTGCACCCAGCACCAACCAAAACATCCAACTTGCCTTGATCCCTACCTCTACATAACTCATAATATCTCATTCAAGAGTAAGGTAAACAAGTTGATGATATCATATCCCACTTATCCCATTCTAAGCATGGCTAAGCATAAGTAATATGAATGAATGTCATGATAAAGCAAATCCCAACCCAATCTACAAGGAAAAAAGGTAATGAAATTCTAGGGAAACTTCCTAGCATGGGTTTCATAGTTCAATTGACAATGCAAATAATTCTATCTACACATCCTAGTATAGGAACAAAGTGGTCAAGGACACTTGCCTTCTTCTTGCTGCTCAGAGAATGGAAAGTCTTGGTCTTGGAAGGGAAGAACTTGCTCTGGGGCAGGTTCTACTCATGACAACACACATAGCAAAAGAAAACAACAATCCATAAGACATAGTTCACACTTTCACTCCACACATACATACATATGATAATCATTCACATTTCTATGTGTTGTGTTTACTCTACATGTGTTGATTTTTGGTCTACATGCACTTTTAAACATATGTATATGATTTCTAACTTTTGTATTCAGATTTTCTGTTTGCACACTATATAGGAATTTCCAATTTAAACAACTTCTTTAATACACTCTTTAGCTACCAAGTTTGCATGGAAGGTAACTTCCTACTTCAAATGGGTTTTCAGATCTTCTACCAATCCTAAACTGAAGTCTTTGGATTTGGAGATTTCATTTATCATTTTCTAGTCATGCACACCTATTTTCCTATATTTTCCAGATTTATTTTCTATGACAAAGAGTAAATTTTAATATTAAATAGTAGGGCATATCATCTAAACAGAATAGGTCCTGATCAAAAATATTATATAATATATTTTCGATCTTCTCCTCTGATGTGAACTAATTTAAATTTATTTTACCAATTTTCAGAATTATTTCCTAGCCTAAAAATGTGTCCCTATAACTAATTAAATGTGAACAATCAATTAAACAGATTCATTTCAACTTAAAATCTACTTTTAACTCATTCTAAAGTTTCCCAAGTGCTAGGAGAGTTTAAATTTAAATTTAATATGTGTTTGTCTCACCCTTTTAAATTTAAATCTGAATTACATATCCAAATTTCTAAATTTAATGTCATATAGGGTTAAAAAGGTAAACTCACCCCACTACAGGGTCTATTATATTATTTCATAAATTTCCAGGGGTCTAACTACACATAACAGAGGGGTTTTCCTAATTTTTATTAAGTCCAGGGGCTAAAACTGATTTTTAATTGAATTTACATGAATTTCTGAAGTTCCAGGGGTTAGATCAGTAGTTTCCAGGGCAAGCTCGTATTTTCCGAGATCCCTAGGGGGTAGCGCGTACGAATCCCGGCCTTTATAATGCGGGGCCGACGTGTACCGTCCGATTTAAAACAGACGGCTCAGATTAGATCGCTGAACCGGTACGCGCGGGTTTTAATTCTACCGTGCGATTTAAAATAGACGGGGCATAAGCGGCCCGTCGCTCTGACCGTGCACGGGCGGCACTGCCCGGCGGCGCGCGGCGGCGGGAGGCGGCGATCTCGCCGGAAAACTTCGGATCTTCGTCTATTCTTCCTAAAACTGGGATTTCATGGCATAGATCGGCAGAGGGGAGGTCGGGGATCTCACCTCGGGTTTTTTCTTGAGCTCGGAGGTACTGGAAGGCGGTCGGCGACGAGATCCGAGATGGAATTGCTGCGATGCTCGTCGGAGCTGTGCCTAGAGCGCAAACCACCGAGTCTTCTACACCTGTGTGATTCCCCGGAGGCGGTGGAACACGATCGGCGCGTTAGATCAGAAAATCCGAGCAGAGATCGAGAGATAACGGTGATCGGAGCTTCGGTTCTTACCGGGAGGAAAAACAGCTGATCGGGTGGGAAAAACGGGACGATGCCGACGTTTATATAGACGGGGGAGGGCGGCGTGTCGGTTGTGATCAAGTTTGAGTCGTTCGGGACCAGAATTCGGCTGGAGTTGCGGGTTTCCGGGGGTAGTTTTGATTCGGGAGAGAGAGGAGTCCCGGGATTGGCCGAGCGCGCGCGAGGAGGAAGACGACGGCGGGCCCCGCGTGTCAGTGAGAGGGAAAAGGGGCACGCGGCTGCGGGCTGGCGCGGGGGTAAGGTGGGCTGGCTGGTGGGTTTCGGCCCACTGGCCGGGGGTTTTGTTTTTTTCTTTTTCTTTTTCTTTTTCTTTTATGTTTTGAGTTGAATTTGAATTCCAATTTGAATTTGAATTTCTGCACCAAATGCAATACGTCCAAAAATTTTTAATTTCCCCTCTTAACAGGTTTTGGGGTGTTACAGCTCTACCCCCCTTAAAAGAAATCTCGTCCTCGAGATTGGTAGTTCTAAGAAAACAATTCCGGAAACTGTGCCTTAAGCTCGTCTTCTCGCTCCCATGTGGCTTCCTCTTCCGAGTGATGCTTCTACTGCACCTTGCACATCCGGATTCTTTTATTTCTTGTGAGGCGTTCCATTGTCTCCAAAACCTTGACCGGTTGCTCGGCATAAGACAGATCCTCGGCTACGTCAACCTCATTCATGGGTAACATCTCTTCAGGCGTCCTCAGGCATTTCTTGAGCTGTGACACATGGAATACATCGTGCACATCCGATAGGAGAGACGGCAGTTCTAGTTGATATGCCACTTCGCCTTTTCTCTCCGGAACATAAAAGGGTCCGATGTATCGAGGTGATAACTTCCCTTTCACCTTGAACCGACGAAGTCCTCGGATAGGGGACACCTTGAGATAGACATAGTCTCCTACGTTGAAAACGAGCTCTCTTCTCCGTACATCAGCATAGCTCTTTTGTCGTGTTTGTGCTATCCTCAAGTTGTTGCGGATTTCCCTCACTTTCGCCTCGGCATCTTGTAGTACCTCTGGCCCAAACACTTCACTTTCCCCTCTTTGGTTCCAAAATAGGGGAGTTCTGCACTTCCTCCCATACAAAGCCTCAAATGGTGACATCTTCATACTAGCCTGTGTAGGATCGAAGAGCACGTGAAAAGCTACCAGAGGGGGGTGAATGGTAGATTAAAACTTTTCGCAGCGGAAACAACAAAAACCCCTCAGCAAAAAATCAATCGGTTAAAGAAACCGTGTGAAGTGTTTTCAAACGTGTTCAACCGTGACAAATCAAGTAGAGAGGTATAGAATCAAGTCACGGATCTAATGCAACAAGAATCACTTGAAAACACGGAGTAAAACTTGAGATACGATCAAAACATTAAACGAAGATCAATCTGTTCTACCCGATATAAAACAGATCTGCAACACTGCAAAGAAACTCGTGTATCTCAAAAACTACAGATCCGAAGCTCGTGACAATTTCACAGATGATAGATAATTGAGTTGTGAAGACAACCCAAAAAGAATCACGTCAATTGGATCTGTAAAACTCGAGTTATGAACGAAACACCTAAGCAACGTCGGTCTGTCCAGAAACTCGGGGAGAAAGACTTGACGAAAAACAAGTCGGACGAACAAGGCACAAAAGCTCCTCGAAACTATGAACTTTATTCAATAGAAACACAAGAGGAACAGCCCAAAGTTCTCTCCCCACGAGAGCTCTAGCCTCCCTTGATTTTGTAGCCAGCCCTCAGGCTAAACAATCCAATCTAGGACTCCTACTCCTAATTGGACTCGTATGCTAACTTACCATAACTGCTCAGGACTCTCCTATTCGCAGATAGAAGCAATCGTGACACTTCTAAACACCTTAGGAACGTCCTAAACATTCCTAAAACAAGTCAACTTCGTGCCTAGCATGAAATCCTATCATAACCAACTCAAATCTTCCATATTTGAGCCATATCTGACTCAGCCTCAGCCTGAGTACGCAATCCAGCCAGTTGGACCTTTCCGACCAATTCTTTACGTCCACTTCTCTTCATCACACCTTGGAACAATGTTGCCACGTCCATGCACTCCTTGCACACGTGCAAACACCTTGTAACGACGTACACGCAACCTTCATATGCATTGCCCTTGATCCAAACATGCTGCGCGACCTCCCGATCAACTCAACCACATCTCCTCCCGAACTTGGTTGTTGGAACCTCATCTCCTCCCTGAGACTAGTCCAAGGATCCCGTCATCAGCCATGTTTTGAACTCAAGCAACACCTGCACATGAATAAACAACCAATTTTTCCGAGCACAAGTCACTGACTTGACTCACGTTAGTTCGAAAACCACACCACCTTACATCAGCACGTCACATAAGCATGTTGCAAACCATATCAAATGATAACAGCCATAACCACCAAAACACACCAAAAACTTAGCAAATTAATACTAAGCAAACCTTCCCATAAAGCAAGTTTGAGACATTGCGAGTTAAAAGCAAAAACAAGACGCTGCAGTTCTACGAGTTGAACTTCACGGGAGCTCCCTAAAAACAAGCTCCGGACCTCACAGAAGCTCTCCAGACCTTGCAGGAGCTCTCCGGACCTTGCGTCGGACCTTGCCAACACTTGGCGGACATAACAAAGAACTTGTCGGACCTTGCCACAGAAGAATGTTTTGGCAATATTCAAAACTTTGAATGTTAATGCTAACTTTTATCCTAATTGCCAATGTATTCAGCACACATAGGTCTCACAGCCTGATAACTGTTGTTATAGGAGAACTCCGCATACGGTAAGTTCTTATCCCTACTCCTATTGTTTTTGAGCGCACACGCTCTCAGCATATCCTCAAGGATCTGATTGGTTCTTTCCGTCTGTCCATCAGTCTGGGGATGATAGGCAGAACTAAAATTCAAATGAGTTCCCATGGTTTCATGCAACTTCTGCCAGAACCTTGAGGTGAATTGTGTCCCTCGATCTGACACTATCTTCTTTGGCACTCCATGGAAACATACGATCCTTGACATGTACAATTCTGCCAATTTGGATCCGCTATAGCTTTCTTTCACGGGGATGAAATGAGCTACCTTGGTTAGCCTGTCGATGATGACCCATATCGAATCATATCCTGATTGGGTCCTAGGCAATCCCACTATGAAATCCATACAGATTCCTTCCTATTTCCATTCAGGCACTTTGAGGGGTTGCAATAATCCCGCGGGTCGTTGATGTTCCGCTTTCACCAACTGACATGTGTCACATAGGGCAACATGTTCTGCGACATCTCGCTTCATTCCATACCACCAATATCTGCTCTTGAGGTCATGATACATCTTCGTACTCCCAGGATGAATAGAATAGTCGGAGTCATGAGCCTCTTTCAAAATCAATTCACGGATCTCCTTCACTTCAGGTACACAGATTCTTTTCCCGTGCCACGCCGTACCTTGTTCATCCTCTCTGAAACCAGGGGCTTTATTTTCCTTGATGAGTTCTCTAATCTCTTGTATCTTCTCGTCATTCTTTTGACCATCGCGTATGTCTTGCTCTAATGTGGAGTCCACTTCCATGGCGATAGCCTCACCACTATTCACCAGGCATAGATTGAGTTTTATAATCTCTTCCTTCAATTTTGTAGGCATGTCCTTCAAGCTCAACCTATTGACTTGCACCTTCCGACTTAAAGCATCTGCCACGACATTCGCTTTCCCAGGACGATAGTTGATGCCCACATCAAAGTCATTGATTAGCTCTAACCATATCCTTTATCTGAGGTTGAGATCTGGCTGTGTGAAAATATACTTTACGCTCTTATGATCCGTATATATCTCTGTCTTCTTCCCCATCAAGTAGTGCGGCCAAATTTTCAACGCGTGTACCACTGCGGCTAGTTCGAGGTCATGTGTAGGATAGTTCTTCTCGTGTTTCCGGAGCTGCCGGGACGCATAAGCCACGACATGCCCCTCTTGCATGAGAACACATCCCAACCCGTTTCCAGAGGCATCGCAGTACACCGAAAAGTTCTTCTACATATCTGGCATAACTAGCACTGGGGCTGTTGTCAATCTTTTCTTTAGCTCTTGAAAACTTGTCTCGCACTGCGGCGTCCATGTGAATGTGATTCCTTTCTCCAACAGTTTGGTGAGGGGTCTCGAAATCTTGGAGAAACCCTCGATAAACCGTCGATAATATCCAACCAAACTTAAGAAGCTTCGAACTTCCCCGACATTCTCAGGGGTCTTCCACTTCTATACATCCTCGATCTTGGCGGGATCTACGGAGATTCCTCCCTCCGAGATTATATGTCCTAAAAAGGGAACTCTCTTTAGCCAAAACTCACACTTTCTCAACTTGGCATATAGTTGGTGTTCTCTCAGCTTTTGCAACACCAACCTCAAATGTCTCTCATGTTCTTCTTCATCTTTGGAGAAGACAAGAATGTCATCAATGAAAACCACCGCAAATTTGTCCAGATATTCCATGAATACCTTGTTCATGAGATACATGAAGTATGCCGGGGCATTAGTTAGCCCGAAAGGCATGACGGTGTATTCATACAGTCCGTACCGAGATACGAAAACTGTCTTTGGAATATCCGTTTGCCTTATCTTAAGTTGGTGGTATCCCGACCTGAGATCAATTTTCGAGAACACACAAGCTCCCCTCAACTGATCAAACAAGTCTTCAATGCGGGGTAATGGGTACTTGTTCTTGATGGTTACTTCATTGAAGGCACGGTAGTCTATGCATAACCTTTGGGTTCCGTCCTTCTTAGGCACAAATATTACTGGAGCACCCCATGGTGAGGAACTAGGACGAATGTACCCCTTCCCTGTCAATTCTCTTAAATGATCCTTGAGTTCTCCCAGCTGCTTGGAGTCCATCCGATAAGGTCTCTTGTATATCGGAGCTGTTCCAGGCACTAGCTCAATCATGAATTCCACTTCACGATCAGGAGGCATACATGGCAACTCCTCCGGAAAAACGTCTGGATATTCCCTGATAATCCTGATCTCCTCCACTTTCACCTCAACTTGATTTAATTTAATGTCCCTCCTAGGTTCTTGTATTGTTATGAACTTTACTTATGTGCCACTAGGGTGGGTTAGTTCCACCGTTCTGGTCGAACAATGGATGATTCCCTTATGTTTGGTCAACCAATCCATGCCCAAAATAATATCTATCCCTTGTGAATCTATCACTATGATGTTGGCAGTAAATACTACCCCATTAATGTCTAGATTCACCTTGGGACACACTTGTCTTGTCCTTATTTCTCCACCTGGAGAGTTTACTGCTAGCATATGGTTCATTTCTGTTGTTGCTAGATCATGCTTCTTAACAAACCCTTGGGCAATGAACGAGTGGGTAGCACCAGAATCGAACAACAGTGTTGCAATGTGTAAATTGGCACGAAACTTACCAACTACCACGTCGGGTGCCTCTTGCACTTCCTCCATGGTCACGTGGTTCACCCGTCCTCTCATCATATTCTGCTGTTGCGGCTGCACGGGCTTCTTCTTTGGGCACTTATGGGCGTAGTGCCCCACTTCACCACAGTTAAAGCATTGCACCCCGACCTTAGGTGCCTGACCTTTGTTGTCTTGGGGTTGGTTCGGGGGTCCTTGTACTGCTGGTTGAGGTTGATATGCGGGGCGAGGCTGCTGTACAAACTGACGTTGTGGCTGTGTTGGTGCTGACGGAGGCCTGAAGTTCGGGTCGTACCCTCTCGGTGCGGAGTAGGGTAACGCAGCACGGCTCGTCTGCCCTGTGGGTTGCTGCATCAGACATGGGCGGGTGTTGCTACCCGAGGCTTGGTGTGACCATCCCACCTTTCTCTTGTTTTCATTTTCCAAGGCCTTCAGCTTCCTTTCTACAACAAATGCCCTGTCCACCATCTTTTGGAAACTTTCATACTCGTTGGAGGACATTGCACACTGCATTTCCGCTGTAAGTCCTTCCACAAAGCAGTCCTGTTTCTGCTCATCAGTCTCTATGTCCCGTGGTGCATAACGGGATAGTTGGGTGAATTTAGTGAGGTATTCCCTCACCGTCATGTTTCCTTGCTGCAGCCCCAAGAACTCCTTTCTCTTGTTTTTAAGTTCACCCCTTGGTATGTGATGGTTGCGGAAGCTACGCTTGAACTCTTCCCAAGTGATGTTCTCAGGGTCATGATGGGCGGCCACGTAAGCGGTCCACCAATCAGCAGCAGGTCCATGCAATTGGTGAGAGGCAAACAGCACCCTCTCATACCCTTGGCATTGTATGATCCTCATCTTGCTCTCAATAGTCTTTAGCCAATCGTCTGCCTCCAGAGGTTCAGCAGCACTTGCAAACTTTGGAGGTTGAGTCCCTAGAAACTCACTCAACCTTGGTTGGCGTGGTGCAGCTTGTGGAGGTGGAGCTTGGTGCAAGTTGGCCACCACTTGAGTCAGGCTCTGGATGAGCTGATTCTGATTTTCAAGCATTTGGTGGATGGGATCAACTCCTTCACGGCGACCACCCCTGTCTTGTCCTCCAGAAAGATGAGGGTTGCCGGCCTCATCGTTGTTGTTGGCGGGGTTGGCACCACGACCCTTTCCTCTTCTGGCCATCTATCATGATTAACCAGATGTTAATTTAAAGCATTACGTATTAACTTACCAGATTTTGCTTGTTTAAACTTTAAGATTTTGAGAACTTATTTCATTTATATTTTCTGAGGATTTCATGTCTTACGTGAACATAAATGCACTCTTAATTCATATGGGTTCACACACCAAAGCAAAACAACCTGAAGACGATGTTGTGGACAAACGCCCATGGCTTTCACAACTCACGTCACACACCAAGCATTAACACACCATTAACTAAGGTAACGACTCGACTACTCGATAACCTGCTGAACTACGGGAAAAGACTCTACACGACTCGTATCACTGAGCTGGCTCCTCGGGATCTTCCTCATTTTTGCGGCTACCCTCCGACTCCGCTTTAAGTGGGGAGGCTGCTGGTGGAGAAGTGCGGCGACGCCTACTCGCCCGGTGATCTGGGGAGTCAGGAATCCACGTGTCATTCACGGTGACACACAGTTCATTCTCATCTCCTCTTTCTCTTGCCCTCAAGCTGGCTCGAAGCAACGCCTCAGTCTCCTTCAGGGTGTCACGAACATCCTGAAGCTCCTGCTGACATTCCTGCAGTCGAGTGCTGAGCATAGCAGCATCCTCCAAGCACAGGTCCATGTGCTCATGGGAAGTCCCCTGCTGCACTGGCGGGTACTTGTACTCCGTCGTACCACTCTCACGCTGGACAACATACATGTACTCAGTCCTGTCCAAGTGGCGACGATAGATGTGACTCTGGCAGGTGATTGCCTCCCAGGTGACATCCTTCTCCACATCGACCTGTGTCGCTCGGCAAGCTGGAGAGCGGTGAATCATGAGCAGCTGATTTTCATGGATAATCCTCATTTCTGAACTCCATTCTTCCCGCTTCTCACGGATGGTTCGGGTGGAGCTGTAGTGTATGATTAGCTTGCCCGTATTACCGGCGACTTGGAGCATGCGTCGAAGACGGCGCAACAAGCCTCATACTGTCAATCCTTAGGAGAGATACGTCACCGGACGGTTCTCCTCTCTCAGGGCAAGGGCAACTACGGGAACTCTCCCTTCCGGTGGACTTGCGGGCGGTGCGGATCATGCGAACCATCTTAAACGTAAAGCATTTAAAATTAAGTTAGATAAGATTTTAACAAAAATCCTATTTTGAATAAAAGTTGGAGTAAGGTGAATAAAGTGACCCATTAAATAACACTTTTCAACCCACACCTTTGTAAAATAGTTTTTTAGAAAATAGGGCCCTTAAATACGTCCATTTCTACTTAGGTCCACGTTCCTACGGGTAACCTTGGCTCTGATACCACTTCTGTCACACCCGGTTTCTCCAAAGAACAACCGAGTGAATATCACATGTATGCCAGGATCATTTTCTCATACATGTGATGACAAATAGTGAAGCATCATTTATTACAAGCCAGGTGTCGAATATAAATAAGTCTTACATAGCATATGTCTCGATGGACGATAATAAGTTCATAACAAGTAAATAAAATAGCAGCGGAATATTATTCTTGTGGGCTCCATCACAGGCGTTGTCTGGGGGACTCCATGAACCTAGAATCCTTCTTCGGTTCCAAAGTCTTGATCATTAAACACCACCTCATCCCCTTGACCTGAGCAGCAATTTAAACCAACAAATATGTAAGGTTGAGTACCGTTGGTACTCAGCAAGTATGGGAAAGTCATGTCATGCATGGCTAGAACAAGGAGAGGTCGAACTCATGGTTAAAGCACTACGCAATTATTGCCTACCACCTTAGCTTATTAAGCACCTACATTACTATACACGTGAAATGGTCCCAATCTCCCATACCATCATCATAATCAAATAACCATAACATCATTTCAAATGTTAAGCTCCCCGCTTAACATCCACAACCTCCAAGGTCATTATACTCTAATCATGAATAAGTCCAAGCCGCTCTTGACCGTGAGCACAGCTGTCATGACAGTTTTGACTCTGCAGAGTTTGCACCACTATACCCACATGTAGTGATTTCATCCCCCGTTGCGGGGTGTACTAAAAGAACCTCCATTATGCTAGTGGCCACAAACCACATTCACACTTCCCAGGTGTGTAGCCAGGACATCACTACGAAGCCTTTACAAAGGGATTCCTGACGAGCATGGGCCCACTGAGGTTTCACCCCTAACAGCATACAAGAGGCTCCAACCCCGCTGCAGTGGCCCCCTCTTGAGCCTTGCGGTTCATATGGTAGTCCAGCTGACACCTATTCCCCGCACCATCCAACACACCCATACTACGCCGGGGATACACCTAATTAATTGGCCAAGCTGCCCCATCTCAGCATGTGGTTGGCACAGTAAAGCCAGGTTACATGCTCCATGAACCGGTCCTTAGGATCCAGGCAAGTACTAAACACAAACCCGAGTCTCGTGCACCCAACACCAACCAAAACATCCAACTTGCCTTGATCCCTACCTCTACATAACTCATAATATCTCATTCAAGAGTAAGGTAAACAAGTTGATGATATCATATCCCACTTATCCCATTCTAAGCATGGCTAAGCATAAGTAATATGAATGAATGTCATGATAAAGCAAATCCCAACCCAAGCTACAAGGAAAACAAGGTAATGCAATTCTAGGGAAACTTCCTAGCATGGGTTTCATAGTTCAATTGACAATGCAAATAATTCTATCTACACACCCTAGTATAGGAACAAAGTGGTCAAGGACACTTGCCTTCTTCTTGCTGCTCTGAGAATGGAATGTCTTGGTCTTGGAAGGGAAGAACTTGCTCTGGTGCAGGTTCTACTCATGTCAACACACATAGCAAAAGAAAACAACAATCCATAAGACATAGTTCACACTTTCACTCCACATATACATACATATCATAATGATTCACATTTTTATGTGTTGTGTTTACTCTACATGTGTTGATTTTTGGTCTACATGCACTTTTAAACATATGTATATGATTTCTAACTTTTGTATTCAGATTTTCTGTTTGCACACTATATATGAATTTCCAATTTAAACAACTTCTTTAATACACTCTTTAGCTACCAAGTTTGCATGGAATGTAACTTCCTACTTCAAATGGGTTTTCAGATCTTCTACCAATCCTAAACTGAAGTCTTTCGATTTTGAGACTTCATTTATCATTTTCTAGTCATGCACACCTATTTTCCTATATTTTCCAGATTTATTTTCTATGACCAAGAGTAAATTTTAATATTAAATAGTAGGGCATATCATCTAAACAGAATAGGTCCTGATCAAAAATATTATATAATATATTTTGGAACTTCTCCTCTGATGTGAACTAATTTAAATTTATTTTACCAATTTTCAGAATTATTTCCTAGCCTAAAAATGTGTCCCTATAACTAATTAAATGTGAACAATCAATTAAACAGATTCATTTCAACTTAAAGTCTACTTTTAACTCATTCTAAAGTTTCCCAAGTGCTAGGAGAGTTTAAATTTAAATTTACAATGTGTTTGTCTCACCCTTTTAAATTTAAATCTGAATTACATATCCAAATTTCTAAATTTAATGTCATATAGGGTTAAAAAGGTAAACTCACCCCACTACAGAGTCTATTATATTATTTCATAAATTTCCAGGGGTCTAACTACACATAACAAAGGGGTTTTCCTAATTTTTATTAAGTCCAGGGGCTAAAACTGATTTTTAATTGAATTTACATGAATTTCTGAAGTTCCAGGGGTTAGATCAGAAGTTTCCGGGGCTAGCTCATATTTTCCGAGATCCCCAGGGGGTAGCGCGTAAGAATCCCGACCTTTATAATGCGGGGCCGACGTGAACCGTCCGATTTAAAACAGACGGCTCAGATTAGATCGCCGAACCGGTACGCGCGGGTTTTAATTCTACCATGCGATTTAAAATAGACGGCGCATAAGCGGCCACGTCGCTCTGACCGTGCGTGGGCGGCGTTGCCCGGCGGCACGCGGCGGCGGGAGGCGGCGATCTCGCCGGAAAACTTCGGATCTTCGTCTATTCTTCCTAAAATTGGGATTTCATGGCATATATCGGTAGAGGGGAGGTCGGGGATCTCGCCTCAGGGTTTTTCTTGAGCTCGGAGGTCCGAGATGGAATTGCTGCGGTGCTCGTTGGAGCTGTGCCTAGAGCGCAAACCACCGAGTCTTCTGCACCTGCGTGATTCCCCGGAGGCGGTGGAACACGATCGGCGCGTTAGATCGGAAAATCCGAGCAGGGATCGAGAGATAACGGTGATCGGAGCTTCGGTTCTCACCGGGAGGAAAAACAGCTGATCGGGTGGGAAAAACGGGACGATGCTGGCGTTTATATAAATGGGGAGGGCGGCGTGTCGGTTGTGATCGAGTTTGAGTCATTCGGGACCAGAATTCGGCTGGAGTTGCGGGTTTCCGGGGGTAGTTTTGATTCGGGAGAGAGAGGAGTCCCGGGATCGGCGGAGCGCGCACGCGAGGAGGAAGACGACGGCGGGCCCCGCGTGTCAGTGAGAGGGAAAAGTGGCGCGCGGCTGCGCGCTGGCGCGGGGGTAAGGTGGGCCGGCTGGTGGGTTTCGGCCCACTGGCTGGTGGTTTTGTTTTTTTCTTTTTCTTTTTCTTTTTCTTTTCTGTTTTGAGTTGAATTTGAATTCCAATTTGAATTTGAATTTCTGCACCACATGCAATACGTCCAAAAATTTTTAATTTCCCCTCTTAACAGGTTTTGGGGTGTTACAGCGTGTAATCTGTCCTCAACTTTGCCTGTGGGGATGGAGTAGAGATGGAGCTGCTGCTGCTGCTTAGATTGCTTCTGCATTAGTTAGAAGACTTCCGCTGCTAAAATAAAGACTTCCGCTGTGAGCATGAGTCCAAGACTCATGAGACATTGTAATAAACTCTGTTATTCGTGGTCATATATATTCTGAAATTCAGTTTGTGGATGATGTGTATATGTGTGATGAACATCCTGGACACACATATGCATCAGTTCTCGGTTCCGTGGTCTTCCACACAATTGAGGGCGTCACATGAACTCTTACATTGAGCTAAGATTCAAATGAGAGAAGGTTTAGGTTTCAAAGATTTCAAAAACAGAGTGCTTTGTTTCTGGCAGGAATTCTTGCTGGATTTAACAGAGCATAATTCTGAGTAGCTTGAACCAGTTAAGGTGTATGATACAGGTCTGGAACGTTTTTCTAGTGCTCTACAACTTTCTTGTAGACCTCCCGAGCAAAAATCACATCTTAAGTGGTGAAAAGTCCAGTTGAAGGCAAACTGTCCAGAACCAGGACAGCAACAAAACCTCTCTGGACCTTTCTGTTTTTAAGCTAACTTACTGTAGAAAAATCCCTAAGGAGTCTGTGATACACCGTTGGAAAGGTTATGAGATATGCAACGTTGTTGTAGTTCAAAGTTGGTTCAGATTCATATTGTAGCTATGTATACAACAGCGATAAAGTCAGCCACATACAAAAGGGATGTTGGCAAATTTTATCCAGAAATTCTGTCAACTTTGAGCAATGATAACTGTTGATCCAGAAGTGATATGGAAGCATTTGAATACTTGTTGGAAAGATATTGAAGTTAACTCTAACTTTGATATTCAACTTGAGTTATGAAAGTGATTTTAACTGGATCAAAATCTGGTTTGTTTGAGGACCGATCAATCTGGTTTTAAATCCTTGTTGTTAGTTACATCAGTTCGCGCTTAAATCATTTTGCTTACATGTTAAAGTTTCCTTATCAGTGTTTCACTACTTTGTTCATGGAATAAATAAAGTGATAGTGTTGAGCTGATAATGAACTCTTGCAATTGCAGAATGGTGCAAACTCGTTCCATGGGTCAAGTGGGTGGTTCCAGTCGTGGTGGTGGTGATAATTCTCCACAGCGGGAGCAGCGAGCTCCGCAACCGCAGCCGCCACCAGGACCTTCACCTACGGTCACAATGGCGGACATTCTGGCTGCCATGACGGGTGCAAGTGATGAGCAAACCGACTTGCTCCGCACCCTGGTGATGAATACATCCCGTCAAGGGGGATGTCAAGATGAAGACTTGCGCCAACCTCAACTGAATTCCTACGTTTAGTTCTTGGCAACTCAACCACCGGTTTTCGTTGAAACTGATGATCCTCTTGTGGCGGATAGCTGGATCCATACCATTCAGTCTAAGTTCGGGTTTCTTCAATGCACCGAACATCAGAAGGTTTTATACGCGGCGCAACAACTTCACGGTTCCGCCAGTGCATGGTGGGCAAATCAACTTGCCTCCCTACCTGATGGACATCATTTCACATGGAGGGAGTTCCGGAAGGCATTTCTTGCTTATCATGTTCCTTCCGGAATAATTCAGCGGAAACTCGAGGAGTTTCTGGCCTTAAAACAAGGAGGGAGGGATGCATACGAGCATTCGCGAGTGTTCAACAAACTGGCGCAGTATGCGCCTGAACATGTGAACACCGAGGCACAAAAGTGCGAATGGTTCTTCCGCAGCCTCAACCCCAAGTTAAAGGAAAGACTCGTCTTAGCTGATCGAAAGAACTTCAACGAATTGATTAGTGCTGCCATCATGGTTGAAGATGCTCAGCGAGAAGTTCAGGCTGAGAAAAGAAAGAACCGTATACCACTCTGAAATCAGAATGTGGCCACCTGACTTTCTTCGCATTCAAAGATATGAGGATACATGTGTGCTCCGAATTTTTGGCAGCAACTTGAGGGGAACAATTGACTTCAAATCTGAATTTAAGCTCCTCCTTACATGTCAGAACTTTACACATGGTGTTTAAATCAACCTTGGCTTAACACATTTCAAATGAACGTGAGAGCTTGTTTGGTTGGACACCCATGTGCATCATCGCATGTATAAAATTTTTGAACGTCCCATTTTCATGCATTCCAGTCATTACGGTAGTTAACTCTCTATTTGTTGCCTTTACATTTTTGGGACTTTTACATTCCTCCCCCCTTAAAAGAATCTCGTCCCGACAAGAAGAGGAAAGTACAGAATGTTATCGGTAATATGACGATAACACACCGAACAGATATAACGATCTTCTAGCTTTTCCATAGTGCTTCCCTTGACGGTAGTGCGAGTTCATAAAACTCTGCCGACCCATATCGACCGGGTCGATTGGCTGGAACCTTTACTGTCCTAATCTTAACATGGATAACAAATACTTGTCTATATTAACTGAGTCCTTAGAAGCTTTGGGTAGTACTCCCCAAACATGAATTGAGATGTTTGGTGAGATTATCAATGAATCGGTAATCTCGCCTCATGTCGGTATCTCAACCCTTTAGTCAAAATCGAATGCTTTGCTTGAACATAAGAGTAACCACAAGTCAATCTCACTTATGTTACCAACATAGCAAAGGCCACCTACCTATGGTGACCACAAGGTTGTCAAGGTCACCATATGATCTCTCCAGAATTTAGATTGTATTCAAGGATTGTCACGAGGTTGAGCAATCAATCGGTAAGTCCCGCGATGAGAAATCAGTTTAGCTCCACAATTATGGCACTCGGAGCTAAACAAGTCATAGATGAAAGTTCAAAACTTTATTAGGTACAAGGGATGTTGAGTAATTGGTTTCCCTTGTATTGTCCAATGAGGTAGAATCAACAGCTTGATCAATAACACAAGGTCATTAGACACCACTTAATAGTTTGAAGAGAGGTACACAATCTTGCTCAGTACTTTGGTATTTCACATGTTATATGGTGCAATGCATATGCATATGGTATGGAGCAAATGGTGCATATGTATGATGCAAAATGGTGCATATGTATGGTGCATACAAGGCGTTGCGGACAATAGGTTGCATATCTCTCAATGCTTTTCAATATGTATGGTGCATCATCTTTTTATAGTCTGAGCAAGAATTAGTACGATAATTCAAACATGGTTAAGAATCATCTCAAACCTTGCCAAGTACAGATAACTTGGTCAAGAAAGGTGCTAAACAAGTCATGCCACTTTCATGTGGTGACAAAGTTTAAGGAAAATATGTCAAATGTTTGACACAATCGTAGAGAAATACTCCATAATAACTTACCCTATGAAATCTCTATTCTTACGTTGACTTCACTTTCTCCTTTCTCCTGAGGCTTCACAATACCCGTTTAGCGTGAAACACCAGCTACTAGTTCTAGCTCCTAGTCTTGTTCTCTCAAGTCTTGTGATTCTGGCGAGCATTTGTGTGTACGTGGTGAAGACGCTAAAACTACATCTTTCTCGATGATGACGGATCTTGTACTTGAACTTTGATTACATAAAAATGTAATTTCCTCTTGCCTCTTGGTAATGTCATACTTCGCTGTATAGCCCATGGGTTATCAATGCTATGGTTTGCATGGATGCACTCCTCCCCCCTTAAGTTCCAAAGTAGGAGATTGAAACATTAATCCATAATCTTCTTATGGGAAGGTAATGCATAACCATAGCCTTCCAGAGCTATATCACACATCCTTTGATAACAAGGTATACCCGAAGTTATGGTCCAACAACAGCAAGGTACAGAAACTGAACCATCTTATATTCGATGGTTTAAATCCTAATTCAATGTTTGAACTGTTGTGGAGGTGAACAGAAAAGTTGGAGAAGACTTCCATATATTTCCAACGGGTATTTATTTGCCTTCAACTAAGATCTAGATCAAAAGTTATGAGCTTCTAAAGTTGACAGAAATTCTGGAGGAATTTCAGCAGCACCTCCCCTGTAGGTGCTCACTTTGGTCAACCTTTCCATATAGTTAGAAATGTATATGGACCAAACTCATACTTACAAAGTTGAAGAATGATTGACAAGATTTATAGAATCGTAAGATTTTACATTTTATAATTCTTATACAGGAAGTCATAAGCAAGATCCAATTCAGTATAGAAACTATGCACAGACTTTGATACTCTGGACAGTTTCACTTGTACTGCGAATTTCACCTCTTTACAGGAGGATTCTGTCCTGGGGTTGAACAGAAAAATTGTAAAGAACTTCCCAATCTCTCCAAAAATGTATTTATATGATCTATTTGAATTCGTGGATCAAAAGATATGATGGTTCAAAGTTAACAGAATTTCTGGTAGGATTTTGACAGCACCTCCCCAGAGGTACCTAGTTTCAATCCGCAATTCCAATTAATTCTGCTCCAGTTTTGGCAAAACTTTGAATTACAAAGTTGTAGAATATCTCACGCCCATTCCAAAGGTGTCTTACATTACCCTTAGGAATTTTTCTGCAGAAACTTGTGGTCGAAATACAAAAAATTCCAGAGAGCATTGTTGGTCTGTCCTGTTTCTGGACCGTAGATACTCCTCTGAGATTTTCATCCAATTGAAGGGAGATTCTGTTCTAGAGCTCTACAGAAAAATTGTACAGAACTTCAAAACCTTTCCAGAATGCTATCACACACCCCCATTGGTTCAACCAATAATATGTTATGCCGTGTTTAAGTTCAGCAAAATTTCTGCCGAAAACAGGGGAGGTTGTTCCTAAGTCCTTGAGATTGAATCTATACTCCCAATTGACTCTTAGTTTAATATGGGAGTTTAATAACCCCTAAATGGAATCCTAAACTTCATTTTATCTCTTTTATTTGAAAATATACTTTTATGCAACTAATAACTTATCTTGGTACTACGTTTCCTCACCAAAGAAAAATCCTAAGCCGGTATTCCGGCATATACGTGTCAAATGGTGGAACTAAGAACGTCACTCACAAACGGTTTCTAAACGTCATGCACTAACGTGGTTAATGTACCTGCAGAAGAACACACAATAATGGTGCACACAATGGTTTTTGGCATTTCAGGCAGTTCCATATCATAGTAAAAACATACGGCCCGTATCATTGCCATACGGATCGTCCTTGAGTCAAGCCACGTCTCAAGGTACATGGTCGTGTTTTCACACCACACGAAGGGGAACCCGAGTAGAGCGTGAACGGGTCATCACGGTTGGGAATTTTATCAACCCAAGGATACCACCTAATGCCTCATGACCGTTGAGGCACGCCGATGGCGAGCGCTGCGTATGGCCCTTTGAACATTGAACGTTCAAGAGTTGCATACTATCGTGTTGCTTACCACACGATGGGGTATTCTCACTTTTTCCTAAAGCATGCTGGAGATCAGCGTTTTCATATGCTCTCAGAACCATTGAGAGGTTCAGAGGCTCATATTAACTACCGTGTCAAGCCACGGTATAACCTTCCATACCATTACTCGTATGGTGAGTTACCGTAATTGATCCGCCTACGGTGGCGTACCTTACCTCTTACCTGACGTCGGAGCGTCGTTACAGAATGTATAACACATAAGTTAGCTTTTCCACCTTAGTAACTACTACTATCATAGACCTTATGTGGGCTTAATGACTAATCCTCACTCGACTACTTCTAAATTTTCAAAATAGGCTTTTTTCGAGCGTACTATTCCCAATGCAGCTCTGATACTATGACTGTGGGGACCACCCCGTGGTGCACCCACTCCAGGATCGCATAGAGTGGTGCCGTACGATGCGGCACCCAACAACACACACGAAAAGAATTAAGAACAACATACAACTTTTATTTGATATAAAACAGCGGAAGTCTTTTACAAAAAACTTAAGTAACAGCGGAAGTATTATACATATATGTCCTCTCATCCTAACTATGCAAAAGTGCAGCCGTCCAGCCCGGGGACGCTACACACTAACAGCAAGTAACCGGAGATCACGGTGGCGTGCAGGGATCCAGCTCGGCCGTGTACCCCGACGGGGGCATCGCCTCGTCCTCTGATCCGTCCTCATAACTCTCACCTGCACACAGCTCAAATATTGCAACCGTGAGCACGATGGCTCAGCAAGGCTTAACCGTCTAGCCTAGGCATGGAACTCTACATGCAGGGATATGTAAGATAGGAAAAAGGACTTTGCATCAAAGACACGCCTATAAGTTGATCCTTACTTTCAGTTTTATAGCAGCAGATTCATGTACCTTAGGCAGCCCTCACATCGGAAGTCCACAATCAAACAAAAAACGCTTTCCTCCGATGTGGTGATGCCCAAAGTGGAAAGTAAACTTAATTAGCTCTACATCTACAGAAGACATGGTTTTCAACACATTAATCTATCATCACAGCATATTATCATTCAACTGGCTTACTTCATTTCTTACTATGTCACGAAACAGTGAACAAGCGGTACTCAAATAACCGCGAGGGACGGTGATTGCAATCAGGAGACACGCGGACAACATGTTGCATACACCCACTTTCAGAAGCGTGATTCCACACCCCTTCCTACTCTGTTGTATGCAACAACCTTTCAAAGGCAACCCAAACTCCGAACCAGTCCATCCATAACGCGCAGGAGGTCCCCGCGTGGAGCGTGACTGTGCCCACCGGCAGATTTACACCTTGCTACCCTCAACCCACTCCTATTTACGGTTGGGTAAGCCTCGGCACCCAGGTTAACAAATTACATCGGTTTCCTGCTTATGGCAGTATGCCATCCGGTACTGTTCGATACTTGTTCATCAGGCCCGCACACGACTCAGTCCTCGATCGACACCAACAGGGCTACGCACGTGAGACCTCCGCTCACTGCTTCCTATCCCCCCCTGCTGGGTCTCATTTTCTCCACTTTTAAGCCATTTTCTATTCTGACCAAACCGTGTGATAAAACTTACCTCGCGAGTAGATTCCATCTACTTGACTTCTACCGAGATCCTAAGCATATTAGCATGGCATTCTCTACTCGTCGAGTCTGTAAGCTACCCAACCCTCCATAGGATTTAAAAGGCTATGCAAGTGGGGTTTCAATCACCCTAACTCTAATGCAAACATTCACCCTAGACGTAAGTGATACAAATAAAAAGCTTTATAAAAGGTACTTAAGTGCAAACCGGGGCATGCCTGGTTGCGAGTCAAACGGGAAGTTAGCTTCTGGTGGGAGGACGTCCAAGGGCTCCGGTGCGTCTTCAACTTCGGTCACTAAATGAAATGTAACAAAATATGTGTGTAAGTATTAAGGATTTATAAGAATTGAACTTCTATTCATAGCTACTGCTATTTAGGGTCCTTAATTGGCTTTGGGATTTTTACCGTGGATACTAGACTCTCTAATGATGATCTGAGCAAAATTTGGAGAAATGTCATTGCACATTGTGGTCTCCAAAATTCCCACGAGTACAAGACTTCTCTGAATTTTGAGCCCAAATCAGGAGCTTTGACATAGCTAAAAGTAGAAGAACTGATTAGGGTAAGTCTCCATGGTTCTAACAAAATTTGTTTCACCATTTGTGGAGCTACCAACAGAGAGATATGAATTTTTGAAGTTGGACAGGAGTTCTGAAAAGTTTCTGTTTAAATTTGAATTTTCAAATAAATGCTGAACTTTGGAAGACAATTTGACCTAGCAAATGAACTCCAATGAGGCTCAAATTATTACTGGAGATCAGCTACTATGAAAAGGATTTGCTGCCCAAATTTGGGAATGTTTCATAAAGAATTGCACCGGAAATAAATCTCCAAAGGATTTACTAAAAACAATTCTACAGAAATTCCTGGGCATTTTCATAGCAAGCAATTTTTCCTCTGTGAAGTACTCATCATGAGGATTCCAGAAAAATTTGTCTCACTAATTTTGGAGCTTCCTACCCAAAGTTATGTATTTTCAAGTTTCACTAACTCTCTGTTTGAATTGTACAGAGCACTCAACGTGGGGCCCCCCGTCAGGTCTTTCTTCAACCTCCCGCCAGAGAACGCGTGTGCACACCAGCTCAGATCGTGGCATGGCTCGTTCTCCCTCATTTCTCCACCAAATTAGCTCCGGTTCCGCACTACATGATCCTTAGAATATGGCACAACTGCCGGGCAAGGTTTTCCCGCATGAAAACGGCCGAAAACATGTCGGCACCGGCGGGGCGGCTCAGGAGCTCGGCATCAACGCGTTCTGGCGAGTCCGAAGCTTCTCGCGGTGAGATACATTGCCCTAAAGCATCACCAGTGATCGGGGAACACGGAACGCATGCCAAACTTGCAGCAAATGGCCGGAAAATGGGGTTCACCGGAGGACCGACCCGTTTTTGCCGCCGCAGGCGATTTCTCGTCGCCCGGGGCCTGTGGTGGACGGTTTGCTGCGGTATTTTGCGTGGGAGGGCAATAGAAAGGTGTGATGCTATGGCTTGAACCGAAGAACAAATGATCATGCGTGTTGGACGAATTTCCAGTTTTGGTTTGGATCGGTTATTCACGTGTACCGGCCCCAAAACCCAAATCCCGGCGAGCCGGCGATGGGGAAGGGCAAGGGGACTGCAGTAGCATGATCTACACACCTTGGCGCACCTTAGGGAGGTGTTGGTCGTGCAGGAGAGGCACTGGAACAGCCGGAAGACGAGGAGCAGCGAAGTACGGCGTGCTCTGTTTTCTCCCGGTGAAGAACAGCTCGGGCACTGCAAGGGGAGGCCGGGGATGAGCTGAGGAGTGGTGGATGACGTCCAGTGGAGCTCGGCGCAGCTCCTAGGCGGTTCAGCTGGGCGCCACAGTGGCTGTAGGTTGATCGGGCGTGAGGAGCAGAGACGCGCTGTTTGTTTCTCCTTCGGTTTAGCGTGCGTGAGCTAGCGAGCTGGGAAAACAGGATTTTGCTGGTGCAGCACAGACACGTATCGATCAACAACGAAGTGGATGGACTTCCTTCGGGAGCAAGGCATAAGAAGCTCGGTGGCTTGCTCCGTGTCGAGTTCGCACAGAAGACTCAATTGTTGTCTCAGTTCCACTGACCTGCGGGTCCCGCCGAAGTTTTTCCCCCTCTCAAACAACAGTGGCTCCATACATCAAATTCAGAAGTTTGCAGCAATTTCTAAAAACCAAATTTGATTACTGTGGAGTTAACCCTCTGTTCTATTCAAAATTTTAAATTCGGGGCTCTCAGTTCCGTTCCTGTGCGAGGGAAAAATAACGTCCGGGGTTGCTGTTTTTGTGAGCAAAAGATCACGTCGAGAGCTACGCAATCCCCCGAGCTGGTCGCCAGCGTGACGGAAACAGCGAGGAGGCGGCCTCCACTTGCAGCTCGGTTGGTGAGTGAGAGGATCACGCCGTGAGGTGTTGAAGCCACGAGCAGGTTGTCCGCTCGATGCAAGAAGCTGGAGGTGGCTGCCCTTGGTGGCGCTCTAAGGAGACTCGGATGGTGTTCGACACCGAACTGAGGAAGTCTTTGGGAGCAAGTTAAAGCGGCCCAATGACATGTGGGGTCTACCCCCTACTCCTCTTCTTATCCGCCAAATGTTTCCAAAAGATCTTCCTTCATGTAAATCCCCTCAATCTGATATTTCGGAGGTTTAAACATGGGATGAAGTTTGAATAAACCGAATTCAGTGTGAAGTTCACTTTCAAATTTGAATTCAGCTCACATTTGGAAATGATCATGTTTAACTCCTGTGTTAGCCCACTCTGAAATCAGAATGTGGCCACCCTGACTTTCCTCGCATTCAAAGATATGAGGATACATGTGTGCTCCGAATTTTTGGCAGCAACTTGAGGGGAACAATTGACTTCAAATCTGAATTTAAACTCCCCCTTACATTTGAGAACTTTACACATGGTGTTTAAATCAACCTTGGCTTAACACATTTCAAATGAACGTGAGAGCTTGTTTGGTTGGACATCCATGTGCATCATCACATGTATAAAATTTTTGAAAGTCCCATTTTCATGCATTCCAATCATTACGGTAGCTAACTCTCTGTTTGTTGCCGTTACATTTTTGGGACTTTTACAAATCCGGGCAAGAATCAATGAGGATAAAATGAAATGTTTCCGGGAAGATGAATAAGGTGTGTTATGGTTTAATGACCGTATCGTGGTACCCCGGAACCTGAAGTTAAGGAAGAAAATCCTAGATCAGACTCATATGTCCAAGTACTCGATACATCCAGGAAGCAATAATATGTATCAAGACCTGAAGACAAAATTTTGGTGGACTCGGATGAAGCGAGAAATTGCCAAGTATGTGTCCGAGTGTGATACATGTCGGCGAGTCAAGGCTGACCATATAAAGAAAGCGGGAATGCTGCAACCATTAACCATTCCATCGTGGAAGTGGGAGGACATCAGCATGGACTTTATTGTCGGACTGCCTCTTACATCTAGAAAGCATGACTCCATTTGGGTGATTGTTGATCGCTTAACAAAATCAGCCCACTTCATCCCAGTGAATACGGGGTTCCATACTAAGCAATATGCAGAGTTGTATCTCTCCAGAATTGTGTGCTTACATGGAGTTCCCAAAACCATCATATCAGACCGAGGTTCAATATTTGTTGCTCGTTTCTGGGAGCAGCTACGTGAATCTCTGGGAACAAAGTTAATCAGAAGCTCGGCATACCATCCTCAGACCGACGGCCAAATGGAGAGGGTGAATCAAATTTTAGAGGATATGCTGAGAGCATGTGCCATAGATCATGGAAAGAATTGGGATGACCATTTGCCATTAGCAGAGTTCTCCTACAACAATGGTTACCAATCCAGTATTAAAATGGCACCGTACGAAGCACTTTATGGCCGGAAGTGCCGCACACCACTCAATCGGTGTGAATCCGGCGAGAGGGTGATTTTCGGCATTGATCTTGTAAAAGATGCCGAAGAGCGGGTCCAGCTTATTCAAGCAAACCTTAAAGCCGCTCAATCTCGCCAGAAGAGCTATGCGGACCAGCGACGCCGACCCTTGTATTCTGAAGTCGGAGATCACGTCTATCTCCGAGTATCCCCGATGAAGGGAATTCACTGATTCGGGGTCAAGGGAAAGCTAGCTCCTTGCTTTGTGGGTCCGTTTATTATTACAGAACAGTGTGAACCGGTAGCCTACTGTCTGAAGCTGCCACCATCTTTATCGAGAGTCCACGACATCATCCATGTCTCACACTTGAGAAAGTGTTTGAAGAAGCCGATAGAGATTCTTTCGAGAGACATGGAGATATTACAACAGGATCTCACCTACGCCGAGCAGCCCATCAAGATTATCGACGAGAAGACCCGGATCACTCGAAATCGAACTTTGAAATTTTACAAAGTCCTGTGGAGTAATCATACACCAGAAGAAGCGACTCGGGAGAGTGAAGATTACATCCACAAGAACTATCCGGAGCTTTTGTCATAGATTTTGTAATTACCTTCTGCCTCATCTTTCATTTGTAATCTTGGGACAAGATTCCCTTTTAAGGGGGGAGGGATGTAAAGGTTCCAAAAGTATGAATACAAAGAAACATGAGTTTGCACAAATGTTGGTGTCATGTGTATGAAAAAGGGGATTGGTTCAAACATTTTACACATATGATAACACATGAGAGGTTGTTCTAAAACCAACTTAGAGTCATTTGCATGTTTGGACCCTAGGTGGATTAAGACCACAGAGTTGAAGTACTCAAGTGCAATGGGAGGGTTTGAAAATCAGAATTTGAACTAAATGTCCAACTCAAATTTCAAATGAGGGGAGGACATAATGGTGATTCAAAACTGTTGTGTTCAAACTCTTGTTTGCAGCAGCTAAAACAAGAATCCAGTTGCATATCTGGATTCCTTAGGTCCAAATTAGTGGGCGGGCAAAGTTTCATTAATTTTTGAAAAGGTTTGCTACCCATTTTTCCAAATGGATTTAAATGTGCAAAGGATTCAAACATACATTTGAATTTAGATGGAATTTGTCCAACTATCCAAATGCAGCAGGTTTTAAACTCCAAACATTTGAATTGGTCACTTGCCAAGTTTTGGAGATCTTTTGAGGGATGAGGAGGGACTTCCTGTGGGGCCCACATGTCATAGGGCTAAGTAGACTTACCCCCTAAGTCTTTTCCCCTCTGTCTCTCACTCAACCGAGGGAATTCTCCCGAGCAGCACCAGCTGCTTCGCGCCACCGCCCGGGAAACCACCTCCTGCTCCTCCCCCTCGCGCTGGCAACTGGGCAGCAGCTCACCCCCTCCTCAAACTAATCGGTTCTCCACACAGCTGAGCAAACGCTTTTGCTTTCTCCTCACGAACTGCACCCACACGGCGCTCTGTTTTCTCACTGGCGCCGCTCCTCAAACTCTCCACCGCACACCGACGCCTGCTCTGCCTTTGCTCGAGCCACCAATACAAAAAGTGAGCACCAACACGTGCTCTATCTACCCACCCCACTACTTCGCAGCGTTGTCGCCTCGGTTGGTCACAATTCGACGATCACCGCCGAGAACTGAATCCCACCGGCGGGAATCAGAAGTTGGTCTCCGTGGACAGCACACCACGGCCGCTTTCACCATCTGTTCTCTACAATAAAAAGGTGTGCCTTAACCTCCAGATCATGTAGCTGCAACCCTTGTAGCAATTGATCGATCGAGCGTAGAGAATTCCCAAGATTCCCAAAAGCTAGTACATGCGGGTAGGGTTCAGTCTACCCCGAAATTCGGATTGCACGGTCCACCCCAGCTCGGGCGACCTTGCACACAGCTTCTACACTTCCTAGCGGCCCTCCTTGACAAAGAATCGAGCGATATGATCCAGAAACGGTTGTGTCCTTGCCGTTTTTCAGGCCGCCATAGAAAAACAGCTCGGGTCACCGTGGAGTTCGATGTTGCCGACCTTTTCACGAGGTTTGGCGGCCATTTTCGACACCCTCAAGCTGCCACGGTGCTCTCCGATCAATTCCTGACCGTTTTGACGCGGTATAGCAGATTTCCAACCGGGCCGGAACCCTAGCGGCCACTGCCGCTGCCGCACACCACTTTCCGGTGATCCCCGGCTGCCGGCGACACCCTAGACGAGTTCAGCGCCACGAATTAAGGGGGGGCGGCCAGTTTGAGGTCGGGGGATGGCCGGGAAGGCTGTTCTGGCAACGCTAGCCGGAGGGCGCCGCCGCGGCCTCTGTTTGGCGCGAGGAAGAAGAAGGTCTGCCAGGTGGGACCCACTGGCAGGCGTTTAAACATTTTGGGAATTTCAGTTTCCAGTTTAAACTTTGGAGAGCCACAACTTTGTGTAGGAGAGTCCAAAAATTGTGAAACAAATTTTGTTGGATTCCTCTAATGGAGTATGGTCCGAATATACAACCCGATTTGTATGAAACTCATTATTTAATTCTGAAAAATTCTTTAAAGCTTTTCAGCAAAAGCATTTTTGAGTGAGTTTGGTTAATCCAAAAATCCTCAACTTTTTCCAGAATATTCTCTAGGATTTTAGTGAACCCCTGTAAAAATTTCAGCTCAGTTGGAGTTGATTTGATCAGGGCAATTCAGAATTTAAGTTGCCGTGTTCAATTGAATACAGAAACAGTTTCAGAGAATTTCCAAATCTTGGAAATTCAGTTCTGGGTAAATCTTAGCTCCAGAAATGCTAGGAAAATTCATGCAATCTCTATGAACTATAATTGAAATTTTAGGTTCACTAAGTTGGGCAGGAACATGGGTGTTATCTCAGAATTAATTCTTCTTTGCTTAATTGCGTAGAAAATTGTTCTGAACAAACCACTCAATGAAAAGTGCTAATTTTTGGTCCAGAGGACTTTATTGTGACAAGGAACTCACATGAAAATTCTCAGCTCCATTGGAGCTCTAGATCACCCCTGTTCTGTTTAACCTCTTAAGTTGATCAATATAGAAGAGGGGGAAACCACTTAGTACTTAATCATGTGCTTAGATCCAAACCCAAACCACTAGCACCAGTGTCATTTTAAATTCTTAAACAGAGTTCCAGTTTTTGAAAACTTGTTATTAGAACTTGTAGCAAAGTCTTTACCATTAAAGATATGTGCATATTCATTACGTGTAGCATCTACGTGAAGAACTTGTAGTCATCGGGGTAGAGATCAAAGGAGGGAGGCAAGAGATCAAGCCAAGTGGTCTTCACTAACTGAGTTATATATATTAGTCCCCTGCAAAACAAAGGCAAGCCACGGTTTGCATCAAAACTTACAAGCTTTTATTTGTGTTCACTTTATATGGTCTAGTAATTTGTCTATTGCATTAAGTCTAGATGGTATGAAGCTCCAAATGCATGACCTAGAAAACCTGGAGTATAATGTAGAGTAGGTTATAAATTGATTATAACTGCTGATCTCAAATTAACAAAAGTGGATTAAAAGAAGCAAAACTCGAGTGGGCAGTTTCCTACTCGTGAAACGGGATTAAGGGGGAGCAATCGGAAGAGTTGGGAATTGATCCTCATAGTTGGGAAGGGAGACCGGGCAGTGGATGGAAGGCTCAAGGACGTGGTCCTGTGAACCTAGTCTATGTCTGAGTCGATTAAGGCCCGTTCTCTTGTGCGGCCCCGCTGGACAAATTTGAGATGTGTACCGGATGCATACTGGCTATACGGGACCCAGGAAACCGATGTAACATGTTAACCTGGGTGTCGAGGCATACCTCACCGTCTGATGCCGATGATGAAAGGATAGAGAAGTCGGCTAAGAGGGCCCGACCTCGATCACGAGGCCGTGATGCCTCGCCCGGGGATCGCATTGGGTGGTGCCGTATTATGCGGCACCCAACAGCACACATATAAGGAACACTGTATTACAAAAATCAAAGCGGAAGCTTACAAATGTTCTTTGTAAATAATTTACATAAATTAGCTACAGCGGAAGTCTATAAACAGCTCACGTTGAATACCTAAGAAGCACTCGAGAAGAGGTCCAGCCCGCGGACTCCTCTCGCTAGCAACACGAAGACATGGCAGCGGCTAGGTTCTCCAAGTGTGACATGACTCGGAAGTTCCCGAGTCTCACCGGACAACCTTCTTTATAGCATCGATGTTTACCTGCAAAACCACTTATATAGCAAGAGTGAGCACAAAGGCTCAGCAAGACTTAACCGTCTCTCCTAAAGCATGCAACTCTACATGAGGGAAACTTAAGACCTAATCCTGTAATTTGCGAAAAGACTCACCTACGAGTTCATCCTTAACTTTTAGATCTTTAGCCATTATAGTAGTGACCTTGCACCCAGCAACATTGGAACTCCACAATCAAACAAGAAACGTATCATTCCAATGTTACTTGTCCCAAGGTGAAAAATAAATTTAGTTTGCTCTATGTCTACTTCAAACAAGGTTTTCATGCAACTTAACATAATCATAGCAGCAATTATACTTTTTGCAAACTGTTTCCACACAAGTTGATTACTACGTCACAACATGGAAGCAAGCGGTACTCAATAACTGCGAGGGACGGTGATTCGAATCAAACACTACCCGGATAACTCGACACATGCGCCCACCTCTGAAGACCCAACTCTGGCGTCCTTCATTACGTCGTATGTGGCAACCTTTCTCAGGACACTAAACTGTAGAACCGGTCGCGCCGTCTCGGGCTCATAGGTCTAACGAGACGATGTGGTATGCCTCTACAATCCAGTGAACCTGGTACATCGGTTTCTTGGTTCCCATATATCAGTAAGCATCCGGTACACAACTCAATACTTGCTCCTGGACGCGGCACACGCATCGGTCCTTACATGAAATACTATGCTCATATTATTTTAATTTCAGATTCACACATAGACTTCCCAAGTTTTTAAATTCTCCCTCAATTTAAGCCATGAGGATGCATAACCCCTATTTCACTATGAATGTAACAAAAACGAGTGAAATCCAAAGGTTTTGTTAAAATGTCAGCCAATTGTTGTTCGGTATCTACATGGTGAAGCACAATGTTCCCTTTTTCGACATTATCATGGAGAAAGTGATACCTAATGTCAATGTGCTTAGTTCTCGAATGTTGCACGGGGTTTTTAGCAATGCAATTGGCACTAGTGTTATCACAAAACAGTGGAACACTAACTAGATCAACCCCATAGTCCTTAGGTGTTTGAACAATCCAAAGAATTTGTGAGCAAGCACTATCAGCAGCTACATATTCAGATTCGGCTGTTGATTGTGCAACTGAACTTTGTTTTCTAGAGAACCAGGCAACAAGTGAATTACCAAGAAAATGACAAGCACCAGAAGTACTTTTCCTATCAATCCTACAACCCCCAAAATCAGCATCGGAAAAAGCTTTCCAAGTAACGGTTGAGGAAGAAGGAAGAAAAATGCCAAATTCTTGAGTTCCATGTAAGTACCTGAGAATCCTTTTGACGACTTGACGATGTGAAGTACGTGGGGAGGCTTGAAACCGTGCACAAAGACATACGCTGAATTGTATGTCCGGTCTTGATGCCGTTAGATACAAAAGTGATCCGATCATGCTTCTATATTCTTTTTGATCAACGGGATCACAATCTTCATCAAGTTCAAGTGTTGTTTCTGTTCCCATTGGTGTCCGAAGAGGCTTGCTTTTGTCCATGTTGAAGCGCGTTAGGAGATCTTTTGTATACTTTGTTTGATGCACAAAGGTACCCTCCTTGGTTTGCTTGATTTGCAGCCCCAAAAAGTACGTGAGTTCTCCCATCATACTCATCTCAAATTCTGAACCTATCATAGCTGAAAACTTGGACACAAGATCATGAGAAGCACAACCAAAGATAATATCATCCACACACACTTGAACGAATAATGAGTCATTGCCATGCTTAAGCACAAAAAGAGTTTTATCAACCTTGCCCATGGTAAACCCCTTTTCAAGTAAGAATGTTTTTAACCTATCATACAATGCTGTAGGGTCTTATTTGAGACGGTACAAGGCTTTGGAGTGTTTGTAAACATGATTAGGAAAATTTGGATTTTCAAAACCAGGTGGTTGTTTGACATAAACCTCCTCATCTATAAAGCCATTAAGAAAAGCAATTTTAACATCCATTTGATATATCTTAAAACCTTTAGATGCAGCAAAAGCTAACGAAATTCTTATGGCTTCTAATCTAGCAACAGGAGCAAAAGTTTCATCAAAATCTAGACCTTCAACTTGTGTGAAACCTTGAGCAACCAACATGGCCTTATTCCTAACCACAACCCCATCCTCACTTTGTTTATTTTTAAACACCCATTTAGTTCCAATTAAAGTGTGACCTTGAGGTGGAGGTACAAGTTTCCAAACATTATTTCTTTCAAAACTTTCTAACTCTTCTTGCATGGCAATAATCCAAGATTCATTAGTGAGTGCGTGTGATATATCTTTGGGTTCAAAAGAAGCAACAAAAGCAGAATGAGCATGAGAATTGGGGTCGAAAAAACCTGGATCTTGTAACTCGTTCATGCAAGCTTCCAATAATTTGTTGTGGAGGATGACTTTTGAGAATCCGGAGGGGAGTGTACACTTCACAAGCTTCTTCTTCTTCATGTTCATCACAAATAGATGAAACTTGTGACGTGAGGAGGATCTGGACCAGCAATGGTGGTCGTCGGTGCTGGCTGTGAATCAAGATCAGGAGCTGGAACAATGTCATTAGCTGCTGAATTTTCAGGCAGCAGCACCACTTCTTCCTCTTCTTCAATGAAAATACTCTCCCCCTGCGGATATGGATCCGGACCTGCAATATTTGAACTAGTACCTGGGCTAGCTTCATCAAAAGAAACCTCACAAGTCTCCACAATTTTGTTAGTATCAAGTAAAAGCACACGGTAGCCTCTAGTATGAGATGGATAAACAAGAAACATGCCATCAACAGATCTAGCTTCAAATTTATCAAGATTACCATGTTTCTTAGCAAAGCATTTGCAACCAAAGATCCTAAAGTGTGTGACACTAGGCCTATGTCCAAACCTGAGCTCATATGGTGTTTTACCTAGCTTAGCACACAAGAAAACACGATTTGAGACATAACAAGCGGTTGCAATTGCATCAGCCCGAAATTTCCTAGGAGTTTGATATTCATCAAGCATAGTCCTAGCCATCTCAACTAAGATTTTGTTCTTTCTCTCTACAACACCGTTTTGTTTAGGTACATATGGTGAACAAAATTGATGATCTATTGCATTTTCAGCACAAAAGTGATCAAACGATTGATTTTTAAATTCAGTTCCATTATCAATTCTAATTGCTCTTAAAGATCCTGGGTGCTCAATTGATAATATAAGAAATAAAGTTCTAAAGTAACTAAAAGCTTCATTCTTAGATGCCATAAAGTAAACCCAAGAGTATCTAGAATAGTCATCTAGAATCACAAGAACATACCATTTACCTCCGAAGGATTGAACACGTGAAGGTCCTACGGTGTCAAGGTGTAAAAGTTGACCCGGTTCAGTTGTCATGGTCATTGTGAGAGGAGCATGTGAACCTGCAACCATCTTAGCATGTCTACAAGAAGAGCACATAATTTCTTTGTCCCCTTTAAGCTTAGGCGGCCCACGTATGCGATTAAGAGCACTAACACGCGTGAGATGATCAAAGCCTACGTGACCAAGTCTACGATGCCAAAAATATAAATCTTTGGAATCATTTGCAACTAGACATCTATGCTTAGAGGAAGACATATTAAAAATAAGCTCACTATTTGAACCTACAACTTTGCAGCAGTTTTTATTGAAAATAATTTCCAGATTTTCATCTAGAAATTGTGAAACAGAAAGCAAGTTGTATTTCAAATTTTTGACAAGTGCCACATCCTTCAAAGTGTAGTGATCATTTACTCTAACCGAACCCTTAGCAATTATAGGAGTTGAAGAATTATCGGTAAAAGTAACATTCTCTGCACGTGACACAAAAGAGAGAGAGGAGAACCATTCTTTGTTACCGGTCATGTGGCGTGAGCAACCTGAATCCACAATCCAAATGTTCTCCTTCCTCAAGCGTGTAACCTACATAGAAGCACAATACGTCGATGACTCAATACTGGGGTTAGTTAAAAGGCATTTAGGAATCCAGTACTGAGTCACACGACGTCCAGCAGGAATAACATGCGAAAGCTGAGATAAAACAGCAGATTTATGCGTCAAAGTTTGAGACTTTCTGTTCTTAACTACTGACCTATGAGGTGTTACTTGTGTAGCACAAAAATCAGTAGATCCGGAGGCAAAAACAGAAGGTCCGGAGGCAAAAACTGAAGCTCCGGAGGCAAAAACTGAAGCTCCGGAGGTAAACTTTGAATATTTCTGACTCATAACAGCAGGTTGCATGTTCCTGACATTCGGTTTAGTATGTGCAGCAAATTTTGCATGAGAGTTATAAGATCTAGCTTGCATTCTTTCCTTTTTATGTTGTTTAGCTAGTCTATAACAAAAATCTATGACATGACCATCTCTACCACAATCGGTACAATGAAATTTAACTTTGTGTTCATGTCTAGATGAGCATGCAGTATGCTTATTTGAACCCGAATGTGACAACACTCCTGCAGATTTAAAAACCACTTCTTTTTATTTAGGAACTGTTTGAATCAAACTACTTCCTAATGATTTTACAATTTTAGGTGGATGTTCCTTAGCATGAGCATGTGAATCAAAACGTAAACCAGTTTTATCATTGCAAGACTTGGAAGAATTCAGCCGCAAGTTTAGCTTCTTATTCCCATTACAAAACCGATCTAATGTCTTATGCATGTTATCAAGTTTATTTGATAGATCAAGACAATTTCCATATGAAGTTTTTCCTTTTAATTTGCAATTGGAACAATATTTAACTTCATGAGAACGTAAAGCATTGTTCAATATAGAAATTTCTTTCATAGCATCTTGTAGTTTCTTATCAAGATCATCGCAAGTAGAACAATGCAAATCAATTGTAGAACAACATGCATCTTTCAAGTTTTTATCATTAAGTGCAGCAAGCTTTTTGTTCTTTTCGATTTCAAGGTCAAGTTTATCAAGTGTGGAGGTGTGTGCACTTCTTAGAGAGGACAATTGTTCATATATTAAATCACATGAGGAACAAGAATCATCACTAGGAATCAAGGATTTTAAAAGATTAATTTCAGATTCTAGTGACTCAATTTTAACAGCATTGTACCTAAGCATTTTGTCCTTTTTCTTAACAATAATAGTGGCACGAGAAATAGCATCACACATTTCTTCGCATGTAGGACATACCTCTTCGTTGTCACTGTTGTGTTCTGCATCCTCCATACTTGATTTTGATTTGTCCGCTATGAAGCACAATTTGCCAGATCATCTTCATCTTCATCACTTCCAATGTCTACATCACTCGAGCCAAGTTCTTGAAGTGCGGTGATGAAACTGTTTATCAGTTTGCGTCCTGTAAAACCCTTCTTTTTCTTGTTGGTGTTGCCAAAAGAGGACTTGACTTTATTCTGCTTTTGATCACGGTTAGAAGGACCTGAAAGGTTAGGGCAATCTGTATGAAAATGTTCTGTCTTACCACATTCAAAGCATCGTTGAGGTCCGGAGCTTCCTCTCCTTCTAGTTCTCACATTTTGCAATGCTTTTGAGAACCTAGTAGAAAGATGGACTAGCTCCTCCTCTGGAAACTCCTCAATCTGTTCCAGGGTTAGTGAAGACAGCAAAGCAAGTGTATTGCTAGATGATTGGTCGGAGCTAGGCATATCACGTTGTGAGACAAATGCAATAGTCTTATTTGGTTTCTTACGTGATATAATGTCAATTTCATGAGTTTTTAGCTTAGAATAAAGCACATCTAATGTAAGAGTACTCATGACAGTGGATTCACATATGGATGTTACTTTATCTCCCAAATTGACATGTCTAATGCACTTAGTAATTGCCTAGCATTTTTAGCATCTGAAAAATTAACATTGAGGCTACGAAAGTTGCTGAGAATTTTATTAAAGCAAGCAAAGAGGTCATCAATGGACTCACCGGGTTGCATCTCAAAGTGCATGTATTCTTTCTTGAACATATCCTGTCTTACCTCCTTGATCGTGTTGGATCCTTCGTGGTAGTCACAAAGTGCTCTCCACACATCGTACGCCGATCGGAGGTGTGCAACGCGGTCGAAGTTGCTCTGAGTTAGTCCTTGTATGATCAAGTTCCGAGCCTTGTTGTTGTTGTCGACATCTCTCATGTTTGTAGCCATGACTTGATCGTTTGAAGGCACATCGTAAGGCTTGTACACCTTTTCCCATATTGCAAAGCCTTGCGCCTGGATGAAAGCTTCCATGCGTGCCTTCCAAACCTGAAAATCAATACCACTAAACACACAAGGTTTGGCGGAGTATTTCTCCATGATAATTAGTCAAAACATGTGCAAATCACAAAGATTAGAGCAACCTGGCTCTTATACCAATTGTAGGATCGAAGTACACGTGTAAAGCTACTAGAGGGGGGGTGAATGGTAGATAAAAAATTTTCAGCGGAAGCAACAAAACACCCCTCAGCAGAAAACCGATCTGTGAAAGAAACCGTGTGTGCGACTAATCTAAACGTGTTCAACTGTGACAAAACTAGTATAGATTGTATAGAATAAAGTCACGAAGACGTCACAACAAGAATCATGAAAATCCGTTGAGAGAAACTCAAGTTACGATCGAAAGATCAAACAAAGGTCAATCTGTCCTACGCGAGAAAAACAGTTTTGGAATACTGCAAGAAATTCGTGTAGATCATAAACCACAAATTCAATGACTGTGAAATTTTCACAGATGATAGATAATCAAGTTGTTAAGACAACCCAAAAAGAATCACATCAATTGTGTCTGTAAAACTCGAGTTATGATAAAACCACCGAAGCAAGGTAGTGCTGAACAGAAACTCGATGAGAAAAACTTGTCTGAAACAAGTCTGACGAACAAGGCACAAAAGTTCCTTTAGAATACGAATTTTATTTATCAAAACACAAGAGGAACAGCCCCAAAGTCGTGCACACACGAGCCTTGGCCTCCCATGCTTATATAACCAGCCCTAAGACCAACCCAATTCAAACTTGGACTCCTACTCCTACTTGGATTCAAACTGAAACTTTCCGATACTGCTCAAGTCTCTTCTACACGCAGATAGAAGCAATATTAAGACTTCCAAACACCTTAGTAACATCCCAAACATTCCTAAAACAAATCAAATTCACGATCCACATGAAATCCTATCATAACCAACTCAAAACTTTCCATATTTGAGTCAAACACGACTCAGCCGCAGCCTGAGTCCATAACCTAGTCGGTTGGACCTTTCCGACCAATTCTTTACGTCCACATCTCTTCATCACGCCTTGGAACTATGCAGCCACGTCCATACACTCCTTGCACACATGCAAACATCTTCCAACGACGTCCAAGATACCTTCATATGCATTATTCTTGATTCAAACATACTGCACAACCACCCGATCAACTCAACCACAATTCCTCCCGAACTTGTTTGTTGAACCTTATCTTCTCCCTAAAACTAGTTCAATGGATCCCGTCACCAGCCATATCTTGAAATCAAGCAACACCTGCACATGAATAAACAACCAATACTTCCGAGCACAAGTCCTCGACTTGACTCTCGTTAGTTCCTGTCACACCCGGTTTTTCCGAAGAAACAACCAAGTGAATATCACATGTATGCCAGGATCATTTTCTCATACATGTGATGACAAATAATGAAGCATCATTTATTACAAGCCAGGTGTCGAATATAAGTAAGTCTTACATAGTAAATGTCTCGATGGACAATAATAAGTTCATCACAAGTAAATAAACTAGCAGCAGAATATTATTCTTTTAGGGCTCCATCACAGGCGTTGCCCGGGGGTCTTCATGAACCTAAAATCCTTCCTCGGGTCCAAAGTCTTGGTCATTATACACCACCTCATTATCTTGACCTGAGCAGCAATATAAACCAACAAATATGCAAGGTTGAGTACCAATGGTACTCAGCAAGTGTGGGAAAATTTTATCATGCATGGCTAGAACAAGGAGAAGTTGAACTCATGGTTAAAGCACTACGCAATTAATACCTATCACCTTAGCTTATTAAGCACCTACATTACTACACAGGTGAAATGGTCCCAATCTCCCATCCCATCATTGTAATCCAATAACCATAACATCATTACCAATGTTAAGCTCCCCGCTTAACTTCCAAAACCATCAATCCTCTAATCATGAATAAGTCCAGGCCGCTCTTAACCGTGAGCACGGCTGTCAAGACAGTTTTGATTCTGCAGAGTTTGTACCACTGTACCCACATGTAGTGATTTCATCCCCCGTTGCCGGGTGGACTAAAAGAACCTCCATTATGCCAGTGGCTACGATCCACATTCACACTTCCCAGGTGTGCAGCCAGGAGATCACTACGAAGCCTTTACAAAGGGATTCCCGACGAGCGTGGGCCCACTGAGGTTTCACCCCTAACAGCATACAAGAGGCTCCAACCCCGCTGCAGTGGCCCCCTCTTGAGCCTTGCGGTTCATATGGTAGTCCAGCTGACACCTACTCCCCGCACCATCCAACACACCCATACTACGCCGGGGATACACCTAATTAATTGGCCAAGCTGCCCCATCTCAGCATGTGGTTGGCACGGTAAAGCCGGGTTACATGCTCCATGAACCGGTCCTTAGGATCCAGGCAAGTACAATACACAAACCCAAATCTCGTGCACCCAGCACACAACCAAAACATCCAACTTGCCTTGATCCCTACCTCTACATAACTCACAATAGCTCATTCAAGAGTATGGTATAATAAACTGATGATCTCATGTCCCAAATATCCCATTCTAAGCATGGCTAAGCTTATGCATGTAAATAAATGACATGGTAAAATAAATCCCAACCCAAGCTTCAAGGAAACAAGGTAATGCAATTCTAGGGAAACTTTCCTAGCATGGGTTTCATATTTCGTTTGACAATGCAAATAATTCTATCTACTCATCCTAGCATAGGATCAAAGTGGTCAAGGACACTTGCCTCCTTCTTGCTGCTCTTGAAATGGGTAGTCCTGATCTTGGAAAGGAATAACTTGCTCTTGAACAGGTTCTACTTCATACCATCACACATAGCAAAAGAAAAACCACAATCATAAGACATAGTTCACACTTCTACTTCATACAAACCACACATTCATATTTATAAAAGTTCTTTACCATTATATGTGTTGTGGTTACTTTATGTGTGTTAAGTTGTGGCTTGCATGCACTTTTAACCATGTATATATATGATTCCTACTTTTGTGTCCACATTTATACTTACATACTATTTATATGGGTTTCCAATAAATTTCTTATATTCAACTACTACACCTTTTTACTACCTACTGTGTATGAAAAGTATTTTTCTTCCCCATATGTGCCTTCATAATTTCTACCAACCCTAAACTGAAACCCTTTGGATTTTAAAAACTCCATTTATCATTTTTTTATACTCCTATGTATAATTGCGTATTTTATTATGAAATTAGTAATACACATCACCTAAACAGTATAGGTTCTGGTCCTAAATAATTTAATAACATATTTTGACCTTGGCTTCTGATGTAGACTATTTCATAATTATTTTCCCTATTTTTCTGTAACTATTATTTACTTAAAAATGTGTCCCTATACTAATAAATGTGAATAATAGATGAAACAGATTTATTTCAGCCCAAAAATATATTTTTATCTCACTCCAAAGTTTTCTAAGTACTGAGAAAGTTTTTAATTAATTTTGACAATTATGTTTGTCCCCCTTTTAAATTTTTAAACACTAGTTACATATTCAATTTTCTAAATTAAATACTAAACAGGGCTAAAATAATGAATTCACCCCATTACAGGGTCTATAATATTATTTTCATAATTTCCAGGGGTCTAGCTACACTTATCAGAGGTGTTTTTCCTAATTTCTATTAAGTCCAGGGGCTAAAACTGATTTTTAAATGAATTTACATGATTTTCTGGAGTTCCAGGGGCTGGATCTGAAGTTTCAGGGGCTAGCTCTCAATTCCAGAGAACCCCAGGGGGTAGCACGTAAGAATTCCAGTCTTTATAATGCGGGGCTGACGTGGACCGTCCGATTTTAAACCGACAGCTGAGATTATAACATCGAACCGGTACGCGGGGTTTTAAAGTCTACCGTGCGATTTAAAATAAACGGCGCACAAGCGGCCACGTCGCTCTGATCGAGCGCGGGCGGCGCTGCCGGCGGCGCACGGCGGCGGGAAGCAGCGATCTCGCCGGAAAGTTTTGGATCCTCAAGAATTCTGCCTAGAACTGTGATCTTATGGCATAGATCGGTAGAGGGGAGGTCAGGGATCTCACCTCGGGGGTTTTCTCGAGCTCGGGGGTCCTGGAAAGTGATCGGCGGCGAGGTCCGAGGCAAAACCACGGCGAAGCTCGTCGGCGCTGGATTTACACCGTAACTCTCCGAGTTTTCTGCACCTGCAAAGTTCCCCGGAGGCGGTGGATCAAGACCAGCGAGTTAGATCAGAGTTTCCGAGCTTAGATCGGCCAGAATTCACCGGCGAAGTCTCGGTACTCACCGGAGTAAAAATCGGCGATCGCGTGGGAAAAACTGATCGGATCGGGAGTTTTTATAGCCGGGGCAGGGCGGTGGGTCTGTTGTGATCGAGTTGGAGTCCTCTAGGACCAGAATTCGGGCGACGGGACGCGGTTTCCGGTCGGTTGCGATTTCGCGCGCTCGGGGGAAAAGTCCGGGGTCGCGGGGTTAGGGATGACAGGCGGGTCCCACCCGTCTGTGAGAGGCAGCGCGGCGCGCGCGGGGGCGGGCTGCGCGGGGAAAGCTGGGCCGGCTGGCGGGTTTCGGCCCACTGGCCGGTTTTTTTCCCGTTTTTCTTTTTCTTTTTCCATTTCTTTTCTGTTTTGAGTATAATTTGAATTCCAGTTTGAATTTGAATTTTTGCAAAACATGCAATACGTCCAAAAAATTTTAAATTCTCCTCTGAACATGGTTTAGGGTTTTGAATCAAAATTTGGGGTGTTACAGCTCTACCCCCCTTAAAAGAAATCTCGTCCTCGAGATTGGTGTTTCTAAGAAAACAATTCCGGAAATTGTGCTTTGAGCTCATCTTCCCGTTCCCAGGTGGCTTCCTCTTCTGAATGATGCTTCCACTGCACCTTGCACATCCGGATTCTCTTATTTCTGGTGAGGCGTTCCATCGTCTCCAAAATCTTGTATGGTTGCTCGGCATAAGACAAATCCTCAGCTACATCTACTTCATTCATGGGTAACACCTCCTCAGGCGTCCTCAGACATTTCTTGAGTTGTGACACATGGAATACATCGTGTACATCTGATAGATGAACCGGTAACTCTAGTTGGTACGCCACTTCGCCTTTTCTTTCCAAAACTTGAAAGGGTCCGATGTATCGAGGTGACAACTTCCCTTTCACCTTGAACCGACGAAGTCCTCTGATAGGGGACACTTTGAGATAAACATAGTCTCCCACGTTGAAAACGAGTTCTCTTCTTCGTACATCAGCATAACTCTTCTGGCGTGTTTGTGCTATCCTCAAGTTGTTGCGAATCTCCCTCACCTTCGCCTCGGCTTCTTGTAGCACTTCTGGACCAAACACTTTACTTTCTCCTGTTTGGTTCCAAAATAGGGGAGTTCTGCACTTCCTTCCATACAAAGCTTCAAACGGTGACATCTTCATACTAGCTTGATAATTGTTGTTATAGGAAAACTCCGCATACGGTAGGTTCTTGTCCCAACTCCTATTGTTTTTGAGTGCACATGCCCTTAACATATCTTCAAGGATCTGATTGGTTCTCTCCGTCTGCCCGTCAGTTTGGGGATGATAGGCAGAGCTGAAATTCAGATGGGTTCCCATGGTTTCATGCAACTTCTGCCAAAACCTCGAGGTGAACTGTGTCCCTCGGTCCGATACTATCTTCTTTGGCACTCCATGGTAACACACTATCCTTGACATGTACAATTCTGCCAATTTGGATCCGCTGTAGCTTTCTTTCACAGGAATGAAATGAGCTACCTTGGTTAGCCTATCAACAATGACCCATATTGAATCATACCCGGATTGGGTCCTAGGCAATCCCACGACAAAATCCATGCTGATTTCTTCCCATTTCCATTCAGGTACTTTCAGTGGTTGCAATAATCCCGCGGGTCGTTGATGTTCAGCTTTCACCAACTGGCATGTGTCACATAGGGCAACATGTTCCGCGACATCTCGCTTCATGCCATACCACCAATACCTGCTTTTGAGGTCCTGGTACATCTTCGTACTCCCAGGATGAATGGAATAGTCAGAATCGTGAGCCTCCTTCAAAATTAATTCACGGATCTCTTTTACTTCTGGCACACAGATCCTTTTCCCGTGCCACACCATTCCCTGTTCATCCTCTCTAAAACCAGGAGCTTTATTTTCCTTAATGAGTTGTATGATCTCTTGTATCTTCTCATCATTCTTTTGGCCCTCGCGTATGTCTTGCTCGAGTGTGGAGTCCACTTCCATGGAGATGGCTTCACCACTATTTACTAGACATAGATTGAGCCTTATAACCTCGTCCTTCAATTCTGCAGGCATGTCCTTCAAGCTCAACTTATTGACCTGCACTTTCCGACTCAAAGCATCGGCCACGACGTTTGCTTTCCCGGGATGATAGTTGATGCCCACATCAAAGTCATTGATTAGCTCTAACCATCTCCTTTGTCTGAGGTTGAGATCTGGTTGTGTGAATATGTACTTCAAACTCTTATGATCCGTATATATTTCTTTCCTCTTCCCCATCAAATAGTGCCGCCAAATTTTCAACGCGTGTACCACTGCAGCTAGTTCTAGGTCATGTGTAGGATAGTTCTTCTCGTGCTTCCGAAGCTGCCGGGATGCATAAGCCACGACATGTCCTTCTTGCATGAGAACACATCCCAACCCATTTCCAGAGGCATCGCAGTACACTGTGAAATTCTTCTGCATATCTGGCATAACCAGCACTGGGACTGTTGTCAATCTCTTCTTTAGCTCCTGAAAGCTCGTCTCGCACTGTGGCGTCCAGGTGAATGTGATTCCCTTTTCCAACAGTTTAGTGAGAGGTCTCGAGATCTTGGAGAATCCCTCAATAAACCGTCGATAGTATCCAGCCAATCCCAAAAAGCTTCGAACTTCCCCGACATTTTCAGGGGTTTTCCACTTCTGGATATCTTCGATTTTGGCGGGATCTACGGAGATTCCTCCCTCCGAGATTATATGTCCTAAAAAGGGAACTCTCTTCAGCCAAAACTCACACTTGCTCAACTTGGCATATAATTGGTGTTCTCTCAGCCTCTGTAACACCAACCTTAGATGTTTCTCATGTTCTTCTTCATCTTTGGAGAAGACGAGAATATCATCTATGAAAACCACCACAAATTTGTCCAGATATTCCATGAATACCTTGTTCATGAGGTACATGAAATATGCCGGGGCATTGGTTAGCCCAAAAGGCATGACAGTGTATTCATACAGTCCGTACCGAGATACGAAAGCTGTCTTGGGAATATCTGATTGCCTTATCTTGAGTTGGTGGTACCCCGACCTGAGATCAATTTTCGAGAACACACAAGCTGCCCTCAACTGATCAAACAAGTCTTCAATGCGAGGCAATGGGTACTTGTTTTTGATGGTTACCTCATTCAAGGCACGGTAATCCACGCATAACCTTTGGGTTCCATCTTTCTTAGGCACAAATATCACCGGAGCTCCCCATGGTGAGGAACTAGGGCGAATATACCCCTTCTCCGTCAATTCTCTCAAATGATCCTTGAGCTCTTCTAGCTGCTTGGAGTCCATTCGATAAGGTCTCTTGTATATCGGGGCTGTTCCCGGTACTAGCTCAATTGCGAATTCCACGTCACGGTCGGGAGGCATACCTGGCAATTCCTCCGGAAAAACATCTGGATATTCCCTGATAGTCCTGATTTCCTAAACTTTCACCTCCACTTGATTTAATTTAATGTCCCTCCTAGGCTCGTGTATCGTTATGAACTTTACTCTTGTGCCATTGGGGTGAGTTAGTTCCACCGTTCTGGTCGAACAATGGATGATTCCTTTATGTTTGGTCAACCAATCCATACCCAAAATAATATCTATCCCTTGTGAATCTATCACTATGAGGTTAGCAGTAAATACTACCCCATTAATGTCTAGGCTCACTTTGGGACACACTTGTCTTGTCCTTATTTCTCCACCTGGAGAGTTTACCGCTAGCATATGGTTCATTTGTGTGGTTGCTAGGTCATGCTTCTTAACAAACCCTTGAGCAATGAACGAGTGGGTAGCACCAGAATCAAACAGCAGAGTTGCAAGGTGTAAATTGGCAGGAAACTTACCAACTACCACGTCGGGTGCCTCTTGTGCTTCCTCCATAGTGACGTGGTTCACCCGTCCTCTCACTACATTCTGCTGTTGTGGCGGCGCAGGCTTCTTCTTTGGGCATTTATGGGCGTAGTGCCCCACTTCACCACAGCTGAAACATTGCACCTCAATCTTAGATGCTGGGCCCTTGTTGTCTTGGGGTTGGTTTGGGGGTCCTTGCACTGCTGGTCGAGGTGGATATGCGGGGCGAGGCTGCTGCACAAACTGACGTTGCGGCTGTGCTGGTGCCGCGGGTGGCCTGTAGTTTGGGTTGTACCCTCTTGGTGCTGAATAGGGTACCGCAGCACGGCTTGTCTGCCCCGTAGGTTGCTGCATCGTACGTGGGCGGGTGTTGCTCCCTGAGGCCTGATGTGACCACCCCGCCTTCCTCTTATTCTCATTTTCCAGGGCCTTTAGCTTCCTTTCCACCACAAATGCTCTGTCCACCATCTTTTGAAAGCTTTCATACTCATTGGAGGACATTGCACACTGCATCTCTGCGGTAAGCCCTTCCACGAAACAATCTTGTTTCTGCTCATCAGTCTCTATGTCCCGTGGGGCATAACGGGATAATTGAGTGAATTTAGTGAGGTATTCCCTCACCGTCATGTTTCCCTGCTGCAGTCCCAAAAACTCTTTCCTCTTGTTTTTGAGTTCACCTCTTGGGATGTAGTGGTTGCGGAAGCTACGCTTGAACTCTTCCCAAGTGATGTTCTCAGGGTCATGATGGGCGGCCACGTAGGCGGTCCACCAATCAGCAGCAGGTCCATGCAGTTGATGAGAGGCAAACAGCACCCTCTCATACCCTTGGCACTGTATGATCCTCATCTTACTTTCAATGGTCTTCAGCCAATCATCTTCCTCCAGAGGTTCAGCAGCACTTGCAAACTTTGGGGGTTGAGTTCCTAGAAACTCACTCAACCTTGGTTGGCGTGGTGCAGCTTGTGGAGGTGGAACTTGATGCAAGTTGGCCACCACTTGAGTCAAGTTCTGGATAAGCTGATTTTGATTCTCCAGCATTTGGTGGAGAGGGTCAACTTCTTCACGGCGACCACCCCGGTCCTGGCCTCCAGAAAGATGAGGGTTGCATGCCTCATCATTGTTGTTGGCGGGGTTGGCAGCACGTCCTTTTCCTCTTCCGGCCATCTGGCAGAATCAACAAATGTTAATTTGATACCATTTAGTATCATCTTACTACTTTCATTTGTTGGTACTTTAAGGTGTTGAGGCTTTGTTAAAATTTTACGAGGGTTTATATCTCACACCAAATAAATGCACTATTATTTCCTGTGGGTTCACACACCAAAGCAAAACAATCTGAAGACGAGGCTGTGGACAATTGCTCATGGCTTCCACAACTCACGTCACACACCAAACATTATCACACCATTAACTACGTAACTACTCGACTACTCGACCTCTTGCTAGCTAGGGGAAAGACTCTACACTACTCGTCCTCTTGAGCTGGCTCCTCGGGATCTTCCTCCTCATTTCGGCTACCTTCTGACTCTGCTTTGGGTGGGGAGGCTGCTGGTGGAGAAGTGCGACGACGCCTGATTGCTCGGCGATCCGGGGAGTCAGGAGTCCATGTATCATTCACGGTGACACACAGTTCATTCCCATCTCCTCTTTCTCTCGCCTTTAAGCAAGCTTGCAGCAACGCCTCCGTTTCCTTCAGAGTGTCTCGGACATCCTGAAGCTCTTGTTGACACTCCTGCAGTCGAGTGCTGAGCATAGCAGCATCCTCCAAGCACAAGTCCATGTGCTCATGGGAAGTCCCTTGCTGCACCGGTGGGTACTTGTACTCCGTGGTACCACTCTCACGTTGGAGGACATACATGTACTCAGTTTTGTCCAAGTGGCGACGATAGATGTGACTCTGGCAGGTGATGGCCTCCCAGGTGACATCTTTCTCCGCGTCAACTTGTGTTGCTCGACAAGCTGGAGAGTGGTGAATCTTAAGCAGTTGATTCTCGTGTATAATCCTCATCTCCGAACTCCATTCTTCCCTCTTCTCACGGATGGTCCTGTTGGAGTTATAGTGGATGATTAGCTTGCCCGTATTGCCGGCGGCTTCGAGCATACGTCGAAGACGGCGCAACAAATCTCCTACTGCCAATCCGTAGGAAAGGTACGTCACTGGACGACTCTCCTCTCTTTCGGCAAGGGCAACTACGGGAACTCTCCCTCCTGTGGACTTACGAGCGGTGCGAATCATGCGAACCATCTAAAACAAAAGAATTTAAAAATTAAGTTAGATAAATTCTCAAACAAAAATCCTATTTTGAATGAAAGTTGGGGTAAGATGAAGAAAATGACTCCTTTAATAACACTTTTCCACCCACACCTTGGAAAATAGTTTTTAAGAAAATAGGGCCCTTAACTACGTCCATTTCTACCTAGGTCCACGTTCCTACGGGCAACCTTGGCTCTGATACCACCTCTGTCACACCCGGTTTTTCCGAAGAAACAACCAAGTGAATATCACATGTATGCCAGGATCATTTTCTCATACATGTGATGACAAATAGTGAAGCATCATTTATTACAAGCCAGGTGTCGAATATAAGTAAGTCTTACATAGTAAATGTCTCGATGGACAATAATAAGTTCATCACAAGTAAATAAACTAGCAGCGGAATATTATTCTTTTAGGGCTCCATCACAGGCGTTGCCCGGGGGTCTTCATGAACCTAAAATCCTTCCTCGGGTCCAAAGTCTTGGTCATTATACACCACCTCATTATCTTGACCTGAGCAGCAATATAAACCAACAAATATGCAAGGTTGAGTACCAATGGTACTCAGCAAGTGTGGGAAAATTTTATCATGCATGGCTAGAACAAGGAGAAGTTGAACTCATGGTTAAAGCACTACGCAATTAATACCTATCACCTTAGCTTATTAAGCACCTACATTACTACACAGGTGAAATGGTCCCAATCTCCCATCCCATCATTGTAATCCAATAACCATAACATCATTACCAATGTTAAGCTCCCCGCTTAACTTCCAAAACCATCAATCCTCTAATCATGAATAAGTCCAGGCCGCTCTTAACCGTGAGCACGGCTGTCAAGATAGTTTTGACTCTGCAGAGTTTGTACCACTGTACCCACATGTAGTGATTTCATCCCCCGTTGCCGGGTGGACTAAAAGAACCTCCATTATGCCAGTGGCTACGATCCACATTCACACTTCCCAGGTGTGCAGCCAGGAGATCACTACGAAGCCTTTACAAAGGGATTCCCGACGAGCGTGGGCCCACTGAGGTTTCACCCCTAACAGCATACAAGAGGCTCCAACCCCGCTGCAGTGGCCCCCTCTTGAGCCTTGCGGTTCATATGGTAGTCCAGCTGACACCTACTCCCCGCACCATCCAACACACCCATACTACGCCGGGGATACACCTAATTAATTGGCCAAGCTGCCCCATCTCAGCATGTGGTTGGCACGGTAAAGCCGGGTTACATGCTCCATGAACCGGTCCTTAGGATCCAGGCAAGTACAATACACAAACCCAAATCTCGTGCACCCAGCACACAACCAAAACATCCAACTTGCCTTGATCCCTACCTCTACATAACTCACAATAGCTCATTCAAGAGTATGGTATAATAAACTGATGATCTCATGTCCCAAATATCCCATTCTAAGCATGGCTAAGCTTATGCATGTAAATAAATGACATGGTAAAATAAATCCCAACCCAAGCTTCAAGGAAACAAGGTAATGCAATTCTAGGGAAACTTTCCTAGCATGGGTTTCATATTTCATTTGACAATGCAAATAATTCTATCTACTCATCCTAGCATAGGATCAAAGTGGTCAAGGACACTTGCCTCCTTCTTGCTGCTCTTGAAATGGGTAGTCCTGATCTTGGAAAGGAATAACTTGCTCTTGAACAGGTTCTACTTCATACCATCACACATAGCAAAAGAAAAACCACAATCATAAGACATAGTTCACACTTCTACTTCATACAAACCACACATTCATATTTATAAAAGTTCTTTACCATTATATGTGTTGTGGTTACTTTATGTGTGTTAAGTTGTGGCTTGCATGCACTTTTAACCATGTATATATATGATTCCTACTTTTGTGTCCACATTTATACTTACATACTATTTATATGGGTTTCCAATAAATTTCTTATATTCAACTACTACACCTTTTTACTACCTAGTGTGTATGAAAAGTATTTTTCTTCCCCATATGTGCCTTCATAATTTCTACCAACCCTAAACTGAAACCCTTTGGATTTTAAAAACTCCATTTATCATTTTTTTATACTCCTATGTATAATTGCGTATTTTATTATGAAATTAGTAATACACATCACCTAAACAGTATAGGTTCTGGTCCTAAATAATTTAATAACATATTTTGACCTTGGCTTCTGATGTAGACTATTTCATAATTATTTTCCCTATTTTTCTGTAACTATTATTTACTTAAAAATGTGTCCCTATACTAATAAATGTGAATAATAGATGAAACAGATTTATTTCAGCCCAAAAATATATTTTTATCTCACTCCAAAGTTTTCTAAGTACTGAGAAAGTTTTTAATTAATTTTGACAATTATGTTTGTCCCCCTTTTTAATTTTTAAACACTAGTTACATATTCAATTTTCTAAATTAAATACTAAACAGGGCTAAAATAATGAATTCACCCCATTACAGGGTCTATAATATTATTTTCATAATTTCCAGGGGTCTAGCTACACTTATCAGAGGTGTTTTTCCTAATTTCTATTAAGTCCAGGGGCTAAAACTGATTTTTAAATGAATTTACATGATTTTCTGGAGTTCCAGGGGCTGGATCTGAAGTTTCAGGGGCTAGCTCTCAATTCCAGAGAACCCCAGGGGGTAGCACGTAAGAATTCCAGTCTTTATAATGCGGGGCTGACGTGGACCGTCCGATTTTAAACCGACGGCTGAGATTATAACATCGAACCGGTACGCGGGGTTTTAAAGTCTACCGTGCGATTTAAAATAAACGGCGCACAAGCGGCCACGTCGCTCTGATCGAGCGCGGGCGGCGCTGCCGGCGGCGCACGGCGGCGGGAAGCAGCGATCTCGCCGGAAAGTTTCGGATCCTCGAGAATTCTGCCTAGAACTGTGATCTTATGGCATAGATCGGTAGAGGGGAGGTCAGGGATCTCACCTCGGGGGTTTTCTCGAGCTCGGGGGTCCTGGAAAGTGATCGGCGGCGAGGTCCGAGGCAAAACCACGGCGAAGCTCGTCGGCGCTGGATTTACACCATAACTCTCCGAGTTTTCTGCACCTGCAAAGTTCCCCGGAGGCGGTGGATCAAGACCAGCGAGTTAGATCAGAGTTTCCGAGCTTAGATCGGCCAGAATTCACCGGCGAAGTCTCGGTACTCACCGGAGTAAAAATCGGCGATCGCGTGGAAAAACTGATCGGATCGGGGGTTTTTATAGCCGGGGGAGGGCGGTGGGCCTGTTGTGATCGAGTTGGAGTCCTCTGGGACCAGAATTCGGGCGACGGGACGCGGTTTCCGGTCGGTTGCGATTTCGCGCGCTCGGTGGAAAAGTCCGGGGTCGCGGGGTTAGGGATGACAGGCGGGTCCCACCCGTCTGTGAGAGGCAGCACGGCGCGCGCGGGGGCGGGCTGCGCGGGGAAAGCTGGGCCGGCTGGCGGGTTTCGGCCCACTGGCCGGGTTTTTTCCCGTTTTTCTTTTTCTTTTTCCATTTCTTTTCTGTTTTGAGTATAATTTGAATTCCAGTTTGAATTTGAATTTTTGCAAAACATGCAATACATCCAAAAATTTTTAAATTCTCCTCTGAACATGGTTTAGGGTTTTGAATCAAAATTTGGGGTGTTACAGTTCCGAAACTACAACATCTTACGTGAGCACCTCACATAAGCATGTTGTAAACCATAGCAAAATGATATCAACCATAACCACCAAAACACACCAAAAACTTAGTAAATAATACTAAGAAAACTTTCCATAAGAGTAAAGCAAGTTCGAAACATTGCAAGTTAAAAGCAGAACCATTGCAATCAAGCTCCGAACCTTACCAAAGCTAACCGGACCTTGAACCGGAGCTTACCAAAGCTAGTCGGACCTAGCGCCGGAGCTTAGTAAAGCATAGTCGGACCTAGCATGGAACTTACCAAAGCTAGTCGGACCTAGCACCGGAGCTAGCAAAAACAAGTCGGACCTAGCCAAAATAAGTCAGACCTAGACAAAGCAAGTCAAACCTTGCTGGAGCTACCCAAAACAAGTCAGACCTATCATCGGACCTTGCAGGAGATCGGATCTACAGTCAGACCTTGTTAAAAAGGTGTTTTCGTAGTATTCAATACTTTTATCGTCAAAGCCAATGTATTCAGCACACATAGGTCTCACAATCTCCCCCTTGATGAATGCATTGGCAACACCACTTAAAATACGAACATTGACTTATTCACATGAAAAGTTTTGAAAACAATTTCTCCCCGTTTGTAAATCAGAAATAAAATGAGAAGAAAAACAAAAATACCAAAAATTCCCCCTCCTGAGAAGAATCGCGCCAAAACACTTGTGAATGTGTGCAATGTGTGATCAATTTCTCCCCCTTTGACAATGTATTCAGCAAGGTACAAAAGAGAAATTTTGTCACACCCGGTTTCTCTAAAGAGCAACCGAGTGAATATCACATGTATGCCAGGATCATTTTCTCATACATGTGACGACAAATAGTGAAGCATCATTATATTACAAGCCAAGTGTTCAAATATAAATAAGTCTTACATAGCATAACGTCTCGATGGACGATAATATGTTCATAACATGTAAATAAAACAGCAGCGGAAGATAAGTCTTGTGGCTCCGTCACAGGCGTTGCCCGGGGGACTCCGTGAACCTAGAATCCTTCTTCGGGTCCAAAGTCTTGGTCGTTGTACACCACGTCATTCCCTTGGCCTGAGCAGCAATTTAAACCAACAGAAAAACAAGCTTGAGTACCGTTGGTACTCAGCAAGTGTGGGAAAGTTATGTCATGCATGGCTAGAACAAGGAGAGGTTGAACTCATGGTTAAAGCACTACACAATTAACACCTATCATCTTAGCTTATTAAGCACCTACATTACTAATAGGTGAAATGGAGCATGTAACCTGGCTTTACCGTGCCAACCACATGCTAGGTCCGGTCCTTCCTCCTAGCAAGAACAGACGGTCAGCTCTCCTCTGGCGATGGTGATCGTGCCTGTGCTCATTGGCGGTCTCTTCGGCGGTCAAACTCCGGCGAAGGGGTTTAGCTCGGCGAGTTTGGGGCTAGGGCTTCTAAGTTGTCGGCTTAGAAAAGATGTTACGACCAAGGGGTTGTTTCGGGTTCTATTTATAATCGGGAAGAGAAGAGTCCTAGTCTTATCATAATTCGAATAAGAGTCTTATTCAAATTGTTTTTGAATCTTAACAACTTATCTTCAATTGATTTGATTGCAGTATTTAACGTAGAAGAGTTCATGTCGGTTTCCTCACTAACGGTACTCACGTATAGAGAAAACTGCTTCAGAATCACGTCCTTCCGCAGGGATAAGCTCCGGACGCTCCACGTGTCCTGCTGGGACCTGGGCTCCCTTTTCCGCAGAGACAAGATCCGGTTGTGCCGCGTGTCACGCGGGCGGGACCTCCAACTTACTCAGAGGCGAGCTCCGCGTGTGCCACGCTTTCTGTCTGGTGGGACCTCCCTCTCTTCAGAGGCGAGCTCCGCGTGTGCCACGTGTCAGTTCCGGACCTCCCCTCTCTTCGGAGGTGGCTCCGAGTGTGCCATGTGTCAATTCCAGACCTCCCTTCTCTTCGGAGGTGAGCTCTGATAGTGCCACGTGTCCTTTCTGGACCTCCCCTCTCTTCGAAGGTGATCTCCGAGAATGCCACATGTCAAGTAGCGCCGGACTTCCTTTTTGCTCGGAGGCGAGCTCTAAGGTCGACACGTGTCTGTCAGCGTCGGACCTCCCGGAGATGAGCTCCGGAGGTGACACGTGTCCGATAGTGTCAGACCTCTCGGAGATGAGCTCCGGAGGTGACACGTGTCCAATAGGACCAGACCTCTCGGAGGTTAGCTTCGAGAGCGACATGTGTCCCGCAGGTCGGACCTCTCGGAAGTGAGTTCTGAGAGCGACACGTGTCACGTGCGGCTGGTCCTCTCTTTCCGCAGCGACTAGCTCCGAAAGCGATACGTGTCCTGTGGGGCTGACCTCGCTTCTCCGTAGAGTCTAGCTCCGGGGGCAACACGTGTCCCACGGGGTCGGATCTCGCCCCTTCCGCAGAGACGAGCCCCGAGCCTGCCACGTAGCCAGTTAGCGGCGGACCTCTCCCCCATTTGCGGGGATGAGCTCCGAAGGCGCCATGTGGCCAGCGGCCGCGGGAGTTGTCTTCGGCGCTTCTCGGTGAACTGGAATTAGCTCTTTTCGGCTATCTTTTTAATATTTTCTCTGTTTCTACTTATTTTTAAATGTTTTTTCTATACAAAATATGAATGCATGCAGAAATCAAAATTGAGGGTATCACAAATCTACCCCCTTACATTGAATCTCGCCCTCGAGATTCGCTAGTGGAGAATAGATGAGGAAAATCTGCCTCATGGGTTGTTGGTTGGGCTGACTCAAACTCGATATGAGTTCCGTGCTCGTTTGTCAACTGCACGCTCCTCTTAGCACATTGGATTACTCCGTTGTGCTTGCTTAACCAATCCATTCCGAGTATTATGTCAAGCCCTTGGCAATCCAAGACAATGAGGTTGGCAAGGAAGTCTACCCCCCTTATTTAAAGGTTTACTTTCGGACATACTATATTAGTCCTCATCTCTCCACCGGGAGAATTAACTAACATAGTATATTTCAAGTGTGATATGGGTAGATTATGCTTGGCAACATACTTGGATGATATGAATGAATGTGATGCTCCAGAATAAAATAGAATGGTGGCTGGGTTGGAGTTGGCAAGGAACATACCAATCACGACGTCCTCAGCCTGTTGTGCTTCCTCAGCAGAAACATGGTTCACGTTGCCAGGAGCGTAGTTCTGCTGTCCACGGTTTCCTTGATTGGCTCCTCCGTTCGGCTGCGGGTTCTGCTTGGGCATGTTGCTTGGTTGTCCAGGACCTCTCTTCGGGCACTGGCTCGCAAAGTGTCCCGTCTCCCCGCATGCAAAGCATGCCTTGTTGCCCACGACAGCAGGTACGTTGGGGCGGGGGTTTTGAACAGGAGCACCCATGTTAGGACGAGGCGCAGGAGGCAAAGGCACACGAGGTGCTTGCAGGGCAGGACGTTGCTGTGGTGGTTGATTAGGGCAAAAAGCAGGAGTGGACGAGCCATACTGTGGTGCAGCTGGGGGTATGTACCGAGGGCGTACATTGCTCCCTTGTGGCTGGTATGACATCTTTCTTTTGCCCTCTTGCTCGATCTCCCGGATCTTGCTTTCAACCACTATAGCCTTGTCAACCAGCTTCTGGAAGTTAGCATAGTCATTGTTGAGGAGTTGAACCTGGATATCATTGTTCAACCCTCTCATGAACAGGTACTGCTTCCGTTGGTCCGAGTTGACATCCTCGGGGGCATACCGTGATAGTTGCGTGAACTTGTTAAGATACTCATTCACGCTTTTCTGTCCTTGGGGAAAACCTTCAAACTCTTGTCTTTTGAGCATCACTACTCCAGCAGGGATGTAATGAGAGCGGAAACTCTCCTTGAACTCAGTCTAAGTAATAGTCTCCGGGTCGACATGAGCATTGCAGAAAGCATCCCACCAATCAGCAGCAGCTCCCATAAGTTGGTGTGATGCAAAGAGAACTTTCTCTCGGTCATTGCACTGAACTATGGCAAGCTTCTTCTCCATGGACTTCAACCAATCATCGGCCTCCATGGGCTCATTAGCTTGAGCAAAAGTGGGCGGTCGAGTCCTCATGAACTCTCCCAGTCGGTTGTGAGCCGGCGGTGGTGGCGGTGGTGGCGGAGGTGGTGTAGGAACGGGGTTGTTATTGTTGGCTTGCAGCTGACCCAAAGTTTGGATCATAGTTTGCATAAGCTGATTCTGCATAGCCATCAACTGTTCCAGGTTCTTCTCACCAGCCTCGAGGTTGTTATTCTCAGGAACCTCAACGTGGTCATCCTCTTGGTTGCCACGAACGTTTCTCCCTTGGCGATCGGCATTTCCTCTCACCATCTGCGAGAGAGAGTTGGATAGAGTAGAGGTTAGAAGTTTAGATAGATCCCTCCCAACTATATGCATCAAGGTGAATGGACTATATATCGTCCCATATGAGGATGTGAACAAGTGCCGAAGCATCTCACATCTCTCTACTATGTGTGGATATGGACAACGCTGAAACATCCCACAACTCACACTAAGTATTCAAGCACAACAATCATCACAAAAGTTCAGCACACACAACTCTTATTCAAGCTTATTCAATGGGAGTCCTATAGTCAAGGTGGTTCCAATGCCAATCTATGCATTTTAGCTAAGCTTGCATCCTAAGGTCAGCGTGGCTTCTAATACCAATCTGTTACTAAGGGTTCATCCTACAGTCAACGTGGTTCATCTACCAATCTGTGATCAATCTAGGCTTGTGATCTACGGTCAACCGTGGTAGCTTGATACAAATCTGTGAATTGTACCAATATGTGATCTTATCTAGGCCTGTGACCTATAGTCAACCGTGGTATCTATACCAATCTGTGACTAGGCATGGCAGCTCTAATATCAATCTGTGATTTCTATATAGGTGTGTGACCTACGATCAACCCGTGGCAGGTTGATACCAATCTGTGACCTATTTAGGCGTGTGTCCTACCATCAACCGTGCCTCTGATACCAATCTGTGACGCCCTGGTTCTGAGAGGAAACCTCTCGGAACCGAGACTGATGCGTATGTGTGCCCAGGATGTTCGTCACACATACACATATGATCCACAAACTGAATTCAGAATATAATACCACGAATGAACAGGGTTCAAGTACTTTATTACATCAATGTTCTTGCAGCGGAAGTATTTAACTAACTCTAGCAGCGGAAGTCTTTATTCTAGCAGCGGAAGTCTTCTAACTATTGCGGAAGCAACTAAGCAGCAGCAGCGGCTCCATCTCCTACTCCATCCCCAAAGGCAGGTTGACGGTGAATCGCACTCCTAATACTCCACGTGGTCTTCATAGTACTCACCTCCTGTTGCTGATGATGTATGATAATGCAAGTTTGAGTACATGATGTACTCAGCAAGTGCGGAAAAATATGATATGTAGCTCACAACAAGGAAGGTATAAAAAGGCTCATTGCAGAAAGCAAAATTTATTTCACAAAACTGGATAAAAACAGCAAATAGCTTTAAGTGAATGTAATCCCAACATGTATTTAAACATCAACATACCTCCATCATGATTTACCACTTTTCATGTCTCTTCCAAACATTAATCTTTCTCATGCTCATGAATACCATCTCGTATTCACTACCATCTCATGAATACCATCTCGTATTCACTACCATTTCATCTCATATTCAATTCCGTCTCACACTGAGACCAATGCTCATTGCCATGACTCAACAGTCATGCAACCAATCTCATTATCCAGACTCAACAGTCCTGAAAACCAAATCCAAAGACAAAACCAAACCAAACCAAATACAATCCCAACAACCATCCCATCTAATCATGTGTGTTGTCCAGGCGCTCGTGACCGTAAGCTCGGCTATCATGATAGTTTTAGACTCTGCAGAGTTTGTACCACTTTACCCACAAGTTTATGATTTCGTCACCCGTCGGCGACTGCAGAACCTCCATTATACCAGTACACAACCATCGGTGTATGGTCAAGAGATCAGAAAATAGCCTTTACAAAGGGGCTACTAGATGTATGGACTCACTAAGGTTTCACCAGCAGGCTAGAATCTTCAATTCTCCCACCCACGGGCCCCCTCTTGTGCCATGCAGTTCCCAGGGCAGTCCTCACTCAACTCCCATTCCCTACGCCTTCCACGATCCGTAACGATCTAGCAACTTACCTAATTACTCAGCTAAGCCGCATCCATACTTGGCCTTGTGGTGGCACTGTTATCCTGGCATGGCTCGCATGAACCGGTCCTTAGATCCACGGCATGTAACCACCATATCATTCTACCACTTCCACAAAACCAGGCTTGCCTAGATCTCCCTCCGATTCATGTTCATTAAGAATATCCGTTTCTCACTATTTATACGAGTGCAGTTAGCTAGACACATCTATCTCGGTTCCCATATCCCATGGACTCAGCGAAGCATAAAAGCAAAAACCATACCCGACTCACAAACTTCCCTAGCGACAAGGGTGGTTAACAAAACTAGTAAACTCCTATGAAAGGGTTTCCCATCATGTTGACTCAAGCACACACACCTTTTCGCAAACAAAACAGTTTTCCAAAATATGGATCAATATGGTCAAGGGGCACTTGCCTTGTTCTTGCGGCTTCTGTTGCTCTGGGATCTTGAATTCCTGGTGCTGAAATCCCTCGTAGACAGCTCCCTGGGCTTGTCCTTCTAATTACGATCACACACATACAAGGTTCACATCAATCAATTATCAAGCACAAACTTTAACCAAGATGCGATGATGCATATGCATGCTAATCCTATGATGCAGTTTTTATTAGATTGGTTTGTACGTGTTCTTGCATGTTTGCATGGGTTTGCATGGGTTCTACGATGAACAGAGGTGTAAGGATCAAATGTGTACGTGGTGATGATCTCGTCACAAGATCAAACCGATCAACACGTGATCTGTCCACGAAAAAGCTTCTATTCGAAGGGATCGAAGAACAGATGCAAAGAAAACACGGTGATGTCGTAAGGTGGTATTGGAGACCTACCTTACTTCCTTCGGTCCTTCCTCCTAGCAAGAACAGATCATCGACTCTCCTCTAGCGATGGCGATCGTGTCTTGGCTCGTCGGTGGTCTCTTCGGCGGTCAAACTCCGGCGAAGGGGTTCAGCTCGGCAAGTTTTGGTCTAGGGCTTCTAAGTTGTCGGCTTAGAAAAGATGTTACGACCAAGGGGTTGTTTCGGGTTCTGTTTATAATCGGGAAGAGAAGAGTCCTAATCTGATCGAAATTCGAATAAGAGTCCTATTCAAATTGTTTTTGAATCTTAACAACTTATCTTCAATTGATTTGGTTGCAGTATTCAACGTAGAAGAGTTCGTGTCGGTTTCCTCAGTAACGGTACTCATGTACAGAGAAAAACCGCTTCAGAATCGCGTCCTTCCGCAGGGATAAGCTCCGGAGGCTCCACGTGTCCTGCTGGGACCTGGGCTCCCTTTTCCGCAGAGACAAGCTCCGGTTGTGCCGCGTGTCAGGCGGGCGGGACCTCCCTCTTACTCAAAGGCGAGTTCCGCGTGTGCCACACGTCCTGGTGGGCGGGACCTCCCTCTCTCCATAGGCGAGCTCCGCGTGCGCCACGTGTCAGTTCTGGACCTCCCCTCTCTTCATAGGTGGCTCCGAGTGTGCCATGTGTCAATTCTGGACCTCCCCTCTCTTCGGAGGAGAGCTCCAATAGTGCCACATGTCCGTTCTAGACCTCCCCTCTCTTCGGAGGTGAGCTCCGAGAATGCCAAGTAGCTCCGGACTTCCTTTCTGCTCGGAGGCGAGCTTCGAGGTTGACACGTGTCTGTCAGCGTCGGACCTCCCGGAGATGAGCTCTGGAGGTGACACATGTCCGATAGTGTCGGACCTCTCGGAGATGAGCTCCGGAGGTGACACGTGTCCAATAGGACCGGACCTCTCGGAGGTTAGCTCCGAGAGCGACACGTGTCCCGCGGGTCGGACCTCTCAGAAGTGAGTTCCGAGAGCGACACGTGTCCCGCGCGGCTGGTCCTCTCTTTCCGCAGCGACTAGCTCCGAAGGTGACACGTGTCCTACGGGGCTGACCTCGCTTCTCTGCAAAGGCTAGCTCCGGGGGCAACACGTGTCCCACAGGGTCGGACCTCGCCCCTTCCGCAGAGACGAGCCCCGAGCCTGCCATGTAGCCAGTTAGCGGCGGACCTCTCCCCCCTTTTGCGGGGATGAGCTCCGAAGACGCCACGTGGCCAGCGGCCGCGGGAGTTGTCTTCGGCGCTTCTCGGTGAACTGGAATTAGCTCTTTTCGGCTATCTTTTTAATATTTTCTCCGTTTCTACTTATTTTAAAATGTTTTCTCTATACAAAATATGAATGCATGCAGAAATCAAAATTGAGGGTGTCACACCGAGAGAGTCCAAACTTCCACAAAATGACTCCGGATGAGGTGCTTGGTAAAATTATCAACCACGAGATGATGGAGATGGAAGCACGCCACGTCAACGACCTTGCCAAGGTTACATCCACCAAGAAAAGGGGCATTGCTCTCAAACCATCATCCAAGACCAAAAGTAAAGAGGTACAAGCCTCAAATGATGATGAAGAAAATGAAGAAGAAAGCACTGGTATAGATGATGAGGAGTTGGTCTTCTTCATTAAGAGATTCAAAAGAATGATGAATAAAAGAAGAGGGCCAAACTATGAGAGCAGCAGAAAGGACAAAAGCAAGTCAAGAAGCAAGAAAGCTTGCTACAATTGCGGCGGGTATGGGCATTACATCATTAATTGCCATACCAAAAGAAAGACGACAAGAAGAAGAAGAAGAAAGATGAAAAGTTTCAAGAGAAGAGGATATTCAAGAACAAGGCACATGGGCACACTCATGTTGGCAAAGAGTGGGATTCCAATGATGAGTCCTCCTCCGATAATGAAGCGGAAGTGGAAACCATCGCCATCAAGAAGCCAACAATGAAGAAGACTCTCCTGCCTAACAAGGGAGACTGGAAGGGCTCAAACCACACATGTCTCATGGCAAAGGAGGGAAACCGAAAGGTAAAAACTAAACTCTCCCTACGTTCTATTGAAGATGAAGATTTTGATAGGTTTAGTGAAAATGAATATATGTTTGAAGGATTGAGTAAAAGTGACCTAATTAAAATTAAAATGCTCTTCAATGAAATTTTAGATAAGGAGGAACTTCTTGAGAGACAAGATGACTTTCTTATCAAAGTTATGCAAAAGAATCTTGACCCTGAGAAGCTCCTCGAGCTTGAGAAGGAGAAGAACATGGCGCTTGAACTTGAACTTGCGAATACAAGGAGACCTCCTCATGTCTCAAGAGCTCGAATGTTGTACTCCAAGATGAGCTTGTGAGTTTGAACAAAGCTAACAAGAATCTTGAAGCACAATTCGCAACTCTCAAGTCGAGTGTTATCTCTTCCGTCTCAACAAGATCAAACTTGTCAAATTTAGAGTCAAAAACTAAAACCTATAAATGTGTAAAACCTGTATCTAATTTAAAAATGGGCTTAACATGGCAAAGAGCAAGAGTACACCTAAGGGTGGCATGTTTGACAAGGAGAAGATTAAATATGCACGCAGTGCATACTCCATTTCAAGGTCTCCCTTGATCAAAGATGGTCTTGGCTATTCAAGGGAAGCAAAGAAAAATGTAAAAATTCCTAAGAATAACAAGATGCATATTGCCTTTATCAAGGAAGGATCATACCAAACTATGAATGAATGCCATGTTTCTACCTCTCTTAAAATGGCAAAATTTGATAAATGTGCTAAAGATGCTAATAGTGCTGAGAATATCAACCTTACTTTATTCCATGATTTTAATGCATCTTATGTACTAGTGAGAAGCAAATTTGAGTATTGTAACACCCTCAAATTCATTACCATGCATTGCATACATTTTTCATGTAGAGAAGCATTATAAAAGAAGTAGAAATGGATAAAGAACTATAGAAATGGAGAAAGAACCATAGAAATGAAGAAAGAACCATAGAAATGGAGGAAGAACCATAGAAATGGAGAAGGGAATATAGAAATGGAGAATGGGACATAGAAATGGAGAGGGGAATGTACAAATGGAAAAAAGGGACATAGAAATGGTGAGAAATGGAAAAAAGATAGCTGAAATGAGCATTCCCAAATTTCCCCCAAATTTTCCCCAAAATTTTCAAAATTCCGCAAATCCACAAAAGGGGAATTTTCCCCACATTTGGGGAAATTTAATCCCCAATGCTGCCGTAACCAACTAGGGGGGAAAATCCCTAGGACTCTTTGGTTGAGTTCCAAATTGACTAGGACTCTTGGTTGAGTTTTAATTGGAGCAAGACTCCTCTCTTCTCCCCCTTATAAATACAACCCCCAGCCCACCTTGGCCGCAGCCCTCCCCCTTCCCCTCCCCAGGTCGCCGACTTAGAGCCCCCCTCCAAGTTGCCGAGTTGGCCCCCCCCACTACTGGAGTTTGGTCGCCGGTGAGCCCCGCCGGAGAGCCCCGCCGATGAGCCCCGCCATCGAGCCCCACCGTCGAGCCCCGCCGTCGAGCCCCATCGTCGAGCCCCGCCGTCGAGCCCCGTTATAAAGCCCCGCCGTCGAGACCCGCCGACGAGCCCCGTCACGCCTCGCCGTCGCCGGAAAAGAAGCCGACGATCTGTTCTACCCTAATCTTCCATAGAAAAATTCCTCGTTGCTGCCGTTGCTAGGACGAAGGCACTGCCACCAAAAGGAAGTAAGGTAGGTATCCATTACCCATCTTACGACGTCGCCGCTGTTTCAACGGGCCCGTTTTCTTTGCTCCCTTTGAGCAGAAACTTTTGCCTGTGGACAGATCGCATTTTAATCGATTTTTGACGGTGGAATTGATCTAGATCTTGAGTCAAGATCATCACCACGTCCACACTTGATCCGTACACCCTTGTTCGTCATAAAACCCCATGAAAGCCCATTAAAACATGCAAGAACATGTACAAACTCGTTTAATAAAACAGCACCATAGGATTTGCATTCATCTACCCTATTGCATCTTGAGTAAAGTTTGTGCATGATGATTGATTGATGTAAATTTTGTATGTGTGTGGTCGTGAGTACAAGGACAAGCTCAAGAGGCCATCAACGAGGAACTACAGCCCCAAGACTTCGAGACGCTTGAGCAACAAGATCCACGAGAGCAAGGGAGGTGCCCCTTGACCATATTGATCCCATGTTTTGAAACTGTTTTATTTGCAAAAACTCGTATGCTTAAGTCAACTTGATGGGACACCCTTTTATAGGAGTTTACTAGTTTTGTTAACCATCCTTGTCGCCAGGAAAGTTGATGAGTCGGGTATGGTCGTTTTTCCTTTTTGCTTCACTTAATTTACGGGATACGGGAAGCTGAATTAAAACATGGTTAGCTACTGCACTCATATGAATAATGATGATGAAAACTTGATGATGTTAATGAGCATGGAATCGGGGAGATCTAGGAAAGCTTGGTTCGTGGATGTTGCTGAATGAGATGGTGGTTTACTTGCCGTAGATCTATGGACCGGTTCATGCGAGCACATGCCAGAAAAACAGTGCCACCACAAGGCCAAATATGGGTGCGGTTGTAACACCCCAAAATCCTGTTAAGAGGGGAATTTAAAATTTTTTGGACGTATTGCATGGGCTGCAGAAATTCAAACTTAGTTGGAATTCAAATTCAAATTCAAACCAGAAAAGAAATGGAAAAAAAAAAGAAAAAGAAAAACAGAAAAAAAACCGGCCAGTGGGCCGAAACCCACCAGCCGGCCCACCCCACCCCGCGCCTGCCCGCAGCCGCGCGGCCCCCCTCGTTCCCACTGACACGCGGGGCCCGCCAACACTTCTTCCTCCTTGCGCTCGCGCCCGCGCTCGGTCAGACTCCTCTCACCCCGAATCGAAACCGCCCCGGATACTCGCGTATCCCAGCCGAATTTCGTTCGTGGACGACGCAAACTCGATCATAACCGAACGCCGCCCTCCCTGTCTATAAAAACCCTGGCATCATCCCGTTTTTCCCCACGATCCACCGATTTTCTCTCCGGTGAGAACCCGAGCTTCTCTGGCGAATTCTGCTTGATCTACGCTCGGGAATTCTGATCTAACTCGCTGGTCTTGATCCACCGCCTCCGGGGAACCTTGCAGGTGCAGAAAACTCGGTGATTTGCGGTTCAAACACAGTGTCGACGAGCCTCGCCGTGAATTCACCTCGGACCTCGTCGCCGATTGCTTTTCGGGACCTCCGAGCTCAAGAAAACCCCCGAGGTGAGATCCCCGACCTCCCCTCTACCGATCTATGCCATAAAATAACAGTTCTAGGAAGAATTTACGAAGATCCGAAACTCTCCGGCGAGATCGCCGCCTCCCGCCGCCGGGCAGCGCCGCCCGCGCTCGATCAGAGCGACGTGGCCGCTTGTGCCCCGTCTATTTTAAATCGCACGGTAGAATTTAAATCCCCGCGTACCGGTTCGACGTTATAATCTCAGCCGTCTGTTTTAAATCGGACGGTCCACGTCAGCCCCGCGTTATAAAGGCCGGGATTCTTATGTACTACCCCCTGGGGTTCTCGGAAAATAAGAGGTAACCCTGGAAACTTCTGATCTAGCCCCTGGAACATCATAAAATCATGTAAATTCATTTAAAAATCAGTTTTAGCCCCTAGACTTAATAAAAATTAGGAAAAACCCCTCTGTTAAGTGTAGTTAGACCCCTGGAAATTCTTAAAATAATATAATGGACCCTGTAGTGGGGTGATTTACCTTTTTAACCCTATTTGATATTAAAGATAGGAATTTTGAATATGTGGCTAGTATTTAAAATTTAAAAGGTGGGACAAACATATTGTCAAATTCAAATTTAAAAACTTTCCCAGTACTTAGAAAACCTTGGAGTGAGATAAAAATAGATTTTTGGCTGAAATGAATCTGTTTAATTGATTATTCACGTTTATTAGTTATAGGGACACATTTTTAAGTAGAGAGTAATTCTGAAAATTAGTAAAATAAATGTAAAATAGTTTACATCAGAGGAGAAGTTGAAAAATATATTATTATATATTTTAGACCCAAAACCTATTCTGTTTAGATGAGGTGTCTTACTATTTTTATAATAAAGTTCACATTTAGGCATAGGAAATAAATCTGAAAATATAGCAAACTAGGTATGAATAACTAGAAAATAATAAATGAAGTTTCCAAAATCCAAAGAATTCAGTTTAGGGTTGGTAGAAGGACTGAAGACACATATGGAGTAGGAAAATCCCTTTCATGCATACTTGGTAGCTAAAAGGTGTAGTAATTGAATATAAAGAATTTATTTAAATTGGAAACTCATAGGTATAGTATGCAAGCATAAATATGAATACAAAAGTAGAAATCATATACCCATGTTTAAAAGTGCATGTAAGCCAAAAATCAACACACATATAGTAACCACAACACATAGAATTGTGAATGGCTTTCATAAATGTGAATGTGTGGTTTGTATGAAGTGGAAGTGTGAACTATGTCTTATGGATTGTTGTTTTTCTTTTGCTATGTGTGATGGTATGGTGTAGAACCTGCTTCAGAGCAAATTCTTCCTTTCCAAGATCAGGACTACCCATTCCAAGAGCAGCAGGAAGGAGGCAAGTGTCCTTGACCACTTTGATCCTATACTAGGATGTGTAGATAGAACTATTTGCATTGTCAATTGAAATATGAAACCCATGCTAGGATGTTTCCCTAAAATTGTATTACCTTGTTTCCTTGAAGCTTGGGTTGGGATTCATTTTATCATGTCATTTATTATTATGCATATGCTTAGCCATGCTTAGAATGGGATATTTGGGATATGAGATCATCAGTTTATTTTACCATACTCTTGAATGAGATATTGTGAGTTATGTAGAGGTAGGGATCAAGGCAAGTTGGATGTTTTGGTTGGTGCTGGGTGCACGAGACTCGGGTTTGTGTTTAGTACTTGCCTGGATCCTAAGGACCGATTCATGGAGCATGTAACCAGGCTTTACCGTGCCAACCACATGCTGAGATGGGGCAGCTTGGCCAATTAATTAGGTGTATCCCCGGCGTAGTATGGGTGTGTTGGATGGTGTGGGGAATAGGTGTCAGCTGGACTACCATATGAACCGCAAGGCTCAAGAGGGGGCCACTGCAGCGGGGTTGGAGCCTCTTGTATGCTGTTAGGGGTGAAACCTCAGTGGGCCCACGCTCATCGGGAATCCCTTTGTAAAGGCTTCGTAGTGATCTCCTGGCTACACACCTGGGAAGTGTGAATGTGGTTCGTAGCCACAGGCATAATGGAGGTTCTTTTAGTCCACCCGGCAATGGGGGATGAAGTCACTACATGTGGGTACAGTGGTGCAAACTCTGTAGAGTCAAAACTGTCATGACAGTCGTGCTCACGGTCAAGAGCGGCTTGGACTTATTCATGATTAGAGGAGTGATGGTTTTGGAAGTTAAAGATGTTAAGCGGGGAGTTTAACATTGGAAATGATGTTATGGTTATTTGATTATGATGATGGGATGGGAGATTGGGACCATTTCACCTGTGTAGTAATGTAGTTGCTTAATAAGCTAAGGTGATAGGTATTAATTGCGTAGTGCTTTAACCATGAGTTCAACCTCCCCTTGTTCTAGCCATGCATGACATAACTTTCCCACACTTGCTGAGTACCATCGGTACTCAACCTTGCATATTTGTTGGTTTATATTGCTGCTCAGGTCAAGATAATGAGGTGGTGTATAATGATCAAGACTTTAGACCCGAAGAAGGTTTCTAGGTTCATGGAGTCCCTCGGGCAACGCCTGTGACGAAGCCCACAAGAATAATTATTCCGCTGCTAGTTTATTTACTTGTGATGAACTTATTATTGTCCATCGAGACATTTGCTATGTAAGACTTATTTAGATTCGACGCCTGGCTTGTAATAAATGATGCTTCACTATTTGTCATCACATGTATGAGAAAATGATCCTGGCATACATGTGATATTTACTCGGTTGTTCTTCGGAGAAACCGGGTGTGACAGCGGCTTAGCTGACTAATTAGGTGTGTTGCTAGCTTGTTATGGACCGTTGGATGGTGCAGGGAATGGGAGTCAAGAGGGACTGCCCTGGGAACTGCATGGCACCAGAGGGGGCCCGTGGGTGGGAGAATGGTGATTCGAGCCTGTCGATGAATCCTCAGTGGGTTCGTACATCTAGTAGCCCCTTTGTAAAGGCTATTTTGTGATCTCTTGGCCATACACCGACGGTTGTGTACTGGTATAATGGAGGATCTTCAGTCGCCGACGGGTGACGGAATCACAAACTTGTGGGTAAAGTGGTGCCACCTCTGCAGAGTGTAAAACTATCATGATAGCCGTGCTTCCAGTCACAAGCACCTGGCCAACTTCCATGATTAGAGGCAAAACTTGGGATGGATATTCGGTATGGTTATGGTATGGTCATTGGGATTAGTTTTGGGACTGTTTTGAGTCATGACAATGAGTTTGGTTTTGGCGATATGAATATGAGATAGTTATGAATATTTATGAGTATGAGATGAACTTGAGAAAGATTAATGGCTGGATGAGACTTGATAAATGGTGAATTATGATGAGAGAATGTTGCTGAATTACTTGATTATGATGGGATAAATTTCACCTAGAAATAGTTGCTGTTTTTATCATGTTTGTGAAATAAAATTTGCTTGCTGCAATGAGCCTTTTATTTCCTTACCTTGTTGAAAGCTACATGTCATACTTTTTCTGCACTTGCTGAGTACGACATGTACTCACCCTTGCATTATCACATAAACATCAGCTACAGGAGATGAGTACTTCGAGGACCATGTGGAGTACTAGGCGCGCCAATTACCGTCAACATGCCTGTGGAGATGAAGATTGGAGCCTGCTGTTTAGTTATTTCCACTATCGTTTAGAGACTTCCGCTGCAAGAATAAGTTAGAGATTCATGAGTGAGACTTTGAGTCATTGTAATAAAGTACTTAAACACTATTTATTCGTGGTTATATTCTGAATTCAGTTTGTGGATTACATGTGTATGTGTGATGAACATCGTGGGCACACATATGCATTCACTTGGTTCTATTTTCGGAACCAGGTGTCACAGATATGTATATGCAAAATATGTGGGGCCACTCCGCAAGAGCCCAAAGCCTTGTGTATGGGTACCCAAAACTCTTGTTACTAACCTCAAAGGACCCAACCAAGCTTGGGTACCTAAAACCAAAGCCTAAACTTGTTTTGTAGGCGTACTCCTCCGGTGGTACAAAGTGGGTATTAGATAGTGGCTGCACCAACCACATGATCAGAGCGAGAAAGATGTTTGTAGAGTATAAAAAAACCAATGATCCAAGTCAAGGTATCTATTTCGGTCACAATAGCCAAGGAAAGGTACTAGGTATGGGTAAAATCTCCATTTCTCCACAACACACCATTTCAAATGTTATGCATGTTGAGTCACTAGATTATTACCTTTTATCCATATCTCAATTATGTGTCAAAGGTTTTAATTGCTTATTAACTAACGAAGGCGTGATTGTCACTAGAAGAGTTGATAACTCAATTGCCTTCAAAGGTGTGCTCAAGGGAAAGCTTTATCTCGTGGACTTCTTCACGAATAAAACTCAACTTGACACATGCTTGATGGCAAATACTAACATGGCATGGCTGTGGCATCGTAGGCTAGACCATGTTGGTATGAGAAATCTTCAAAAACTTCTGAAAGGTAATCACGTCCGAGGTCTAAAGAATGTTGTTTTTGAGAAAGATAGACCTTGTAGCGCGTGCCAAGCAAGGAAACAAGTTGGAGTAGCTCATTCTGCCAAGAATGTGATGACAAAAACAAGACCACTAGAGATGTTTCACATGGGCCTCTTTGGTCCTATTGTTTACCTAAGCAGTGGCGGTAATAAATATGGTATAGTCATTGTCGATGATTTTTCTCACTTCACTTGGGTATTTTCTTTGCATGATAAGGGTGAAACTCAAGGTGTCCTTAAGAGTTTCTTGAGGAGAGCTCAAAATGAGTTCTCTTTGAGAATCAATAAGATAAGAAGTGACAACAACACCGAATTCAAGAACACCTAAGTAGAAGAGTACTTGGACAAGGAGGGCATCAAGCATGAGTTTTCGGCATCCTACACACCCGAAGAAAATGGGGTGGCCGAAAGGAAGAACCAAACTCTAATAGAGATGTCAACAACAATGCTTGATGAGTACAAGACATCTGATTGGTTTTGGACGGAAGCGGTTAAACACCACTTGCCATGCCACAAACCGTCTCTACCTCCATCGTCTCTTGAAGAAGACTCCCTATGAACTTCTGATGGGTAACAAACCGAATATCTCCTACTTTAGAGTCTTTGGTAGCAAGTGTTATATTCTTAACAAGAATCCTTGAGTTTTAAAGTTTGCCTCGAAATCTGATGGAGGTTTCTTGCTTGGTTATGATTCAAACACTTACGCCTATCGTGTATTCAACAAAACCTCTGACTGTGTTGAAATCGCACGTGATGTAGTATTTGATGAAACTAATGGCTCCCAAAGGTCAATGTGCGCTAGATGAAGAAGAAGCACCATGTATGGCATTAAGAAGGATGGCACTTGATGACATACGACCACAAGATCTAAAAGACCCAAGTGACCCATCCTCATCACAAGAAGTGACCCAAACACAAGATCAAGCACAAGATCCCCTATATCAAGAACAAGATCAAGATCACCACGTTCAAGACATCGAAGGCCACGATGGTGGTAGCAATCAAGGGGGAGATAAAGAGGAAGAAGAAGCTCACTCAATACCAAGTGTGCCACACCCTATAGTCCATCAATGTCTACAACGGGATCATCCCGTTGACAACATACTTGGAGACATCTCCAAGGGGGTAATGACTCGCTCTCGTATGGCTAACTTTTGTGCTCACTACTCTTTCGAGTCTTCTTTGGAGCCTTTCAAGGTTGAACATGCCCTACGAGATTTAGATTGGGTGATGGCGATGCAAGAGGAGCTCAACAACTTCAAAAGAAACAAAGTGTGGGAGCTTGGGGAAAGACCAAATGCAAACGTAGTATGGACCAAGTGGGTCTTTCGCAACAAGCAATATGAGCATGGAGTAGTGACAAGAAACAAAGCTAGACTTGTGTCCAAGGGATACTCACAAGTCGAAGGTTTGGACTTCGACGAAACCTTTGCTCACGTAGTTAGACTTGAATCGATTCGTATATTATTGGCCTATGCTACTCACACTGATTTCAAGTTGTATAAAATGGATGTGAAAAGCACCTTCCTCAACAGACCGATCAAGGAGGAGGTGTATGTGGAGCAACTGCTCGACTTTGAAGACGATAAGTATCCTAACCATGTTTTTAATCTTCACAAACACTACAGGGATACGACTGACTTACGATGGCCAGAGTCGTCGTAATTAAGTCATAAACCGTCATAAGTAGCTAACTTACGATGATATTTCGTTACTTACGACGGTGACGAGCCGAGGTAATTATTTTGTCGTAAATAAGCTAACTTAAGTTAAGTAACTTACGATGACGTCGCGCATCCGTCGCAAGTAATGGCCCAAGCCACTTTACTTACGACGGATTGCTCAGTGCCATCGTAAGTATCTGAGGCTAACTTACGATGGTTCTGGTGACCATCGTAAGTAGCAGAGGCTAACTTACGACGGCTTCTGGGCAGTGGCTGTCGTAAGTTATATTTGTAATCTTTTTAAAAAACAAAAACTGACTAACCTGGCTCGATGGCCAGCTCACAGAATAGACAATAGAGACAATATGTACTCATAGCAGCAGTAAACAGTCTTAAACAGAGGTATACGCATCAAACACAACACAAAACACAAAAGGGCTACACACTATCCCCTCGACTACCTCCGGAGCCGAAGAAAACGTTTCCGCACGTCCTTCCCGGAACCGGTAGCTGCGGCGATGGAGTCGAAGCCTCCGTCGCCGAACCCTGCAAAGAACATGAGTAGTTAGACATATTTTGGATTCAAATATCCATGTCTTTCTCTTTTTTCTCACTCTCTTCGTCTCTCTCTACTTTTCATCCTCTCTCTCACTCTGTTCCTCTATGTTTGTACCATCCATCCCCTTTTCTGTCACTCTCACCCTCTCTCTCGCACTCTCTCTCTCCCTCTATTGTAACACTGCGTCTCTCCATCTCACTCTCACCCTCTCTCGCACTCCCTCTCTCTCCCTTCTGTACCACTATATCTCTCTTTATATCTCCCTCTCTCCCTATGTTAAATGAATAATACAATATTAAAGAGTTTATTACCTATACCGGAGGCACCTGTGCTGATGGCTCCTGTGACGGGGTCGCCTGTGGTGGCTGCCACGCAGGAATTGCGATCTACTGGCCGTTCTGTCGAGCTAAGGCCTATAATTGCAAAATATTAGAACATACATATTACTTAAATGCTATGAAGTAAACTATAGTAATTTAACTTACTTACCTCCATCGCTGCCTGCATCTGGGCCATGTAGTTGGCTTGGTACTCCTGGATGGCCCTCATCCTGTCGAGCTCCCGCTGGGTCCGCGTCAGCCTCTCCTGCATGGCACGGAACTCCATGTCCCTCTGCGAGAGATGACCACTCGATGGCCCAACCGACGAAGCCTGCGTTGATGAAGTGTCTCTCGCAGGTCGCGCCGACCTCGAGTCGACAACTCCATCGAAAATGGCAAACTTACAAAAGAAAGAAAAATAATAAGTAAAAAAAGGAAGAATGAAAAACATAAATAAAAAAACCAACTCACCGGCCATGGGCCTTCCCCCCGCCGCTTGCATACATGTCTTGAGGGTCGATTGGCGCGTTTTCCCAATCGTACCCTTCACCATGTATTTTGACGACCTCCTGCATGTACTTTTCCTAAAAAAACATAGAAATGGTGTAAGCATGTAAATAATAATATTAGTTATAATTAAATTGAAGAATTTTGAAAACTTACCAGTCGATCGGTCGTGACGTGACTGCACTACCCGGCTGCGACGGTTCACTTCCCCTGTGACCTCTCTTCCAAACCTGGGTCGCGCTAGACTCCTGACTGGTCTCTCGCTCCTGTAGATACGTGATAGTAGGATAAATATATTATGAACACATAAACGAACTTATAATAGACTTACCATGCATTTAGCCAAATGCAAATGACCATTGGCGCCATAGGTGTGCTTCCCGTCGGACCCTCTACATCCCCGAGCCCTCATGGACTTAGCTTTGAATTCATCGCTAGCCCAATACTGACAGCGAGCTCGTTATGCGTCGGGTTGACCCTCTAACCAGGAAATACTAACATGCACATATTTAGTATATCATTCAACTGTTAACATAAGTAACTATTGAAATTTTTTAACAATTAGAACTTACCTCTGCATATTGATCCTCTGTCAATTACGTGTCGGAGTCCCTTTTAAAGGGACCCCGTTCCTGCTGCCGCTGATGCCGTTTCTGGTAGCTGTTAACGGCCTATATGCGGGCGTACGACAACACCTGCTTCATGAGCTTCTGAGCGTTTGTGTGGAACACGACCGTTGCGTGCTCCATCATGCTCTTGCTCGTTTCCTCTAACTGGTACCTCAGCTTTCAGAAAACAAACATTTAATCAATATGCATTAACAATTTAAATGAGTTGAAGAATGTAAACATTTAAACTTACCATAAAATCGTTCCACACGGCCCCTTGAAGGGTGTCGTGCACCTCGTGCGAGACATGAGCGTAGTTGTCCCACGACAAAGCAGGGACACCATCAATGACACTAGGATAGTGCAAAGGAAATAAAGTCCCGATGACACCGTTAACCTGCCCGTGGTGTCCCTGGCCCGTGAACGAACAATCGTACCAAGATCTGCAAAATTTGTTAACTCAGTAAGTAACGGTAGACATCATGAAATATGTAATAGTATATGATTTTTTTACCTGTCTCCAACTCGACGAATAGTGACCCGCTCACGAGGAACAGAAGGAGGAGCCTCAAAGTGGATCCTCCTTGTCCGTCGCCTCTACGCAGGCACCACGTCCGGTGACCCGGAAGGCTGGTCACCACAAGAGCCCGAAGGCTCCACGCTCGCCAGCTCCAAAGGGAGGGTAGCTGGCTCAGAGGGCTAGCTAGCCTATGGCGGCGCCCTAACATCTGACTCTGACTCTGACGACTGTGAGTTAAACTGCAAAATTAAAGGACTGATAAGAATAAATTATTTATAAGTGCAATCTCAAATAACGTGATTGACAACTGAAATTTACCTCTGTGCGCTGTAAGGCCAGAGCTCGGCCCGCAAAGTCTGGAAGGTGCCTCACCAGCTCAGAGCGTCTAGTCACACCTGATAAGCTACCTGAGAAGAGGTCTCGTGACCGACTGAGGAACCCTCGTGCCCCCTTTTTCCCGCTCCTCTTTGATGACGACATCCTGTTGTAAGGAATAATTGATAAATATGCTAAGATAATATATACAAAATTCATGTTAAGTTAGTGAAGAAAACGTTACATCATCAATTTCAAAATTCATCAACGTCATGATCATGTACCCTACTCCTTAAACCAGACCATCGATCTTCTTTCATGAGCGTCTGGACTGGATTTCGTTTCCGTTTACGCATATCAGAAGTCTCGACATCTTGAGCGTCTCCAACTAAGTCATCGAGTCCTACACCAGGATCGAGGATAAACGAGTCCGACAACTCTTCTTCTTGGTAAACATCGTCAACCTCATCAGTATCATGGTAACCATCACCTCCTGGAGTGTATAACCACTCATGAGGATTCACCTTATGTACCACCCACCAAGCTTTGAGTTTTTTGCATGGATAAGGTAGATAATACACATGCCCCACTTGGTGTGCAAGAACAAATGAATCGTATCCTCGTAGTCGTTCATTGTGTTTGACTTCCACCATGCCAAATCGGTTTAGTCGTGTTCCATGATTGATATCAAACCAATCACAGTCAAAGAATACTGCTCGAAGATCCTTATTCCCGGCAAAAGCAAATTCAAGCATTTTATTAATGATTCCATAATATTAGTTTCATGTCTTTGAGAGTCGACTGCCCTCGTCACAACTCCAGTATTAGATGTTGCCGCGAGAGGACGAAGAGATTCAAATTGAGTTGTATGGAATCGGAAGCCATTGACGTCACATCGACCATAGCTCCTAACTTTAATCAATCCATAGGATAGTTGTCGCAAGTCTTCATGAACGTCGGCATCTTTCATGCACTGTTCAAATATGAAGTTATAAGAAAAATTTGTAAATACTCATAAGTTATAAGAATACTTTATAAATATTGCTAAGTTAACGAGAAAATGTTACATGATCTCGAACCCAGGATAGGAAATTAGGTCCTCTGTTTATTCCTTCCCGCCGCATCACATCTACTTGTTTGCTTGTAGGTTGATACCTAAGTGTCCAATTTTGCTTGTGGAATTCACTGTATGAAAAGAAAACTTTTTAGAATAGATGTGTTATAAAATACGTCGATTAGCATAAATGTAAGACAGACACTTACTTGAAATATTTGTCCATCTCATCTATATTCGATCAGGGGTTTCAACATCACGGCGAGACGTGGCCCAGGATGATCCGGCCTAGGTATAATGAGGCTAAGGAACATGAACTCATACTTCATACAAAGAGTTGGTGGTAGGTTGTACGGAATGACAAAGACGAGCTAACAGGAGTATGGTGTGGCGTTTGTACTGAACGGCAAGAATCCATCTGTCACCAACCCGATGCGAACATTTCTCGCATCACGACTGAAGTCTGGATCAAACCGGTCAAGCGTCTTCCATGCCTCACCGTCGGCCGGGTGTATCATGACTCCATTGTTCTCACGTACACTTTCTTTGTGCCATCTCATGTGTCTGGCCATTCTTTTTGATAGAAACACCCTTTTCAACCGAGGTGTCACGGGTAAGTAACGAAGTTGCTTGTGTGACTTCTGTCATCACATTATCACCATTGTTATTAACAACTTTGATAAACCTTGATTCACCACATTTTAAGCATTTCTTCTCTTTTGCATGCACTTTCCAGAAAAGCATGCAATTGTCTGGACATACATCAATCTTCTCATATTTCATACCGAGACCAGAAAGCAATTTCTTCACCTGATACATATCTTTAGGTACTTTATGACGATGTGAAAGGATATCGCTGATCAATTTTATGAGGGTCACTTCAGTGTGTTCATGCAGCGGCTCTTCTGAAGCTTTGAGAAGCTTGAAGAACGCTTCAACCTCCGTTGTAGGAGGATCCTCCGTAAACTCTCGTTGTATATCTTCAAGCATCTCATCCATCCTATCAACCCCCGTGTTATCATCATTTTCCTCTTCCACTTCTTGTACAGTTTGAGAAGTTGTCTCGCCTTGAAAGGTCCACAACTCATAATGTGGCATGTAACCGTTTCGACACAAGTGTATCGAAACCGTCATTTTATCAAAAACTTGGTATTCCGGCATTTTGTACATGGGCACCGCACCTTACCGATCATTGACAATGAAAAAGATCGATCTACAAAAGCATCTGTCTTGGCGAACCACTCATCCGAGTGACCACTAGAACTGTTCTTCCAACAGGTATACATCCAACTACGGTCCTCACCCATGATTGAATCGGCAGTTTAATGTCATGAAAATTATAGTTACCTTATAATTTATTTATATCACAGCCCTACATCTATTGGAAAGGATAGGTCGAGGCTGCGGCGGCCGGTGAGGCGGTGGCCGGGGTGGAGGGCGGGGCGCCGGCAGCCGGGGCGGGGAAGGCCGGGGCGGTGACGGTCGGGTGGAGGGCGGGGCGGCAGTGGCCGGGGAGGCTGCAGGGTCAGTCGGCGGCTCGGGCAGCGCTTCGGGCGGCGGGCGGGTATATAAGACTTATTTACGACGCCCCTAGTCTGGCCGTCATAAATAAGCTTATTTACAACGGCCAAGCCCTAGCCGTCGTAAATAACAAGTTATTTACGACGGCCTTGGTCAAGCCGTCGTAAACAACTTTTTAATTACGACGGCCAGAGTTGGCCGTCGTAATTAATTTAACTTACGATGGCCAACCCTAGAGCCGTCGTAAGTTAAATCTAGCCGTCGTAAATTGTTATGTTTCCTGTAGTGAAAGCCCTCTACGGCCTCAAACAAGCTCTTAGGACTTGGTATGAGTGTCTTAAAGATTTCCTTATTGACAATGGTTTTAGGATAGGAAAGGCCGACTATACACTTTTCACTAAAAACTGGATGATGACTTATTTGTATGCCAAATTTATGTCGATGACATAATATTTGGTTCTACTAATCAATCTTTTTGTGAAGAATTTAGCAAAATTGTAACAGCCCTAACTTTTGTAAAGTTATATCTCGACTTCTGAAGCAAAGTTAAGGGTGAGTTTGTGTCACATGAAATGATGAAAAAAATGAACATGTGAGGGAGTTTAAAATTTTCTTTAGCCCATGCTTAAAACATGTTAACATGAGGAAAGAATTTCAATCCCCAAATTTCACTCATGTGCACATCCTTTATGAGTAGAGGATGGAGGGGAAATTTAAACAAAAATTTGAATCAATTAAAAGGATTTATGTTCAGATTGTCCAAATGCACTCACTAATGCATTCCTCATGTATCAAAGAGCTTCTGGTCGAAATTTGGATATTTTTGGAGCTCGTGTACTATTTATTCCGAGAAATACTCGAGGGAGAGTTCAAATTCAAATTTGAATTCTGAACCAAACACGCTCAATTTTGCAATCTGATTTCAGATTCAAACTCCTCATATTTTGTTTGGTCTACCATCCAATTTTGGTGGAAATTGGGACAAAGGCGGTGCGAGAATCTTAAAGCACGGAGGGGAGGATATTTCAGGTATGGTGGTCCCACATGTCATACACCCAGAGTGCAACCGACTTCCTCGCCTCCTCAGTGCGCGCCAGCTCCCGGCAAACCCCTTTCCCGACGAGTGATCGGCGCCACCTCCTGTTTGCTCAGTCTGATCCTTCGCACAGAGAGTGCACCGAAGCCAATTCGTCTCTTCCTCTCTGTTCTGCCCTCGCGCTCGGTTGCTTGCTCCTGCGAAGACCACCGGCGCTGCTTCTCTGTTTTCCACCGCACACAGCCGCCCGAACATCATGTGACCAAGCTCCAAGCACAGAAAATGAGCGCATTAACTTGTTATAGCGTGCTACCTACTCCACTTCGGCGTTCTGGCTGCTGTTGGCCACAAATTGAAGAACAGCGCCGAACTGCCGAGGTGTTCCTGCGGAACTTGCTTCGGGTCACCGTGGACAGAGCGCCACGGCCGTCGTCGCCTCCAACTCCCTGCACAAGAAAGGTGCGCTATACTCCATAGATCATGTATCTGCCGTCCTTTTAGCAAATTATCAATCCTAGAGCGAGAATTCTACTTTTCCCCGAACTCTAGAATAACCGAGCTCGGTTGAGACCCGTATTCGGGTTACACGATCAAACAACACTCGAGCTGATTTGCACGTAGCTTCTACACTCCCTAGCGCCCCTCCTCAAAGAATAACCGAGAAAAAACATCAAGAATTGACAAAGTTCTAGCCGTTTTCCTAGCCCCCGGCACAAAAGCGCCTCGGGTCCCGTGGAGCTCGGTGTTGCCGGCCGTTTCACCGGTGTTGGCTGCCATTTCCACCTTCCTCACAACTCCCTGGTGCTCTAGAGCCAAAACCCGATTATTTGGTGAAGAATTGAGCTCGGCTGACCTCGCAGGAACCCTAGCGGGCGCTGTCACCGGTGTGCACGCATTTCCGGGCATCGCCGACTGCCGGTGACCCTCCAAATGTGTTCAGCGGTCTGGATTAGGGGGGGGGGGCGAGTATGGGGCCGGGAGGTGGCTGGGAAGACGATTCTGGTGACCCTCGCCGGGACCGCCGCCGTCGGGTTCTGTTTGGCGCGAGGAAGAAGAAGCGCTGATGCTTGGGGCCCGCCAATAGTGTTTAAACATTTCTAGGATTTTGCAGTTTTGGTTTAAACTTTAAAGGGCCACAACTTGGTGTAGGAGTGTCTAAAAATTCCCAAATAAATTGGATTCCTCTCAGTGATTACTATCCAGGGGTCTATCCAGGGGTGCATCCCAATATTTATGAAAATCCCTGTATTTGGCTCATTAATTCATTTAATAAAAAAGCTTAGGGAATTTATTATAGGAGTTATTTTTATTGGAAAATTCCGAAATTTGGGAAGGACCTTCCTATAAATATACTTGAAATCCAGTAAAAATTTCAGAGGCATTTGACCTCATTTGCTTGGCCAAATGTGGTGTCAATCTTTTATTTTTCTGAAAAATAGGAAAAAGGACATAAACATTTTCAGACTTTTACCCAAACTTGTAAGATCCATATACCCATGTAGGAAACTCCAAAAATGGTAAAACCAATTCCTATATACTCAGGACATTTTGTACTTGACAAAAGTCTACTTTTCAGCATAGGAAAGCTTAAGATCTAGGAGATAAAGGCAGATTCGCTAAAACAGCATAAGGAATTATTGTGATCACATGGAGCCATTTCATGAGCTCAAATTGTGCACAATGCCTACATACCTTCCCTTGAAGCTGTGGTTAAATTTCCAGCTTCATTAGACCTCTCGAACTTGAGCTACCATTCTTTAGGTCCAAGTGTTCATATAAGGACTTGATCACATGGTGATTAATAGTACCTCCATTTCACATAGCACTTGTTTCTCTAAGGTTGTAGATCCAACAACAGAAACTTTGCTGTTGTTTTCCCCTATTAAGTGTGAGTTAACTTGTACAACAGTTCTAAAGAATTCTCTAAGTAACTTTTGAATATATGTGCATTGCATCTCAATAGTTCGTAACGTCGACGTTCGACGAGGATTCAACTTAGCATCGAGGATCTCCATCTCGTGACGATTTTGACGGATTCTCCAGAGGAAGATTAGCTTAATAGTCTAACAAAACCGTTGAGCAAGGCAATCCCCGGTTTTCATATAATTACCATTTTTAAAATTTTGCTTTACCTTCACCTCATGTTTATTAGACTTGATATTGTGCATTATGTCTAGGATGCTTGAAACCCACTTGAATGGCTATTAAATCCCTGAGTAGAAGGTTTACTGTAGGATTTGACTCATCGTAGATGGCTAGGCTAATGTTGTAGTTAGCTCGGTAGAAGTCGAGTAGTAAAAAGATACTCGCCAGAAAGGTTGAGTAGCGGAGTTTACTCGCGAGAAGTTGATGATAAAAGCACCCTCATGAAAAATGAGATGGGGATGGGGAGTTCCTGTAGGATGGAGCGCTCAAGTTTGTCTCGACTTGCGATGGGTGTGACAATGCTTGGGAGCACATTGGGCCTGGCTTGGAGGGTAAGGCAAATGTGGAGGTTGGTTATTAGCCCCTCCGTGTCGGTTAAGGACCGCGCACATGCAGCCCTACTGGAAAAGTTTGAGCTGTACCAGATATATAGTGGGTATGGGACCCATGAAACCGATGTTACTCGTTGGACCATGATATAGAAACTCATCCTTCGTGTGGGAATGGCGTTGAGAAGGCGGAAGGTGTAAATCCTTTAGTGGGTAACTTCGACATGTGCGCGTAGAGGACCATATGCTCGGCGCGAAACGTTTTTCTATGTCGGGGTGTCGTGTGAAAGGTTGCTGCATAAAACGTAAGAAAGAGTGATTCTTTCGAGGCGAGTGCATGTGTCGTGTATTCCGGGTTGTTATTGATTCGAATCACTGTCGCTCGCGGAAGAGGATTGAGCATACTTTCTGTAACACCCCAAATTTTGATTCAAAACCCTAAACCATGTTCAGAGGGGAATTTAAAAATTTTTGGACGTGTTGAATGTTTTGCAAAAATTCAAATTCAAACTGGAATTCAAATTAAACTCAAAACAGAAAAGAAATGGAAAAAGAAAAAGAGAAAACAGGAAAAAAACCGGCCAGTGGGCCGAAACCCGCCAGCCGGCCCAGTTTTCCCCGCGCCAGCCCGCCCCCGCGCGCCCGCGCTCTCTCACACAGACAGGTGGGACCCACCTGTCATCCCCAACCTCGCTCGCGCCGACCCCGGACATTTTCCCCCGAGTGCGCGCGATCTTAACCGCCTGGAAACCGCGTCCCTCAGCCCGAATTCTGGTCCCAGAAGACTCCAACTCGATCACAACCGACCCACCGCCCTCCCCCGGCTATAAAAACCCCAGCCTCGATCGGTTTTTCCCACGCGATCGCCGATTTTTACTCCGGTGAGCACCGAGACTTCGCCGGTGAATTCTGGCCGATCTAAGCTCGGAAACTCTGATCTAACTCGCTGGTCTTGATCCACCGCCTCCGGGGAGCTTTTCAGGTGCAGAAAACTCAGAGAATTACGGTGTAAACACAGCGTCGACGAGCTTCGCCGTGGTTTTGCCTCGGACCTCGCCGCCGAGCACTTTCCAGGACCCCCGAGCTTGAGAAAACCCCCGAGGTGAGATCCCTGACCTCCCCTCTACCGATCTAGGCCATAAGATCACAGTTCTAGGCAGAATTCTCGAGGATCCGAAACTTTCCGGCGAGATCGCCGCTTCCCGCCGCCGTGCGCCGCCGGCAGCGCCGCCCGCGCTCGATCAGAGCGACGTGGCCGCTTGTGCGCCGTTTATTTTAAATGGCACGGTAGACTTTAAATCCCCGCGTACCGGTTCGATGTTATAATCTCAGCCGTCGGTTTATAATCGAACGGTCCACGTCAGCCCCGCATTATAAAGACTGGAATTCTTACGTGCTACCCCCTGGGGTTCTCTGGAATTGAGAGCTAGCCCCGGAAACTTTAGATCTAGCCCCTGGAACTCCAGAAAATCATGTAAATTCATTTAAAAATCAGTTTTAGCCCCTGGACTTAATAAAAAATTAGGAAAAGCACCTCTAATAAGTGTAGCTAGACCCCTGGAAATTATAAAAATAATATTATAGACCCTGTAATGGGGTGAATTCATTATTTTAGCCCTGTTTAGTATTTAATTTAGAAAATTGAATATGTAACTAGTGTTTAAAAATTAAAAAGGGGGACAAACATAATTGTCAAAATTAATTAAAAACTTTCTCAGTACTTAGAAAACTTTGGAGTGAGATAAAAATATATTTTTGGGCTGAAATGAATCTGTTTCATCTACTATTCACATTTATTAGTATAGGGATACATTTTTAAGTAAAGAATAGTTATAGAAAAATAGAGAAAATAATTATGAAATAGTCTACATCAGAAGCCAAGGTCAAAATATGTTATTAAATCATTTAGGACCAGAACCTATACTGTTTAGATGATGTGTATTACTAATTTCATAATGAAATACACAATTATGCATAGGAATATAAATCTGAAAATATAGCAACTAGTAATTGATAAATGGAGTTTCTAAAATACAAAGAATTCAGTTTAGGGTTGGTAGAAATTCTGAAGGCACATATGGAGAAGAAAAATACTTTTCATGCATACTTGGTAGTGAAAAGGTGTAGTAGTTTAATATAAGGAATTTATTTAAAACTGAAACACACATATATATACCTATATATAGTATGTAAGTATAAATATGATCACCAAAGTAGGAATCATACACATATAAATAAAAGTGTGTGCAAGCCACAGATCAAAACACAAAGTAACCACAACACATATAATGGTGAATGCATTTCATAAATATGAATGTGTGGTTTGTATGAAGTAAGAAGTGTGAACTATGTCTTATGATTGTTGTTCTTCTTTTGCTATGTGTGATGGTATGAAGTAGAACCTGTTCAAGAGCAAGTTAACCCTTTTCAAGATCAGGACTACCCATTTCAAGAGCAGCAAGAAGGAGGCAAGTGTCCTTGACCACTTTGATCCTATGCTAGGATGTGTAGATAGAATTATTTGCATTGTCAAATGAAATATGAAACCCATGCTAGGAAAGTTTCCCTAGAATTGCATTACCTTGTTTCCTTGTAGCTTGGGTTGGGATTTATTTTGTCATGTCATTTATTTACATGCATATGCTTAGCCATGCTTAGAATGGGATATTTGGGATATGAGATCATCAATTTATTTTACCATACTCTTGAATGAGTTAATGTGAGTTATGTAGAGGTAGGGATCAAGGCAAGTTGGATGTTTTGGTTGTGTGCTGGGTGCACGAGACTTGGGTTTGTGTTTAGTACTTGCCTGGATCCTAAGGACCGGTTCATGGAGCATGTAACCCGGCTTTACAGTGCCAACCACATGCTGAGATGGGGCAGCTTGGCCAATTAATTAGGTGTATCCCCGGCGTAGTATGGGTGTGTTGGATGGTGCGGGGAGTAGGTGTCAGCTGGACTACCATATGAACCGCAAGGCTCAAGAGGGGGCCACTGCAGCGGGGTTGGAGCCTCTTGTATGCTGTTAGGGGTGAAACCTCAGTGGGCCCACGCTCGTCGGGAATCCCTTTGTAAAGGCTTCGTAGTGATCTCCTGGCTGCACACCTGGGAAGTGTGAATGTGGATCGTAGCCACTGGCATAATGGAGGTTCTTTTAGTCCACCCGGCAACGGGGGATGAAATCACTACTTGTGGGTACAGTGGTACAAACTCTGCAGAGTCAAAACTGTCTTGACAGCCGTGCTCACGGTCAAGAGCGGCCTGGACTTATTCATGATTAGAGGATTGATGGTTTTGGAAGTTAAGCGGGGAGCTTAACATTGGAAATGATGTTATGGTTATTGGATTATGATGATGGGATGGGAGATTGGGACCATTTCACCTGTGTAGTAATGAAGGTGCTTAATAAGCTAAGGTGATAGGTATTAATTGCGTAGTGCTTTAACCATGAGTTCAACCTCTCCTTGCTCTAGCCATGCATGATATAATTTTCCCACACTTGCTGAGTACCATTGGTACTCAACCTTGCATTTTTGTTGGTTTATATTGCTGCTCAGGTCAAGATAATGAGGTGGTGTATAATGACCAAGATTTTGGACCCGAGGAAGGTTTTTAGGTTCATGGAGACCCCCGGGCAACGCCTGTGATGGAGCCCTAAAAGAATAATATTCCGCTGCTAGTTTATTTACTTGTGATGAACTTATTATTGTCCATCGAGACATTTACTATGTAAGACTTACTTATATTCGACACCTGGCTTGTAATAAATGATGCTTCACTATTTGTCATCACATGTATGAGAAAATGATCCTGGCATACATGTGATATTCACTTGGTTGTTTCTTCGGAAAAACCGGGTGTGACAGAGGTGGTATCAGAGCCAAGGTTGCCCGTAGGAACGTGGACCTAGGTAGAAATGGACGTATTTAAGGGTCCTATTTTCTTAAAAACTATTTTCCAAGGTGTGGGTGGAAAAGTGTTATTAAAGGAGTCATTTTCTTCATCTTACCCCAACTTTCATTCAAAATAGGATTTTTGTTTGAGAATTTATCTAACCTAATTTTAAATTTTTTTGTTTTAGATGGTTCGCATGATTCGCACCGCTCGTAAGTCCACAGGAGGGAGAGTTCCCGTAGTGGCCCTTGCCGAAAGAGAGGAGAGTCGTCCAGTGACGTACCTTTCCTACGGATTGGCAGTAGGAGACTTGTTGCGCCGTCTTCGACGTATGCTCGAAGCCGCCGGTAATACGGGCAAGCTAATCATCCACTATAACTCCACCAGGACCATCCGTGAGAAGAGGGAAGAATGGAGTTCGGAGATGAGGATTATACACGAGAATCAACTGCTTAAGATTCACCACTCTCCAGCTTGTCGAGCAACACAAGTTGACGCGGAGAAAGATGTCACCTGGGAGGCCATCACCTGCCAGAGTCACATCTATCGTCGCCACTTGGACAAAACTGAGTACATGTATGTCCTCCAACGTGAGAGTGGTACCACGGAGTACAAGTACCCACCGGTGCAGCAAGGGACTTCCCATGAGCACATGGACTTGTGCTTGGAGGATGCTGCTATGCTCAGCACTCGGCTGCAGGAGTGTCAACAAGAGCTTCAGGATGTCCGAGACACCCTGAAGGAAACGGAAGCGTTGCTGCGAGCCTGCTTAAAGGCGAGAGAAAGAGGAGATGGGAATGAACTGTGTGTCACCGTGAGTGATACATGGACTCCTGACTCCCCGGATCGCCGAGCGATCAGGCGTCGTCGCACTTCTCCACCAGCAGCCTCCCCACCCAAAGCAGAGTCAGAAGGTAGCCGAAATGAGGAGGAAGATCCCGAGGAGCCAGCTCAAGAGGACGAGTAGTGTAGAGTCTTTCCCCTAGCTAACAAGAGGTCGAGTAGTCGAGTCGTTACGTAGTTAATGGTGTGATAATGCTTGGTGTGTGACGTGAGTTGTGGAAGCCATGAGCAATTGTCCACAGCCTCGTCTTCAGATTGTTTTGCTTTGGTGTGTGAACCCACAGGAAATAATAGTGCATTTATTTGGTGTGAGATATAAACCCTCGTAAAATTTTAACAAAGCCTCAACACCTCAAAGTACCAACAAATGAAAGTAGTAAGATGATACTAAATGGTATCAAATTAACATTTGTTGATTCTGCCAGATGGCCGGAAGAGGAAAAGGATGTGCTGCCAACCCCGCCAACAACAATGATGAGGCATGCAACCCTCATCTTTCTGGAGGCCAGGACCGGGGTGGTCGCCGTGAAGAAGTTGATCCTCTCCACCAAATGCTGGAGAATCAAAATCAACTCATCCAGAACTTGACTCAAGTGGTGGCCAACTTGCATCAAGTTCCACCTCCACAAGCTGCACCACGCCAACCAAGGTTGAGTGAGTTTCTAGGAACTCAACCTCCAAAGTTTGCAAGTGCTGCTGAACCGCTGGAGGCAGATGATTGGCTGAAGACCATTGAAAGTAAGATGAGGATTATACAATGCCAAGGGTATGAGAGGGTGCTGTTTGCCTCTCATCAATTGCATGGACCTGCTGCTGATTGGTGGACCGCCTACGTGGCCGCCCATCATGACCCTGAGAACATCACTTGGGAAGAGTTCAAGCGTAGCTTCCGCAACCACTACATCCCAAGAGGTGAACTCAAAAACAAGAGGAAAGAGTTTCTGGGACTGCAGCAGGGAAACATGACGGTGAGGGAATACCTCACTAAATTTACTCAACTATCCCGTTATGCTCCACGAGACATAGAGACTGATGAGCAGAAACAAGATTGTTTCGTGGAAGGACTTACCGCAGAGATGCAGTGTGCAATGTCCTCAAATGAGTATGTAAGCTTCCAAAAGATGGTGGACAGAGCATTTGTGGTGGAAAGGAAGCTAAAAGCCCTGGAAAATGAGAATAAGAGGAAGGTTGGGTGGTCACATCAGGCCTCAGGGAGCAACACCCGCCCATGTATGATGCAGCAACCTACGGGGCAGACGAGCCGTACTGCGGTACCCTATTCAGCACCAAGAGGGTACAACCCAAACTACAGGCCACCCGCAGCACCTGCACAGCCGCCACGTCAGTTTGTGCAGCAGCCTCGCCCCGCATATCCACCTCGACCAGCAGTGCAAGGACCCCCAAACCAACTCCAAGACAACAAGGGCCAGGCATCTAAGATTGGGTGCAATGTTTCAGCTGTGGTGAAGTGGGGCACTACGCCCATAAATGCCCGAAGAAGAAGCCTGCGCCGCCACAACAGCAGAATGTAATGAGAGGATGGGTGAACCACGTCACTATGGAGGAAGCACAAGAGGCACCCGACGTGGTAGTTGGTAAGTTTCCTGCCAATTTACACCTTGCAACTCTGCTGTTTGATTCTGGGGCTACCCACTCGTTCATTGCTCAAGGGTTTGTTAAGAAGTATGACCTAGCAACCACACAAATGAACCATATGCTAGCCGTAAACTCTCCAGGTGGAGAAATAAGGACAAGACAAGTGTGTCCCAAAGTTAGCCTAGACATTAATGGGGTAGTATTTACGGCTAACCTCATAGTGATAGATTCACAAGGGATAGATATTATTTTGGGTATGGATTGGTTGACCAAACATAAAGGAATCATCCATTGTTCGACCAGAACGGTGGAACTAACTCACCCCAATGGCACAAGAGTAAAGTTCATAACGATACACGAGCCTAGGAGGGACATTAAATTAAATCAAGTGGAGGTGAAAGTTGAGGAAATCAGGACTATCAGGGAATATCCAGATGTTTTTCCGGAGGAATTGCCAGGTATGCCTCCCGACCGTGACGTGGAATTCGCAATTGAGCTAGTACCGGGAACAGCCCCGATATACAAGAGACCTTATCGAATGGACTCCAAGCAGCTAGAAGAGCTCAAGGATCATTTGAGAGAATTGACGGAGAAGGGGTATATTCGCCCTAGTTCCTCACCATGGGGAGCTCCGGTGATATTTGTGCCCAAGAAAGACGGAACCCAAAGGTTATGCGTCGATTACCGTGCCTTGAATGAGGTAACCATCAAGAACAAGTACCCATTGCCTCGCATTGAAGACTTGTTTGATCAGTTGAGGGGAGCTTGTGTGTTCTCGAAAATTGATCTCAGGTCGGGATACCACCAACTCAAGATAAGACAATCTGATATTCCCAAGACAGCTTTCGTATCTCGGTACGGACTGTATGAATACACTGTCATGCCTTTCGGGCTAACCAATGCCCCGGCATATTTCATGTACCTCATGAACAAGGTATTCATGGAATATCTGGACAAATTTGTGGTGGTTTTCATAGATGATATTCTCGTCTTCTCCAAAAATGAAGAAGAACATGAGAAACATCTAAGGTTGGTGTTGCAGAGGCTGAGAGAACACCAACTATATGCCAAGTTGAGCAAGTGTGAGTTTTGGCTGAAGAGAGTTCCCTTTTTAGGACATATAATCTCGGAGGGAGGAATCTCCGTAGATCCCGCCAAAATCGAAGATATCCAGAAGTGGAAAACCCCTGAAAATGTCGGGGAAGTTCGAAGCTTTTTGGGATTGGCTGGATACTATCGACGGTTTATTGAGGGATTCTCCAAGATCTCGAGACCTCTCACCAAACTGTTGGAGAAGGGAATCACATTCACCTGGACGCCACAGTGCGAGACGAGCTTTCAAGAGCTAAAGAAGAGATTGACAACAGCCCCAGTGTTGGTTATGCCAGATATGCAGAAGAATTTCACAGTGTACTGCGATGCCTCTGGAAATGGGTTGGCATGTGTTCTCATGCAAGAAGGACATGTCGTGGCATATGCATCCCGGCAGCTTCGGAAGCACGAGAAGAACTATCCTACACATGACCTAGAACTAGCTGCAGTGGTACACGCGTTGAAGATTTGGCGGCACTATTTGATGGGGAAGAGGACCGAGATATATACGGATCATAAGAGTTTGAAGTACATATTCACACAGCCAGATCTCAACCTCAGACAAAGGAGATGGTTAGAGCTAATCAATGACTTTGATGTGGGCATCAACTATCATCCCGGGAAAGCAAACGTCGTGGCCGATGCTTTGAGTCGGAAAGTGCAGGTCAATAAGTTGAGTTTGAAGGACATGCCTGCAGAATTGAAGGACGAGGTTATAAGACTCAATCTATGTCTAGTAAATAGTGGTGAAGCCATCGCCATGGAAGTGGACTCCACACTCGAGCAAGACATACGCGAGGGCCAAAAGAATGATGAGAAGATACAAGAGATCAGACAGCTTATCAAGGAAGATAAAGCTCCTGGTTTTAGAGAGGATGAATAAGGAACGGTGTGGCACGGGAAAAGGATCTGTGTGCCAGAAGTAAAAGAGATCCGTGAATTAATTTTGAAGGAGGCTCACGATTCCGACTATTCCATTCATCCTGGGAGTACGAAGATGTACCAGGACCTCAAGAGCAGGTATTGGTGGTATGGCATGAAGCGAGATGTCGCGAAACATGTTGCCCTATGTGACACATGTCAGTTGGTGAAAGCAGAACATCAACGACCCGCGGGATTATTGCAACCACTCAAAGTGCCTGAATGGAAGTGGGAAGAAATCAGCATGGATTTTGTCGTGGGATTGCCTAGGACCCAATCCGGGTATGATTCAATATGGGTCATTATTGATAGGCTAACCAAGGTAGCTCATTTCATCCCTGTGAAAGAAAGCTACAGCGGATCCAAATTGGCAGAATTGTACATGTCAAAGACTGTGTGTTACCATGGAGTGCCAAAGAAGATAGTGTCGGACCGAGGGACACAGTTCACCTCGAGGTTTTGGCAAAAGTTGCATGAAACCATGGGAACCCATCTGAACTTCAGCTCTGCCTATCATCCCCAAACTGACGGGCAGACGGAGAGAACCAATCAGATCCTTGAAGATATGTTAAGGGCATGTGCACTCAAAAACAATAGGAGTTGGGACAAGAACTTACCGTATGCGGAGTTTTCCTATAACAACAGCTATCAAGCTAGTATGAAAATGTCACCGTTTGAAGCTTTGTATGGAAGGAAGTGCAGAACTCCCCTATTTTGGAACCAAACAGGAGAAAGTAAAGTGTTTGGTCCAGAAGTGCTACAAGAAGCCGAAGCGAAGGTGAGGGAGATTCGCAACAACTTGAGGATAGCACAAACACGCCAGAAGAGTTATGCTGATGTACGGAGAAGAGAACTCGTTTTCAACGTGGGAGACTATGTTTATCTCAAGGTGTCCCCTATCAGAGGACTTCGTCGGTTCAAGGTGAAAGGGAAGTTGTCACCTCGATACATCGGACCCTTTCAAGTTTTGGAAAGAAAAGGCGAAGTGGCGTACCAACTAGAGTTACCGGTTCATCTATCGGACGTGCACGATGTATTTCATGTGTCACAACTCAAGAAATGTCTGAGGACGCCTGAAGAGGTGTTACCCATGAATGAAGTGGATGTAGCTGAAGATTTGTCTTATGCCGAGCAACCATACAAGATTTTGGAGACGATGGAACGCCTCACCAGAAACAAGAGAATCCGGATGTGCAAGGTGCAGTGGAAGCATCACTCAGAAGAGGAAGCTACCTGGGAACGGGAAGATGAGCTCAAGGCACAATTTCCGGAATTGTTTTCTTAGAAACACCAATCTCGAGGGCGAGATTTCTTTTAAGGGGGGTAGAGCTGTAACACCCCAAATTTTGATTCAAAACCCTAAACCATGTTCAGAGGGGAATTTAAAAATTTTTGGGCGTGTTGCATGTTTTGCGAAAATTCAAATTCAAACTGGAATTCAAATTAAACTCAAAACAGAAAAGAAATGGAAAAAGAAAAAGAGAAAATGGGAAAAAAACCGGCCAGTGGGCCGAAACCCGCCAGCCGGCCCAGTTTTCCCCGCGCCAGCCCGCCCCCGCGCGCCCGCGCTCTCTCACACAGACAGGTGGGACCCACCTGTCATGCCCAACCTCGCTCGCGCCGACCCCGGACTTTTTCCCCCGAGCGCGCGCGATCTTAACCGCCTGGAAACCGCGTCCCTCAGCCCGAATTCTGGTCCCAGAAGACTCCAACTCGATCACAACCGACCCACCGCCCTCCCCCGGCTATAAAAACCCCAGCCCCGATCGGTTTTTCCCACGCGATCGCCGATTTTTACTCCGGTGAGCACCGAGACTTCGCCGGTGAATTCTGGCCGATCTAAGCTCGGAAACTCTGATCTAACTCGCTGGTCTTGATCCACCGCCTCCGGGGAGCTTTGCAGGTGCAGAAAACTCGGAGAATTACGGTGTAAACACAGCGCCGACGAGCTTCGCCGTGGTTTTGCCTCGGACCTCGCCGCCGAGCACTTTCCAGGATCCCCGAGCTCGAGAAAACCCCCGAGGTGAGATCCCTGACCTCCCCTCTACCGATCTAGGCCATAAGATCACAGTTCTAGGCAGAATTCTCGAGGATCCGAAACTTTCCGGCGAGATCGCCGCTTCCCGCCGCCGTGCGCCGCCGGCAGCGCCGCCCGCGCTCGATCAGAGCGACGTGGCCGCTTGTGCGCCGTTTATTTTAAATCGCACGGTAGACTTTAAATCCCCGCGTACCGGTTCGATGTTATAATCTCAGCCGTCGGTTTATAATCGAACGGTCCACGTCAGCCCCGCATTATAAAGACTGGAATTCTTACGTGCTACCCCCTGGGGTTCTCTGGAATTGAGAGCTAGCCCCGGAAACTTCAGATCTAGCCCCTGGAACTCCAGAAAATCATGTAAATTCATTTAAAAATCAGTTTTAGCCCCTGGACTTAATAAAAAATTAGGAAAAGCACCTCTGATAAGTGTAGCTAGACCCCTGGAAATTATGAAAATAATATTATAGACCCTGTAATGGGGTGAATTCATTATTTTAGCCCTGTTTAGTATTTAATTTAGAAAATTGAATATGTAACTAGTGTTTAAAAATTAAAAAGGGGGACAAACATAATTGTCAAAATTAATTAAAAACTTTCTCAGTACTTAGAAAACTTTGGAGTGAGATAAAAATATATTTTTGGGCTGAAATGAATCTGTTTCATCTATTATTCACATTTATTAGTATAGGGATACATTTTTAAGTAAAGAATAGTTATAGAAAAATAGAGAAAATAATTATGAAATAGTCTACATCAGAAGCCAAGGTCAAAATATGTTATTAAATCATTTAGGACCAGAACCTATACTGTTTAGATGATGTGTATTACTAATTTCATAATGAAATACACAATTATGAATAGGAATATAAATCTGAAAATATAGCAACTAGTAATTGATAAATGGAGTTTCTAAAATACAAAGAATTCAGTTTAGGGTTGGTAGAAATTCTGAAGGCACATATGGAGAAGAAAAATACTTTTCATACATACTTGGTAGTGAAAAGGTGTAGTAGTTTAATATAAGAAATTTATTTAAAACTGAAACACACATATATATACCTATATATAGTATGTAAGTATAAATATGATCACCAAAGTAGGAATCATACACATATAAATAAAAGTGTGTGCAAGCCACAGATCAAAACACAAAGTAACCACAACACATATAATGGTGAATGCATTTCATAAATATGAATGTGTGGTTTGTATGAAGTAAGAAGTGTAAACTATGTCTTATGATTGTTGTTCTTCTTTTGCTATGTGTGATGGTATGAAGTAGAACCTGTTCAAGAGCAAGTTAACCCTTTTCAAGATCAGGACTACCCATTTCAAGAGCAGCAAGAAGGAGGCAAGTGTCCTTGACCACTTTGATCCTATGCTAGGATGTGTAGATAGAATTATTTGCATTGTCAAATGAAATATGAAACCCATGCTAGGAAAGTTTCTCTAGAATTGCATTACCTTGTTTCCTTGTAGCTTGGGTTGGGATTTATTTTGTCATGTCATTTATTTACATGCATATGCTTAGCCATGCTTAGAATGGGATATTTGGGATATGAGATCATCAATTTATTTTACCATACTCTTGAATGAGTTAATGTGAGTTATGTAGAGGTAGGGATCAAGGCAAGTTGGATGTTTTGGTTGTGTGCTGGGTGCACGAGACTTGGGTTTGTGTTTAGTACTTGCCTGGATCCTAAGGACCGGTTCATGGAGCATGTAACCCGGCTTTACAGTGCCAACCACATGCTGAGATGGGGCAGCTTGGCCAATTAATTAGGTGTATCCCCGGCGTAGTATGGGTGTGTTGGATGGTGCGGGGAGTAGGTGTCAGCTGGACTACCATATGAACCACAAGGCTCAAGAGGGGGCCACTGCAGCGGGGTTGGAGCCTCTTGTATGCTGTTAGGGGTGAAACCTCAGTGGGCCCACGCTCGTCGGGAATCCCTTTGTAAAGTCTTCGTAGTGATCTCCTGGCTGCACACCTGGGAAGTGTGAATGTGGATCGTAGCCACTGGCATAATGGAGGTTCTTTTAGTCCACCCGGCAACGGGGGATGAAATCACTACTTGTGGGTACAGTGGTACAAACTCTGCAGAGTCAAAACTGTCTTGACAGCCGTGCTCACGGTCAAGAGCGGCCTGGACTTATTCATGATTAGAGGATTGATGGTTTTGGAATTTAAGCGGGGAGCTTAACATTGGAAATGATGTTATGGTTATTGGATTATGATGATGGGATGGGAGATTGGGACCATTTCACCTGTGTAGTAATGAAGGTGCTTAATAAGCTAAGGTGATAGGTATTAATTGCGTAGTGCTTTAACCATGAGTTCAACCTCTCCTTGCTCTAGCCATGCATGATATAATTTTCCCACACTTGCTGAGTACCATTGGTACTCAACCTTGCATTTTTGTTGGTTTATATTGCTGCTCAGGTCAAGATAATGAGGTGGTGTATAATGACCAAGATTTTGGACTCGAGGAAGGTTTTTAGGTTCATGGAGACCCCCGGGCAACGCCTGTGATGGAGCCCTAAAAGAATAATATTCCGCTGCTAGTTTATTTACTTGTGATGAACTTATTATTGTCCATCGAGACATTTACTATGTAAGACTTACTTATATTCGACACCTGGCTTGTAATAAATGATGCTTCACTATTTGTCATCACATGTATGAGAAAATGATCCTGGCATACATGTGATATTCACTTGGTTGTTTCTTCGGAAAAACCGGGTGTGACACTTTCCCACTGCACCGTGACGTAGTAAGAAGAGGAACGAAGTCTCTTAACATGTTGTTTATGGCTTAAATCATTGTATTGGAACCTTGACTGAATTAGATATAGTGCCAACTAAAGTTCTATTCCACCTTAGACTAGCTACATCGGGATAAGCTTCTCTTGTTTGATTGTGGACTTCTGGTGTTGTGAGGCGCGAGGACCACTAAAATGAATGCTATAAAAATCTGAATATAAGGATCAATTTTAGTCAAGCTTCATTTTGCAAAGTTCACATTCCTATCTTCTTACTACTCTTGCATGTAGAGTTGCATGTTTAGGATTTACGGTTAAGACTTGCTTAGCCTTAGTGCTCACGGTTGCTTCGTAGTTGTTTTTGCAAGTAGCAGGATGCCTGCTATGAAGATGGTTGTTTGATGAGACGTCGAACCTCACAGTTTGTTTAACTCATCAGAAACCTAGCTGCTGCCTTACTTTGATGAAGCTAGTAGGAAGCGTTCAATGGCTGAACGACTTCTTTTCGGCATAGTTAGGGTCGAGAGTGAGTAAGTGTCTAGTTTTAAATTTCTGCTGCGTGTGTACAACTTATGTACATTATGTTGTAAAAGATCTTATGTCAAGAAATAAATCGTTTCCTATGTTCTTACCATTTTTTCGTGCAAGTTGTTGGGTGCCGCATCGAATGGCACCACCCAATGCGATTCCTGGAGCACGGCACCCCGGACGGAAGGGCCGCCCCGTGACAGCGTGGTATCATAGCTGCATTGGGAATAGCAAGCATGAAAGGAGCATATTTTCGAAAACTTAGAAGTATACGAGTGAGGAACATATAGTATGCCCACATATAGAGTATTAATAGCATAGTTACTTAAGGTGGCAAGCTGACCTTGTGTTACTCTTCCTTATTTCAATTCTGTAACGACGCACCTACGTGGAGGTAAGATGGTAAGGAACGCCACCAAAAGCGGATCAATTTCAGTTAGCTCCCCCATATGAGGAAAGTAGTGTGGGATGTCCCGTTTAGAAATGGATGGGAAGTGAATATGTTTTCTAAGACTCTTCATGTCTTAGAGACATATGAAATGCACTAGTCTCCAGTGCGCAAACCCAGGGGCAGGATGAGGAGACCTTATCGTGTGGTTTGTAACATGAACTATGTTCTCTAGGACTCTTCATGTCCTATGAGGCATATGAAAGCGCTCTTCCACCGGTGTGCTTAATTGCAAAGGTGTGGAGCTGTCGGAGTGCGAGCTGCGACACTCCTCCCAGTCTGCTCGGAAGCAGCCTGTGAAGTTCTTTTTTCCGGAGGGGGCTTGGCGCCCTTTGCGACCTAGGCTCAAGGGAGCGGATGAACATGAGGATTTACGTAGTTCGAGCCACCGGAGCATAATACCCTACGTCCACGGGTGTGCTTGTTCAATTGTTTGAGCGTGAGCGCTTGTGCGTAGTGTGATCTTGAGTGTGGAGAAATCGGAACCCTTTGCAAGGTGGTCACCCTGGTCCTTTTATAGTTCAAGGACGGGGTGGTTACAATGAGGCTTGGGGCCCGACAGGTGGCCCCAAAGATTTGAGTGTCCTATACATGATCTAGGGCTTCCTCATCTGAGTAGAGTCGCCTGTCGATCGGGGGAGTTAAGTCCCTCCTTACGATGCGCTGGGCGCCCTTGACCGTGCGTCAGGTGATGATGAAGACGCCGTCTTGTCGCCACGTCTCCTCGCCCTTCTTGGGCGGCTGTGTGCCGTTGGGCGGCGCTGTTCCACTGTCATGCCCCCCCGTCCTGTCTTGTCACCGTTATGGCGAACGGGTAAAGGACGGAGGTGTGTGCTGCGCGCCATGCTTCTGGGGAAGGCGCGAGCCTTGAATGTGAAGCCTGGCAGCACCCTTCCCCTTTGACTTTGTCGACCCATGGCCCACGAGGGATCATGGGACATGTTGCGGCTCGGGAGCTCTCATCGACGGGCTTGGTGTCTGGGAACACGTGGTGGCTCCAGACCTCACCTTAGCGGGTAGGCTCATGCTGGGGCCTGGGACACGTGCCAGCCCCGAAGCTCGAACGCATTGAGCCTGCAAGTGGGGCCCCCTCTTTCTCGCGTGGTGGTTTTGAGCCTGTGTATTGGAAACCAAAGTGGTGGCGAGACTTTTGCGTAGTGGACGTTCCTGGAGATGAAAAGGCTGCACGACCTCGGCGTAGTGGGCGCTTTCAATCGAAGCAGTTGTGCGTCATCGCGTTTACACCTGACTTGACAGGTCACGACGATGCACTCGAGGGGCTGCACTGAGGTAATTACTGCAACAACCCATGAGTTGCAGGAATACTGCGCCGCTTCCCTAGGGAATTGTCGGATGTTCCCGAGGTTTTACCCACCTGTCCCGCCACTGCCTGATCAGTGGACCTGGGTCCTACTTGTCATTGGCAGGGGTAAATTCTAAGGCGACATGCCCGAGGGGTTGCCTCGGTGCACTTACTGTGGCAACCAACTTGGTTGGTCGCTGCAACTCCACCACACCTCTTTTCTTGTGGACCACCGGATGTCCCGAAGATGTTACTCACCTGGCCCCCAGTGTCTGAAGGGTGGACCTGGGTCCTACCCATCGAAAGGGGGAGGTGAGTGTTGAGGCGTCATGCCCGAGGGCCAGCCTTGGGTCACTTACTGCGGCAACCGATGACTTGGTCACACCGCTTTCCTCAGGAACCACCGGACGTTCCGGAGAGGTTATCGCCTCAGCCCCCGATGTCTGACGGGTGGACCTGGATCCTACCCATCGTTGCAGGAAGCGAATAACCTGCGGCGTGCCGAGGTGAAGCCCAATCACCACGCCTATTGCCCAGCCAGGGGTCATGGCTGAGTATAATCCAGTGCTGGATGGCACCCTCGCTCTCCATGTGGCCTTTGCTCTCCTCTTACGCGCTGGAAGTCTCTGCTTCCCAGCACTCTCGCCCTCCTAACGCCCTCACACTGGTCACCATCTTCGTTCACTTTTGCGAGATGTTCATGTCTGTGTGGCCATCGGTGAGGTTCTCCGATATATCCCTCGCCTTGACGGCCTCAGATAGAAGCACATGACATCCTGACGATGCGCCGGTGCCAGGGGAGGCCATCGGGGATGTGGGGAGCCACCCCGTGGTTCACCCACTCCGGGATCACAGAGGGTGGTGCCGTGTGATGCGGCACCCAACAGCACACAAGACAAGATTAAGAACAACATACAAACTTTTATTTTACATAAAAACACAGAAGAAGTCTTTTACAAACTTAATTACATAGTGGAAGTCTTATTCATAACTATCCTCTCATCGTAACTAAGCAAAAGTGCAGCCATGCAGCCCGGGGACGCTACACACTAGAAACACTCACACGACGATCAGGGCGGCGTGCAGGGCTCCAGCTTAGCCGTGTACCCCGACGGGAGCATTGCCTCGTCCTCGGACCCTTCCTCATAACTCTCACCTGCAACAGCTCAAATATTGCAACCGTGAGCACGATGGCTCAGCAAGACTTAACCGACAATCATAAACATGAAACTCTACATGCATGGATTAGTAATATAGGAAAAGGATGATGCAATAAGGACACGCCTACATGTTAATCCTTACTTTCAGTTTTATTGCAGCAGTTTAATGTACCTTAGGCAGCCCTTACATCGGAAGTCCACAATCAAACAAGAAACGTTTTCCTCCGATGTGGTTATGCCCAAAGTGGAAGATAAACTTAATGAGCTATACATCTACATCATACATGGTTTCAAGACATTAATAGTTCAATGCATCATATTCATCTGGCTTCTTTCAATTCTTACTACGTCACAGCACAGTGAATAAGCGGTACTGTCACACCCGGTTTGTCACAAAGAACAACCGAGTGAATATCACATGTATGACAGGATCATTTTCTCATACATGTGATGACAAATAGTGAAGCATCATTTATTACAAGCCAGGTGTCGAATATAAATATGTCTTACAACGCATACGTCTCGATGGACGATAATAAGTTCATAACATGTAAATAAAATAGCAGCAGAATATTATTCTTGTGGGCTCCGTCACAGGCGTTGCCCGGGGGACTCCATGAACCTAAAATCCTTCTTCGGGTCTGAAGTCTTGGTCATTGAACACCACATCATCTCCTTGACCTGAGCAGCAATTTAAACCAACAAATATGC